>OZ014485.1:35195632-35812916 GCA_963965965.1 Trididemnum nubilum
TATAAAGTAATAGTAGCTCCAATTTTTATAGAGCAGTAATGGTCTACCAATGCAGGTGTAATGGAGCACTATTTTCAAAATAAAGTTCATTTACGCAAAAAAAAGTTTAAACTTATGTGTTTTGCAGAGATTTTAGCAAGTTAATTTTGAAAATCTTTAGCTAGAAATATCAAGATTTGATTGTCAACTGCGATGTCACGTCAGAATATTCTAAATAAAGTTAGCGTGATGGAAAAGCTGACCAAACTTTGTTCCCTACCAACACTGCAAAATGTCATACAAGGATATTACTGGAGGCAGAATGAGCTTAAAGCTGGAAAGGGAACCAATTATAATCCAACTATATCTGAAGTAGCAAGCTTGTTGGAAAGTGACATACGTCAAACTTGGATTTTTGCTAATTTGGAAAACACTTTGCTGTCATCACGAAGAATTTGTGAAAAAATTTAAACCAGTATACAGCTTTTTTCCAACTTAAAGGCACAGCCCAAGGCAAGAATGTCATCCCCTAGTTATTTGAAAAAACTTGCTGATTTTGAAAAGCAATGTCATGAGCTTTTTGACATTTGTGCATGCAAATGTAAATTTTTATTTGATGCTACTGTGGAAGAGGAAAACATTCCTCGCATGGATCACTGGAGAACTAAATTAATTTGCTCCTGCCCAATATCTGCCCGAATTCATCCAAGGGAATTAAAGTTATTACTTGATCAACGTTCAAAACGTCGCATGAGAATTGGAGGTGTTGATGTAGCTGTAAGTCAAGACAACATGAAAAGATTTCACTGCAACAGTAGCCAAAAACGACCTCGCGTAGAAGTGGCTTCGATAGAAAACACAAACAACCTGATTACCTCATCTGAAAAGGAATCTTCAAGTCAATCACCGAGCAAATTTGAACAATCAAGCGAAACAGAGAAGAATGTGCTAGGCATCTCACCTTGTAAGCTCTGATGTCTGTAAACTTCCAGATAAAAACTTTGTCAGCTTACGATCAACAAATAGCATCTTGCAAGATCTCATGCGACGTTTTGAACGTTGATCAAGTAATAACTTTAATTCCCTTGGATGAATTCGGGCAGATATTGGGCAGGAGCAAATTAATTTAGTTCTCCAGTGATCCATGCGAGGAATGTTTTCCTCTTCCACAGTAGCATCAAATAAAAATTTACATTTGCATGCACAAATGTCAAAAAGCTCATGACATTGCTTTTCAAAATCAGCAAGTTTTTTCAAATAACTAGGGGATGACATTCTTGCCTTGGGCTGTGCCTTTAAGTTGGAAAAAAGCTGTATACTGGTTTAAATTTTTTCACAAATTCTTCGTGATGACAGCAAAGTGTTTTCCAAATTAGCAAAAATCCAAGTTTGACGTATGTCACTTTCCAACAAGCTTGCTACTTCAGATATAGTTGGATTATAATTGGTTCCCTTTCCAGCTTTAAGCTCATTCTGCCTCCAGTAATATCCTTGTATGACATTTTGCAGTGTTGGTAGGGAACAAAGTTTGGTCAGCTTTTCCATCACGCTAACTTTATTTAGAATATTCTGACGTGACATCGCAGTTGACAATCAAATCTTGATATTTCTAGCTAAAGATTTTCAAAATTAACTTGCTAAAATCTCTGCAAAACACATAAGTTTAAACTTTTTTTTGCGTAAATGAACTTTATTTTGAAAATAGTGCTCCATTACACCTGCATTGGTAGACCATTACTGCTCTATAAAAATTGGAGCTACTATTACTTCATATTAATAGGCTAACAACAACAGCTCATCAAACACTTATGCATATCAGTTACTTCTTTTTTCTTTGTAAAAATCTTTTATTGTCCCACCTCTAACTCTTCTCCAGGTTTGATTATCTTGGTAGTTTTTAGTTTGTTTTTGATCACATAGGAAAGCTCAAGTTAAAACAGCCAGTTTTTTTTTATTTTTTCAAAATATCTCCATACAGAGTTAATTATGTTTCTGTAGCTGCTGTAATTCTACTTTTCAACTATTCATAAGTGGTATTAATAAGCTGAAATAACAAAGAATGCAAATTGCACAAGATTCATTTGCATGTAAGATTTTATAGCAACTGTAAGTTACTCGGTTGAAAACATTAACTTATACTAACAATGGCACAAAATGGCAAAATTTGCCCTCAAAAACCTTTTTCCTTGTTTTACAGTAAAACTAAAGGTTTTAAGGCTATGGTATGTTAAGAAGTTAGATATAAACTTTGGTGTTCTGCAACTTTTGACACCAAAATTAGAGCTCTATGATCACTAGAAGTGGAGATAATAAAAATCGGGGAGTCGCGGGGGGGCCAAAACAAAAAAGGGGAGTGTGGGCCGCTTAAACAAATTTTTTTTCCAAAAAGTTTTTTTTCTTTTTTCAAGTTGGGTCATTTCACAAACCATGATGAGTAGCCACTAGGTATGTTGGTCGGAGTGTTACACCCTAATGTCCAAGCAAGAATTTGAACCCAGTTCAGCTTAATCACAACAATTTCAAACTCTTGCGCCTTTAGTCATTATGCCAGCTCAGCAGTATGAACCCAATTGACTAAAATCAATTGTTAAATTTAACTTTCAAAAAGATATTTTTGGGGAGGTTCATTTGGGGTAGATACCCCCAAACTATGTAAAAAATTGTCTTTTAGACATTGCCTGATATCCAAAAAAAACTAGCACTCTAGCTCAAGCCATTCAAAATAATTGATTTTTGGGGTCCGCGACATCCTGACGCAACCGACCTGACGCGAGAAAATTCACTCGGGTATTCTTGAGGCCAGGGACATCCTGACGTCCTAACTCTAACCCTAACACTCTCCCTAACCCTAATGTCAGGATGTCCATGGCATCAGAATTCCTGGGTGAAAAGACTCACGTCAGGTTGGTAGGGTCAGGATGTCCAGCTTCATGATTTTTGAGGGTCCATTTGGGAAGGTTCTGGAAGGGTGTACCCCAAACTATGTCAAAATTTTTGTCTCTTAAATATCTCTTGATGTAAAAAAAGACTGGAGCCTTAGCTTAAGTTCAATAAATTGATTTTTTGGGAGTTTATGAAGGAATTTCCGGGAGTCTGATACCCCCAAACTATGTCCAAGCATTTGTCTGCTAAATATCTACTGATATCAAAAAAACTAGCATCCTAACTTTAGGTGTTAAAAAATTGATTTTTGCAGAGTTTTCAAGCTTAAGCAATTAAAAAATTGATTTTGGGGAATCTTTGCAGAGAATGTAATCAGATACCCTCTGACCATATCTAATGTCAAAATATAAAAGATTTAAAAAAAGATTTTATGCTAATCAAAAAAATGTGCTAAATATAATATGATTTTTGAGTAAGAAAACTGAGGGCAACTAAATGATAGAACCCAGGTCTATTCAATCACAATAGTTTCATATGCTGGCGCAGCACATGTGTACATGTGTATACTTGATGAAAATCAATTATTAAAATCTTGCATTAAACTTCGTTATCACAAGTTTTTGGCTCATCTGCCACAAACCACGTGACGTAGCACTTCTAAAAATACATGTGCACAGCTTCATATATAGACTTCTCATATCTCCAAATTTTAAGTTTCTAGCTTAGGTGGT
Organism: Trididemnum nubilum; assembly: GCA_963965965.1. Classification (NCBI taxonomy): domain Eukaryota; kingdom Metazoa; phylum Chordata; class Ascidiacea; order Aplousobranchia; family Didemnidae; genus Trididemnum; species Trididemnum nubilum. The sequence goes on from OZ014485.1 coordinate 35,199,226, forward strand.
TTCAGAGTTTTTGTTAAATTTAGCTTTTAAAATGTGATTTTTGGATGTCCATTTGGGGGATTTGGTACCCCAAGGCTATGTAAAAAAAAATGTCTCTTAAATATCTACTAAATCCAAAAAAAACTAGCATTCTAGTTCAAGCTGTTCAAAAAAATTGATATTTTGGGGTCCATTTGAAAAAGTTCCAGAAGGGTGGTACCCCCAAACTATGTCAAAATTTTTGTCTCTAAAATATTACTGATATCCATAAAAACTGAAGCATTAGCTTAAGCCATTCAACAAATTGATTTTTGAGGGTTAATTTTTTTTTTTTGGAGGGGCACCCCCAAACTATGTCCAAGTACTTGTCAGTTAAATATCTACTGGTATAAAAAGAGTTACCACCCTAGCTTAAGCCATTTAAAAATTGATTTTTGGGGGTCCATTTGGGAGTTTCTGGTGGTTGATATTCACAAACCATTTCAAAATATTTTTCAATTTAATACAGGGTGGCCTATTATACAGCAATTACAATATAAATCGATTAAATTTGTGTTTATGTTCGAAGCAGCACATTCCAAAGCGCTTCACATTACATGCTAAGTACCAGGAACTGAAATATGACTTGAAATGAAGTATATACCACCAACAAAAAAATTCTTGTAACACTTTCGAGCGTTAACTGTATGCTTACTTATGGGCCACCCTGTATATATATCTTCCTATAAAAAAAACTAGCGCGCTAGCTCAACTATTCAAAAAGTGGTTTTAGGGGGTTCCATTTCGGGGGTTTCGGGGTGGATGGTCCCCCCAAATTGTGTCAAAATATTTTCCCATTAAATATATACTGAAATCAATCCCAAAACTATGTCCAAGTATTTGTCTGTTAAATATCTACTGATATCAAAAAAACCAGAACCCTAGTTCAGGCCGTTACAAAAATTGATTTTTGGTGGTCTTTTTGGGGGTTTCGGGTGGTTGGTACCACCAAACTATTTCAATCCGAAGAGATGGTAAACGACTGTATGTCAAAATTTTTCTCGTTTTATAACATCTACTGTTATCAATACTAGAGTTATCAAAACTAGAGCCTTAGCTTAAGCCATTGAAAAAACAAATTTTTGTAGGTTTCTGGGGGGGATGGTACATCCAAATTATGCCAAAGTATTTGTCTGTTAAATATCTACGAATATCAAAAAAACTTCAACCCCAGCTTAAGCCGTTAACAATTTTTTTGATGGTCTGTTTGGGGGTTCCGGGTGGTTAGTACCACCAAACTATGTCAATATACTTTTCAATTATAGATTTACAGATTTAAAAAAAAACTAGCGCCCTAGCAAAATTGTTTGAAAAAAAGTTTTTGGAGGTCCATTTGGGAGGGTTTCTGAAGGGTGGTACCCCCAAATTATTTCAAAATATTTGTTCATTAAATATATACTGATATCAAAAAAAAAAGAGCCATAGATTAAGCCGTTCAACAAATTGCTTTTTTGTGGGGGTCATTTGGGGATTTCTGGAGAGTGGCATCCTCAAACTATGTCCAAGTATTTGTCTCTTTAATATTTTGTGACATCAAAAAAAACTAGAAATTTAGCTCAAGCCTGTCAAAAAATTCATTTTTGGAGGTCCATTTTGAGGTTCCAGGTTGTTGGTACCACCAAACTATGTCAAAATATTTTTCAACTAAATATTTACTGATACCAAAAAAACGCCTTAGCTAAACTGTTAAAAAAAGTGATTTTTTTAAGTCCCTTTGGGGGTTTTCCAGGGGGACGGTACCCCCAAACTATGTTCAGGTATTTGTTTATTTATTTTCTTCTGGTATCAAGAAAACTACAATCCTAGCTTAAGCCATCAAAAAGATTGTTTTTTTGGGTCAATTTGGGGGTTTTGAGGAGTTGGTACCACCAAAATGTGTCAAAATAGTTTTGTCTTTTAAATTTCTACTGATAGCAAAAAAAACTAGTGCGCTAGCCTTTGATGTTAAGAAAGTGATTTTGGGGGAGTTTTCACAGAATATGAAACCTGATATCCTTTGATCATATCTAGTGTCAAAATAAAAAATATTAAAAGAGATTTTGTCCAACTCGAAAAAATACTAAATATGCTAGATTCAATATAATTTTGGTTTGATAAAAGCGATGGCCAAGTAGATAATTGAACCAGGTCTTAGGTTTTAAGCAATGGTGCTCGTTCAAACAATTAATTATTGGGTGGTCCATTTGGGTGTTCCGAGTGATTGGTACCCCTAAACTATGTCAAAATATTTTTCAATTAAATATTTACTGACACCAAAAAAAAAACTAGCGCCTTAGCTTAACCATTTAAAAAAAGGATTGTTTGGGTCCCTTTGGTTTTTTTTTCTGGGAGGTGATACCCCCACACTATTTCCAGGTATTTGTCTCCTCATCATCTCCTGATATCAAAGAAAGTAGCACCCTAGCATAAGCAGTCAAAAAAAAGAAGATATTTTGGGGATCCATTTAGGGGTTTTGGGGGGTTGGAACCCCCAAACCACGTCAAAATATTGTTGTCTTTTAAATTTCTACTGATAACAAAAAAAAACTAACGCGCTAGCCTTCGGCGTTAAAGAAGGTAATTTTTGAGGAGTCTTCACAAAGAATGAAACCTATACCCTATGATCATATCTAGTGTCAAAACAAAAAAGATTAAAAGAGATTTTGTCCTACTCGAAAAAATATTAAATATGCTAGATTCAATATCATTATGGTTTGGTAGAAGCGATGGCCTACTAAATAATTGAACCCAGGTCTTAAGGTTTCAAGCGCTAGCGCTCTTTAAAAAAATTGATTTTTGAGTGGTTCATTTGGGTGTTTCAGTCGTTGGTACTCCCAAACTATGTCAAAATATTTTTCAATTAAATACTTCCTGATACCAAAAAAAAGCTCCTGAGCTTAATCGTTCAAAAATTGATTTTTTTGGTCTCTTTGGGAGTTTTCTGCGGGGAGGTACCCCCAAACTATGTCCAGGTATTTGTCTCTTTGTTATCTCCTGATATACAAAAAACTAGAATCCTAGCTTAAGCCATCAAAAAGATTGATTTTGGGGGTCCATTTGGGGGTTTTGAGGAGTTGGTACCACCAAACGATGTCAAAATAGTTTGTCTTTTAAATTTCTACTGAAAGCAAAAAAAAACTAGTGAGCTAGCTTAAGGTGTTAAGAAAGTGATTTTTGGGGCATCTTCATGGAGAATGAAACCTGATACCCTCTGATAGTATCTAGTGTCAAAACAACAAATATTAAAAGCGACTTTGTCGTAATCGAAAAAAAAATTGATATGCTAGATTCAATATCATCTCTTTTTGATAAAAGCGATGACCAAGTAGATAATTGAACCCAGATCTTGGGTTTCAAGCACCGGCGCCTTTAACCATTAGGCCACGGCAGTCCGTGCGTGTACATGACTAAAATCACTTGATAAACTTTGCTATCACAAGTTTAGGGTGCACCTGCCCCAAACCATGTGATGCAGCGCCTTACAAAATTACAGATACATAACTTCATATATAGACCTATCATCTGTCCAAATTTCAAGTTTCTAGCTTTGGTGGTTTCGGAGTTTTTGTCACTATAATAAAATTTGCTTAAATAAATAAATAAATAAATAAAGAAAAAAAAGTGTTGAAATTGTCAAAATTTAATTTTGGAAGCTGAACCTGCTTGTCCAGACGCTTCTAAATTCGAAACTTTTATGCTCTTCATGTGATTAGTTTTTGAGCTAGAGCTGTTTAAACCTCCAATTGGCATTTCAGTTTTTGCTTTAAAAACCCGCATCACAAGAACGACTGCCCCCAAAAAAGAATGATTCACATGTGCTCCATCTAAGTTCTAAATTTAAAGTTTCTACTTTTAGCCGTTTCAAAGTGACAGCGTTTTCGGCCTCTTGTTGCCGAATTCTTAATTTTGCCTGAAAAAAACATAGAACACAGCGGAAGTCCCAATGAGGAGTTACCCAAGAATCAACACTAAGCCCATTAGCATTCCTATTTTTAATTTGTGTTGTTGATTTGATCAATTGCACATCAGCTAAACCTTAATGTAACTTGTAGATTGTAGAATCCTTTTCTATGTTTCAGTGAGCCTTTAAAACTTGAAAATGACAAAATTTAACTCCAATTTAAATCTGTTTTTGAATGAATAACTGCAAACCGATTGCGCTTCACGGTGCAAAATTTTCAGCATTAAAAATCGTTAAATATTATTCATGTAGAATTTGCTGCTGTTTCATTGCTAGCTAGTGAGGCATCTAACACTAATAAAAATTTCTAGCTTTGCTTCGAGATCCCTTCCAGTACAAAATTAGCTTAGTAGAAAGTAACAGAAAAAACAGGCAAAATAAATTCAATAAATCCACTGGTGGACAAGTTAAAGCACAACGTTAGCTTAGTTAACCACTAGTCCATTAACAAACTTCATACCTCTGTTAAAGTTAATTTGTTACTTTCAACTCAAATTAATGCAAGTTAATGAAGTCGATTAATCCGTTAATATTTTGCTTGTAATTTACATTTCTTTTTCTTTACTTACTTCTAGAACACGTGATGACCCTGTAGAGCTGATTGCAAGGAAAATTTTACTGCTATTGTGGTCTTTTTGAGTTTTGGAAGTTACATTTTGCAGTTCAATCTAATTCAGGATAAAAATAGGTTCAAATGCAACAACGAAGCTGCAATCGAAAAATTTTTGGAAATCGCAAACAGCGATAATTAATGGACCTACGATGATGCAGGTTATTATTTGCCACAAAAAAGATCTCTTATCTTCGCTTTTTCTGTAAAACTTGTGCTAATGTGCATTAAGTGTTATCAGTGCAAATTGGTTTGTACTAGTGCGATGAATGTCGCAAGAAATTAACAATGAAAAGCTTAACAAAAGTTAACAGAATGTAATGGAAGTTAATTAGGCTGTTAACATAAAAAAACTTTTAACGAATTAACAAGTAAATGAAAAAATTAGCTTTGTTATTAACGAATTAATAGACTTGTGCCCACCTATAAATAAATCTACTTACTGAGTACTCACCCGATGCTCCATATCTTTTCAAAACTAAAAAAATGTATTATTAGTCTGATACAAGTCGATCATTCTTGATGTTCAGTGATAAAAAGGAACAGTGTAAAGCAGGGATCGACAACTTACGGCCCACCGAAGAAAACCATACAGCCTGCAAGATGTAGGCAAATTTTGAAAATTTTATAGACAATAAAATTAGCTAAGTTGCAGTTCAGGTGCAGCTACAAGTTAAAAGCAAAATATTCTTGATATTTGCAACAAACGTTTTGAATAAAAACAATCATGCCAAAAAGAATTAGATATGTATTAATGTTAGGCACCAGTTCAGAAGGCTTCAGTTTCTCCTTAGCTAAGGTACCAGTACTGTTGCCACAAGGAGGACAGGGGGGGGTCATGCCCCCCCTAACGACTGCTTGTGCCCCCCAATTTTGGTTTACTCACAATACGCTTATGGAACATCACGTAACGACAAGACAACAGGCAAAAACGGAAAAAGAAGTAAAAACATTAAAACATAATTCTCGGTTCAAGTTTTCTCCATTCTTTGCAAAATTGCTGGCCACCAACTGTTGTACGTAAATGTGAAGCAATAATCCACCTCATTAACACGTCTTTACGGTTGTGTTGCGGAACAAGGGTGTAAGTTGTAAGCATATAGTATCATTACCGGTACCGATTAGTAAGTATGAAGTGAAACAATCCGTGAAAACATTTTTTTTGAAGACCAGCTGGTTTAGTTTTTTTAGAGCACACTCAAGATTTTTTTAGGGAGCAACTCAGTTGCACAACCAGGGGGAAGGGCTAAGGGAGCTTCAGCCTCTTTTAGCAAAGTCATTTAAAAAATTTAACCCCAAAGCACAAGCGTTTGAACGTGTTTTGGAGTTGACCTGAAGTAAGGGGAGAGGGGATGAAGAGGTTATGAAATTTAATTCTTCTAATGACTCCTGAATTTTAGCATTTTACTGTAGTTATTCATATGGTTTTAAAAACGTGCAAAAAGAGAATAAAATGGCTTTGAAATGGCTTTTTTTTTACGGCAAAATCACAAAATTTGCTCGGCGGCTGGGGGCTCTGCCTCCCTGGCCGCTACATGATATGCTTGAGTTGCATCAGTTTGTTCAGCTCGGCACCTAAATTAGACAATTTTTGTGCGAAAAGAATTTACTTTTGGGTCAAGCCCCTCCCTCTAAGAAAAATACTGATTGTGATTCTGTTCGCATTTACCACTGCAGGCAGATTCTTTAAGCAATTATATGGGCCACATACAAAACGAGCAAAGAACTGTTGCCGACCTTATAACTTAAGTCTCTTTCTTTAGACATGAATGCAAAATTGTTAAAATAGGGCATAATTTTTAGCCATAAAATATCAGTTTTTATGTGCAAAAGTTCAGTGTATTTTAGTGCTCCTCCACTTTTGATAGTGTCCCCTTACTTTGTTTGCTCTGGCAACGACACTGCAAGGCACATAAAAAGTTCTACTCCAAATGCAAGCATTCAAACATGCTTTTAATTTGACCTCTTAAGTAAACAAAGGCTGGGCAATTAAATTTTTCGAATGGCTTCAAAATCTCAGCAATGTAGTTTCTGACTTAACTCTAAAAACATGTAAATTATTATTTAATAAATAGCTTCAAAGTGGCTATTTTTGTCCGAAAAATCTCTAAAATCACCCAGCGGCTGATGAGAGCTTGCCCCCAGACCTCCTAATGCAATATGCTTGAGTCAAATCATTTAGCTCAGCATGCCATCCACTTAAGACATTTTTTAAGCAAAAATCTAATTTTTTGTTTTACGTACTCACTTAGCAAAGCGTGGTTGCGCACCTGACATTTGGCAGCACTTAGATCCAATCTTTAGTTAGTGTGATTCACATAAAATTATCAGTGTATCCATAGTTTATTTTAAATAAATTTCTGTATGCCAAACGTAGATGGCCTCAGCAGCATGCTAGCTGCCAGTTGATTAAAATTAACTACAGATACTAAAATAAATTATGGATACCAATTATTTTCAGTTGCAATATAGAGCTGTTCAGAATTCCTCAAGTTGTTTTGAATAGGCATAGTATGGCACAGTAGGGTTAGGTTGGCATTGGAATTGCTCACTAACAACACTACTGAGCTATATACATTAGAGCAATTTTGCATTATGTGCTGCGCATAACTACAAATTTGGTGTTAAATCATTTGCGTGCTTTTTCACCGAAAGGCTACCAAGACAGAAGCTCAGGGAACAGCCACAAGAATGGCAACTACTTAAAACAAGAACACAAAAAGGTTGTCCTCCCAAGGATTTAACCTGCAACCTTTGGATTAGAATTCTGTGGGAGAACAACTTTTTTGCATTGCTTGTTTTAAGTAGTCTCTGCTCCAGTGGCTCTTCCCTAGGCTTCCATGCTGGTAACCTTCAGGCCATTAATCACTCAAATAATAATTAAACATTGAAACTCTAGCACACAAACGTCAAAACATCACAATTAAATCATTATCAACATCATACAAATTTGTTGTCATTATCATCTGATCATACTCCTCCTGGGATTGATTCTTGAAAACCATTTCAACATTGGTGTTTTATAAAAAACAGTGGTTGAGTGGACACAGCATTGGCTACTGAAACAATACTCGAGTTTGATTTACAACTCTAGTTTGATTCATGATAAGCTTAAACCAAAGACTATAATAAACAGTTTCCTTCAGCCTTGCTTTACAATCAGCATAAACTGTAAAAGCAGAAAGGGACAATGTGATTTGTCAAATTTTCATTTGTAGTAGACAAGTGGCAGTTTGACTCAAAGACTAAACGATTCCTTTGCTTTCTCCTGCCTAAGGCAACTTGGTGAATAAAAATGTAATTTCAAATTTGCTTACCAAAAGTGTAAATTGTAAATGCCAATGCTGAAACCACATGCATTATTGTGGTTGCAATAAATTAAGTTTAGGCTATAAAAACTTCAACTGATTTTGAAAACCATGTCTGCATGTCAGGTGCTAATATCACAATATAGCATAGCCTAGCCAATCTGTCTGAAAAAAAACAACATTGTAAGCTTATTGAGAAGTAAATTATCTGCTTGATTGAAAAGCTGTTCTCGAAAAGCAATGATAATAATAATTGAAAATGAGTGTACAAGAAGTCAACTCTTTTTTAACTAAAGTGAAGGCTATGGGGATTCTCTAGCTCTAAGCTTATCTGTCAGTCTGTAAACTTACCTACTGTAGATTTTTTAGTCATGTATTGCTTTAACAAAAAAGCGAATCAAATTGCTCCACAGTTTAGTCAACAAACTCAAAAATCTCAGATCTGCTCAAAATAGCCTATTCAGATTTTAACTACTCTTTAATGCCAGGTACTTTCAGTATAGTTCAGTAGGCTGAACATTTTCTAACCTTTTGTCACCAAAACTGTTCGTTACTTTTCAGTTTTTGTCTTTCACTAGGAACAATTCAAAAACCCATTCTGCATTAATTTGCACATTTTTTTCCAACAGTATAAACCATTCAACGAACAAGTTAAATTGTGAATATATTTGACTCAAAGTCACTGTACAGAGTACTCAGTAGATTACCACCACAATAAAAATAAAGACTATTATAACCATGGATACAATTCCAATTTCCCCATCAGTAGTTTCATTGTGCTATTTGCATTCATTGTGCTGATGTTTACACGTCCAAAACAGAAAAAAGAAGCAACACCCAGCTAATTCACAAAGCGCAACCCACAGATATAAGTAGCAATTTTTGATGAGATTTTTAGTAGTTAGTATACAAAAGTTGCGTATCATATCACATGTTTTAATCATGGAAAAGTATTATACAGTTAGCAATGCATATTGCCTAAGTAAGTAGTGTTAATTTTAACATAGGAAGAGGCTATTTTGCCTCTAGCAGCAAAATAGTGTTTTTCCTCTGTTTGGGTTAGGATTAGGGCTGGGATTAGGGTTAGGATTAGGGTTAGGATTAGGGTTAGGATTAGGGTTAGGATTAAGGTTAGAGTTTGAATTAGGGTTTGGGTTAGCATTAGGCTTAGGGCTATTTTGGCACTTGTGGCAAAAACACCCGCTAGGACTATTTTGCCTCCAAATGGCAAAATAACAAGGGGCTATTTTGCCTCTTGAGGCAAAATAGCCACTGCCTTAAGTTTAATATACACGAAGCAGAATATAATTAATAAGAAAGTTTTGGAATCAATAGTTTCCAATCAACCCTAGCATTCTTAGCTAAAAACCAAAATCAGAAATACAGTAGGCCTACTATGATGAAGATTCAAAAGCCTTTTACATACTAGGCTACTTATCACTGTCAGCTGTTATCAGCGTAGTATGTACAAGTGTCAGTATGAATAGACTAGATATTAAATTGGAAAATATCTTACTCAGTACTGACAGACTGATGCATCATCATGGAGTAAACATGCACATATCACACTGAGAAAGCCATAAACAAAACAAAAAATACACTCTAAATACAATTGAGTAGGCTAAATTTAAAGTACTGTACCTATAGCCTATATGTGATATTGAACAAGTGGTAGTCTAATTTTAGGCATGCATTTGTGGAATAAGATTAAAACTAAAAGATATTTGGTTCAACTCAATCCCATTGCCCTTTGGTTTGCCTCCAAAGCCTTACAGAGCAACCGCCCAGCCTGTTTAATTTAACAAAGACATTTGAAAACAAAAACTGATGTTTAAGTCTGAAGTTAACATTGAAACAGTTAAGCTTTGTTTTTTAAGTTTTTTTTTTTTTTGGCATAAAAATATTTGTATAGAGCATATTACACCGCCAACAGAAATCACACGTGATTTTTTGCTTCATTCAACATATCGTGCTAAACATTTTTGATTTAACACGCTGACGCTGTTGAGTTTGTAAACACTGATCTTTACTTAGGGAAAATTACCTTTTGCAAACCTTTAATTTTTCTTATTATTTAAAATTTTTTATCATTTTGTTTGAATAATTGAAATACACTAAAATCAAAATTCGGGCCACAATTTATTAAACAAAAACAGTACTAATATGCCTAGGCAAAGAAAAAAAGTCTAAATTCGTTTCATCTTCGTAGTTCATATCTGGAGGCGATTCTACAAAAATGACGAATTAGGCAAAGAGACCACAACCTTTTCAGAACAGGGTACGTGTTAAATTTTAGTATTCACTGAAAACATCACTTTATAATGTTGGTCATCTAATCGACTCCATGCGCTATTGCGGGTATCCGGACACGAGTCCTAAAAACACGAGCCCTAAAAGCAGGGTGTCAAACCAAACCTGAACCCGAACCGTTAACCCAAATGAACCGTTTCATTTTGGTGAACCCGAACCGAACCTGAACCAACAAAATTTTACTTCAGGGAGCCTGAAGCAAACCTGAACCCTTAAAATTGTGCTCAAGTGAACCCAAACCGAACCTGAACCCCTAACAAAAGTAAGAATATATTTTTCCATATCCAGATGCCGCTGGCGCTGGTACACGCACAATAAGAGCAGTGGTGATCATCAACAGGATCAGCAATTTCTCCTTTTTTTTTCGATCAGTGGTCGAGTGGATAGAGCGTCTGCTACTGAAGCGGTAGACACGGGTTCGATTCCCGGTCGAGTCAAACCAAAGACTATAAAAATTGGTATTTACAGCTTTCCTGCTTGACGTTCAGCAATTAAAGGGACAGTGTGAAGCCTCCATCGTGTGTGGTAGACAGATGGACAGGTGGCAGCTTGACTCAAAGACCAAAAGGTCATTTCGCTGTCTCCTGGCCAAGGCAACTTGGTGAATAAAATGTAATTACAATTACAATTTTCTGGACAAAACGAGTAACAACTGTTAAATTTTAAGTCAATGAACCCGAACCGAACCTGAACCAGTAATATTTTACTTGAGTGAACCTGAACCAAACCAGAACCTCGAAAACGGTGCTCAAGTAAACCCGAACCAAACTTGAACGGCTAAAATATTTTGAGCAGGAGCTGAACCTGAACCCGAACCGTTATTTGAAACGGTTCAACACCCTGCCTAAAAGACACCAGTCCTAAAAACACAATTCCTAACCGACACGAATTCTAAAGAACGCAAGTTCTAATGAACTCAAGCCCTAACGGACACGAGTCCTAAAAAACACGAGTCCTAAAGACACGAGTCGTAACGGACACCAGTCCTAATTGTTACATCGCATTTTATTGTTTTAAGATATGTGGTATTACTTTAGACATAGTGATAAACAACTGTGTTGAATTTTGGAAACTTTTCGTCTTTCATTCTTATCAAGCCGGAGAATTCATTACTCCTTCTTTTGGCGTATTGTTTTGACAAGCTAACTTTCTCTGTAACTCACTGATAAGAGTCCTGTGCTTTCAAATTTGATATTTCTTTACGAGCGTCAGATAAGATTTCTCAGTAAGAGAAGCGGCCGTTTTTGCTTTGTGTCAATTTGTGAGCTAAGTTGCTGTAATGAGAAATAAGTTTTGGCAGTTTACTGTGCCTTTAGTAATTAGCCTAATTATTGTATTAATGTTCTTTTTGTTTCTATTTGAATAAGATACCTCAATTTAATTTTACTGTTTGTAAATTTCAAACTGCAATGTTGAAGACTCACGAATTATTTGTACTTTAATTCAAGAACTGGTGCTAAAATATTCGGTAAGATTTGTTAATATTTGATGTTTGATTTTCATGCTAATTGATGCGTATTTAGCTATAGTTAGCTAATGTAAGTTTTTTGTGAATGTTAATTATTGCGTAATGTGCTACGGCTTTCAGTAGTCCTGCATGCTTCTTTCGTTCGTTTTAGTTTGCCGTATGCTAATTTTTACTTTGTTTTTGGTTAACTGACGCTGTGTTTTTCTATTCCAGAAAACTACAGCCTGCGAGTTCTATACTCAACAATTAAAGGTGTGCGTTTCGAATTAAAATCCCTAGTGTTTGGTCTGGCGTTCACCAGTCGCGCTATATACAAGACCTTACACTAATGAACAGGAGTCCTAATGGGAGTCAAAAAAAACTCGAGTTCTAATGTACACAAACCCTAACGGACTCGAGCCCTAAAAGACACGAGTCCTAAAAGACACGAGTCCTAAAAGACACGAGCCCTCAAAGACACGAGCCCTAAAAGACACGAGCCCTAAAGGACAGGAGTCCTAAAGGACACGAGTCATAAAAGACACAAGTCCTAAAGGACACGAACCCTAAAGGACACGAGTCCAAAAAACATTAAAGTTAAATGCTACATAAAAGTCAGTAAATACCGAAAAAGATTTGCCGCCGGAGGCACGGGGATCTGGGGGCGGAGCCCCAGCGTTCGAAAATTTTGCATTTTTTTGCAAAAATAGCATAATTTTAGGGCTATTTTAGCAAAAAATAATGCTTTTAAAACGTGGCATAAAAATTGGCAGTGCAACATGATTTAACTGGTTGCATTAATGGGCTATGTGGGAGGTGGCTAACCTAATGATAACACTGTAGTTCTCTTGTATACATGCTGGTAAATCATAAAATCTTACTATTCAATAAAACTCACACAGAGTAGTCTATTTCGTCTATATTATATAAAGAAAAATAATTGGGGGGGCTAATGAAAAGATACTTGAGAGAAGTGATTGGTAATTAACTAACACTAAATAGCCCCCCCCCCCCCCCCCCTTATTCCTGAGTTTACAATATATTTGTTGATGAAATCTATGTTTGGCATTTTTACACTAGCGATCAAATTTCATTGTTTATTTTTGGGCAGTTTTAAAAGTTTTTATTGATTTGTGACTTTATATTTCGACGATTTAGCCCCCCCCCCCCCTGAATATTTGCTTCAAAAGTTGCTTTAAAACACTTTTTAGTCCTATTCAGCGCAAAAAACAGTCTCAGTAAAGCTAAAAATGTGGTATTTTTCTTATTCTGCGTTTTGGTTGACAGGCCAATGGGGGGCTGTAGCCCCCCCACCTGGCTGCACTACTGCTTGTTTAGTTGCTGGTAAATTATAAAATCGAATTGTTCAATAAAACTCACGCGGAATAATTTATTTTGTATACAGTTTATAGAGAAAAATAAATTGGGGGGCTAATGAAAAGAGATTTGAGAGAAATGCTTGGTAATTAACTAATACTGAATAGGCCCCCCTCTATTCCTTAGTTTATAGTAGGGGAAGATGGGGTACAATGGGACGCGGGGCACAATAGGACAAGCTAATTAAAAAAAAACTGCGCAACTCTGAAACTTTGTATTTGTAAGGTTGTTTCGTCTTACCAAACCCTTGCTTTTTCTAAAAAAAAATTGTTCAATAAAAGTTTTGGTACTGAGATATTACAACTTTGTAAAGTTTGGAACTAAAAAGTTTTGTTTTTGGTTACGGCAGGCAAGCGAAGTTTTGTGGGTAATAGTTGCAGGATTTTTTTGAAAATGCTGTTGGAATGACATCAATTAGTTATCGTTTTGCTGGTATCTTTTTAATTTTTATTAATGTTGGAGTAAACGGATAGGAGACAGTTTTAATTAGGTTGTGCACTTGGGGCACAATGGGACAATGAAAAAGGGGCACAATGGGACAATCAAAATTTTAATGTTTTCTGATCTTAGACATAAACCTATGTCAAAAAGCATATGTAGTTTGAAGAAAAAGACATGTAATTCATTTACTGTTTTATTTTTTGTCAGTAAGTGACTGTAACTTGATAAAAACTAAAAATTTAGCCTTGCAGAAAGAGATGCCTCACAAGTTCAGTTTGTGAATCAAAGCTGTTTAGATTGGACTTCAGTAATAAGGCAGATTATGTGTACTGGAATCACCACATTTATGGACAATCTATAACAACAAAGTTTTAAGAGGTTACTATGACATGTAAGCTAATAAGCCAATGTTTTACTTAACACCTGACTCTAGATTTTAAACTGCAAATAATTACAGTTATACTGCAGAACTTGTGTAGGCTACTGAATGATAAAATAGTGTGATGAGAAACTCTATGTATCATGTTAAATGCTGTTCTAACTTTTAAAATGTTTTAACAGTGTAATTTGTTTTGTGATTATTATTGATTCAACTTTAATCTTGAACATTATTAGCTGTAATACAAGTATTAGTAACATAACAATTCTGATGATGGCGATGGTGTGTCAATTTTCAGTTCCACTGAAAATACAAACAAATGCCCTGAAGTTGACAATTATGTGCTGGTAGAGTTTCCTTCTCAACCAGTTAAATATTATGTGGGACAAATCACTCACCCTAAAGATGAAGATAGAGACTTTGAAATTGTTTATTTGCTCAAGAAGCATCGTGTCGCAGAGTTTTTCTTCCCTGAAATTCCAGATGTTGCATCTTTTCATGAAGATGATATTAACCCTATGTTACCTGCTTCCATTGAATGTGGCTCTGCTAGCAGACAGAGATCAAGTGTTTAATTCACTTGCAGTTTTGGTCTGTTAAACATCTGCTAGATCAAACAACGACAAATATACCAGGTTCACTTTTTTTCATTCAATCTGATTCATCAATCCATACCATCTTCATGTTCATGAAATGTTTTATTGATGTTAAACTGTTTGATGCTGATCTTAACAACTGGGTAAAAGCTATGCTATGGTACTTTGTTGCAACAAAAATGTAATATTGCTTTTTGATATTAAACTAAACTGTTTTTATTATTTTATGGCTACACTCAGCTGTAATAGCTTTGTCGTGCTACTTGTGTTTTTTGTGATGCATTTTAGCTGTGCACAATTTGTTGTTTGAAATGTTGCTTGAGATATATTAGATACTTTTTGATCATAACTACACTGGTGTTGTGATTCAGCATAATGCAAACTTTTAATTGAGGAGGTTAAGCCAGCGAAAAATTGTCTTTTTTTTACCAAAATTGCCGAAAAAACAAAATCAAAAAACTTTTTGCTCTACGTTAAAGATTTTATGCTCTGGTGAACCTATATTCAATAACAAGTAACTTAAATCCTCCAGCATTAATTTATTTTCAACCTAAATTATCCAATTAGGTGCTCTAAGTGCTGTCCCATAGTGCCCCGTGGCTTGTCCCATTGTGCCCCATGCGTGGGGCACAACGGGACAATTTTTTTAATTTTTATTTTTTGCAACAAAAGCTTAATTATTGAGTATAGTTTTGTAATTATGATTGATAATATTAAGGTTGAAGGAGTAGTACCTGCACACAAAATTTGAGCTTTCCTCTAATTGTAGTTTTGAAATTATATCAAATTATGAAATTTTTGTCCCATTGTGCCCCATCCTCCCCTATAGTTGTTGATTACACCTACATTTAGCATTTTTACACTTGCGATCAAATTTGATTGCTTATTTTTGACCATTTTTCACAGTTTTCATTTATTTGTTGGTTTTATTTTTGAAAAATTAGCCCCCCCTAAATATATAATGCAAAAGATGTTTTAAATCACTATTTAGTCCACTCCAGTGCATAAAACAGTCTCAAAAGTGCTAAAAACGTAGTGTTTTTCTCATTCTGCATTTTGGTCGACATGCCAATGGGGGGGCGATAGCCCCCCTTCGCCCCCCCTGGCTACGCTACTGCAAGTAATCCATAAAAATCTTGTAATGTACATGGTGGTAGCTAGCTTCGGTTATCAAATGCAAGGTTTACTATTGACGGCCTTGAAATAGAACAGTTGCATCTCCTTCATTCGTGACAAATTAACGCATTTTTAAACTTTTGTAATTTCATAGGTTTATTTTGCATTTAATGTTATCATTAGCGGCTTACCGCTATGGTTGCTAGGAGTTAAAACGCAGAAGCAGTTGTTTTCATTGAATTATTTCGTAGAGATGTCATTTAAATTTTAAACCAACGATTTAACCGCCCTCAGTGTTATGTTGATCGAGCCTTAATTTACATCTACTTCGACTTGAACTAATGGCGTAAATTATTATCAATAAATAGTGCTTAAATTAAACGTTAATCCGCCATGTGGTATTGCTGTGGCGTAGAATTTTATGTATTTTAGAATATGGCCGAATTTACGGTGTGAAACAACCTTAAAAACCGGGCAAAGTGGACAATAACAGGCACAGTGGACGATGAGATTTCACAAAAGGCATAACTTTCTAGACCAGCTGAGTTATATAGCTGCTTAAATTGATCCTGGTAACTTTCAACTAAGCCATAGGCCATCTACAAAAGTTTTAACTTTACATTCAAATTCTTTAAATACGCCCACTGAAGGAATTAAACATTGGGTTACGGTAAGGTTCGATTCTTTGTAATGGCATTTTGACGTCCAATCGTTTTGGTGCGGAAAAACTAATGATTCATCGTCATCGCAATATTAAAGATCATCTGTAGTTTGGCAGTTCATAATGGATGGTGTTTGTAAGTTCTTTACGATATTGGGCTGATAAATTCTTTTTTCTATGTACAAAATGCTTGGAAAATTTTCTAAATAATGTTTTGATTGATTGTGTCATTTTAGTTTTTGTCGCACCCGCTAAAGGACATTATTTATTATTTACAGCGTTATGTGCAAATTTAATTTTCTTAGGGCATTTTCATTGTTATTGATGTTGATAGCTTGCAAAATAGTTAGTTAATGATATATAAATTCCATAGCAAAGCTATTTCTCTTTAAAAAAACAAGAATTTCAATTAGCTTGAGATTGTTTTAGTTGTTTCGTATTCTCAAAGTTTTATCTGATAAATAATGCGGTAAAGGTTAGATTCAGAAAAGTTCGCTAACTGCGCATCACCACTTCACTGCATTATTGATTAACGTTTGTAAGGTCCTTTATGTAGCGCGACTGGTGAACGCCAGACCAGACACTAGGGATTTTGATTCGAAACGCACACCTTTATTTGTTGAGTATAGAACTCGCAGGCTGTGGTTTTCTGGAATAGAAAAACACAGCGTCAGTTAACCAAAAACAAAGCAAAAAGCTACCATTCGGCAAACTAAAACGTACAAAGAAGCATGCAGGACTACTGAAAGCCGTAACACATTACGCAATAAACATTCACAAAAATGTACGTTAGCTAACTAAAGCAAAATACGCATCAATTAGCATGAAAATCAAACATCAAATATTAACAAATCTTACCGAATATTTTAGCACCAGTTCTTGAATTAAAGTACAAATAATTCGTGAGTCTTCAACATTGCAGCTTGAAATTTACAAACAGTAAAATCAAATTAACGTATCTTATTCAAATAGAAACAAAAGAATACAGTATTTAGTAATTACTAAAGGTACAGTAAACTGCCAAAACTTATTTCTCATTACGGCAACTTAACTCACAAATTGACACAAAGCAAAATCGGCCGCTTCTCTTACTGAGAAATCTTATCTGAGGCTCGTAAAGAAATATAACCTTGAAAGCACGGGACTCTTATCAGTGAGTCATAGAGAAAGTTATCTTGTCAAAACAATACGCCAAAAGAAGAAGCAGTGAATTCTCCAGCTTGATAAAAAATGAAAAACGAAAGGCTTCCAAAATTTAACACAGTTGTTTATCACTATGTCTAAAGTAATACAACATACCTTAAAACAATAAAATGCGATGTAACAACGTTGATAAACACTTATTTGCATAGTGGTGGGCAAGTTAACGCAAAACGTTAGCTTCGTTAACCATTAGTCCGTTAAAAAACTTCACATCTCCGTTAACGTTAATCCGTTATTTTTAGCTTTAATTAACGGAAGTTAATAAAGTCCGTTAATTCGTTAATATTTTGCATGTAAATTACATTTCTTTTTATTCACTCGCATCTAGAATACGTATTGACGCTGTTGTGCTGATTGTAAGGAAATATTTATTGCTATGGTGGTCTTTTTGTGTTTTAGAAATTACATTTTACAGTCTAATCTAATTTCAAGATAAAATAAGTTCGGATGCACTAACGAAGCTGCGATCGAAAAATCTTTGGAAATTGGGAACAGCGATAATTAATAGGCTGCAGCTTATCATTTGCCACAAAAAAGAGCTCCTTTCTTCACTTCTACAAAACTCGTGCTAATACGCAACAAGCGTTACCAGTGCAAACTGGTTTGTACCGGTACGATGAATAAATGGTGCAAGATATTAACGATAAAAACCTTAACGAAAGTTAACAGAACTTAACGGAAGCTAATTTAGTCCGTTAACACGAAAAAACTTTTTAACGAATTAACGAGTTCAAGAAAAAGTTAGCTTCGTTATTAACGGATTAACGATTAACGGACTTGTGCTCACCTATGCTTATTTGTTATTCCAAGCCGTTTGCAATACTGATGAACAGTTCGTCATGATTTCTCGATGATCTCCCTCAAAGAATTTATCAATAGTGAGCATTGCCGTAATCACCGCATATAGAATTTCTTTGATTATTTTTTATTCAGTAACAGTACATGAACTTGACTAGAAAGTGAAATCGTATCGGTCAGTGCATGGCCGGTATTCTAGTTAAGTTGGATTCATGCAGTATCCGTTTTTTATCCGCTTTTGTCGTTTTTTTACGCTTTTGCTTCTTCATGAAAAAGTAATGAATGTTCTTTTTGGTAAGCATTTTTATACGTATGTCCTTGTCCACACTAACCAGACATTCTGGACAAAACTAGACAAAACTTTTTTCAAAAAATGTTTTTTACGAAGGGTTAAACAGGCCTATTTTGAAATATCGCTCTCATCGTTTATCATAGGCGTATCCAGGATTTTTGATTGGGGGCGGCCCAAACCACAAATCACATCGGTGAACTCCAAGAAAAAAAGTCTTCACAGACCAACTTAAAAGTTTTGATTGATGGGGGGGGGGCGAAATTTTGTTGGAGACCAATTTAGGATTGGGGGGGGGGCAGACCACAACTTATATGGTGAAGACCAAAACAAAAAAAAACAACAGGTTTCACGGTCTGAACTGCTGAATTTTTTTCGAAAAAAAAAATGAAGAGCAAAAAAAATACAAAAACGAAAAGGTCTTCACGGTCTCGTGTCAAGGTGAACACAAACCAAGAAAAAGATGAAAGGATAGCCATTTTGGTCACAAATTTATCATTGCTGGCATTGCGATTGGGGGGGTTCCGTGCCACCCTCCCCCATGCTACGCCTATATTGTTTATACACAAAATCTTTGTACAAAATTTTTATCAATACGTGCAGCAATAACACTCTACTTAATGCAGACAAGGACTAATAAAACTGCGCACGAAAAAGAGCAAACTTTTTCACGAAGAAGCAAAAATCAAAAACAAAACGGACAAAAACGGATTTTGTGTAAATTCGCCTTTAGTAAGTAAATATTTTAGATTTGCGACCGAAAATTACGCCATTAAAATTTTTTCTGCATTAAAAACGATAAATTTATTGTTTAATTGGTTTTGTGCGGCTTTGAACATCAAAATATATGGCTTTTTATATACGGTAGTTTTTTTAATTTCTCATCTTAAGTCTTATTTATATTGTCGCAGAAAAGATGAAGCTCAACGACATGTGGAGCCTATTAAAATAAATCTCGGCGAGTCAGCAAGCAAACGGAGACGATCGTATGAAATCAAAGATCAACGGCTCCGAAATGCAGCAAGCTGCTGGTCCTCACGCCTTACCTTAGCGAACGATTGCCCGTATTGTTTAGTTAAATGCAGATCCTGTTTAAAATTTCATTATTGAATTAACTACAAACCATTCGAGTTCTTTTTGACGAAATCGAACGCGCACAGACTGTCTGAAAATTAAAGTTTGTTTGCAATCTATGTTCCCTCTAAGCTGCAGATAGCCTTGAACTTCAGTTCTGCCGCGCACTGCATAAGTGTTGATAAGTCAAGGGTAATATGTGCTTTCAATCGGAAGCAAGGCCATAATTTAGATTTCATGAAATAATTTTACAAATGCAAGATTTAAACAACAAATCCGAAATTCTAGACTAAAATGGAACCAGAATGCGGCGAAGACCTTTTTCTTATTTTTTTTCAGTCTTCACTTAAATTTGAGGGGCAAAATTCCGAAATTAAGGACTAAAATTTGTAAACTTCACCTAAATTTGGGGCCAAAATTCCGAAATTTTAGACTGAAAGAGAACCAGTTTGCGGTGAAGACCTTTTTTGGAGCTCATACGGCCTTTTATTCCGCGAACACCAAGCAAGCTCTGAGAGGGAACGTTGTTTGCAACAAATCCAATAATGACAAAACACTAAAGTTTCTTTGTTTGCAATAAATCCGATGAAGAATATTGTGACTAAAAAATTTGTTTGGAAAAATTGAAACTTACACTTTATGCTGAACATTCTTTTCTTTCTTTCTTTCATTATAACAGATTAATAGATATTTTAGAAATCACCAACTCACATGAAAACGATCTACGGCGCAAGAGCGCAAACAAAAGCACAAAAAGAGACGTTATCCTACGATATGTGCTAACATTTTTGGGCTTCGAAAAATCATGCCGCCACTTAATTACATTATCAGAAATTATTACTTTATTTTGTCTCAAGCATAAAATATGACACAATCATAAAACCATTTTTTAAAATTATATTTTGTATGTTTTGCAGTATCTTGTACGCAAATAAGGTAGTGCAGAAAATTAAGATCAACAAAAGTAATGTTGCAATCAAAACATAGTGTGGATTGAAAACATTGAAAGAATAGAAGTCTAATCCATGAATGAGGGATACGAACTCTACTGCGTTTTCGTAAAATTTGTTTGACTTTTTCAGGTCAAGTTTTGACGAAATTATTGGTATTTTTTAAATTTCTGTTATTCGAGGTTTGTTAAAAAGCAAGTTCTTCAGCAAAAATTAAACGTAAAAGTTAATCCTAAAACGAATAAATTTTTACTTTTCTATGTAAAATGAAAATGAATGATGTAAAATCTTCTGCCATACAATGAAAAAAAACAAAATGCAAATATTTTTTCTTCTTGCGGTTTTAAAACTCATTAGCGAAAAACGTTTGAAGCCATTGTGATAAATTGTCTCTGATAAAACATCAGATCGGTTGAAGTTTTCAAATTGAAACAAGTATAAACTTTCAAATACGCTAATTCAGAACAATGATGGGTGGTTTAAAACTCTGAGAAATGATTGTAATTTTAATTCATGTGATGAGGAAACGCTTTTGCGTGAACAGCACGACAAGAAGCTAAAAGTTAGTGTTTGATTAACAGATCAAGAGCAAATCGCCTAATAATGATTGCGAGTGAAAACTAGTTGGGAGTTTGCCAGCAAACCCAGTGAACGACCGACGGAAAGCTAGTGCTGTGACGCTCAAAAGTACTTTTTGTCTACCGCGAAATCAGCAATTATTCAAAAATATTTGATTATGGAACCTTCAGAAAACTAGAGTAAAATATCTGTCAGTTAAATATATCTCTCGATATCATAACAGACTGGCGCCCTAAGTTGAGCTGAACCGTTCAAAAAATTGATTTTTGGGTGTCCATTTGGGGGGGTCCCCGGGGGCCCAAACTATGTCAAAATATTTGTCTGTTGAATATCTGCTGATATCAAAACAGACTGGCACCCTAAGTTGAGCTGAGCCGTTCAAAAAATTGATTTTTGGGGGGGTTCCCAGGGGGTGGCACCCCCAAACTATGTCAAAATATTTGTCTGTTGAACATCTGCTGATATCAAAACAGACTGGCACCCTAAGTTGAGCCGCAGAAAAAATTGATTTTTGGAAGTGTATTTGAGGGAGTCTCCGGGGGGGTGGCACCCCCAAACTAGATCAAAATATTTGTCTGTTAAATATCTGCTGATGTCAAAACAAACTGGCTCCCTTAGTTGAGCCGTTCAAAAAATTAATTTTGGGGGAGTCTATTTGGGGGGGTCCGGTTTTCGGGGAGATGGCACCCCCAAACTATGTCAAAAAATTTGTCTGTTAAATATCTCCTAATATCAAAAAAAAGTAGCACTCTAGCTTAAGCTGCACAAAAAATTGATTTTTTGGGGTCCCATTTTGGGGGGGTTCCCGGTGGAGTTGCCCCAAAAAATTTCGGGAGAAAAAATTGCGTTTGCAGCTCAACAATTTTACACAAAAATTAGATTTCGATGTGTTGTGGTTTAGGAGAAGAAGAGCGTATAAGCATTAGGAAGAAAAAAAAGGAAAAAAAAAAAGAAAAAAAAGGAAAAAAAAAGAAACAAACCTCATCGCGGCCAAAAGTGGGTTGGTTGAGATGAAAGGGTATCTTAAAACATACAACCCTATGAAATATTTTTTGCCGTACTTGAGCCGTTTTTGCCTGAGACCGCTTTTTACGCCAAACTTTCGGGGCGTTTTCGGATTCTAAAACCAAAGTCACGTGACCTATTGCCTCGAAATTTGGTGCAAACATACAAATCATTAATCTCAAACTACTGTCCAAATTTCATGTAGCTAGATCAAACCGTTCTTGAGTTATAAGCAAAAGTCTGAAATTTCGCACTCGTTAGTTGGAAAATGGCCGAGTAAAAACAGAGGAACACGCGAAGCGAGCGTCAGTCGTTCCAATAATGCAGCCGACGTGATGGGTGGTTTTTCCGCAAAATGCATCCACAATGTAGTCGCAAGTACAACGTTATAATAGCACTGTGAGAGTGCGAGTCATTGTTCAGCATACGCTCGGCAATTTCGAAACTAAGTTGGTCGAAGGATCTGTTTTTTAAGTTAATAACAGCAATTTTAAAGTTTTATCTCGGACAGACGTCTAATTATATTTCTAATTTTTTGACTTTTAAGTACCTACTGATATTTAAAAAAACGTTATTTTAGCTCAAAATTAAAAATAAAAGATTTGGGGGATCTATTTAGGGGGTTACCGAGGGGGTAGCACTCCCAAACCACGTCAAAATATTTTGAAAGACCTGCTGATATTAAAAACAATTAGGTTATTAAAAAAATTGACTATTGGGAGGTTTAATTTGGTGGGATGGCATTTCTAAATTATGTCAAAATATTTTTTCCACCCATTTCTAATATTGAAATTGCAAACGACGTTAAAATGTATTTAACTACTTCATAGTGACGAACATATGAAAACATCTATCTTGGTTAAGTCATTTAAAAGTCAATGATTGGGGGCACACTTGCCCTAAATAATTAACATGCCCTAAATAATTATTTCACTTTCACATTAATGATTATTGCACTAAACAGTTAGTAACAAACCGTGATCTTAAGTCAGAGGTAGAAAACAGTGATCACCATGTTTAAGTTTTTGGGTTTGTCCAGCTTTTGGGAATCGAACCCGAGTCTACCGTTGTAGTGGCAGACACTCTCCAATCACAATAAAACGTTTAATGAAAAATAGCCAAAGTTTTTCTCAAGTCCCTATAGCGTGCTTTGCTAGAAGAAATACTGAACTCTGACCTCCAAAACCATCCAAATATTTTGATACGTAGTTGAATTGATAGGTCAAAAGAAATTGATACTCACCCGCATTTTCAAACGGATCGCTTTTTTTTTAGAACTCGTGTAAGTAATGACTCTTATGTTTTATGAGTCATACTTTAGGTCTCGTGTCTTTTAGGACTCGTGTTTTTTAGGACTCAAGTATTTTAAGACTCGTGTCTTTTAGGACCCGTGTCTTTTAGGACTCGTGTCTTTTAGGACTTATGAATTTTAGGACTCGTGTCGTTTAGGACTCCCGTCCTTTAGGACTCGTGTCCTTCAGGACTGGTGTCTTTTAGGGTTCATATCTTTTAGGGCTCGTGTCTTTTAGGGCTCGTGTCTTTTAGGGCTCGTGTCCTTTAGGACTCGTGTCTTCTAGGGCTCGTGTCCTTTAGGACTCATGTTCTTTAGGACTCGTGTTTTTTAAGGCTCTTGTCCGTTAGGGCTTGTGTACATTAGGACTCGCGTCTTTTAGGACTTGTGTCTTTAGGACTCGAGTCCATTAGGGCTCGTGTCCGTTAGGGCTAATGTACTTTAGGGCTCGTGTTCTTTAGGACTGGTGTCCTTGAGGACTCGTGTACGTTAGGACTCATGTCCATTAGGACTCGTGTATTCAGAACTCGTGTCTTTTATAACTCGTGTCCATTAGGACTCGTGTCTTTTATGACTCATGTACATTAGGGCTCGTGTTTTTAGTACTTGTGTCCTTTAGGACTCGTGCCTTTTAGGGCTCGTGTCTTTAGGACTCGTGTTTTTAGGGCTGTTTTTTGGGGGGGCTTGTGTACGGGATCCGCTATTGTGGTTGCTCTACCTATAACCTTTACAGAAAATGAAAACAAAATGGACTAAATCACAGTTTTTCACGATGTCATTCAGGCGCGTAACCAGGAATTTGCATTGGTGGGGGGGGGGGGGCTGTTTTGAAGGCTGGAAACAACAACAAACGATGTTGACTCAGATTTTGATCGGTCTTCACTCAGATGCAGTCGGATTTTCTGACCAAATTCAGGTGATCTCCAAAAAAAAGATCTTCACCGAAATTCAGTCGGTTCTTCTGAACAAATTTAGGAGATTTCCAAAACAAAAACAAAAAAAAAGTCTTCAGCCAGCATCTCCAAATCTTTTTTTCAGTTTTCTGGTCCAAATCACATCAAGTTCTCATTGGCAATCCCAGAGGGGGGGCTATTTTCATTTCTCGAAAAAAAATTGGCCTCAAAACCACTAAAAACATGGTATTTTGCATACTTTTCCGGCTAATGAGGAGGCTCGAGTCCCCCGCCTCCCTCCCCTGGTTACGCTACTGATGTCATTGGTTATTTCGTTGTAGCCTACTACCGGTACTGCGCCCGGTTGCCTATTGTTTTTTTGTAGGCATAAAAAAGAAATTAACCCAATAGTGACCACGTAATGATAAATCGAGGATTCTTGAAGCCCCTCCCTAAAAACAAAAAATATCTTCGCTATTCAGGGTCGTTTATTTCGCCCCGAATTGTTGCAGCGTGACCGAAAAGGGTAAAGGCGTCGTATTTACGACGACCCTGATCGCATGATCATGGTTAAACCGCACCCAGTGCCGTCGCCATAACAAATGAAGTGAGGGGGCACTAGCCAAAAGTGGCGAGGGCACGAAAATAAACAGAACTTTTTCACATAAAAACTGATATTGTACGGCCTCAAATTATACACTATTTCAAACATTTTGTATACATATTTGAAAAAATAAACGTATAAGTTCGGCAGCGTTTATTAGCTCGTTTCGTCTGCAGCCCGTATACAAGGATGGCAGTACAGTACAGTGCGCCTCAATTTTTGCTAAGAAGTACGCTACGCTGGTACGCTACGCCTTTTCCGTAATGGTACGGGTACGGCACTTTGGTACGGTACGCCTTTCTTGCAAAGGTACGGGTACGGTTTGTTGGTAGGCTGTTTGAATTTGCCTACTAATCGTTTAATGTGCAACGTGCTGCCGTCAACTAAGATTCGTGCGACCGTGCCCGGCGTGCACGATCGCACGAATTAGTGTAGGCTATTGCCAAGTAATTATTATAGCCTCTAACTTTGTTACAAGTGTATTAGAATTATGCAGTGTGTATTTTAGACTCACAAAGTGTATAGGCCTATACAAATTAATATTTTAGTAATTTTACTGTAATTTTTTGAACTTAATTAAGATATTTGCCTGGGTTGCGGCTTGACTTGAAGACCAATTGTCCCTTCGCAGCCTCCCGTTGCTGTTTATCATTGTGCAATTCTGTGTTATTTTGGTATTTTTATTGGCAACAAAAATAAAGTGTTCTTTTCTGTTCTATGCAAGCAACATACGCACACATAAAAATATAGAGACACTACAGCAAGAACAGTTCATGTTCTCAACGATGAACATACCAACTTCTATTTATTTACATACAAAATGCCACAATAATGATCATATTATATCCAATCATGCAAGCAATAAGAAGACATTAACGTTTTAAGCCAAAGGTTCGTAGATAAGTCACAGCCTTCAATAAATTTAATAAGTAATTTTACACTGCAGAGCGTAGAACGAATCAATGTTATGGTATATTTGGCTTTCTCTGGCACTGTGATAGCGAGGCATGCCATGCAGAATTCTATACATGCATGCCATGCAGTATTGTGAATTTGTCATATTACAAGTCACAGTCACAAGCATGGCCAATTGCGAATTGCAATGTCATACTATTGCCTACAAATGCTATTAGCCAAAGCTATCGCGGCATGTCATATATTGGAGAAAAATTTGAACGGAAACAACTGCCACACTTTAGCTGAATACGCAGCGGTTTAAAAATCCCAGATTTTTGCACATTCGCCGGCTTTTTGTAAGCAGAGGCAAAAGACAGCTGAAGCCGACGCTAAATGTGTAAATTGAGATCGCTGATTTATAGGCTAGTGATTTCAAGGTCAGTTAAAGTTGCGAGTAGTTTAAAGCAAGGATGGCAATACGGTACGGTGCGCCTCAATTTTTGCTAAGAAGTACGGTACGCTGGTGCGGTACGAAGACAGTAGTGTACGCAGGATTTTGAAAAGGGGGGGGGAGGGGCAGGAACTTTAGAAAATTTGAGAATAAAGATCAGAATTAAAACTTGCTCCACCCAAAATCAGTCCGATTTTTTACCCAAAATTAGATAAACAGCAAAAAAAAGGTCTTCACTCAAATTTAGTCCGATTTTTCGCCCAAAGTTAGGTGAGGAGCAAAACAAAAAAAAAAGAAAAGTCTTCACTCAAATTTAGTCCGATTTTTGGCCCAAAATTAGGTGAAAGGCAAAAAAAAGGTCTTCACTCAAATTTAGTCCCATTATTTGCCCAAAGTTGGGTGCAGGCCAAAAACAAAAGTCTTCGCCAACCCTTGGTGTGCTCAAAGCTCAAACTTACAAAAGAGGGGGCCATGCTGCAATTTTGCATACTGTCTATGCTAATTATACTATTCTAGTGACCCAAAGGGGAGGCGTTGCCCAATGCCCCCCTAAATACGCCCCTGAGTCCGGTTCAAGGAGCGAGGTACGTAGTACGCAAATTCTAAACGTACCGTACTGCCATCCTTGCCCATATACTCGCTTGGAAAATCAGTCTGCAGCAGTGAATGCGACCAGAAGTGCAACCAAAATTTAGTTAAGAGGGAAAGGGTTTGAACCAAAAGTTTTTTTATGCCTAAAAATTGTCTAATTTAGACCCCTTGCTGAACAAGCCGATGCAACTCATGCGTATGTATCACATAGCGAGCCTGGGGGCAGAGCCCCCAGCCGACGAGAGATTTTTGTGATTTTGCTTCTAAAATAGCGATTTTAACGCCATTTCAATCATATTTTGCACGTTTTTGAAGCCATATGAATATGATTCTAGAAAATTGCTAAAAGCAGAAATCATTGAAAGAATCAAACTGCCTAGCCCTTTCAGCCCCCTTCATACCTAAGGTCAAGACACGTTCAAACGCTTGTTTTTTGGGGTTACATTTTCTATATGGCTTGGCTTAAAGGGAGCAGAAGCCGTTTAAGCCCTTTTCCACTGGTCGCGCAGCTGACTGCGACCTACAAAAATTCTTGTGTCCTCTAAAAGAACAAAAACAGCTGGTCTTTTAAAAAAGTACTTTCAAATATTGTTTTAGGTCATATTCACCAACAAAGTACCGGTAACGACTCTAAAAGCTTACATTCTTATTCTGCTACACATTCCTCAAGGCGTGTTTATAAGACGAATTATTGTGTCACATTTATGTACATCAGTTGGTTGCAGGGGTGCCGAAACCCAGGGGGTATGGGAGATATACCCCCCCCAATAATTTGACTCCATCACTCCCAATAGTTTGACTAAGGTCTGCATTTGAGCTCTGGATTATCTTAGTTTTTTTGGTTTTCGCACTTGATTTCGGAGACAAAAACTCCTTAAATTCCAATGAAGATCTTTTTCCTGTTTCTTTTTTTTTTTTAGTCTTCACTTCATTTTCTCCAAAGCTTATTGCACGTCTGTCATATTTTATTCACGTCAAGAAAATCGAGGTCGAGCTTCATCCTCTTCAATGATAAAAAAAAGGCAAAATTTAGGTAAAATTGCAAATTATCCCCCCCCCAATGCTCAACATAAATCTGTACCACTGGTCGGTGGCCAGCAATTTCGCAAAGAATCGAGAACAAACAAGAATTGTGTTCGAACGTTATTTATCCTTTTTCCTTAATTGTCTATTGTCTTGTCGCGGCGTGATGCTCCAAAAAAGTATTTTGAGTAAACCGAAACGGGGAGACACAAGTAGTTGTTAAGGGGGGACGTAGAGACGGCACTGCTTGCACCTTGGACAGAGATGGGCAGTATTGCGATACAAGTATCAGAGATACGTTTCGTGCGATACTTTTGCATCGATATCGGTATCGAATTAGCATCGATTAATTGTATTGCGTATCGGTATCAAATAAGTCTTAATTGTTGTTTCAAAGTAGGCCTATTGCTTTTACAAAAGTATCAGCGATATTTTTTCTTTAAAAAATTTCAAACAGCTCATTTCAAACAAACTCATTTGGAATCTGCAAATCGTGCAAAATACTACGAGTGTGTTTTGTTTTTCTTTCAAACTTGAAGTTGTTAATTTTATTCACCAAAAATTTTTATTTGCAATGTGAACATATTGCAAAGCAAATTGTAACATACTTAAAATCCAATCGACAATAATAATTTCAGGAATAAAACGATGAAAAGCGCAGTTTAATTTGTTATGTTGTCACGTATTTATCAGCTGGTTTAAGAGTAGCGAATTCGTCTCTGGACGGGAACTCTAGGTTCTATTGCCGTGCCGTTCAAACAGAATGTCGTGCAACAAATGGCTCAACGCCAACACCGCATTTTTTAAAAAGAACTCGACTTTCCGGGCGCAAATTGCGGAGGTTGCGCTTTATTATTATTATTGTTTGTTGAAGCATTTGCAGAAGTTGTGTTTCGAACAAAAGTTTTTAAAATTTGTTGCGCTTTGCGATCCGCATTCAAAACTTTTTTGGTTAGTAGCGCAATTCTATGTGCTTTGAACTTAATTTGGGTTCATTTCGATCGTAGTATTGATAAATAACGTGTATGGTTATCGCTTTAAGTTTAAAGTATCGCGCCCATCTCTGACCCTGGTCACGTTGTTGCGTCCTTGGATAAGACTTTTTACGATGATTATCTCTGCTTGGTGGCTTTGAAAAGCAGCAGGTTTACGAGGGAAGTCAGACGTCAACCATAAAGCTTGGAAATTGGTCAACTCCTTTTTAAGCGGGTGCGGATTCGTCCAAAGGATAGCGCCACCGTCGCTTTATCGTGACGGGAAGATAAAAGTGCATTAATCTACGATAGATAGTCAAAGGAACTTCGCAGCTCTGTTTAATTCCCTTATTCAACAAACAAAACCGAGATTCAACAGAGAAAAAGTTTAATTTAAGCTCAAAAAATGTTCTTAAGTCCTTACAGGAATCCCTTGGTCCATAAAAGCATAGCAATACAGTAGCAATACCGTCATATCTCAATAACAGAAGTCAAAAAGAGGTCTTAGCCTATAGTATATACAGACGGTCTTAGCCTATAGTATTTACAGACTTAACAGGCAGCTCACTTTTTCCGCAATTGGTTGTTAAGACAGCGTTTTAAAATGCAGTCCTGTTTTTTTATTGTCGGTAGCGTGGCCGAGAGGGCAAAGACGTCGTTTTTACGATGACTTTAATTGCTTGATTTGCGTACAAGAGGGGAGCCGAAACCCGGGGGGAATGGGGGGTATATCCTCCCCAAAAATTTTACTGCATACCTGCATTTGAGCGCTGGATAATGTTTGGTCTTTTTTTCCTTTGTTTGGTCTTCACCTGATTTCGAGAACAAATTCTTTTCAAGTTTCGGTGAAGACCTTTTTCATCCCCCCAATGTTTAAAATAGAGCAAAATTGGGGTAAAATTGCTAACTATCCCCCTTAATGCTCAACATAAATCGGCACTACTGCGTACAAGCACCCTAGTCTGTTTGTTGTGTCATAGGACAGTAGTGTTTTATACGGCGGTGAACTTGCTCGGCGTCTTTGAAAAACAACAGCAAATAAGAAGTCAAGAGTAAACCGTAAAGCTCGCAAACTGATCTACTCCTATAAAACCAGGCCCGGCGCCAGGATAGCGTGACTGGGGGGGCAGAAATAAATTTTCGGGGGGGCTCGAGAAGTTTATTTTGTGTGAATTCAAGAGGGGCGCGGGAGCACGAGAAATTTATCCCAGTCTGGATCAAATGAACAAGGTGAGGAGCAAAAATTCAAAGAGATTTTCCAGCCGAAATCAGAAATTCAAGCGGTTTTTCCGGCCGAAAACAGATGATCTCCAAAAACATAAAAAAAAGGTCTTCGCTAAAATTGCAGGGGATTTTCCAGCCGAGATCGGAAATTCAAGCGGTTTTTCCGACCTAAAGCAGGTGATCTCCAAAAAAAAAAGTTTTCACTGAAATTACAAGGGATTTTCCGGCCGAAATCATAAATTCAAGCGGTTTTTCCGGCCAAAAACAGGTGATCTCCAAAAAAAAAAAAGGTCTTAATCCCAAAAACGTCACAAAATCTGGTGTCAGTCCACAAAAACACTACTTTGGACCTCGATTTGCGCTCCAGAAGCACCAAGCCTGTTAATTCTTCAGGGCACAGTCCTCGCTTGGGGGGGGCACAATTTTCGTTTGGGGGGGCACAAGCAGTCAGTTGGGGGGCACAGCCCCGGTATGACCCCCGTGGCGCCGGGTCTGTATAAAACGCGTTCAGATTCTTTCATAGGTTATTGCCACCATCGTATTTGCAGTGATAGGAACTAGGAAGATCAACATTCATCACTCAATCAATATCCCAACTATTACTTGGCACGTCGGATGCTCGCGTCGAGTGTTTCTTTATTTATGCTCATGTGCGCGAATCATCCTTTCAACAAAATATATTTCGGGAAAATATAGTTTTTGAAAACACAATACACGTCGCAAACACAAACGAAATCAAACAATTAAGTTACCGATATTTTTGTTTGAGTTTGCTCTATTTGCCGATTTGCTAAAAGAAGTCGCGAGACAAAAATCTGCTTGCTTTGTAGTGAGGTCACCACGTCTTATATACATGTACTGAAAGCTTCACTCCTTTTCTGCTCATAGTACATTATGCTGCACGTCATGCAGGAAATCTACTCTTGTTTGCATTAGCCTCGTAATTGTAACAGAGCATACCGATTTCGGTCCAACACCGAGTCTGAGTATTTCTACCATATAGCAGCCTGATTAATGATTTATTACAACGGCTTGAGTTTATTTTCAAGACATCTCGATTTGCCGACAAAGTAAACGAGACTTCCTCCACAACAACCATTCATAAGTGTTAAGTAAACCTTGTTGCCGCAACATTGCTGAATGCCAGGCCTAAAAATAAAAGCTTGTGAGTTTCTCTAAGTGGTAGTTTTTCTTGTTTTTGCCATGCCAACTATTTTTTATTTTTGAAAGAAGTTACTAAAAAGGCTTTGATTTTGGGCTCAATTTTCTTTAATCACACCTATCACGTAATTTTTGAAAGCAAGTTGCATTAAAGGAATTCTAGTCTCACCAAACAGACAATATTACTGGAAATGCCATTTACAGTATCTCTTTCATTTATTTATTTTTGTTCTTTCCTCACTCCAAGCAGTTTCAGCTGAGTTTGGGATCATCAGGAGTGTCATACTAAAATGTTTTTAGTTCTTTATTTAAAACACCGCAAAAAAAACACAAAGCAAGTTAACTAAAAATAAAACCTAGAATTTAAATTGTAATCGATATATACTTCAAAAAATCAAAAAATATACTTCAAAAATATCAAAAGATATATACTTCAAAAAATGTATTTCAAAAATACTTCAAAAATATGCTCCTCAAAACATATACTTCAAAAAATTATTGTTTCGTTTTGAAATTGAAGTCTGATAATTCATATTTTGTATAACCAAAATTACGAGTGTCAAATTTGCTTTGTTTATCTTCAGCAAATATTCACTGATAAATGAAATGTTTGTCATAGAGATGCTATTTAATATCTTGTAACTCAAATTCAGGCTATTTCCTGCACGGGACAACTTTGAGTGGCACGGTTGATTTTTGATGGTGTGCTCCATAGACGTAACCAAAGGGGGCCACCCTTTACTCCAATTGATTTGCCATCAATAATAAACATGTGACAAAAATTCTATTGTTTCTTCAGTTTCAGTTTATTTTAGCATTTTTCGCGTACAACAAACAGTTCACGCGTACAACAGTAATTAACAATAATATTGACAACCAGGGGGCCCGGGCCTCTCAATCAATTTTTTCCAAACAATTTAAATGTATAACCCAAATGAAATTAAGAATTTTTTCCTGAATTTTGGTATCTCAGGCCCTCATCTAACCTTTTTATGAACGTAAAGCAATAAACTCGGGCGGAATTACCGTAATATGATACAGTGCAAGAAGCCCTGTTTTCAGATGATAAGAATTTTTTTGGCCTTCATCTATATTTGGCAGGAACATATAGCCAATTGGGGGGACGAATGGGCTCGTCCCCCCAATTGGAATGCTACTAATTACAAAAAGTTTATTGTTTCTTCAGTTTCAATACTTTTGGCACCTTTGCATGCAACAGTACACGCGTACAACAGTAACTAACAATAATATTGACGACCAGGGGGCCCGGGCCTCCTCAATTCAATTTCAGCAACTAATTTAAATGTATAGCCCTGGTGAAATTAGGGGTTTTTGTCCTTAAAGTTGCTACCCCAGGTCCTCATCTCACCTTTTTATGAACGCAATGCAAAAACCAGGGACAAATTTATTGTATAGCTTAGTGCCAGGGGCCCAGCGCTCAAACATAGGCGTAGCCAAAGGGGGGCCCAAGGGGCCCGCCCTCCCCCCAATTTAAATGACACCAATCATAAAAATGTGATAAAAAATTATTTTTGGTTTCAGTTTCTTTGAGAATCTTTGCGTACAACAGTACACGTGTAGAACAGTAATTAACAATAAATTGACAACCAGGGGGTCCCTCAACTCAATTTTGGAAACCAATTTACATATATAACCTAGGTGAAATTAAAGGTTTTTTCCCTAAAATGTGCAACGTCAGGCCCTTATATAACCTTTTTCATGAACATAATGCAATAACCAGGGCCGGATTGGCCATATGGCACAGTGCTGGTGCCCTGGACTCAGATGGTGAAACATTTGTTTGGTCTTCACCTTTATTTGGCAGGAAGATGTTGCAAAAATCCTCAAAATACCTGGAGCCCCCCGCAATGTAAATCCGGCACGAGCAATAACATGCTGGTAAGAGGTCTAACCATCTATTATACCATTTTTTGATAACAATTTCTTCCACCTCGCTAGTTTTTACACGAAAAAAATTTTTTTAAAAATAACTAGTAAAATGCTCGTTGAACAAATTATTGAATGTGAATGGTAGGGGCTGGGCCCCCTGGACGTGCATATACTCCTATAATTCCTTATTTTTAAGACAAAACGAAAATCTCCTAAGAAAATCTTTAAGTAGATTATTATTTACTGCTAGAATATTGCAGGAGGCAATGTGCCTTACTTCCCTCTACTTGGGACAAATCACTTGCAAAATTTAGCCCCAAAATGTAAGATCTTAAATGCGTTTTGGTCTTAAATTGTAAGTAAAAGAAGAATTGGACACTTTAATTTTGTAATTGACTTTTGTCACAAATAATAATTTTGAATGCCTGAGATGTGATTATTTGCTTATTTTAATGCGTACGTGACTGGTTTACTACTTTTGCTGCTTTTTTTGATTTAGAATATTCGGGATATTCTGGATAATTCCTTTCTAGTATTTTCTACTGTCTTCTATTAGTCACCGGAATAATTAGTTGTTTACATGTCTTAATTGCTATATTTAGACTTGAAGTTTGTGACGTCATAATCATGTTGAAATCTTATCGTAAGCTCGTGTATTTTTTTCTATCGTGACGTATCATGGATTGTTCTGGGGTATTCGATAGCTTTTGGCGTATTATAAATTCGCGGGTCGTTTTTGATTCTATTATTCTAATATTCTGAAAGTGGATGATTTTTAGGTATTAGTTTCATAGGCAGTTAAGCCGAGTTTGTGTATCTGGGGTTGGCTCGTATAGTCGTTTAGTAAAAGTGTTAGTGGAGCGATTTTGCTCAGTTAGTTGGTTTGTGTCTCAACCTTAAATAGAAGTTTTAATTTAAGATTGGTGAGCTGCTTTCTGAGATTCAAGAAGCTAAAGGAACTATCAACTGCCATTTTCGATTCATCAATTTACATCTCAGTCGTTCTCTAGTTTCAGCCGACGTGGGTAATTCAAGGGATTAAAGGTTGTACTCTAGCCAAGTATCAACGATCGCGACATCTGGGGGCTCGTCCGGGAATATTTGTTGGTTGACTATCATCATGGCGAAGTTTGTTTCAGAAGCTTTCGAGAAATTAAAGAAGCAAGTGGAGTCTTTGGGTTTAGATGAAAAGTCCAAGAGTAAATTCCTGATGGAGGAATGGCGCAAAATGCGCAAAGCAGAGGCGGAAGAAAAGAAGGCCGAGCGTGAAGCTGCGGCGGAAGAAAGGAGGGCCGAGCGAGAGGCAGAAGAAAGAAGGCTGCAAGTCGAGCGAGAGGCGGAAGAAAGAAGGCTGCAAGCCGAGCGAGAGGCAAATGAAAAGAGAGCCGAAGCAGAGGAAAGAAAAACCGCCATGGAATTGGAACGGCTGAAACTGGAGTGAGAAGCCAAGAGGCTGGAAACTGCAGCTTGACCTGCGGGGATTGCCGAAGAAGTGGTGCGGCGGAGTGCTAGAATTGCACGATCGCCCGAGTGACCAGCCTTTGTTGATGGCAGAGATGATTTAGATAATTATCTCTTACGATTTGAGAGATATGCTACAGTTGCAGGCTGGGAAAAGGAGGCGTGGGCTACCCAGCTGAGCCCGCTGCTATCGGGCCGGGCGTTGGAATTTTATTCCAGGTTGTCACAAGACGAAGCGATGGACTATGAACGTCTGAAATTGGCATTGTTGAAGAGGTACGACTTTACGGAGTTCGGATACCGTAGAAGATTTCGTGATGCGAAGCCAGAAGGACAAGAAAACCCCGGCCAGTTTATAGTATGATTGAAAAATTACCTCACCAAGTGGGTAAAGTTGGCTAAAGTTGAAGAGTTTTTTGATGGAGTGGTGAAATTGATGGTACGAGAACAATTTACTAACGCGTGTCCAAAGGAGCTTTCAGTGTATTTGAATGAGAGGAGTCCAAAAACTTTAGATGAGCTAGTGACATGGGCAGAGCAATATTTAATGGCTCATAATAAAAAGCTCTCTAGTTCGCAATCAAGACGAGAAGATGTGAAGAATGGAAGCAGAGGGGGAAACTCAGAAAGACCCAGCAGCGCGTTGTAGTGTTTCCGATGTGGTGGCGAAGAACATCATGCCACAGAATGCGTTTTCAGGATGCCAGATGGGCGTTGCAGAGAGAGAGAGAGATACGAAAGGAGATTTTCATGCCAGAAGTGTGGCGGTTATGGGCGTGAAGCCAGAGATTGTCGCTCTACGCCGTGCAATCACCATATACAGCGTCTCGGACCAAACGAATCCAAGCCTCCACCATCGGTGCATCGTGTGGGATGTGCGGTTGAGATTCGAGAGTCGCCTCCAATGAATTCAGAAAAGGAAACTCAGTTACTGAAGTTAAAAGCTGGAGGGCAAATGGAAGTGATGAAGTCTGGAGTGTGTTTGGGTGTTGATGCCAAAGACAAGCTGCAATTAGTCAATGGAAAGATAGGCGAAAGGTGTGTCGAGGTACTTCGTGATACCGGCTGTACTGGAGTACTAATCAAACGGGATTTGGTGAATCAAGGAGAGCTGACTGGCGAAAAAAGTTATGTTACAACCTTTGACAAAACCTTGCTAATAAGAGCACCGATCGCCAAAATTGAGATGAACACTTCGTATCACGTGGGAGAAGTAGAAGCATTGTGTGTCCAGAAGCCAGTTGCTGACTTGATTATTGGCAACATTACAGGAGCCAGGGAGGTAGACAATCCAGATCCGGAATGGAAACTTGCTGCTGCAGCAATCACTTGGGCGCGAGCTCGACAGTCAGTCAGTCAGAGGTTTATTTTGTCGAAAAGTTACAGTACAGAAAAATGCAATACAACAATATTCATACATATTAATCAACTAGGAAACCGGAAGTGACCTTTCAGTCTTCGAGTCTACGGTCACCAGTGCGTGTACACTGTACAGTAGCTAGTTTTGCCGTTGAAAAATTGAAAATTTAGTGAGATCGACAAATTGAATGTATAAAACATCTAAAATTTTTTATAATCAATGAAATATTCATTTTTGTGTAGTTGCACTTATTTGAAACAAGTACAGTTTATATTTTTGTTTAAATTTGTTGAAGGGTAAAGTTCTGATCTTTAAAGGTATATCATTCCAAATCTTAACTTCTATATATTTGATTGATTTTTGAGCACGTTTTGTTTTGTATAGGGATAAGTATAATTCATCCTTGTCCACTTTCCTGGTTTGGCGAGAAGTGATAACTTTAATATAATAGAAATAATTGTTAAATAATTGCGGTAACTTTTTCCTTTGATACAAAAACATGAATTTAGCAATTTCAAAATTTAGTAGTTGATTAATATTAAATATTTCAAATTTAATGAATAAAGGTTCAAGTTTTTGTTTAACTCTTTCAAGCCGGCGTGTCACTATATTGCCATTTTAGCAAAGTG
This sequence comes from Trididemnum nubilum, assembly GCA_963965965.1. NCBI lineage: Eukaryota > Metazoa > Chordata > Ascidiacea > Aplousobranchia > Didemnidae > Trididemnum > Trididemnum nubilum. The sequence continues at coordinate 35,235,776 of OZ014485.1, forward strand.
GCTTCCAGACGGCGTGGCACTATATTGCCACTCTAAGTTTCCAACATTATTCCCAGTAGAAATTGATGTCTGCCTGATTTTAATTCTAGTTTTTAATTGGATGCATGCATAAATATCTCAAAAATATAAAAAGATTATTTTTAAAAGGGATTACGGAAAATATTACAACAACATTAAAGTTTTTTTGTTTTTTTTTAATTCATATCAGAAGCAAATGAATTGAGCCAGGAAGAAAAAACCTCTAACATTGGAATATAAAGACATAGATTTTCCAGATGCTAACAATCTTCATAAAACTGTTAACTAAACAAGGTTGCTAATTGCAATACAGCATTCGCAGAATCCTCAAATTGCAGATCGATAACTGGAAGAAAGCCTTAGAAGATCATAAACTTCTGGAGGAGCAGGAGGAACTCCTCCAACCAAAAACTTTTTTTTTAATTATTGTGAAAAATTTTCTTATGCAATGTGCATGTACTCTGGTTCATTTAATTTAATCAAAAAATTTTGGGCGGTAGTCCACGAGTGGATGCGGGATAAGGAGGAGCAGGAGGAAGATTACGAGAACATTTAATTAAATCTTGAATAACTTGTGTAGCCAAGCCTAGGTCCAGCAAATCGCGCTAACGGAAAATATGATGTGAAAAATGTTTGACAAAATTGACTCGGTCTAAACTGCATCGCATGGAGGATAAAATCAGAAGTGGATGTGGAGGATTCAGGAGGAATATAACTTGAATACCAATTATTTTCAATAGCTTATTTCAAGTGCTTTTCCGATTAAATTTTCATAGACTGTTGAAAGTATTAGAACCACAATGATGAAGTTGTGGTTGGACTGCTCGGAGGATGAAATCTGGATTGAGGAGAGAGTGGAGGAGCTTTCAAGAGGAAGAACTCGGGATCTGAAACAATTTGCGTAGCTGTTTCATTGTTTTTGTTATGCCAACTTGCCTAAATTGCTGCAAACGTTATAAAAACAATGACGAAGTTGTGGTGGAGCTGCTTGGAGGATCAAGTCTGGATTGAGGAGAGAGTGGAGGAGCTTTCAAGAGGAAAAAATCGGGATTTGAAACAGTTTGCGGAGCTGTTTCATTGTTTTTGTTATGCCAACTTGCCTAAATTGCTGCAAACGTTACAACCGCAATGATGAAGTTGTGGTGGAACTGCTCGGAGGATCAAGTCTGGATTGAGGAGAGAGTGGAGGAACTTTCAAGAGGAAGAACTCGGGATCTGAAACAGTTTGCATAGCTGTTTCATTGTTTTTGTTATGCTAACTTGCCTAAATTGCTGCAAACGTTATAAAAACAATAATGAAGTTGTGGTGGAGCTGCTCGGAGGATCCAGTCTGTATTGAGGAGAGAGTGGAGGAGCTTTCAAGAGGAAAAAATTGGGATTTGAAACAGTTTTCGGAGCTGTTTCATTGTTTTTGTTATGCTAACTTGCCTAAATTGCTGCAAACGTTACAAAACAATGATGAAGTTGTGGTGGAGCTGCTCGGAGGATGAAATCTGGATTGAGGAGAGAGTGGAGGAGCTTTCAAGAGGAAGAACTCGGGATCTGAAACAATTTGCGGAGCTGTTTCATTGTTTTTGTTATGCCAACTTGCCTAAATTGCTGCAAACGTTACAACAGCAATGACGAAGTTGCGGTGGAGCTGCTCGGAGGATCAAGTCTGGATTGAAAAGAGAGTGGAGGAGCTTTGAAGAGGAAGAACTCACGATCTGAAACAGTTTGCGTAGCTGTTTCGTTGTTTTTGTTATGCTAACTTGCCTAAATTGCTGCAAACGTTACAACAACAACAATGAAGTTGTGGTGGAACTGCTCAGAGGATCAAATCTGGATTGAGGAGAGAGTGGAGGAGCTTTCAAGAGGAAGAACTCGGGATCTGAAACAATTTGCGTAGCTGTTTCATTGTTTTTATTGTGTTAACTTTCGTAAATTGTTGCGAACGTTGCAATAGCAATGATGAAGTTGCGGTGGAACTGTTCAAAGCATGAAATCTGTATTGAGGAGAGAGTGGAGGAGCTTTGAAGAGGAAGAACTCACGATCTGAAACAATTTTCATAACTCTTTCGTTGTTTTTGTTATGTAAACTGTCGCAAATTTTTGCAAACATTACAACAACAATGATGAAGTTGTGGTGGAACAGCTCGGAGGATCAAATCTGGATTGAGGAGAGAGTGGAGGAGCTTTAAATAGGAAGAACTCACGATCTGAAACAATTTGCGTCACTGTTTCGTTGTTTTTGTTATGTTAACTTTCGTAAATTGCTGCAAACCTTACAACCCCAGCAATAAGGTTGTGGTGGAACTGCTCGGAGGATCAAATCTGCATTGTGGAGAGAGTCGAAGAACTTTCAAGAGGAAGAAATCGCGATCTGAAACAATTTGCGTCACTGTTTTATTGTTTTTGTTATGTTAACTGTCGCAAATTGCTGCAAAAGTTGCAACAACAATGATGAAGTTGTGGTGGAGCTGCTCGGAGAATCAAGTCTGGATTGTGGAGAGAGTGGAGGAGCTTTGAATAGGAAGAACTCACGATCTGAAACAATTTGCGGGGCTGTTTCGTTGTTTTTGTTATGCTAACTGTCGTAAATTGCTGCAAACTTTACAACCCCAGCAATAAGGTTGTGGTGGAACAGCTCGGAGGATGAAATCTGGATTGAGGAGAGAGTGGAGGAGCTTTCAAGAGGAAGAAATCGCGATCTGAAACAATTTGTGTCACTGTTTCGCTGTTTTTGTTATGTTAACTGTCGTAAATTGCTGCAAACGTTACAACAACAATGATGAAGTTGTGGTGGAACTGCTCGAAGGATCAAATCTGGATTGAAAAAAAAAAGGAGGAGCTTTTGAAAAGAGGACTTTGGGATCCGAAACAACGAGTAGAACTTGATTTGCTTGTGTGTTTATTGTTTGTGGGTGCAAAATTGAATAATAAATGTAAACGTTGCAAATTTTTGTGCTTTAGTGTAGAGAAAGCTTTACGAAAGCAAAATTAGAAAAAATTGAAGCAAGATTCAAGAGGATAAATTCTGGATCTTGAAGAAGTACGAGCATAGTGTATCTTATTTTAATGTTTTGGCTGTATATTATTCAGGAATAAAAAAATAAACGGTATTGGACAACATCGTACTAGTATTTAGAAAGTAACGAAAATGTTATCGCTTTGGAATTGCTCACTTTCAAATACGAACAGTTCGTGTAAATAAGGAGAACTAAGAAAAACCAAACCTTTGAAGAAAAGATATAGAAAATAGTAAAATTTCAGAAAAAAAATTGATTTTTATACAAAATAAAGCTGCAATTTATAGAAGATAAAAAATTACGAAAATATCAAAGCTGGATAAAAAATTATTTCTGATCTTTCATTATTTTTGAAATCAAAACCTACAAAAACTACCACAATTAAAATTTTTCGGCGGATATGACGACATATTTTTGTGGGTTGCACTGAGATAATATTCAGAGATTCGTAAAATTATGTGACAAATTTTGTAATAACAGCGTAAAACATATTCCCAGCACAGACCAATGATATATTGATCTGTCATTCAGTTAATTGCTAAATATTATTGTGTGTATACAACCTTTGGCTAAATGCTATTTATAGTATCCGACTTCTCAAAAAATAATGTAAAATCTTATAATCGCATTTTTACGCGTTTGCTTATATAAATTGACACTCAAAGGCGCACGAAGAAAATAAAGATAAATATTGTATGCTGTGCATAGTATAACTCAGTACACGTCAAAAATAAAAAATTTAAAACCCTACAGTATCTGTTCCACCCGTAATTATCAGGGGTATCTTGTTTGAAAAGATTTGTATATTACATGTAGAAGAATGTAGAATATTGCAGATATACAAAACAAAAATAGGAAAAGACTTTCTTCCCGCCAAATTCTTTGAAAACGCTGTTTGGCTTCCAATTGGCTTCCAATAGAGCGTGTTGCGTTAGGGAGAAATTCAATTTCCACGATTTCAGCTTTTCTATTATTCAAGTGACAATAAAACAAGTGAACTGAACTCCCTACAGCTTTTCTTTCTAACGCAACAAGCGTAACGTATCTTGATGTATAAAAAACAAACCTGGAAAGCACAAAAATAATATGGTGCCTAATATTGGTGATTGATCGTTGTCTCACAGGTTGAAAACAGAAACAATAATCCTTTGCATAAGTAGGTTAGTTGTTTACAGTTTCATGATGATTCACGTATCATTTATTACTCTTGCTTGTAAATATTTCTCTATTTTGCGATAACATGAGGTTTTGCAAAATTTGAGGAAGTTTGCCCTAGTGCGAAATAAATAGAGCAAGTACGAAAAACTCGGACCAAAGCGATTCTGCAAATTATGATAACTCGACTATCAAAAACATTTGGGCTGATGATGGTGATTGATAACTTCTAAGCGGAAAAAAGAACGTCTGGGAAAAAGGATTGATATTCTACAGTTCATGATTATTGATACTACCTAGCATGTATAGGTAATGAGGTTATTTACGTATCAAATGCTCTTGAAAAACGTTTCAGCCGAGAAAAAAATTAGCAAAAAGCAAAGTTAGTATTTTAAATTAAGTAAGAGAAAAAAAGAATTCAGCATGGAGGCTGTTTAGCTGTTCGTTACTTGCCACGTGGCCGTATGTTATTTAACCGGCCCTACTGTTAAGTTTTTCCACATTTAGTCAACTTCGAAAGCATGGTGCTGACAGGATTAATTATATGCAGCTTGTAACAGCGTATTTTGATTCAGCATTAGCAAAACCGTTGAGAACCTAGAGATTATGCAGCAATGTTACATCATTAGATAATGAAAAAATTTCTTTTACTATTCTCGTTTACGAACTTGCATTTTGCTGAAAAAAAGAAAAGTTCAGTTCGTGGTCTTCCATTCAGCTAAAATTAAAAACTGTATTAACAGTCTTTTTTAGTTTTAAAAGTTTCAATATTTTTCAAATATTTAGCAAACATGTTTTGGTTGTTACGTTTAGTAGACGTTACCATATATAAATTTTTTAACGAAGTGTCTTGGCGCACGGAACGTGCGCGGTTAAATAAACATAGACTCCGATGACGTCACTCGTTTTCGGAAATTTTTATTTTGATTATTATAGTTATAGGTTTGGGTTAGAGTTTAGGTTAGGGTTTGGGTTAGGGCTAGAATTAGGGTTAGGGCTAAGGCTAGTGCTTTGGGTCAGGTTTTTTAGCCTTAATTACGAAATGTATGCGCGCACGGAATGTGCGCCAAGCCTTTTCCATTTTTTAATTAAAAGTAATTTGTGTTGTCTAGACAAAAAAAAATTGCTAAACATCTATGAAAAAATACCATCTTGATTTTTGCACTAAGGGCCTTATCAACTGCCACCAGCAGTAAACAAAGTATTGTACCGATACAATTAACAAAATCAGCTGTTTTAGAAAAGTGAGTAGGCTTAGTTACAGTATAAAGAGTAGGAGATCTATTATTGTTATTAATAAAGTGATAGCTAGTGTTACTAAGAAAATCTTTTAAGTATTTCTGGGTACTGTACTTCGGAAGTGCAAAAACAAAAAAAAATTGCTAATTTGCTGAAGTGATTACCGTAGAACACATAATAATATTTCAACTGAAATCAGGAAGTGCTTAGCTTTTATTTTATTTTTTTAAAAGCTGCTATATGCAAGAATTATAGTTAACTCCTAAATCTGTTTTTACATTACGTTGATTTGACTGTATATAATCGATTCTTGCGATTTTGTTTCGTCATCGGACTACTGACTCTGATGGAAATATTCACATTGACTTAAGCTAATACACGGCAAGACCCTTGGGTAAGTTTGTTTTTGTTGTATTTTAAAATTTACTGTTTTCGTGAGTTGCTGCAAGTTGTTAATCAAAAACAATCAACGGTTTTATATATCAAAAGTGATGAGAATGCAATTTGGGTGTATTTAGTATTTTTCATCATTGACATTCAACCCGTGATTCAACTAATAATAAAACCTATACTGGAGTGCTGTAGGCATAAGTGTAGGAGGTGGGAGGGGCGGCCCCGCTTGGTTGTAAGGTGTCGTTAGCGCGTCAAAATTTTGGGCAATTTCATGTTATTTGGGCAATTTTGCGTTAAAATTTTGGGCGATGTTATGTTTTTTGGGCAATTTTGCGTCAAAGTTTTGGGCAATTTCATATTTTTTGGGCAATTTTGCCCCCTTAAGATTTTCTTCAGCATGCGCACGCAAACCCCCTTTTTTTCCGTTGGAAATCACCTCAATTTGGACAGAAAAGCTGTCTCAATTTCATTAAAGACCCTTTTTGTTTTTTTTTTGAGATCACCTCAATTGGGACAGAAAAACCGTCCCAATTTCAGTGAAAACCTAGTGCTTTTTCCGAATGAATGAATCAAGTCATTTTTCGGGCAAAACTTTGGTGCTCCCCCAAATCATCTTGAGCTCCTACGCCCATGGCTGTAGGTCGTACCATGGGTATCATATCATACAAATCACACCATATCATTTTTTTTGCATGCAAACAGCATTTAAATATTTCCCACGTCTGCGTGGCCGTTAAGTGAAAGTTTCTTGTATTTTTCATTATGTGTAGGCTGTATAATAACATTCAAAATTCAATCAAGTAGCGAATTTTCATTATACTGATGTGCGTAGAGATAGGTTATACCTCATTTGTATATTTTTTGATAATTTCCTGGTCTGCTTGGTGTACAAGTTTCTAATTTGTTAACTCAAATTACTGTAAGAATAATTTAAGCTTGTTTTCGGCGGTTTGCTTATTATTATATTTTTACCTATCGATGCTATTTCAAGAATAATATTTTTTCAGACTTATTTACTGGTAGAAAACTCAAGCAGGATCTAGTCTAAAGGCGGGTACTGTTTATGTTTCGTAGTTCGGAACTTCTTGTGCATAATTACTACGAATAATCTTGTTCAGGTTGTAGAGTATTCTACACTCCAAAATAAATGACTTTTTTTCAGATGTTGACGATGATAATTATAACTCGATGCGTATTGACGCGATTGGTGATTCAACCCGAAAGATTTTGGGTAAGGATTTTGCATTATTACAGCAAGATTTTTGGCTCAATGCTAGAAGTATCTATTTCGATTAATTTCGATGCCCGCATATATTGCATGATATAGGTACGTTGAATTACGTTAGTCGTCCAGTCGTCTGTATCAGTGCAGTGACGCAAACATACTTGGTGACGTAGCCTAAATTGAAAGCGCTGATTGGTTGAACACAAAAACAGTCGCGAACGCCACCTAAAAATTCGTTCTGGAAGCAATCTACGCGGTTTTCCGCGCGAACTAAATTTTGTTCGCGTTCGCGCTCTGTATAAACGAATTTATATTAGAGTATTTTATTATGACGTTCGCGCATTAAGTAAAGGGGCCGCAAAAATGACGTATTTATCGTGAAAAACAGGCTAGATTTGAAAACGCGGACGCCGTAATTCACCTGAGGACTGCAAACTATCATCAACACAAATTATTTTGCTCCAGATCAAAGCGTTTGATGAAAATTGGCAAACCATATCTACATTTTACCCCAAACTTTAAAATATTTCTCCTCAAGCTTGTTTGTGAACGTTGGACAAAATTCAAAAATGATTTATACATATCCAGCCGAATTAAGAAATGTACTACTGCTACTAAAAATATACTACTACTATCAATTAGACATGCAGCGAAAAAGCTAACAAGCAAAAGTCTGCGACAAAAAGTCAAAACACAATTATCGTAAACATCATTGCTTGTAAAAATCTTAACTAAGAAATTAATGTAACAATTATGTACAGGGTGTTCATAAATCTTTTTATGAAGCCAATTCTCAAAATATCTTGACCAGGTTGGTTTTATTTTAATCAGTGCAGCTTAAAGTTTTTATTTCAAATAAAATTTTGTGTTTCAAATATGATTTTTATGTATTTTATAAATATGTTTAAAAAATCCTTTTTAAATGGTTATTACTTAAGGAAGGCACTATGTGTATTCTGGTTCATTGAAACAAAATTGGATGTTCAGACTCAGCATAGGCACAGGACTAAGCATGGAAAAGATCCACCTTCCCAATTCTTCAATTCGTCGATGGCACAAGAAATTTATGGAGACAGGGTTAGTGCTGGATGCAGTGAAAAGTTCTTCATCCTCAGAAATTCGTTGCAGCATGTAATCTCCAAACTCTTTTCGTTTTGGCTTGTCATTTGGCTGAAGTCTCTGTAACATTTGCCAGGGTTGCCACTTCCTGGAAAAGTCCTGGATTTTTTTTTCTGTCCTGGAAAGTCCTTGAAAGTTTGAATTTTGTTTATAAGTTCTGGAAAGTCCTGGAAAAACTTTGGAAAGTTTTCCTATGTTTTACCAGGACAGAATGTGAAGTTGTTTTTTTTTTGTTGTTGTAATAACTGGTACCTTGTAATTGTAGAAAGGTATTGTTGAAATAACTTGCAATGTGAAGGTTCTTTAAAAGGGTAAATTTAATAGTTTATTTTGTTAAAAGACAGCTTATTTTTATGCTAGCGCACTCATAAAAAAGTTGCTATCCTAGCCTTAACCCAACCCTAAATCTAACCCAAACTGTATTGCAAGCTCCAATCCTAACATTAATCTTACACCTGTATAGCCCTAAAGTAGGGCTACCATGCGTTTTCTTTTTAGAGGATTTGTCTTCTTTTTCTGTAGGACACCAAAAAAGTAGCCAAATGTCTTCTTTTTTTAATGCTCAGAACTTAAAGGCGGGAGTCGAAGACCATACCGACCAAAAACAATATACTTTCGTCCACACTCGCGTTCAGTACCGCCGACCTTAATACAACCGTACTGACAGCAGATCTTTTTTTTGAGATCACCATTTCAATAGGAAAAAATCGGTGCAAAAACAAGTGGTTTCCAAAGAAAAAAAACGGTCTTTGGTTTTTGAATTTTCCGTTGGAAAATTGTGTTCTCCAAAATAATAAAGTCTTAGTCAGTCCGGTTGGCCGGTATATACCTTCAGCGTGTTTGGTCGTTTGGGCTTCGTTTTTCGAAACTGTCCTCTTTTTGGTGTATAAAAATATGGTACCCCTACCCAAACGATAATTTAAAAAAATAGAAGAGAGTAAATGAGTGCCTATTCTTCTGCTCTTTGCTCTCTTATTCTCTTTAAGCAGTTCTTGCTAATTCGCCAGCGTATAAATAAGCACTTTCTTGTTGAAATGCCAAAATTTGCACTTTGCAGTGCAGTATGTGTAAATTATTGAATATGATTAGGAAGAGTGAATTTATGAACATTAATTTATTGCAATGTGATACTCTAGTAGCAGTATTACTGCTAGCAGCAGAAGTGTAGTGGGCTATAGGCCCTCCATTGGCCTGTTGGCTAAACACAGTAAAAAATATGACATTTTTCACACTGCGAGTATACTTATGAGGCAGTTTTTTGCAGTAATATGGACTCCAAAGTAATTTAAAGCCACTTCTGAAACAGCATTTAGGGGGGGCTAATGTTGGTCAAAAATAAAATCAGCAACAACTGACTAAAATGGCCAAAAATAAACAATCACTTTGATCGCATAATGCAAAATTCTTAAAGTAGGCTTTCTAAAAAAAAATTGTAAAATGTGTATTTAGTATTTCATTCAGTTAATTATCAATCATGTTTTTCAAATCTTGTTTGATTAGCCCCTTCTCTTAAATTATCTAGCGTTATAAAATGCAGATGATTTTAATTAATACTTGGAGTTTTTTCAAAGGAAGTGCCCATTTGCACTTAGGGTGCTTTGCTTATAGAGAAAAAGAGAGCAGCAAGAGTGGTGATCATTTACGCTTTTTTAAAAATTGTTATCGTTAGGGTGGGTGTCCACTTACGCTTTTTTTAAAAATTATTATGGTTAGGGTTTGGGTTTAGATTTTGAGTTTGGGTTAGAATTAACATTAAGGTTATAGCTAGGGTTACAGTTAGATATGTTATGTTTAGGGTTGGGGTTAGGGCTTGGATAGCGATTTTATATTTGCGCGCTGGTGCAAATGAGCTCAGCCTTTTTCAAATGAAGGGATTTTATGGTTTACTTGCTTGAAATAATGCTAGAACAAAAGCTTTACCATTACCATCACCCACATACTCTAGCCCATTTATAAAACCAGTTTAATCATGTTTTCGCAGTGCTAATTTCTGTGCTTCGTTTAAAATGCATTAATTTTTACCAAACTGGGCCTAAAATTAAGTTATTATTGCAAAAAATTATGAATTCTTTTATGCTGGGGGCTTTGCCCCCAGAGCTCTGACTCCCAATGGCCTCCGGCAGCTGGCAACTCCGTCCCCATACCCCAAGCCAAGCTCTCCCATTGCATATTTCTGGCTATAAACCTGGCTAGTAATCAGTAGTAGAAATCCAAATGCGTGGCATTAAAATTTTCTTCAGTAACAAGTGCAAAAAGTGGTTGCATAAAAGAGTAAAAGTGAAAATTAAATTTTAAATCCTGTAAAAAAAACCTTTCACAGTCCTGGAAAATCATCCAAAAAAGTCCTGGAAAGTTCTGGAATTTGATTTTGCAGTTTCTGTGGCAACCCTGCATTTGCACTTTGTAAGCGTACAATCGTAACCTTTTGCATAGAACCTTGTGCGCTGTTGTAAGAGGTAATTCCAATTCTCTGGCAGCAGTACGGATGGACTTCGTAGTAGAACGACTAAACGCTTTTCTTACACTCGCGATGTTCTCCGCAGATATTCTTGGTCACCCACTTCTCACTGCATCCAACATTGACCCTGCCTCCATAAATTTCTTGTGTCATCGAAGAATCGAAGAACGTGGTGGTGGATCTATTCCATACTTAGTCCTGTACCTTCGCTGAGTCTGAACGTCCGGTTTTGTTTGAATAAATTAGGATACACACTGTGCCACAGAGATAGAAACCGGTCGGGTTACCGGTTGGGTCGAGATTTTTCGACCGGCCCGTCAAGCCGGTTGAAACACCGGTCAAGTTCTCCTTTCTTGCAACTAAAAGACATCTAAGCACCAACCGAAATATACACATATATTATAAATAAAACTTTTTATAAAAAAAAATCGGTATTAACGATCCACACTTTGAAAAAACTTGTTGAAAGGTTTCAAGCTGTGAGTAACATGCTGTGACCATCCAGGGTGTATTTAGGGGGCGGGCATTGTGCCATGACCTCCCCCCTTTTGGGCCACGGCACAAACCAAAAAAGAGCAAAATTTCTCTTAAATTCGCGTAATCAGATTATAATAAAGCATGCATGTGGAAGAGGCTTACGCTACCTGGCATTTTAGCATCATTTTAATCAGTTTGAGAGTAGAAGTGGCGCTGATTTCAGATTTTTTAGTACATGCTAAAATCTTGCCGCTTTGAAAAGCTTTTTTCAACTTAAATATACCACACTCGACACTGGGCAAGAAAGACATAGCTCTTATTTTTTTATATCGAACTAGTATATGACTTGTTCCGAAGTAGCATTTCTACAAACAGCTGGGGCACAATATATTTCGAATATTTTCCAGCTAATGTCACGACAGTTTAATGTTTGCTGCTCGGCAAATTGCAAATAATAATCTGTCACCAATAACTAAAAAATTTTAACCTCTTTTCTTTGCCTTAACGCATAACATCATCAAAGAGAGCGTCTAATAATTTAGCTTGTGCTCACCACTTTTTTATGGTTATTTTGAGCACGTTTTGCGCTGCTCAAAACAGGTCTTTCCAATCAAAATTTAACCTAAAAAGGTCTTATAATATTAATTATTTTTGCCAGAAACGCAAAAATTTTATTGCGTTTTTTTTTCTGAGACCCCGTCCGGAGTCACAAATTTTAACACCTCACCCATGCCCCTTCCTCTTTTGAAAATTTTTCTTTAGATGCATTAAACAGTGAATAAAAACCTTCCGTAAAAAAAAAACGGTCGACCGGGCCGGTCAGAAAACGGTTGAATGATTTCGGTCGGTCAACCGGCGTAGATTTTGAAATTTACCAGTCGGGTCGAGAAAATCCTAACCGGTTCCATCTTTACTGTGCCTTCTCTTGGGAAGTAACCATTTAAAAAGGATTTATTTAACACATTCATAAAACGCATAAAAATCATATCTGAAACACAAAATTTTATTTGAAATAAAAACTTTAAGCTGCGCTGATTAAAATAAAACCAACCTGGTTAAAATATTTTGAGAGTTAGCTTCATAAAAAGAATTTGAAATTGTATCAGCACTTTATGAACACCCTGTGCATAAGTTCAAATGTTACTAGAAAATTAGCCGAAGTCTCGAAGTATGGTAATTTCTTCTTGAGTCAAAAACAATTTATCATAGTTAGAGGCTTTGTAATCGTGCGCTAACAAAAACATGCGAGTGAACTGCTTTCATGCGTCACTAGCTACACACTCTTTTAATGACGTCATGTACGGCCTGGTGACGATAGGAATAAGAGAGATGCTGTAAAACAAAATGCCACGATACCCAAGCATTACTGTACCTACCGCATCATTTACGCGTTTTCATAGTCCCATTTATGGTCCAGTTTTATAACGTTTTGTAGAACAAAATCTTGAGTTTGTTTTACTGAATTGTTGTAAAGTTCAGCCGTAAGCGAAAAATGAAAGCTGGTAACTGTGTTAATTAATTACTTAATTTTAATGAATTCTGTTTAATCAATTGGCATTGTAGCTATAAGTGCTGTGTGTTAGACACATATTTCAATTAAATTGCTCTTAAACTGATTTTGATGGCTAGCATGTTTTGTAGGATCTTCAAAACAAAAAACATAGCCGAATATCTGTCTACTTTTACCAAAAAGCGCATTTTTTGCACTTTCGCGATATGTGAAAATAAAATGATAATGGTAGGCCTGCTGGGATATGTGTCAAGCGCGTCGGCAATGATCTGTTGGTCGGCAAAAGCTGCAAAGGTTGTTCAATCACAGATATCACCCGAGAACTATACCATTTACCAACAGTTAAAAGGAAACGACAAATACAGCATAACACGCTCCATTTTTTGTTGCAGCATATTATATCCAATAAATTCTCGCCACTTTCAGTTTCATGCTGCATAATATGATTCGATGTCTCAAAGGGAATTTATACGGTATCCGTTTTTCGTCCGTTTTTGCTGCTCCATGAAATTTCTATTTCTGTTCCATTTTTCGATGGTCTTTTTAATCCTCATTTTTATAAGACCGTATCCACACTAAGGAGACTGTTGTATAATGATAAATTTTGTTCAAAAATTTTGGGTATGAACGATGAGAGCAATATTTCAAAACAGGGCTGGGCATCACTTAAAAAAATTTTTTTCGGAAAACTTTTGTCCAGTAATAGTTTGTTTATTACGGATATGGACGTATAAAATGCGGATGAAAAAGAACATACCTTTTTATTAGGGAAAAAAGAAACAAAAAAGTAACTATGTAAATGCACCTTTAGGAAAGTCAGCGCAAACTGGCATAAAATATTTTGTCGCGACAGTTAAAGATAAACTATGCTAGCTAATATTCATTAGAAACATAGCACATCTACTGTATTGTAAATTCTAAACTTTACTTTTAGCTATAAATATTCTACGACGTATATCGGTTTTAACGGCTATAATCCTGTATCAATAATGATCATACTCTTTTTCCTTTCAAAAACTTCTAAAAACCCCAAATTCTCATTTACAGCTCTAGTAATACTAAATAAACTAAATACTGAAAATTTTCTAGACAGAGCTCAAGCCTTTTTAAACCAGGCTGAGCCTCACTGCTCCATCTGCTAATGCATTGCATGACAACGCAGTGATTTACAATGCAACATGCTGAGTTGCTTTAGAATAATCTAAGAACTTTATTTTCTTAGTGCACAAAAATTTTAATTTGCTAATGTCAGTGCTTTTTATAGATGCTCAGCCCGAAACATCTCATAGGCGTCAAAGCCGCAATTCTGCCAAAGATGTTGCTGCATCATTTTGTCTTGTGGTAGCAGTGATGACAAGCCGATAAGTAAGCTATTTAGTTTGCAACTTAATACATGTGCATTAAATTAGCGATTGAATTTCCAAACCATTAATTAACTTAAATAACTTTACACGTAAACGTTATACTGCGGTTTGAAAAAGTGAATATTTCCTTATCTAAGTTTAGAATAAGTGCATTTTATTCTAAAATAATTTCTTTAATTCGCGACTTGCTTGATTTAATTTACTGAGTCTTTCGTAAGAGTAAAAATACGATTTTGTTTTAAGGTGCTTTGCAAACGCCAGCAGCAACTGGCCGCTAGCGTCGTACCAGAAAAAAAGAGGTCTGCCACATCGTCAACAACAATTGCCAACACAACTACCACAAGGAACGGATTGGCAAGATGATGTCGAAGATGGGTCGCCTCACATACCATTCACTGCGCAGAGAAAGCACAATATTTCACGATTTGATGCGGCCTTTCTACAACCAACGACGGCATTGTCCTTAATTCTGGAAGACACCTTTTACGCTGAACTGGCACAGCAAAACAATTTGAATGCGACATTTTTTTAGAAATCGAATGCAAAGGCCACAGTCAGCAAAAAGAGTTCATACGGCTCCGTGGCAGGTTGTGACAATCGAAGAGTTAAAAAAGTTTTTTGGCTTGTTGATTGTAATGGGGATCTATCCCAAACCTACTTATTATGTTTTTGGTCGACAGATTTGGTTTGGAATAGTCCACTTTTCTGAGCAACTGTGTCTCGTGATCGTTTTATGAGCATTTTGAAGTTTCTGCATATCGTTGACAACAGAACTCAAAACACTTTGGACAAGATTTCAGATTCCCTTGGGAAACTGAGACCTTTAATCGATACAATTCTGTCAAAGTTCAAGGCTTTATAATATCCTGGGCACCAGTTGAGTCTTGACGAAGGTACTTGTGCTTATAAAGATCGCTTTCGTACGAATAGTCCCAACAAGCCTCATAAATTGGGTATAAAAATATATCAAGTGTGCGACTCCGACAATGGCTATTTTTTCAACTTAAAAGCTGCGGCAGAGCCAGGCACAGACGTGAAGACATTAGTGTTGGATCTGCTGCAGGATTACCTTGAGAAAGGTCATGAACTGTATGTAGATTGATACTATACGTCTGTGGCGCTCTTCCAAAAACTTTGAACGAAACGAAACGTGGAATTGCATGTCGTCAAGGAGCACTACTAGCATTGAAATGGCGTGACAATCGCAACGTCGTGGTGCTTTCTACAAAGCACACTTTTGCTATCATGCTCAGAGAGCACAAGAGGGGTCGGATTGCTAAAGAGAAACCAATGGCAGTGCTATCCAACAACGATCACATGCAAGGGGTTTAGTTATCTGGACAGATGATAAAATACTATTCATTTAACCGCAAAACGATTAAGTAGAGGAGAAAGGTTTTCATTCATCTGGTAATATTGACCAGAAATAATGCACAAAAGTTATACCACTTTCTCGTGACGCAGCTGCAGGGTCGTAGTAAACCTATGTGACTACTGGACTTCATGGCAAGTGTTGGAAAATATCTAATTGGTCCAGTTACTGTTTCGAACCACAGTGGCGGGCGTTTGCAGCCAAGAATACTTGTGCCGTCGCAGCGACACTTTCCTAAACGTGTGGCCTACAATCTTGGATCTCGCTCATGCGAGGTTCGCCTAAAAAGCAACACCAAACACCGGCCGGTACCCCCAGGTGTAAGCGAGGAAAGCGGACCTCGTTACAGTGCTGTGTATGCAAAGTTCTTTTATGTGTTGACCCTTGTCTCAAAATTTATCATACCGAGATAGATTATTGGGAGTTATGACGCTTTTGATAATCTTGAGATTTATAACTTATGAATCAAGTTTCAACTCCAAAATTTACCAGCAATAATTTTCTAACAACATTATAGTTTGAATATCCCCATTGCAAGCAACACATCAGTTTTTTTGTGCGTTTTTATTTTATAGCTTTCAATTCAAAATTTCAAAATACTGTTTGTAACTTCGTAAAACCATACTTCGTTCGCCTCGCCGCATTCCACCAATCTATAGCATAAGGCACATATTCGTTATTACTGATACGGGTAACCTCTTTCTCTGAAAAATGCCGATCATGATATTCTTGGGTTTTTTTCAAGAGTTGAAAAATATGTTTCAAAATATTGAGATACCAGTCATTTTTGAGATTTTCATATTCATGTCTGTTTTTTTCCTATATGCGCTTTGTGAGAGTCATGCTGAACTGCCGTTTTTGAGTAATGTTAGTTTTTAAATTAGGGTCGGATTTTTTGTTATTTATACATGTGTTTTTACTTGATTTGATTTCTATGAGCTTACTGTAAAGTTGGATAAATTCATGGGCGTAGGAGTTCAAAATGATTTGTGGGCGCACCAAAGTTTTGCCCAAAAAATGACTTGAAAGTTGCCTGACAAATCAATTGTTTTTTCTGTCCAAATTGAGGTGACCTCCAAAAAAAGAAAAGATCTACACTCAAATTGAACCGCTATTTCTGTCCAAAATGTGGTGACCCCCCCCAAAAAAAAAAAAGGTCTACTCTCAAATTGAACCGCTATTTCTGTCCAAATTATGGTGACCTCCAAAGGCCTCACCTTGAGACAGTTTTTTTGTCCAGCGTTCGTAAAATTTTACGAGGCGAGCTTGCCCAAACGACATGAAATTGCCCAAAATTTTGACGCATTATTGCCCAAAAAATATGAAATTGCCCGAAATTTTGACGCAAAATCGTTATATGATATTGCCCAAAATTTGGACACCTTACACCAACCGAGGGGGCCAGTGCCCCCCCACCTCCTACGTCTATGGATAAATTTATGACAAAAACCTGTCAAAACTCAAAAGTAATGATGCAATACTCGGCACAAAAGCCAAGAAAAATGATTGGCATTCGATTTGATTTGTACGTTTTTTTTTGCTAGTTTTCTTGATCAACCAGCACTCACTTTGTTTGCTTCGACAATAATGCATACTAATGTTTGAAATAAACTTTACATGTCGAAATCTTGCTGCAATTTCAGTAAAGTGTTGCAAAGTATTTTGTTGAAAAAATAAAGAATCTTGAAGCGTCAACGCAAAATGTGTAATGTCTGATTAATGCCATAGGTCCTTTTCTATAATAGTTATGGACCTTGGCCTAGCTTCATTTGCAATTGTGAAAAGCTCCGCACAGGGCACAACCAGCATAATATGTTTATATTTAGGAATATTTTCAACCTTGATCCCATCAACAATTCAAAATCCTTTATTATTTAGTTTAGATTAATCGTTACCTAACACCCTTATGACGGCGATTTGCGGTAGAGTATATCTATATCGTTGTAACAGCAATATTTTTTCGCAGAAATTTCGGGACAATTTTTATTGCTTCTAGCATTTTTGTGGTGCTCAAAATAGAACTCATTTACTTTGGTCGTTTATGCAAACCACCAAATTTTTGAAACAAGATAGTGTGCTGTGGTCGAACCCCTTTCGAATTAAACGCAGTTGTTATACTAATAGCCACAAAAAGCAGAAATCATCAAAAAACTGATTGATCTCAAAAAGACGACAAAAAATACTTTTTTCTTCAAGAAGTAGCGGGATTACATAAGGCGATGCGATTTACATAGCTCAAAATGGCTGCGGATGGTCCGAGTCAATTGAAAACTTTTTTCTATTATTATGCGATCCAAAGCACGTTTTACCGCTTGACTGCTCTTTGAAAAACATTCGCTCGGCAGGATAGATAACACATGACAGGTAGGAATTTATAATAGTGATAAATGAAAACAATATTGTATTTGAAGCGTAAAATAAGTAGTGCGCCATAAGTGGCAAATGTTTGGAGAATTTTGTACACTTATTCATAACTATGTCATCGCAGTTTACAAATAATGCCTTTTTACCGCAAGCAGTAATACAATTTCCCAATTATTTTTTTGTAAATACCTAGCGAAAATTGGGCTTCGATGCTATTAGGTTGGAAGTTCAATTCGCGCAACATATAACTAGTTTTACAAAAATACTTGGCGTATGCATAGGAATACTATCAAGCATACTAATAAGATGAAACAGGTAGGCCTTCAAATTACACCCACAGTGTTTGTTGCTGCATAGAAAAGATCTTGCAACAAATCGATTTCGTTGCTTAGCAGTTCAAAATTGACGATTTACACATGGTTGTTTATTCAGTTCATAATATTGAAAAATATTTGTCAAAAAACAACGGCCAACAATTTTTGAGAAAAATTTCCAAATTTTCGGTAGACTAATTTGCCACTCTGATTACACTAATTCTACGACTACTATATACGTATCGTAAAATCATCAAAGCAAAGGACCGAAAAATATAAAAATGGATCAGAAATTTTCTCAGTGACGCGTTTGAAATTTTTGTCAAAATATAATGATTTAGAACAAAGTTTGTGACAATTTTTTCCTCCGATTTTACCTCTGTACCTTTATTCATTTTTCTTAGCTACAGCTTAGCGTTGAAAATATGCTCTATTAGCAACCTATGTTGAAAGAATAAGTTGTGTGAAATTTCAAAAAATTTCGAGCCATGATTTTGATTGAAACATGCACATATTGCACAAACCGTCTACTCTTGATAAATCAAAAAATCTTTGGTGGCTTTTATTCGATATAAAATGAATCTAGTTTGAAGACATCAATAATCTCTAGAAAAAATTACATCGAAAAACATTGTTTAGAAATGTATTTTGATCGAAAAAGTAGGGTGAGTATTTTTTATCGCACCAAATTTATCATTTAGAATAAACGGATAAATGAAATTGCTAATTATTCTTCAATAAATTTGCTTTCTTTTGATATATCATTCAAGCTAATAACCCTTGAAATAACATCGCTGTGAGCGACAAAAGAATGTCGAAAATTCGAATTTTTTCTTGCAAACCGCCGTCTGGAACGGTATAAGTTAAAGCGAAGGCGCCGTCGCGAAAGAGTTAATCTGCCAACATTCTATTATTCTCAAACATTTGTTCTGGAGCATCTGAAGTTTATGCAAATTATTTTTAGACGAGCATCCCCAGAGCAAAATTCCGTACATTAAATGAGGAAAAACTATAGCGTAGTACACAGAAACAGGGCATGGTATGGAATGGAGGACGATTTTTCCATATTCCATACTGGCAATTTTCTTCCATTCCATTTCCATTTCATACCAAAAATCTTCCATTTCATATTCCATTCCATATTAAAATTTTCTTCCATATTCCATTCCATACTAAAATTTTCTTCCATATTCCATTCCATACTTCCATACCAAAGAAATTTTAGACTGGAAGCAATGCAACGTATATTTTGTTGCTTTGCGCCTTTGCAATGTTGTAAGCAACCGCTCGTGAAGGTGCGCCAACAATACTACAATGCAACAACCGGTATCTGGTATACATATTGCTCATGGTTTAATGCATAGGTGTAGCCTGGATTTTGAATAGGGGGGAGGGCTAAATCGCAAATCACATGCAATGACGTCATCAGAAGTTTTTGAAAAGTGGGACTTTTTATGGGAAAAAGAATGAAAGAACAAAAGCTAAAAGCTTTGGGTCTGATTTGGTTCGTAACCTGGATGTGCTATTGAGGAAGAACTAGAACCGCAAGTAAAAAATTTTTCTATCCTATTAAAATTGAGAGACGTGGTGAGTAAATTAGTGCAACTCAAACATATCACAGAGGGGGCGTGGGGGCTGAGCCCCCAGGCCGCTGGGGGATTTTTTGTAATTTTTTGGAAAAAAATGGCTATTTTAATGCGATTCGAATTCGAATCAAATTTTGCACGTTTTCAGAGCCATTTGAAACAACAAAATTTTTGATGTTTGAAAGCCAGTTGAACAAATCACTCCCTTTACTTCATGTGAAGTCCAAAACACGTTTAAAATCTTGCATTTTGGGATTAAGTTTTGTGACTTGGCCCAAGTCAAGGAAATTAAGGTACTTGCTTTCTGCAAAATTTTTAGCATGAAATAATGCACTCAAAGATTTGCCTTTGACAATTTTTGTTTTGTCATGGAAATAACCAGTTTTAGGAATATATGTACGACCAGGGGCCCAGGCACCCTCGATTCAAATTCAATAATTTGTTCAATAAACATTTACCCTTGCTAGGTTTTTTCAAAAGCATTTTGTTGCGTGAAAACTGATGAGATGGAGATGGATTGTTATTTAAAGTTGTTAATTTAAAGTTATTTAAAGTTGGTACATTAGATGCCGTAAATGGTTTAATGAATACCGTACAAGCTTGCCCTCACATCAACTAGAACATTTACTGTAATAGAAATACCAAGTTTTAACACCAAAAAGAATTACTCTAAGCTTAAAAACTAAAAATATAAATAAAATTAAGCTGAAACGGGGATGAAATAGCAAATACGAGTTTTCGTGACGATGTAAGAAAACAAAATCTGCGACTGGGCAAATTGTCATCCTCAAAATAAAAAAAACAACAAGTCAAATCTATTAAGTTCGTCAACTGTAACATCAATGCTGCAATTAAATTGTAATGTACTGTTCTTACAACGATGCATTACGTACACTGTTTGTGCAGTGTACACAACCAAAGTACTGCGATTTGTTGACAAATACTATGCGTAGATATTGAAGTTGAATACTTCTGCGACAATATTATTTATCACTACCCGACATCGGTATGTATTTTTCTGTAAATACAATGCACAAATGTAGTATGGAATTGGTATGGAAGTATGGAAGATTGTCTTCCATTTCATTCTTGAAATCTTCCATTCCATTCCATTCTGGCATCTTCCATATTCCCCACCGAAATTTCCGTTCCATTCCATTTTCCATTCCATTCCATACCATGCCCTGCACAGAAAGCAAAATTTTAACAGGAGCCATAGATTTTAATTTGCACAGTATGCCAATGGCTGTAGATACTCGTCGCTCAACCATTTGAATATGACTGGTAAAATTTAGCGTTGAGTCAAGATGAATGCCAAGATATTTTACACTCTGTCGTATTTCAATAGAAATATTGTTAAGGGACAACAAAAACGGTTGGCGCTTTTGCTTGGATTGGGTTAATACTAGAGCTTGTGTTTTATGTGGATTAAGAGTCAACCTATTGGCGATCAACCAATCAGAAACGCTTTTTAGTTCAACGTTGCTTTGAGTTTCCAAATTTACAAGGCTGTGGTTGCTAATCAGGATACAAGTGTCGCCGGCAAATAAAGTTGGTTGAATTATTAAAGAATTAGGGAGATCATTGATGTATAAGATAAAAAGGAGCGGACCTAAGATCGAACCCTGGGGGACGCCGTATTTTATATTAATTCTAGACGATTTGACATTGTCGAGTTCCACATGTTGAAATCTGTCGGATAAATAACTTTTAATCAATTCATTTGCCACTCCTCTAATTCCGTAGTGGTTTAATTTTTCGATAAGAATTTGATGATCAATGCTATCGAAAGCTTTTTTTATGTCCAATGGAATAAGACAACAATGTAATTTATTTTCTAGTTTTTCATAGCATTGTGTTATGATATCTGTCACAGCATGGATAGTCGAATGCTTTTTTCTAAATCCAAATTGACGGTTATGGAATATACTGTGTTTATCCAGAAAAGCAAGTATTCTGACGGCTATTATTTTTTCAAGAATTTTTGAAAAGTTTGAAAGCAAGGAAATTGGTCTATAATTGGTCAATTTAGATTTTAAATCCGCCTTGTAAATTGGTATAACTTTAGCAATCTTAAAACAATCAGGAAAAATGGCAAAATCGAAGCAGCATGAAAACAAAATGGGTAGATATGGTGATATAACAACAGCAATTATTCGTAGAAAAAACGAAGACACATCATCGAAACCCGGCGATTTTTTGACATTTAAGTTTTGAATAATGTTATAGATTTCATTGCTTGACGGTGCTTCTAGAAAAATAGACAATTTATTTCTGTGTTTCAAAAATTTTTTAAAAGCTGGAGATCTTTTAGGCAGAGAGTTAGCCAACTTTTCTGCAATATTTCCCAAAAAGTTATTAAATTTTTCTGGAATAGTTTCTATATCACTGATAGTTTTGTTGCTAATCGTTAAACTTTTAGGTGTTTGTTTTTTTTGACCTTTGAATGATTAACTAATTCGCGAATTATACCCCAAGTTTTTTTACGGTCCTTCCTGCTACTATCAAATGCCGAGGAGTAGTAAAAATTTTGGCTGTTTTTTTAACTCGAGTTAGGCAATTGTTATACTTCTTATAAAAGCTGCGTTCATAAGAATTTCCTTCAAGAAACCACATTTTATATAGTCTTTCTTTGTTTTCAATTGATGTCCAGATGCCTTTAGTAAGCCATGGTTTTTTGACTAGCTTTTTTTTGTTTTCGCGATAATTTTGTCAAGGGAGCAAATTTTTAAATTTCATCTTTAATAAGTTGAACAAAATTTTCACACACTTTATTAATGTTATTCTTATTAATATGTTCTAGATAGTCGAAATAGATTTTCGGTTTCATAGATACGAAATCAGCAAAACTTTCTGAGTTAAAGTTTTTTAGGTTTCTTCTAAACATCTCATGTTTCATGTTATAGGATATTCTAAGTTTAGAGATGTAGGCAAAAGTTGGAAAATGGTCACTTATATCAGTTTGTAGTACTCCAGGTTTGATTTCTTCTGAAGTAATATTGGTTAGTATATGATCAATTGCAGTTTTAGTCGTTTCTGTAACCCTGGTGGGAATATTTACTACAGAAAAAAAGGCATTTCTAGCAATAGTATTTTTATAATCGGTTACAAAAGGAGTTTCATTTAGTAAATTGACAGTGAATTCTCCCATAATAATACTTTGACATTTATTTTTATTAATTTTGTGCAAAGTAAGGTCGAAATTTTCTAAAAATGAATTTAGGTTTGAGTTAGGATGCCGATAGATTACTCCTATCAATAATTTGTGTTGGGAAGTACTAATCGTTGCCCACATATTTTCGCATCCTTCAATTTCTAAATTATATTCCGGTGCAATTTCAAAATTGATATCCTTAGTAAAGTACATTGCTACTCCTCCAGCTTTGGTAGGTGAATTTGCAAATTTTAAGTTGTAACCCTGTATCTCAATGTTAACTGCGGGGGCTTCTTGAATTCGGGTTTCGGTGATGAGTACAACATCTGGCGATCTACACAAATTGGAAATCAGTTCGCATAACTCATCAATATGTTTTTGGATTGATCTGATATTTATATGGAGTATAAATAAAGTATCAGATGAAGGATTATAGTTTATTAAGTTAGAAAGATCCGAATCTTCACAAATTTTAACATTTTCATGCATACTTTCAAAATTTTTGTCAAAGTCAGAGCATAGAAAATGTTTTGTTTTATCCATATTAATCATTCAAGACAATTGCACAAATTACTTAAAATCAAGTCCTAAAAGGTAACTTAAATAGCATTAAAGACTGTCTAGGTTGTTTTCGCAGCGTATTGGAATTGCATCTTCTGATTCGTTTTTCTTTATCCATATTTGTCCGTTTGTTGTCCAAAAGAATTTGAATTTTTATGCTTGGGCTGTTTGGTTTGTTGACCAAAATAGCCTCTTCCTGAATTGCGTTAAATTCTCGTTTATATATAGGTTTGTCATTTCGTCAACAGGAAAATCTGTCATTTCTTTTGCTTTTTTCCTTTTTGCAAAAATTTCATTTCTCACCCGTTTGTTGGTAAATTGCGCTATTATTGTTGGTGGCCGGGATGCCGAATCTTTGGCTTTAAATTTTTTTGGGCGAAGTCTATGAGCGTTAGAGATATCGCTCCTTCTAACTTCAACATCAAGCTTTTTTGAAATTTCTGTGACAATATCAGTCACATTCTCATTTTCTTGATTTGGTACTCCATCAAATTCGAGATTTAGTCTTCGACCATACTGCTCTAATTCATCGATTTTAAAAAATTCTTCCTTTTTCACCTTTTCCAAGTCTGTTATCTCTTTTGAAAGCTTTGTAGCAGTTAATTCGTTTTTTTTGTTGTTGGTAGCCATTTTTTTGATCTCTTTACTGAGTTCATCAAATTTATCGGAATTGAATTGTTGACTAGTTCTTAATTGCTCTAACTCTTATTTAACAGCGTTTAATCTCTCAGATAATCATCTGCAAACGAGTTAAAAGCTTCCTTGACTAAACCTTCAATCTTTGGTACAACTAGTTTCATAACTATTCCAATAATTTCATTTTGGTCCAAACCAAGCTCGTTCTTTTTTGATTGAAGAGACTTTGCTTGCATTATGATTTGTTTGTCGTTTGAAGTCTTAAATCCTCAAAGTTTTTGCAGCAAAAACACGTCCGTTCTACACAAACGCTGTAGCTAGAATGACACAAACGCTGTAGATAGAATGAGATAATGTAAAGGCAAGGAGCTAATGTAAAGGCACTGAATGTGAAAGAAATCTCTTCTCGATTTTCTGTGTCAAGAGAGGAACTTTGTAAGCTGCAAAGCAAAGACGACGAGTTAAAGGCTTTTTCCAAAAAAAAGGATCTTACAAAGCGTCGGGAGTTCGAAGTGAAATTTGAGAAACGTCATGGAATACTTTACCGGATTCGCCGCAGGATTGATGGATTAGGAGAAACGTGGAAGCAAATCATGGTTCCTAAAAGCCTTCGGATTCGTGTTATGGAAGTCGCTCATGATTCGATATTTGGCGGACATTTGGGGGTGAAGAAGACTAAAGACAGAATTCAGACTAACTTCTTCTGGCCTAGAATGCATAATGACGTCAGTGGATTTTGCCGATCCTGCGATGTATGTCAAAAGACCGTTAACAAGGTAACTGTTGCCAGAGCTCTTCTCGGCGAAATGCCGTTGATTGATGCACCGATTAAACGAGTTGCTGTGGATTTAGTTGGTCCGATAACACCAGCAAGCGAAGGAGGGCATAGATATATTCTTACCTTGATGGATTACGCAACGAGGTATCCTGAAGCTCTGCCTCTCAAAAATATCGACACCGAAACTGTAGCTGAAACTTTGCTGGACATGTATAGTCGTCTCTGAATTCCAGAAGAGGTCCTAAGCGATCAAGGAACTCAATTTGTGTCAAGTTGTATGCAGGAAGTATCACGACTGCTGTCCATCAATCGACTGACCACGACGCCATACCATCCTATCCGCAACGGATTAGTCGAAAGGTTTAATGGTACTCTAAAGAAGATGCTACGAAGACTCTGTAGCGAGCAGCCTCGACAATGGCATCGTTTCATAAACCCACTTTTGCTTGCTTATAGAGAGAGGCTCCTCATGGAAGCCACTGGATTTTCTTCATTTGAACTGCTCTACGGAAGAACAATGAGGGGGCCGGTCCAGATTCTGAAGGAATTGTGGACTAAGGAAACTGATGTCTAGGAAGTAAAGACCAGCTACCAATATGTGCTTGAACTTAGAGAGAGGCTGGATGATACTATGAAAATTGCCCAAGAATAACTGAGGAGAAGTCAGGCGAAGAATAAAAGACTGTATGATCGGGGGGCCAAAAGAAGAGCGTTTAAAGTTGGTGACAAGGTGTTGATTCTACTACCCACTGACAACAATAAGTTGCTGCTGCAGTGGCGCGGTCCATTTGTAGTTGAGAGATGTGGAAATGGAAACAACTATGGGGTAGAGGTTAACAAAAGGATTAAGACTTATCACGTAAATATGTTCAAGCCGTATTTTGAAAGGAAGTCCGATGCTGAATCTTTGGGCGATACCACCACGGAACCGGAAGAAACCAAAACCATCCAAGCCATCGTTGGTATTGCTGGGAACAATGCAGGGAGCAATTTTGAAGTACATGAATCTGACAGCTACGACGATAAACCCAGTGTTGATGAGGAAGAGCTGTTAGAGTTGGGGAGCCACGGACAAAAGGAGACGTTAAGGGATGTGAAGCTGGGTCTCGTTTTAACCAAATCTCAGGAAGAGAATGTCTGGCAAGTTTTGGGAGCCTACGACAGTGTGTTCACCGTTGTGCCGGAAAAGTCCAATGTCATTCAACACCAAATCACGTTGACTGACAGCACTCCGATTCGATCTAAACCCTCTCATTTGTCTTATGCTATCAGAGAGAACCTGAAGACTGAAATTCAAGGAATGCTTGATCTTGGAATAATTCGGACTTCTGCTTAGCCGTACGCTTCTCCAATTGTCATCGTAAAGAAGAAAGACGGATCAAACCGAATTTACGTTGATTACCGCAAGTTGAATAAAGCAACTGTTGCCGATCCGGAGCCAATGAAGACTCCCGAGGACCTGTTCCAACGTTTGGGGAAGAGCAACTACTTCTCCAAGATTGATTTGAGTAAAGGATATTGGCAGATCCCTGTAGCGGAAGAAGATGTGAAGAAGACGGCTTTTGTCACTCCTGACGGAAATTGCGAGTTTATACGAATACCATTCGGAATGAAGAATGCAGGAGCAACCTTAGAGCGGGGACTGAGAATGCTAATTTCCGATCTTGAGAACGTGGATAGCTACATCGACGACCTGATTGTTACCCACATTCGAGTGTTGGATGAACTGGGATACCCACATTCGAGTGTTGGATGAACTGATGAATCGACTTCAGCAAGCAAATCTGACCGCTCGTCCGACTAAGTGCATGTTCGAGGCCAAATCAGTTGAATTTCTTGGCCATCAAGTTGGCTTTGATTGGATCACAGTCAACGACAATAATCTTGAGAAAATTAGGATGGCACAGCGACCGACAACAAAGAAAGAGGTAAGATCATCTTTGGGACTTGTGAATTACTACCGCGCTCATATTCCATTGTTTGCTGCCATTTCGGCACCACTGAGCGACCTTACTCGGAAATGGCAACAGAACAAAGTTCAATGGGGCGAAGCAAAAGAAAAAGCTTTTTTGACTTTACAAGAACGTCTACTGAAAAGGCCCATTTTGAAACTTCCAGATCATCAAAAACCTTTTATCTTGCGGACGGACGCTTCAAATTGTGGACTCGGAGCATCGCTAATGCAAGAGCACGATGATAAACTGTACCCTGAGGCTTATGCCAGCAAAAAACTGTCTTCAGCCGAGTGCAAGTACTCAACTTTAGAACGTAAATGCCTGGCGATTATGTGGGGAATGACTAAATTTTGATTGTACTTAGCGGGAAAGCCTGTTATACTGCAAACAGACCATAAACCGTTATCGTATTTAAATCAGGCCAAGTTCCAAAACGATCGAATTATGAGGCGGGCCCTAGCATTACAAGGATATGATCGTAAGGTTGAGAGTATCCCAGGCAAAGACAATGTTGCTGCCGACTACTTAAGTCGAATAATTGGTTGAAATGTGATGGTATATATTTTGTGTGATTTTGCTAGTTCTTTGTGTACTGGTTAGTAGGATTTGTTTTTACTGGGTTTAAATGTGATTTTTCTAAATTTTTTGTGAAATGACGATTATAAATGGGATAGAAGCGTAGATTGGGGTTGCATTTATTCGGCAATTATTATTTGTGATGTTTTTGAATATCATTTGCAATAATATTCTTAAGGTGGGGCGTATGTCACAAATAATAATTTTGAATGCCTGAGATGTGATTATTTGCTTATTTTAATGCGTACGTAACTGATTTACTACTTTTGCCGCTTTTTTTGATTTAGAATATTCGGGATATTCTGGATAATTCCTTTCTAGTATTTTCTACTGTCTTCTATTAGTCACCGGAATAATTAGTTGTTTACATGTCTTAATTGCTATATTTAGACTTGAAGTTTGTGACGTCATAATCATGTTGAAATCTTATCGTAAGCTCGTGTATTTTTTTCTATCGTGACGTATCATGGATTGTTCTGGGGTATTCGATAGCTTTTGGCGTATTATAAATACGCGGGTCGTTTTTGATTCTATTATTCTAATATTCTGAAAGTGGATGATTTTTAGGTATTAGTTTCATAGGCAGTTAAGCCGAGTTTGTGTATCTGGGGTTGGCTCGTATAGCCGTTTAGTAAAAGTGTTAGTGGAGCGATTTTGCTCAGTTAGTTGGTTTGTGTCTCAACCTTAAATAGAAGTTTTAATTTAAGATTGGTGAGCTGCTTTCTGAGATTCAAGAAGCTAAAGGAACTATCAACTGCCATTTTCGATTCATCAATTAACATCTCAGTCGTTCTCTAGTTTCAGCCGACGTGGGTAATTCAAGGGATTAAAGGTTGTACTCTAGCCAAGTATCAACGATCGCAACAACTTTTATATGTTAAAAATCGAGTTCTTTTAAATAGCTCTGAACATGTGACAAATGTGATCCAATGGCATTAAAATAGCTATTTTTTTCAAACATGACAAAAAATCGTCCAGCGGCTGGGAGCTTCACCCCCCACATACCGGTTTGGGATACATTTGAGTTTCACAAGTTTACTTGACGCGTCTCCCGCTTTAGACATTTTTGCTATTTAACTTTGGGTTTAAGCCCTCTCCCTCTAGCAAAATCCTAGTTAAAGCCAAAACCAGGCCTCGGCTTCAGATTTTCCTCTTGATGATATCTTTGTCCCACAAAAAGTTTCTCTTTTAAAAATTTCTGATGACGTCATTGCATGTGATTTGTGATTTGGGCCCCCCCAATGAAAAATCCTGGCCACGCCTATGGGTAGGAAGATGTTGCAAAAATCTTCAAAGAGCCATGGGCCGAGTGTATGCAAATCCGGCCCGGCAACAATCTTGATAGTAGGCGTAACCATCTATTTTACTATTTTTCAATAACAATTCCGTAATTCACCTCCACCTCGCCAGTTTTTACGCCCGAAATACTGTACTTAAAAAAAAATTAGCCAGGGAAAATGCTTATTGAACAAATTATTGAACTTGAATTGAGGAAACCTGGGCCCCTTGGCTGTACATGTGCTCTACAACTGGTTATTTCCATCACAAAACAAAAATTTTCAAGTGAATTATTATTTACTGCTAAAATATTGCAGGAGGCAATGTATACTATCCCTACCTCGACCAAATCACTCACAAAATTTAACCCCAAAATGGAAGATTTTAAACGTGTTTTGGACGTAAATTGTAAGTAAAAGAAGAATCGAACAATTAAATTCTTTCAATTGGCTTTCAAATGTTAAAAATTTAGTTCTTTCAAATGTCCCTAATTACGTGCAAAATGTGACCCAATGGCATTAAAGGAGCTTTTTTTCCAAAGAATTACAAAAATGTCCAGCGGCTTGGTGGTTTGCCCCCCAACCCCCATAGCCTCTGGTGGCTGGGGGCTGCGCCTTTCATCGAATCGATACGTTTGAGTGGCACTAGTTTGCTCAACGCGTCTCCCAATTCAGGCATCTTCACTTTTTAACTTTTGGTTCATGCCTTCTCCCCTTAGCAAAATCTTGGTTAGATGCCAAACCAGGCCACGGATTGTGATCTTACACTCTACGATATCTTTGTTCCACAAAAAGTTCCTCTTCCGAAAATATCTGATGACGTCATTGCACGCAATTTGTGGTTTGTACCCCCCTAATCAAAGATCCTGGCTAAGCCTATGCTGCTGTCAGCCTGTCACTCTGATTATTTTGCGCGTTGACAGTTGCATTTTTTCCGTTTAGAATTGCTGTAAAATCTCGTTTGCTAATTTTTCAAGTTTAGGTTGAATTCTGTGCCCAGTAGGGTAAGCTAAGGGGTTGGAGGGGCTGTAGTCCTCCCCCCCATTAACCTCTCGCCCAAAATGCAGAATAAAGAAAATACTACGTTTTCAGCGCTTATGAGGCTGTCTTTTGTACTGGAATAGACTAAAAAAATGACTTAAAGCATTTTGTTGATAATTTTTTTATTATTTAAAAGAAGGGCTAATTTTTCAAAAATAAAACTCACAAATCAGCAAAAACTTTGCAATATGGCCAAAAATAAGCAAATATACTTGATCGCCTTTTAAAAAATGCTGAACATAGATTTCATCAAAAAATATATTATGAACTAACAGGAATAGTGGGGGGAGGGGTATTTACTAAATTCAGGATTAGTTAATTACTAATCACTTTTCTCAAATGTCTTTCCTTTAGCTCCCCCCCCCCAATATCTTTCTCTATAAAATATAGACCAAATAGATATCACTCTTCGCGAGTGTTAATAAATAATAGGATTTGATAATTTATCAGCTTGTAAATAAAAAAACTGAAATTTTACCATTAGCCACCTCCCACGTAGCTCATTTATGCGACTAGTTTAATATGTTTGTGCTGCCAATTTCTCAGCCACGTTTTAAAGACATTAATTTTTTTAAATAGGCCTAAAATTAAAATATTTCTGCAAAACCTACACATTTTCTAGAGCTGGGGCTCCGCCCCCCGTGCCTCCGACGACTAGAAGATTAGCCCCCACACTTTGTAACAGCATCCCATTGCAGATTTCTGGCTAAGCGTCAGTGTGTACCTAGTTTTTTCCCCTCGATCCAATCTTACGCACAGCAGAAACATACTCAATTCATATCTAGCTTAGATAATGCTAAGTAACCAAACTGTGCTATCTCCACAACTTACAAGATTGGCACATCTCCGCAGCAGACTTGTCTCTCCATCGTCATCAGCCAAGTTCCACAGCAGCGACCATCCCCAGCTCTGTAAAATATTTCACTTAGTCAGAGTTTTGAGTTAATATCATAACATCACACAGACACGTCAAAAGTTAAAATTTGAAACTCTACAGTCTGTTTCACCCGTAATCGGGATATTAATTAATTGTGAGTTTATCTATTAATTAACAAAAGCTTGTTCCATTTTTGTTCTTTTTAAACTCTCATAAAAAATAGATATCAAAAAGCTTTAAACATGATTTAGGTCTTCAACTTCCACAAAATATTTTATGGACCGACTACCGGTGCAATCAATGTTGGCTATTTGCCTCTTCACGACTTCCGTTCATCGAGTCGGTTTCTGCTTCGCAATATACTCAAGCATTTTTAACGGTCTTAACCGTGATAAACTGAACTGTAACCACGCTGTGTTGTACACTTTAGGCATGCAATCGTTTGCTGTTGATGTGTTCTTACGAGATTAAATTCTAGTACTGTATTAATGTGATTTGTAGAACTCAAGCCAACTCGTTTACACCACAGCTCGCTAAGTTGCATCGGAAAAAATAATTCAAAGATGACTTTCAGCAGAGTCAATTTGTCAGAAACTTCTCCGCATAGCTTCGAAAAAAAAACAAAAAAAAACTTGGCATTGACTCTGATGAAAGTCATATTCTGCAACACAAAATTGTTTTTCATTCATTGACAGACAAACAGTTCGTTCTTTCAACTTTTTTTCCTATACCTCAAAACACCATTGCAGCATGTATAAGTATTTGGATTGTAGCGAACTCCGTTGCAATTTTGCAATAAATAGCTGACAGGAATTGTAGAAGGAGTTAAGCTTTGGTCAGAATTCGTCTCGGTGATAGCCTGTATCGATTCTTGTTGGATCGCTGCAAAAATGTGATTCGAATATTAATTCCGAAAACCCTTGAAAAAAGAGAGTATTTTGTAGCTGAACTGAAAAGTTTTAAAAAAGCATGATTAAAAATGAAAACTTCTTGTAATTCTGTCGATGTTAATTTGCCAACCTGTGCTCTAATAATTATTTTTTCCGTAATTCGCTGCATGAAGAAAGCTTTTTTATCAACTTTGAAATCTATGGATTGTTGCATGCAAAATTTTGTTGAGAAGTTCCGCTCACTTGTTGCGTCATCGCTACAACTTACAACACAGCACAATCAAACATTAACTTCAGCAATATAGGTTTATAAGCAGGGTGTCGAACCGTTTCAAATAACGGTTCGGGTTCAGGTTTAGCTCCTGCTCAAAATATTTTAGCGGTTCAGGTTTGGTTCGGGTTCACTTGAGCACCATTTTTGAGGTTCAGGTTTGGTTCAGGTTCACTCAAGTAAAATATTACTGGTTCAGGTTCGGTTGGGGTTCATTGACTTAAAATTTAACTGTCGTTACTCGTTTCATCCAGAAAAAAAGGAGAGATTGCTGATCCTGTTGATGTTCACCACTGCTCTTACTGTGCGTGTACCAGCGTCACGGCATCCGGATATGGAAAAATATGTTCTTACTTTTGTTTGGGGTTCAGGTTCGCTTTGGGTTCACTTGAGCACAATTTTGAGGGTTCAGGTTTGGTTCAGGTTCACTGAAGTAAAATTTTGCCGGTTCAGGTTTGGTTCAGGCTCACCAAAATGATACGGTTCATTCGGGTTTACGGCTCGGGTTCAGGTTCGGTTCGACACCCTGTTTATAAGTGCAAAACATACCAGGCACTCGTTGGGCATAGGCTATAAACTGCTCAGCGCAGTCAAGCCTGTCTCGTATATCTAGGGGCGTCCTTTTAACACGGCTGCTAAACATCATTAAGTATGACACCAGGGCCACCGAAAGGGGTTAAGGGGGTACAATGACCCCGGGGCTCATGGACTTTAGGGGTCCCATGGGCTTCAGGAAGGCCGTTGGCTTCAGCGGGCCCATGAGCTCGAGAGGGGCCCATCGAAATGACAATGAGAAATCAGCATGTGAGGCCGCAAGACCTTTTTTTTTTGGAGACCACCTAATTTTGACCGAAAAAACCGTTAGAATTTCGGTGAAGACTTTTTTTTTGGAGATCACTTTATAATTTTGACAAAACTGCGGGATTTTCCGCTTCTGTTTTAGAGTTCACAAAATCGGAAATCTGTCATATTTGAGCTGGCTCCGGGCCCACATTCGGCTCTCGGCGCCCCTGTATGGCACAAAAAGTATCTTGCGATGGGCTATATTCTCTTTCAAAGTGTCTGTCAGTGGCGCAACCATAGAAAAGGTTGAGGGGCTTCAGATCTGAGGTATAGTAATGATCTCAATTCAACGACAGGTTATTCAATTCTACAAGCTGAACCGAGGTTTGAACACAGGACTTTTTGATTACTAGGCGATAACTTAACAGTGCTGGTCATGGTCGTAAATAATGTATAGTTTATACTTCGCATATAGCGGTATACAGTTTACTCTACGCGTAGTTGCTCACGCTACCAATCATAGCTGATCTGCTGATACTGCAAGAGCCAGCAGCCAAAGAGATATCATCAACAGCAATGTCACTTTTCGAAGAAAATCCTTTCGTTGCACGAAACAGAAACTGAAAATATTAAGTTACTTATATTAAAATATAACATACAATACCAAAGTTGAATGTCATTAACAGAAGCGCCCGCAGAAATTTTTTCAGGGGGGGGGGGGGGGCAAGCGACGTATCCATTATCTACTGGATGAATCAAAACCTTACAGCTGCAACCAGAATTTTGCTAAGGGGTTTGAACCAAATTTAAAATGATTCTGTTCAAAAATGTTGCAATGCAGGCAGCATGTTAAGCAAAGTGATGCAAGTCAAGGGTATTATGGATGGGGGTATGGGGGCAAAGCCCCCAGTCGCTGGGCAGTTTTCGCAATTTCTTGAAAAAAATAACTTTAACGCCATTTGAATCACATTTCGAGCGTTTTTAAAGCCATTGAAAAGAACAAAGTTGCTGAGTTTAAGATTCTACTTGAAATTCCTGAATTGCCCAGCCATTTCAGCCCTCTTTATTTACAGATCAAATTCAAACTACGTTTTAACGTTCGCTTATGTGAGCATGCGCGTAGCCAGAAATTCGCAATGAGGGAGGGGCTGTTTTGGGGGTCTGGTGGTGGAGCCCCCAGCGCCTGAAAATTTTGCATTTTTTTTTGCAAAAATCACTTGATTTTAGGGCTATTTTGATAAAAAACTAAGTGCAAACATGATTCAACTGGTTGCATAAATGGGCTAAGTGGGAGGTGGCTAATGGTAAAAGTTTAGTTCACTTGTTTACATGCTGGTTAATCATAAAATCCCATAGTTCAATAAAAGTCACACGGAATAATCTATTTCATCTATATTTTAATAGAGAAAAATAATTGGGGGGCAGGAGCTAATGAAAATATATTAGAGAGAAGTGATTAGTAATAACTAATAATGAATAGTTCACCCTTCTATTCCTGAGTTTATAATATATTTGTTGATGAAGCCTATGTTCAGCATTTTTACACTAGCTAGCAAATCTGATTGCTTATTTTTGGGCATTTTCAAAGTTTTGAGTTTATTTTTTGACAAATTGCCCCCCTGAATATCTGTTTTAAAAGATGCTTTAAATCACTTTTTAGTCTATTCCAGTATAAAAAGAGTCTCAGTTGTGCTAAAAACGTGGTATTTTCTTTATTCTGCATTGTGGTCAACAGGCCATGAAAGGTAGAAGGCTACAGAACCCCCCCCCCCCCCCCGCTCCTCTGGTTACGTTACTGAATGTGAGCATAGACGTATCCAGAATTTTTGATTGGGGGGGGCAAACCACATATCAAAGGCAACGACGTCATCAAAAACTTCGAAAGAGGACTTTTTCGTAGGGCAAAGGTGTCGTAGAATGGAAGATCAAAAGCCCTGACCTGGTGTTGGCACGTAACTAGAAACTTGTTTAGGGGGGAGGGCTTAAACCAATCGTTAAAATATGAAAATATCTAAATTGGGAGACGAGTTGAGTGAAGAAGTGTACTGCAATTCAACGTATTGTTGACAAGGGTCTAGATGCATAGCCCCCAGCCGACGGAGGCTATGGGGGCTGGGGGTTTCGCCCCTAGCCGCTGGACAATTTTTCGTAATTTTTTGGAAAAAAAAACTGTTTTAACACCATTGGATCGCATTTCATTCGTATTCATAGCCATTTGAAAGTACTAAATTTTTAACATTTGAAAACCAATTGAAAAAAGTAAGTTGTTCAGTCTTTCTTTTGCTTGCAATTTAAGTCCAAAACACATTTAAAATCTTCCATTTTGGGGTTAAATTTTGTAAGTGATTTGGCCCAGGAAGTAAAGTACGGTGCCTCTTGCAATATTTTAGCAGTAAATGACAATCACTCGAAAATTTTCCTTCGCGATTATTGTTTTGTCGTGAAAATAACCAGTTATAGGTGTACACAGACTACTTGGGGGCTTACGCCCTCTCAATTCAAAATTTTGTTCAATGAGCATTTTCGTTACTTTAGGTAATTTTTTTCAAAAGTATTTTGTTGCATAAAAACTGGCAAGGTGGAGGTGAATCGTTATTGAAAAATGTACAATAGATGGTTACGCCTACTAACCATGTTAATGCCCGGGCTGGATTTACATTGAGTTGGGGCCCTGGCACTTTGGGATTTTGGCAATATTTTCCTGCCAAATACAGGTGAAGACCAAAAAAGTCTTCTGTGAGCGCGGGGCCCCTGGCACTGTGCCATATGTTAAATCCGTCCCTGGTTATCGCATTACGTTCATAAAAAGGTTGCATGAGGGCCTGAGGTAGCAATCTTTGGAAATTGTAAGGGACTCATTTAGATTGGTTGGAAAAAATTAAATTGAAGTGCCCAGGACCCCTGGATCAATAACATTGTTGGGGGCCCATTTAAATTGGGGGCCATTTAGATATTATTGTAGGGGGCCCATTTAAATTGGTCGGTAAAAGCTAAAGTGAGGGGCCCGGGCCCCCAGGATCAATATTATTGTTGGGGGCCCATTTAAATATTATTGTAGGGGGCCCATTTAAATCGACTACGCCTATGTATGCGAGTTAAGTTTTCCAAGTGAATTGGATAAGGAGAAGGGGAAGGTAAGCTCTCTTAGCCTATGTGGTTGCACCACTGACAGCAACCTGAATTTTTTGCAAATTTTAAATTTTTTAAAGATTGAAATTTTTTGCAAAATGCCTCAATTGGGCAGCGTGCCGAGCAAACAGATGCGACTAAGCATATCACAGACTGGGGTCTGGGAAAAAAATCCTAGCTGCTGAGCAATTTTTATGATATTTCAGAAAAAAAATTGCCATTTTAATGCTAGTCGAATCAAACTTTACATCTTTTTAGAGCCATCTAAAAAACTAACTTGATACAATTTGAAATCCATTTGAAAGAATTAAATAGTTTACCCCCTTCAAACCACCACGTTACTTACAGGTCAAGTCCAAAACTCGTTGCAATTAAATACATTAAAATCTGAATAGCCCCCTCCCGGCCCTCCCTATATTCCTATTTTATGAAGCTTACGTTAAGTATTTTGTATTATGCGATCAATCTTGACTGCTTATTTTGACCCATGTTTTGAAGCTATTATCGAATAATTTGAAGCTGCATTTTTGACAAATAATTAAGTTAAGACTCTGCCCCAACAAAAAAAAAAAAATAATAAAAATTAATGTTTTTAAAGTGGCTTTAAACCACTTGAAAGGACATTGAAAGTGACTATGAACCACTTTAGAGGCCTCAGAAGGGCCAAAATATTGTGGCATTTTTCTTATCGGGCACTTTGGTCTACAAGCCAATGCAGGTGGTACAGCCCCCCTGGCTACGCTATTGATTACAGGTTTGGTTTTGATTTCGGTTTCTCAGCAAAATTAATTTAATGGCGAGGTAATTATTATTTTTGTGTTTAGATAAGAACAGCGTTAATTTGAAATATTAAACGCTGTATTGCATTTAGATCCTGACGATAAGAGCTCAATGACAGATCAGAGATGTTAAAACGTTTGATAAACCGTGTACTTCTAGAAATAACCATGGATAAACATTTGATACTGATTATTTAATCAAGCAATTAAATGCTTAATCCTGGAGTATTGCTAACGCTCGCTTTCAAGAAAATGCTGTATGATAATTCAGGTAAAATGGGCAATTCTGTTTCTCTTGCCCCCACCCTTTGCACCAAGTCAAAAAAAGGCAAAACAGCTCCTCATTGATTGTTTTCTTAGTTTATAAAGATGTGTCTAGATATATTTAGACTTATTTTGCAAATTTAAACATAAAAAAAAATACTTGGCATCTTAATTTCCAGGGGGTGGGGGCAAGTGCACCCCCCTGCCTACCTGCGGGCGCCCCTGGTCATTAACGATATTGATATTGAATTGGACCATTTTTGCGATTAAAAAAAATGGCAATGGCGAATAAGGACTGTGTAAGGGTGGCACAAAATATTACAGCACCAGTGGGCCTAGGAGACAAACTTTTTCAGGTGCCCCAATCAAGATTGTGCTAAGTTTTAAGTCAAAGATTAAATCGCGCTATTCTTACAGTATGTAGAAATAGTGGACGGTAGTCTCAATGTAACTAAACAAAGTGCGCGACAACAAAAGTTAGGGCAGATACAATAAAATCACTCACACAAACAAAGTACAACAGCGGCTATCACGCCAAGAAAGGCAAACCGAAACGTTTGAATTTCCTAGTCAAATAAAATTAGGATTTTACATTTATTTAGAAAAATAAAATCGATTTTTGATTAAATGAAAAGTTTGAACTCAAAAGGCGACCACCATAAACAATCTCTTCGTTGATGACTCACGTAAACTTTGCTCGCACTTGTTATCCTTGAGGATAAATCGAGAGTGATTGATTCCTTCTTCCAATCTGTTGCGTTGTTGCTAGCAGAACCTACAAAGCAGTGTAAATGATTTAGCTATGGTCTTTGAAGAGCGCAGAAAAATTATTTCTTTATTTGTTATTTCCTCTTACTGATCTCTCAATTTCCCAACAAAGTTGATCGAGACGTTTTGTCCAAATTCCAAAGTTAATCTACTTCAAATTAATAACCGTGCTCAGCAAAATTCATAGCAGTGAGAAGCTGCAAGTTTTATCTTTGTCATTGTTTCGATATTTACTCTACTTTTAAAAAGTTTCGGTAGAAGATGTATAAAAATATTACAAAAATTTTCGCATTGAAACAGAATTATCGATCATCCAGACTTCAAAGTTGCATAAACATTTAATAAGTTTTTTTACACACTAACAAGCAACTATTTGTTTAGTTAGCAATTAATAATCGGAAAATTTGCAGAAGCAACATTTAAACCGGCAAAACCGCACCAGCTTTGAAAAATATCTTCTCATTTGAAATATTGGGATGATTTGCAGAGTCCCACATCACCTCCAAAAATCCCATTCCTGAGCCGTACATATGGTACCTTTGAAAAAACAACAACAATGATTAGCTTTTGTTTGGTTGCTTTTTTTAAGTTACAGAATAAAAACAGATATAAAAAAATTACAGAAAATAACTTTATGATGTGTTTGTGATGTTTCAGAGTCTTATTGACTTTACGCTTAAACATAACAGTTACTTGCTAGCAACCAACAGTGCATACCAAAACCTGAGGCAATATTCAGAATGTGGTTGCAAGGAAACAAAGTCTGTTCTGAATTCGGCTTTGTATCCGAAAGGTTTTCGATCCGCATTCATATAAGCGTAGTGCCCGTCTAAAAATAAAGAATTTGAAACATTGAAGATTTGTGTTTTGATGTAAGAAAACAAAAAGCAGTTAAGTATTTGTTTTATGATAAATTAACTGAATAAAGGTTTTCATTGCCGAAAAAACTTGCTGAAAGAAAAAAAAAACTTTTTTGATGGAAGCAAACATCGTACATCACCAATATACTTTTGAGTACATTGAACACTTACACAGCCACCAGACGACTAGACTCTTTAATGATTGGTGAAAACCAATTCATAAAAAGTCTAACATTCGCAGCAATAACGCTCAAGTCGGCAGCGTGGCCAAAGGAGTAAAGGCGTCGTTTTTACGACAACGTGATCACATGATCTGGGTTCAACTCCAACGTAGTCACATTGTTACGTCCTTGAAAAGGCGCTTTACGATAATTGTCACTGCTTGGTTGTTTCGAACAAGCAACAAATTTAATGGACAAGAACTCAAAGTAATCCACAGGAACATTGGATGACTGAAAACTCCTAAGCGGGTGCGGATTCTTCCAAGCACAAAGTGGTTACTGCAATGAAAAGTGTGTGGATCATCCAATAGTTAGCGTCTGACGCTATTCGGTGAAAGGAGGATAAATATACAATACACCAATAGCGCCACCATCTGGCTAGGCATGTTAATGTAGGACTAATCACTTTGGTTCATGAGGGTGTGGTCTATTTGCGGTCCAGTTTCCAGGGATCGGGTTGAACCTTGAAAATGCACCCATCCAAACGAACTTCGGTTCCACCCTGGACACCTAAGCAAAAAATTTTATATGCTGTGTATGTATGTATCATCTTGCAAGACGTATATGCAGAAAAAGACCTATCTCAATGTTGATCCTCTATTCAAGTCTATGTCACATTTAAACCTCACCGATTTTTTACAAACTTTGCGATCTTTTTCTGCTATCTTAACAACACAAAGATTTGTATCTAGACTTAAAGAGATTAGAAAAATGAATAAAGACATGCTATGTAATTTGGTTTTGTGAACTCCTCATTCATTTCAAACGCAAATACCATGAAGTGCTGATACATATTTGTTCAAAATTCGAAAGATTGGTTTGTACTTTGTAATGGAAGTCTTAAATATTCAATTTTAACTGCATGATACTTAACCATTATTACCTGCAGCAAAATTACTGCAAAAAAATACTTTTTAACAACAATTTTCCCCTTCAATCTTATGCTTAGTTCCTATTTTACGTACTCTATTTCTACAGCATATTTTACTCTGGGTGGAAAGGGGGCAAATACGCTCCTCCTAGTCGTTTTTTAACTCTTAAACCCGAATTTACTATAGGAATACAAAACTGGGCAAGTATTTGGCTTGAGACTAAATTTTTTTGAAAAAAATCGATTTCGAGTTGATGACAATGACGTCACAGACCTAAGTTTTGGTAACAATTTGCATCTTGGTAAATACCGGCATGAGTCTTGAAACGTCGCTGACAAAAAGATTTTACAAAAGCATTCTTATGACGTCATTTAAGTTAAATTTAGACCAAAAATTGCACAAATTTTGAAAATGAACTGGTTTTATCAAGCGTCAAATTTGGGGCACTTTCAAGACGTGTCCATTCAACTTCAGATTTTTGGATTATTTGTGAATAAAAATATACCATGCATTTAAGTTAGTTCTAAAAATACCCTCTTTCTTACACGAGTTATGACAAAAAAACCAAGAAAGAGCATTTTTTCTTCCTCCTTTGTAAATTAGGGTTGAGCAGAATGTACGACGTCTAACTTGATATAACAAGTTTATAAATTAAATTATTCCTAAAGTGAAATAGGCAGAACCACAAGTTCACAGATTTTGTTTATAAATCTGTTTCATCATTTATAAAACATTTTTAAATGTTGCAGTATGACAGACAAACTTACCATCCGTTTTCAAAATCACACATAAGTAAAGGAGAATCATCCGTTGTGCGATGCGCGGACGATCTTGTCGAATTCGCATTATCTTCTTGTCTCAAACTCGCTGTCAGGGCAATGAAAGCCAGCATCAAGTGCATAGACGCATCCGATGCAATTCCGAATTCGGGTCGGTACGGTAATGTGACCGTGTCTTCCAACAGCGGTGAATGGTATGATGGCTAATAAAAAAAGCACAACGGAAATTTTTTTACGACAAGCAATGTCAACATACGTAGGAATAAATGGCACGAATAATATGGTTTGAACGTCTAAGTAATTTAACTAAATATTTATAGAGGCAAGGGGGTTAATTAATTAATTAACACTCGACCATCAACTGTTCTGCTAAAACTGATATTTGGCTATCACTAAATTAAGCAAATAGAAAAAATACTTCAAAAAGAGTACGGTTTGACTTTTTTCGATTTTACAGCAGTAGAAGCACTTTGCTCTACAAAAAAAAGGTCACGTTGTTGGTTTGTTGCATACTTTTGAATAAGACACTTTACAATGATTTTCTCTGTTTGTTGGCTTCAAACAAGCAGCAAATTTGGTGGGCAAGAATTGGACGAAATCCACAAGAACATTGGATCACTGGAAATTCCTCACCAAGTGCGGATTCCTCTAGACACGGAGTAGTCATTGTAAGAAAAGTGTGGGAATCGTCCAGTACTTAGCGTATAACGCTGTCTCATGACAGAAAGACAAATATGCACAACTATAATAATAAATTTTGTAAAGTCATTCCTTTTTAATTTCACGAAATTTCGAAACGCAGGGTTGCCATTGGTCCGGAATCAAACGGATTGAATCTATTTTCGTGAAAAAGGGGAATAGCGGAGCAAGGTTCGGGGCCACGCTTTATTACCTCAAGTAGTTCTGATTTCTTTTATGAAACCGATCTCGAGCAGTATCTCTTTAATACATTAATGGCCAGAAATACTTTTTGCAATTCAAAGCTCAGTTTGTACCAGCCACTCTGCTTACCATATTGATCTTTGGAGGCGGACCGCTTCTCGACGGTTTACTAAGCGCAATCAAAAGGCTTCGATTCGAATGCATTTTGTCCACATCGATATTTTGTCAATGGAATAATCGCTATACAACAGGTCGCTTAATATCTTTACAGTGATAAAGAAAACCATAAAGACAATAGCAAAACGTCAAAAAAGCCGCTTGTTAAAAAAGGGCCAATGTGAAATTACTAATGCAATATAAAATAATCGAAATTAAGCAAATTTTCATTTATAAAATAGCGTGTAGCTTGAATTTTGTTTCACCGCAATTTGAGAAGTAAGCCTACACCCTAGACCATAGCTCTCTGTAGTCTTTGGCAAAGAGCGTCATTAACTTCCATTTCTATTATACAAAATTTACAAAAATTCATTTTTTTGTACAAAAATGGTTACAAAACACTAAACAGTCATAATAATCTAACATTTTGTGATCTTTAATCCAAAATCAATTTATTTGGGTTCCCGGTGACGAAAGACTTAAAATTGTATCCGCTGTAGAAGCATTTTTGATTTAGGTTATAACTCCCAAGTTTTCAATAACAAAAAACTAACCACTTCATTACGATATAATTTGAGAGAAAGCTCGTTGGAACCCTATGTAAACTCAAAGTGAGTGATCATCATTTCACAACGTTACGAGTTCAATTTCCCCACATGTTGCTACTATTTTATGTTTTAGGAAGTACAATATCTTATGCTTTAAACGCAGATGATGAAAAGAAGACCCATACTATTCTGAAGTTTCGAAATACTGCAATATGTTTTTTATAGAATTGGCGTTTTCATGTCGTATGACAAGAACTGGCAAAATAAGCATTGCATAAACAAGATACTGTAAAGAGAACCATCTGATAATCATCAATATCAAGCGTCGACCAATCATATTTCGCTTCGTGTCCAAAAAATTTGCGCGAATGTAATTGGAAAACCGTCCACTGCTAGCAGCACATCCATGGTTTGCAGCAGAGGAGGGTAGATCTTTTATAAAGTGTTGCAATATAATTCTATAAAATTTCCTGTTTTACTACCAGTGATATGTTCACTATCGTATCTACGCTGGGCTTTAGAATTCAAATCTCACTGTGAAGACAGCAATCGTATTTTTATCAACTTTTCAAATTTTGAAAATCAGTGGCAATGTTGAGGACATTTTTAGTAAAACCAGATAGCAATATCTTAATGGAATATTCAAAAAATCGAGCACAAAGTGGTCTATAATGTTACACGAGAAGTTTATAAATACTGCGCGTAAAATTTAGGATCGCAAACCCGTAAAAAACTTCAAAACAAAACGATATCGTTCTTTCTCATTTTTAGGTACGTATTCACAGCAAGCTAGTCGCCTCTCAAAAAATATCAAGCCCCGTGTCACAGCACTTATAATTCTTCGACAGTTAGTATACGGCCATTACCATTTGCAAGTATTCAAGATTTTTGCCAGATGTTTGATTGCTGTTATTGTAGGAGATAAATTGTAGCTTTTGTCTGTAGCTTCTATCCCTTTGCGTCCCACTCATGGTCTCACTTGTTGTCAAGCTTTTCAGCAGTATCAATTAGGAACAAAAAATGAAAAATTTTTTACAAAATTGTATCTACTTTTTCATAAAATCTACACAAAACGTCACTCTTTAATAATACAAAGATTTCTGTTCTCTAAACGTCCAAAAGTTTAGGTCTAATAGGGGGCATAAAAATCAAAATAAGCTGAGTTCTAAAACTTTAAAGCTACTTTTTTTTTTACTTATGCTGTAAACTGTACGTAAAACCTTAACTAAACAAAGACATTCTGCTAGGTAGGAGGTATATACGCATACCAATGCAACAAAACCAATAGAAAAACTAGATGGGAGTTTGCCAGCAAACCCAGTGAACGACCGACGCATAGCTAGTGCTGTGACGCTCAAAAGTAGTTTTTGTCTACCATAAAATCAGCAATTATTCAAAAATATCTGATTATGGAACCTCCAGAAAAGTGGAGTCAAAATATTTGTCAGTTGAATATCTCCTGATATCATAAAACACAGGCACCCTAGCTTGAGCCAATCAAAAAATGGATTTTTTGGGGTCCCATTTTGGGGGGTTCCCAATGGAGTTGCCCAAAAAATTTCGGGATAAAAATTGCGTTTGCAGCTCAACAACTTTATACAAAAATTAGATTTCCATGTTTTGTAGTTTAGGAGAAGAGCGTACAAAATTTAGGAAGAAAAAAAAGGAAAAAAAAACTCATCGCGGTCAAAAGTGGGTTGGATGGGATGAAAGGGTATTTTGAGACATATAACCCTTTGAAATATTTTTTGCCGTACTTAAGCCGTTTTTGACTGAGACCGCTTTTTACGCCAAACTTGCGGGGGTTTTCGGGTTCTAAAACCAAAGTCACGTGACCTATTGCCTCGAAATTGTGTACAAACATACAACTCATTAATCTCAAACTGCAGTCAAAATTTCATGTAGCTAGACTCAACCGTTTTCGAGTTATAAGCAAAAGTTTGAAATTTCGCACTCCTTAGGTGGAAAATGGCCGAGTAAAAACAGAGAAACGCGCGACGCGAGCGTCGGTTGTTCCAATTACTCATTTGTGTGTTTGTTTTGCCGTCGGCCTGCTCTTACCGCAGTTTTTAATTTTTGGTTGAATAAACACAACTTCTGTTTTGGATCAATACCACAAAGTGTTAGGGTTACGTTCAGAATCGGAATTTCGCTAACTCATTCGTCGTACAGAAAATTCGACAGAACGTTCTAATTTATATTTTATTCCAGTTTAAATCGCAGCTTAAAGGCGGTGAATCATCCAGCCAATTCCGGTGGTTTACAATTGCTAAAATTGAACTATAATTTTTGCTATTTTTTGTTTTGATTTGGGGACTGCGGTTGCAAAGATATTCAACAAATACAAAAAGATCTCCCCCCGAAAAAAGTTTTTGGAAACGCTGAGTTTTGATCTTCCCGCCAAAACCACAGTTCTCTAAACTATTAGGCCTACTGTAATCGTATTAAACTATTAGGCCTAACTATCTCTAAACTATTAGGCCTAATAGTTTAGAGATAGTTAGGCTTAATTAGGCCTAAACTATTTAGAAATAAACTATCTCTAAACTATTAGGCCTACCACAGTTCTCTAAACCATTAGGCCTACTGTGGTTTTGGCGGGAAGATCAAAACTCAGAGTCTCCAAAAACTTTTTTCGGGGGGACATCTTTTTGTATTTGTTGAATATCTTTGCAACCGCAGTCCCAAAATTAAAACAAAAAATATCAAAAATTATAGTTTAATTTTAGCTATTGTAAACCACTGGAATTGGCTGGATGATTCACCGCCTTTAAAAAAGTTACCTACTGCACGTAGCTAATCTTCCAACTGCATTTAGTGAAAAACCTCTACAGCGCATTCCTGTTTATTCTTATTTACATAGTCGCAGCTAACTCTTTTTCTACTTGCATATAAAGCTTTGAAAGTTTTAAAAAACATATATGGATTTAAGAATTAAAACGATTCCCAATATTCTCAGAT
The DNA here is from genome assembly GCA_963965965.1 of Trididemnum nubilum. Lineage (NCBI taxonomy): Eukaryota > Metazoa > Chordata > Ascidiacea > Aplousobranchia > Didemnidae > Trididemnum > Trididemnum nubilum. The sequence goes on from OZ014485.1 coordinate 35,280,396, forward strand.
TAAGCAAAAATTTTCCCTGTTGTTTCTCCATCAAATTCAGAAATCGATTGCTGCTTGCAGGTCGATACCTTCAGCAAATTCCGCCTATGTGTGCGCATGTGTTCATCATGTGTTGCCGGGAGCTACAATTTTACATCATTTATTCAAAAGTACGGTACAGCATGTAATTATCATTTTGTTTTTAAAGTGGAAAAATTAATAGTTTTGAACAGAAAGCTTGGGTGAAAAATAAATTTAATAACTGTTATTGTTATAATTCTGCGCATCAAATCGTGTGCTTTACGGAGACAAAAATCACATGTTTACAACTTGCTTTTGATAATAATATGTTACCGAGGCTACGTTTTTGACTGGGTGGTGCAGATTAGAAGCCAATCATATACGATCAACAATAAGTTTTCAACTGCTGGGAGGCCTAATTTTTCAGCCAATTTCGGGTTGTGTGTCTTTCTCTATTGCTTGTCTTTTATGTGGCGTTTACGGGGGAGTAGGAGAGAAGCAATTAAACACTAAAAAATTAGGAGCGGAAAAACGGGACGATGACAACAAAACCATTGCCAAGATAAAATGAAACATTCTACTTACAAGATGTTTCGACTTAAGGTTAAGTCATTCCCAGTCAATGAAAAATCATGAAGTTATAATTATTGGAAAAGCCGCCAATATAAACAAAAACAATAAACTGGAAACAGCAGTTAATAACCGGGTCAAAGATAAATTTTAAAATAATCAAAAATGAAATAAAATTACTTGTTGGTTTTGATGGGTTGGTAAAAAGGAAATACATAGTATGCTGTGTAATTAATTAACAGACTTATGGCTGACAGTCAACTCATTTACTTTCTAACTAGCTTGTTTTACGCGTTACCGGGATCATCAGATAGTAGGTCTTATTCAAATACAATCCAATACACTCTATTTGAATAAGATTAACTATTTCTATTTGAATAATATCTAATTTTATCTAATTCTATTTGAATAAAATCTGCTATTTTACTCTCTGATGATCGCGGTAACGCGTGAATAAGGCTTGTAGGAAATAAATGAAATAGCTATCAGTCACAAGCCTGTTAACTGAACTGCTCTTGACCTCATTAGGACATCGGGCAATCTTCTGGTTATGCAGGCAACACAAATTTGTTATTAGTTTGCTGTGTATTATTTTTGAATGTTTAAAAAAAGATTTACTGTTTTAAGTTGTGGTTTTTGAACATTTTTTGTGCTTTGCAGAATTAAAAAGTATTGGTTTTATTGGAATTTTTTTGTAATAAAAGCAAGGAATTGCTATGCTATTCGCGTATATGTTGCGATCACAGTATCGCTTTCTGATCGATTACATTAACCCATCATGGGCGATGACGCTCAATTTGTCAAAAGAGTAATCGCGCAGAACGCTATAATTATATGGTTAATAAATAATTAATCCCAGAGATTACGAAAAATAAAAATTTTTGATAGACTATCTCTTGTGCGGCTTATGGCGATTCGCTGTGGTGTTAGGTTGACGTAAATGGTTCATAAAGTAACCTTTGCTTGCTATATGAACCATAGTTACGTGAGCTTTCATGATTCCAGAATTTCATTGGATTTTCCCCATACACAGGTCAAAATCAAATGAATGTTCAAAGGGGAAGTTCCGTTTTCTGTAGAGGTGTAATGTGATTATCTTACGAAAATTTTAATGCAACAACACGTTTACAGCTTTTTTCACATGGTCTAATGTTTTAATGCTTTTTAAGTTATTCAAAACAGAAAACAAGACTGAAAAAAAAAACTGACCAAGAAAAGCAAGCAAGCTGAAAAGATACAGTTTCGTACGATTACATAACAGCATATACATCAAGTAGAAAATCAACTTGCTCCTTTATAATTCAGTTGATTGGTATTTCAAAGTAGCTTTTTCCTTTTTCTGCCATCGGATGCCACATAAAATATGACATTATAATAGCTTCCAAATTTAGGGACCGGCTAATCGTGATGCAAATAAAACAACGAACAGTTTAGCCAACTACAGTTATTGCAATCCTGTCGGACTATGGACATCCCTTGAGTTTTAAAGCTTACTGGTTCACTAGTTTTGTCTGCCACAGAGCCAAAAAAGCACGAATGCCCGGCAACGTTGCCAAAATATGGCTTAGAATTCGCCAACCACTACATAATTGTAAATCATTAAACATTTAAAAAAAATTATTTCTAGTTTTGATAGCAATGATACTTCATAACTAGAATGTAACATCGCAAGCGATATCCGGGGACTTTGCGAACGTATCTAACTTTACTGAACTAAAGAACTTTACAACTGCATGAAGCGTGTTTATGATTGTTGATAGTCAGATCTGAAATACTCTATTTTCGAATTTCATATTGTTCCATTAACTTGATCAGGTTTGTGGTTAACGGCTTTCAAAATTTTGCGTTAAATTCCCATAACTACTTTTCATAATTGAAAACACGATTAATTAGTAAAGTAGTTATAACAATAGGATACCAGTAAATTAACACAAAAATAATGTCTACCGCTAACTAGCTATTCTTGCAGTCAGCTAATGCGTCTTATCTACTCGAACTTCGTTTGGTTATGTGTCTTTGTTCAGATAAAAGCTACAAATTATTGTCCATTTACAATCGTGTTGACAGATGAGGGTATCAAGAAAAAGCTTCCTGCATAAAACGATCGATTTAGTAAACACTCAGACAAGAATGACAATTGGGAAACCATAATGCTTAGATAAGTTATACACTGAAAAATTGTAGTGCAATTAGCTTACAGGGCCCATTTGGCATGGTCTCTAATGTGATTCAGCAAATTTTGTTACTTTTAATCTGGGATTCATATTAACCTATCCAATAGATTTAATTTGTTTAGCTTTTTCAGTTATCGGAGGCAGGTGTCAACATAATTGGAGAAACTCTATAAAATTGCGTCTCCAAATTTTTCATGTTATCCTTTTAACTGCGTTGAAAATTTCATTTTTCTTTAAGCTTGAGTGGTTAAAAATTTTGAAAGACGTTTTTGAGGAGGACTACCCAATTGTTGCAACTAAAATTAGTCATAACTTTATCTTTCCTTTCTATTCTGAATCTTTCTTATGCCTAGCTTAAATGATTGAAAAGTTTGAATTTTTGAGGACCTAATTGAGGGACCCCCATTTCGGTACCCCCAAGTTTGTCATATTATCACTTTCTGTTACATTTACCTGTTCTGAAAACTACATGCATCTAACTTAAGTGGATAAAAAGTATTAATTTTGGCAGTGCTGTTTGAGGAGGACCTCCCTATTGTGGTACCCCAAAATTTTGTCAAATTTTATCTTTTCTTCACATTTGTCTATCCTGAAAATTTCATGTGTCTAGCTTAAGCAATCAAAAAGTTTAAATTTTGGCGTCTTCGTTTGAGGAGGATCCTCATTGTAGTACCTCCAAATTTTGGCATATGATATATCTTTTACATATATTTGCCTTTTCAGAAAATTTTATCAGCCTAATTTGAGTGGTTTAAAAGTTTAAATTTTGGCAACCCCGTTTGAAGGAGACTCCCTCATTTTTGTATTCCCAAGTTTTGTCAAATTTTATCTTTTGTTTATGTTTGCCTACCCTGGAAATTTCATGTGTACAGCTTAAAAGGTAAAAAAGTTAAAATTTTGGCGGTCTTGTTTGAGGGGGACTCCTTTATTTCGGTACACCAAATTTTGTCAAATTTTATCTTTCTTTCTATATATTTTCTGACCTTAAAAATTTCATTGATCTAGCTTTAAAGACAAAAAATTTTGAATTTTGGAGGGCTGGGAGAAACCCCCCATCGTGGCACCCCCGATTTTAGGCGAACACCAGTACTTTTGGATATCTAAAATAGCTCACAGTATGATCCATGTGCGTTTTGTGGTTTAAAAGTAGATAATGACAAAAGAAAAAAAAAGAAGAAAGGAACAAAGAAAAAAGAAAAATAAGGAAAAATTTTATCCAAGGCAGAAAAAATGAACATAACCATGAAAAACGTCTTAAGTAGTATGTTAAAAAAACACAAACTCCCAAGTTTTCAATAAATGTGCAATCCATGTGCGTTTTGTGGTTTAAAAGTAGATAGTGATTAAAAAAAAAAGAAGAAAGGAACAAAGAAAAACGAAAAAAAAGAAAAAATAAGGAATAATTTTATCCAAGGCAGAAAAAATGAACATAACCATGAAAAACGTCTTGAGCAGTATGTTAAAAAAAACACAAACTTTTTTTCATTAATATCGGCAGTTACCGAGATATACCGATTTAAAATTGTCCATTTTTTGCCGATTTTCAGCCTCTGAAGTCGCAATCACGTGACTGGGCGCCCCAAACTTGGTGTGCATATACAGTCTCTATCTGCACCCAAGCTGTGTTCAACTTTCAGCGATGGCGTTTTTTTCTCAAATTTAGAGTTCCTAAATCACGATCACGTGACCTAGGTTCCTCAAAATCAGCATGCACGATGCTTTTAATTATTGTCCTGTTATATCCAAAATTCAACTTTCTATGTTTAACCGTTTTCAGTTATAAGCAAATCAATAAATTTCGCTGCTCATGTATCAAAATGGCCAAGTAAAGCAAAGGTCCTACGCGCACGCGCGCAAAGTCCCAATTATCAATCTCATGATGTATTTAAAACTATAGATGTCAAAAGATACTAGTTATGCTCCAACTCCTAAAGATTGTCACAAAATTTTTCTTATAGGATATTTATTTTCAAAAAGCAAAAAAGGAGAAATATAAAAACTAAAAAATAAGCAACATAAAAAGTAATGATCATTTACTAATTTTTAAGCTTGGCAGCACTGCTTACAACAAAGACTGCCTAGGTCTGGCCTTAGCAATCTGCACGTATGGATAAGTGCAGCATACTACTGCGTGCAAACACATACGCAGATCAAGTTTACACGTTTAATAGTTGTTGATAGACTGCCATCATAATGTCGTTGTTGAGCTGTCTTGATTTACTTTTCCGTTGAAGTTCTCTTAGTTTCTTGAGCAGTTCGCCTTCAGGACTTCTCTTGTTCACTTCCGAGTTGAACATCAGAGTTTGCCCACTTGCAATCCGACTAGGGTCTAATGATACCTCAGAAAAAGCATCGAGACCTGTCGTTTCAGCGTTTGATAAATCCTCCGACTCTTCTCTTACTGTGTGGTTATCTTGCGAGCCATCAAACGAAAAAAACCTAGACCAGAAATCACTCTGTTTAGCCTTACTGCCTCAATTATTGCAAGTTACAGACTTATACTAGGTTTTACAAGACTCAGGCCTTTACCCGTAATGGGATTTAAGCATGATATCTGTTTTGAAGTAAATTTGAATAAACAAAAAATAGACGAAAAAATGTACGCAGTTCAAATAAAGAGAAGCGCAGATAACCCACACCTCAATTCTGTGTTTATTATGACTGCGAAAGATTTTTGAAAATTCTTCAAACTAATTGTAAAAAAGTAAAATATTGTACTTTATCAGAGTTGCAGTTCACCAAACTTTCTTGTTATTTTGCAGACTGAGCTAAAAAATCACCATTATGGTGAAAATCTTCTGCTCTACAGTCGACAACATCATAAAGTTTTTGAAGCCAACAGTACACCCATAGTATTTGGGTCCTTTTTCTTACTTTGAAAGTTTGTTTGTTAAATGTGAAGCTGAATCTTTGGTGGGAATCTCATTTGACGTCAGAGAATTTGAGAATTGTGGATGGGATATCTAGGGGGAAAACAAATTACGTCAATATTTTCAGGAAAGAATCTAATTCCAGCATCATTCACTTTATTTTCAATTTTTTCTTCCTCGAAGTAATGTTTTTTACTATAATTCTACAAACACTGACTCAAGCAGCAAAACAAACAAACAAAATCTGATAATCTGACCATAGAGCTCAAAGTAACCAATCAGTGGTCGAGTGGATAGAGCGTCTGGTACTGAAACGGTAAACATGGGTTCGACTCCCGGTTGGGTCAATGATCAGCCCTAAAATGACAGTGTGAAGCTTCCACCGTGTGTGGTAGACAGGTGGGCAGCTTGACTCAACGAACAAAGTTGCTTTGCTGTCTGTGGCCAAGGCAATTTGGTGAATAAAATGTAATTACAATTACAAAGTATAGCATTGGTATTGGAAACGGCAAACCAGGCAAAGGCTGTGTTCTGGAAACGAATTTGAGCCAAGGTCAAACTTAAGTTGAAGATTAGTATTTCCTTACAAAGAAAACTTTTAGATATGAAGTCGAGTATATGGACTTAATTTTACTTGAATGGAAAGCGAACTCAAATCTGAAGCTTATTTGTCGCAAAGTATACATTGTTTCAGAAGCATTCATTTTGTCTATTGTAAACTCTCAGGAGATTGGAGTCAGCAGTTGATGCCGCACTAAAACTTACCACGTTTCGAAAAAAGTAATCTTTCAGCAAGAGATCAATTTCATTGTTCTTCAACAAATCGGGATCGTCAGCAGGATTTAGTTTCATTATCGGGGACGCCTCAGTTAAAAAGTTCAAGGTCAATAGAAGTAAAAAGAAACCAATAAACTTATAAAACTTCATTTTTACTTTAAATTAAAATATAATCTGTAACAAAATACTACAAAAGATTGAAGAAAATGCACAGTCTGAATCAAGCTTAATTTTTTTCGTCTTTGTCAAAATCTCTACGTACTAGATATTTTACAAGATGACGGTGCAAACACTTCATCATTTTTTTGTTGCTTTTGGCTGATGTTACATGTAGAAGAGCGCATAAGACAGCAATACAATTTTTCTTGAATTTTTTTGGGCGCATTTTGAATGCGGAGTATGCTTCTGCCACTGCTGCACCTCCGACAACAATTCTTTTTATATGGGTCACTTCCCCGTTCTTCTCCTGCTGTGATTCACAGTGATGCCTGAGCGCTGTATTTCCTGTGGTTATAAATTAATCGATGTTCTCATGTCATAAATTATAAATAGAAACGCGAGCGCGATGGATTTGTGACAAAATAAGCACTTCATATATCACATATCATACTCGTAGCGCTCCTATGTTGTCTCTTTAAATTATAAATTCTATCAATATTTGGCAAGGGTAATTACGGGGCAAATCGCCATGTTTCCGTATGTTCATGTTTACATTAGTAAACCGCTTTTCCGCGTCTCACGGCTGGGGCGGGACATGAGTACAAATAAACATTTGATTGTCCCCTCAGTAACCACAGTTATGATGTCACATAGTCGTAAATTGGTGCGAGTTGAAAGATGTAACAAGCACGTCAGAACTAAACATATTTTATTGCGCAAAAACGGTCATATTTTTATGTCATATGTAATATTTGCTTAAAAATAAACAAGGATACATTTAAGTCTACTAACATATTGACCAGACGTCGCATGGTATGAAATTACCATTTATTTCATCCAAATACAAAATCTTAAAGTGATATTTTTTTGTTCATTTAGATCTGACTAATCACAAACGTGCTTGACGTAATACTAGTCATTTTTGTTTAAATTTGAGAATGCGTTACATCTTCTTTTAGAAGTCAGTGGTTTTTAACCTTTGATGAACCTTGACTCCCTTGTAAAGACTTCTAATACATGTGGCTTAAACTGTTTGAAAAAAAAAGTTGCCACAGTACTAAAATCTGCGTCAATTGACGGATAAAGAGAAAAAAAGTCTACCTGTTTTATGTTCCAAATTTCGGGACATATTTTGAGTGATAGTAAAAGAAAAGTTTTTAGTAATTTTTGAATTAGATATCGAGCAGCAGCTAGGGTTCCAAAGTGCACTGCCACCTCCCGGTGCCCTTTACTCGCGACCTCTGGAAACCGCTTTTTCTTGGGAAACACTGGTATATAATTCATTATCATCACCGTTTCTTTTTGTTCCACAAACCAACTTTTCAAGATTTTGCAAAGTTTGACAGAAAAGGTAAAACATTGGAGGATTTGAAATATGATGCTGAGGAAGTTAATGAAGACAATTTTATATCATCCGAAAACAGTTAAACTTTACAGTTTTCCCAAAGAAACTTCATGCAAAGCTCAGTTCAAAACTTAAAATTAAAATATCTAATTGAATCCTCTTCATTCTCCTCAGCTCCAACCAAAACAAGCTTTCATGTGGCTGAATTTTGAATCATTGCACAGTTAATCGCTCCTGTTTTTTACTTGCAATCCCATCAATGTCTCCCAAAATTAAGAAAAAGGAAGTTTCAAACAAACCAAAAAGTGGTCGCGTCACGTGAAAAACGTCACAAACAGGCATTTGCAAACGGCCTTATTCCGGTACGTGCGAAAAACTGCGTCGAAAAATTAGGTTCGATTGCACTGCCGCTGTGAATTCGCTAAACGTACATAAATATCTGCGTTTAAACATAATTATCGCGTGCTTCTTTCTTTTGGTGCTCCTTCTAGGTAAAAATATGTTCAAACGTCTGTAGAAAGTTGCCAAATGCTTTTTGTTGAAACGTTTTGAATGAACATTATTCTGTTGAAAAAAAAAAAATCTTGCGCTAATGTTAGCTTTTGTTCATTTTGTTGTTTGTTAAAAAATCAACGTTTCGATTACAAAGCTACGAAATTATAGCAATTTTTGAATGGCGCAGCACTACATTCAACAGCGACTCCAAAAGTTGTCAGTCCAATTCTCTGGTCGTGTGAATTGTCCAAGGGCAAACATATCATCTAAAAAAATTTTTTTTAGTATGCGTTTACAAGATACAGAATGGCATGACAGCTGAAATCAATTAAAGCCGAAATCGCCGCTGAGGAAAATTTCATCGAGCCGAAAAGTAGTCGACAGTGACAAGTTAAAATAATCAAGAAGTACCAAGTATTGTTGGTAATTCCACCGGTATCATGTAACACGTATAGTAACTTTGTGAAGTACTGCACAGTTAAATGATCTATGAAATATTTTCTTAAAATCAAAACACGTTAATATGTAAAATAAAGTCACTTGTATTTAAATGACGGTAATACAGTGTTAAATTAAACGGGAAAATTACACATTTTATTAGTCGCGAAAGCATTGAATTGCTATAGTAGCCGCTAAAAAGAAAAAAAAACGCATAAATTATTAAATTCCACAGAGCTTTCATGGTAAATTTAAACAGCAGAAACACTGCTTTCAGGTCGTATTTTGCTGTGTAAAAATGCAAGATCATGTTATCTTATCGGTCTAATATTATTTTGCTGCATGAGCTAATATATGAGTGCTTCTTACTACAACCTAATTCGATTATCGCGGGAAGCTTTTTTGTGAATGACGTCAAAAAATAATTTGTAATTTTATTCCACTAAGTTTTGTGTAATGCCAATGAACTATTATATACAACCAATTTAGCAACAAATCCATTCATATTTTTAACGGTATAAGAAGTTCAGTTCAAAATTAAATTAAAAAACCCACTACAGGCTGTTTCTCCCATATATTTATCTTATGCTGCTCTCACTTTTCGGCGACTCCACTGCGAATCGATTCGCAGCGCAGTCTCCGCGGAGTCCCGTTCGCAAAGGATTTGCATACTTTGCGACTCTACGGAGACAGCGGTGAGGCTGCACTGCGAATTATTCGCATTGGAGTCGCAGTCAAAGTCGCCAAAGCGTGAGAGTGGCATTACTGATATTTAACTAATCTTTTTAACCAGCGTTGTTAACTGTTTAATGGTATAAATCCTAAGCGTTTAAATATGCCGGTAATTGATATCTTTATATCGTATGGAAAAACGCCAAGTAAGATATACTTGCTTTTGTTCTTTTTGTAAGGCACAGCAATGTCATTATGCGCTAATCTTTACAATGGAGTAAACCAAAATATCGCAAAAACTTTCGTAAAGTTGGGGTTGCAAACAATTTTATTACGGGTAAAAATAGAAATTACAAGCACGTGCCTGACTTAACAGAGAAAATAGAATAGAAATAAAATAGAAAATTGAAAAAAGTTAAATTAGCTAATGGAAACTCTTTTGATATCATACTCGAGTCGCTTGTGGATCAAGAATTACAGAAATTTTTTTTTTCTGTTTTAGCTAAAATGTTAAACTTTTATTACATCTTTTGTGCCTAACTATCATAATAAATATATTTCCAATCTCTTGTAATCAATTATCATGCTTGAATCACAGCATATAGGCCGTTTGCTGTAAATTCTAGGACGCTTAAAAATCGAGTTTGTAAAAAAGTTTGAGTGGCAAAAAAATTTTGATGCAGATAGACTGTATTTCATCCTAGGAGGTTTATATAAAAAGTTCTCCAAAAATTACCCTGCAGTTTTCGAGCAAATGGGGGTAAAGTTGGGGGTTTTCAAAACTAAAAATTACATATTTTCCGCATAATGTGCAAGTTTAAATCCTTTTTTCATTTCTATTTGCTTATTTTGACAATTTTTCAGATGCGCAAATTTCTAGTTTGGTTTTAAAGTTAAATTAGGTAATCCTCCCTAGCGCTCTCCAGCACTACTAGCGGCGAAATGTTTCTATTGTGTTTATTTAAGCTTTTAATAATTTTCCCCTTAATTTTTCAGTGATTAACCATCGATAGAAGTTTACTTCATTTGTTTGAACGTACAAAAATGACATAAACTTTTCCGAAAGCATTGGGCTACAGATAAAATTAAAAATTTATTTATTTTGGGGCCTTGCTTGACTAGAAAACAGTTAACAAAAATCAATAAAATTAACTACAAAAGCAAACATGTTTCAAATGCTCGTTAAATATTTAAAATAAGAATATCAACTTATAACTGCGCAATTATAAACAGGACTTTTGATGAGGGTACTTTTAAAATGACGTAACCGGTCAATGATGACGTCACAAAAAAACGTAACGAATGAATGAAACGTCACAATAGACATTGCAATATGAAGTTTTTGTCAAAATTTTGCAAAACCTTAATATTTTTTGAGTTGATGAAAAGCAAAATCGGATTTTTTGGTAAAAATCAATTTTTGATGGGTGTGCTAGGTGAACTCTAACCCTAAGGTGCATCCGAAGCAAGTAACAATTGAAGAATAAATTTGAACACTTTTGATTACTTAAGAAAGTGCAAAAAATAAAGCAAAATATGCAGATTGCCGGTGATGTCTAAAGCTTCAACAATGTTTGGAGAAATCAAAACTTATTCTATAATATCACCGATCACATTAATACAAATTATTTTCATTGTCGTGATCATCAATCACCACAATCAGGTTGCACGTTACGTGTTTGATATTTGAAGCAGATCTGGAGTCGAGGACACAATGTTTGAGGCCAAGGACTGAAAAAAAATCCGAGGCCAAAACCAAGGACGGGCTTTTCAAGTACAGACCTTCTTGAGGCCAAGGGCAGAATTGGTCGAGGCCAAAGCCAAGGACCAAGGACAAAATTTAAAAAAAACTATGGTCGGCAAACTTTGACTGTTTTTAAGCGCGAAAGTGTAAGACATTGCATTTCGTTAAGTTTTTCATGATAATTTGAAAATGGTAGTTTCTAAAAATAACGAATGTTATTTTGAAGTTTTACGCGTTAGCAGCAATTTCGATTACGTTCCATAGCGGTATCGTGGTAGTAAAACAATTAAGACCGTTATGCGAAATGAGAGTAACTAACTTCTGAACATGGAAACGGCCAATTTTAAGACCTTAACTTCATCAGTTAAAACCCCAGTGCAAACGTCCTCTCAGTGATTATGGATCTCTCATCCCCACCGTTTTAGTACTTTTTCCAAAACAACCTTTATTGTTTGAACGACTTCTTTTTGTAGATTTTAAAAAATGTTATCATAGTTTTCAAACATTGTATAGCGACTACGATATTATTATCTCAAAGTATTGCGAAATGGAGTAAAATAATTTATGTTTTTAAAATGATTTAAGGTACCGTATCCAGTATTTGCAAGCTCAAGTGCTTGGAAAAAAACGGGGTCTGGGGGCTAGGGCAAAGTTCACATGCCTCTGTTGAACAATTTTAGTGACTTTTTTTTAATAAAAAACAATTTTTGTGATTTTGAAAGAGGTGAAACAATTAAATTTTAAAGCAATTTTGAAAAAGAAAATACCGGTAACGTAAAAGTTAAGTTGAAAAACTTTAGTTTTATCACATTTTCCCCAATCCTAATTTTAATTAATCTTTTTTTACGTTTTATTACACATGATATTTTTCTATAGCACATAAATTGCCTATCGATGAATGAGGGCACGCGTTTCTGTCGCCAAACGTCACTTTGTAAAATTTAACATAAATTATTTAATGGCAAAAATAACTTGAGAATCTTAGCAGGGCTGTATCAAGGAAAAAGGCCTTGAAGAAATTTGCAATTTGTCCGGGGTCGCCCTCCCCCTCTGAAGAGCTCACAATTGTAGAAACGTAAAAACAATAAATCATTATTTTTTTCGAAAAAGGCCCAAATTTTTCATGGGAGCTTCTCCTCATCTTAATGACGTCGTGTGAAAAATTGATTGACTGCAGCGCGCATCTTTCCAGCCAGTAGCGTAGCTAGGGGGGCAAATGGTGCTATAGCCCCCCCCATTGGCCAGAACAGTATGCAAAATAGCATGCTTTTAGCAGTTTTGAGGTTGGTTTTTGCCCTAAAACGGGAAATAGCCCCCCAAACGAAAATAGCCCCCCCAAAGATCGTGAAATGAGAAGTAGAAGTGGGTGTCAGTTGACAGAAAAACGCTCTGAATATCGGTGAAGACTTTGTTTTGGAGATTACTCGATTTTGGCAGAAAAACGCTCTGAATTTGCCTCAATCCAATTGAAACCAAATGAAAATTCGGGTCAAGTTCGTTTAAGGTTGAATCAAACTTCAAAAGAAGCCTCCCCCCCCAAAAAATTGCTCAGCAAATGTGGCTTTTTCCCAGATCACATAACAGTGATTAGAGTGCTGCTCTTTCTTATTTCAAAAAAAATCTTCGCGATTTTTGCTCGCATACATTCAGAACAAGGTGGCTTTCTCAAGATAAGTTTTGTTAGTTATATCACGGATACACCAACATATTCTGTTTAATATGCTATCCATGGTACAGGCGCGTAGCCAGAAATTCACAATGGGGGGGCTGTTTTGGGGGTCTGGGGGCAGAGCCCCAAGCGCTCAATAATTTTGGATTTTTTTGCAAAAATAACTTAATTTTATGGCTATTTTAATAAAAATAATGCTTTTAAAAAGTGGTATAGAAGGTAGCAGTGCAATATGATTCAACCGGTTGCATTAACGGGCTATGTGGGAGGTGGCTAATGATAACATTGCAGTTCTCTTGTTTACATGCTGGTAAATCATAAAATCCTATTATTCAATAAAACTCAAACGGAGTAATCTATTTTGTCTATATTTTATAAAGAAAAATAATTGGGGGGGAGGGGGGGAGGCTAATGAAAAGAGATCTTAGAGAAATGATTGGTAATTAATCAATACTGAATAGCCCCCCTCTCCTTTGTTTCTGAGTTTATAACATATTTGTTAATAAAACCTATGTTTGGCGTTTTTGCACTAGCGATCAAAATTTATTGATTGTTTATTTTTGGGCATTTTTCAAAGTTTTTATTGATTTGTGACTTTAATTTTTGACAAATTAGCCTCTCCTGAAAACATGTTGCAAAAGATGCTCTAAATCACTTTTTAGTCCATTCCAGCGCAAAAAACAGCCTCAAAAGACCTAAAAACGTGGTATTTTTCTTATTCTGCGTTTTAGCTGACAGGCCAATGGGGGAGGCTATAGGCCCTCCACCCCCCGCTTCCCCCTGGCTACGCTACTGCCGTGGTAACTGTATTACATTTCATTATCACGCACATATACTTTTTTCCGCGTCCATACTCAGATAAGCACGGTCATGAGTTAGCATTAGCAACTCAAAAATGTTTGCGTCAGGACCCCGGATCCCTTGTTATGGCTGTTGATGGTTTTAGGGCTTTGCAGTTTGTACCACCCGCACCGGAAATATTAGCAGAAATAAGAATAACAATTCTACACTGCCTTTTGCCCCTCATTCTCTGATTAAAGCTTTCACACAATGCCATTTAAAATAAGGCTTACTATGACTTGGCAATCACAATATATGATATTTTTCAAATAAGGAAAAAAATGAATTGAAAAGCTAGAATTTTTGATTATTTTTTGTTTGGTTATTTTCCTTTTCAACCAATCAAAAAATAATGCCGTCCTCGACCGAGAACAGGACATTATCGAGGACTTGTAGGCAGTGGTGTAGGAGGCGGGGGGGTCTAGGGGACACTGGCCCCCCCGCTTGGTTTTAAAGTGTCGAAATTTTGGGCAATTTTATATTATTTGGGCAACATTGCATTAAAATTTTGGGCAATTTCACATTTTTTGGGCAAGTTTGCGTCAAAATTTTGGGCAATTTAACATTCATCAAACCGTCTCAATTTCAGTGAAGACCTTTTTTTTTTGGAGGTCACCTTAATTTGGACAGAAAAACCGATCACTTTCCGGGCAAAATTCAATGTTATTTTTGGGCAAAAGTTTGGTGCTCCCCCAAATCCTTTTGAGCTACCTCGCCCATGCTTGTAGGCTTCAAAGCCAAGGACTTGAGCTTCGAGGCCAAGGACTTCAAAATGTGTCCTCGAGGGCTCCGCCTCTGATTTAAACTTTGTTAAACAGAGTGCTACTTGGCTAAAATTGAGAGAGCGTTGAACAAAATCTCAAATGACAAGTCGCAGTGTCTTCATGGGAGTTGGGTCTAGAAGTACAAATCTATTCTATTTTATCTAGGAGCCTGCACAACAATGCTAGGTCTACAAATAAAAATCTACATTAGGCCTAGTTGTTTGAGAAACAATGCTGGGTCTACATGTTTTATGCATTTTCAAATCTAAGAGTCTCGACCTTTTTCGCAGCACTGTCATAAAATCACTACTGATACCTGAACACAGCAGTTTGCGACGATGTTCTGCTAGGCAGATCATATAACTTTATTATCTCTGTACCAGTAACTATAGGCTATTTTAAAAAACTGTTTTGAAACAATGCTTCATAATTTCTGCCTGGCACGTCATATCACTTTTGGTTACCAAGTACCTGGCTATCTATACTGTGTAGACCTAGGTCTACTTT
Organism: Trididemnum nubilum; assembly: GCA_963965965.1. Classification (NCBI taxonomy): domain Eukaryota; kingdom Metazoa; phylum Chordata; class Ascidiacea; order Aplousobranchia; family Didemnidae; genus Trididemnum; species Trididemnum nubilum. The sequence goes on from OZ014485.1 coordinate 35,295,420, forward strand.
AAAGCGATGTTTCATCATGTATACTAGTATTGATTGCTCGTAATTTGCTAAAAATTTCTTTTTAAAACAAATTTAAGAACAAAATCCAACTATTGGACCCACTTAACCCAATTTAAGCTAACATAGTAAGAAAACTAACCGTTAAATCAGTGTAGCCTATCTCAGGACCTGATCCAAAGCAGTTTTTAAAAATTCGTTGAAGGGAAAGTCCCCAAGTTATTCTATTTTATGATTGGTCGATTACGGTTGTCTGATTGTATTCATCCGCATTTTAGAAGCCAACTTTCAGGTCAAATTAAAAAAATACTGCAGGAAAATAAGTGGAGAACTTTTGCATGTGAGTTTGTGAGATGAAAATCAATGTATTTAAGCAAAAAATAAGTTGCCACTCAAAGTTTTTTACAAGGTGAACGCTAGAATTTACAGCAAACGGCCTAATAGCATCGCTTGATAGTTTCCATCAACAACGTGAAGGCAGCTCGACCAAAAGACGTATACAGTATTTCGTACAACAAAACCAAAATTGCAGAGCTAAAAGGGCGTATGCGATTTATAACATGAGAGCAAAGCCTCTTCTTCACAGACAAAAATAGTGTTTGTTGTCAAGCTACGAGTTATCATTCAAATATTCCTTTGCAAACATGTTGGGAGGTGGGATAATATATCTGTGTTTCTGCGTATAGTATAATGGTTTTTCACTGCGTTTTTTTATCAGTTCTTTGCTGGTGCAGTTGGCAAAGGACTGACTCAATCTGGCGCATTGCTGAAAGTAGCCGATTGGTAATTGAGTCACCACCTGTCCGTCGATAATGATTTGATTGTGGGACAATTTCTCTCCTAAATAATTACGAGTTTTGAAACGTTAGCTGGCAATATTAATAACCCACTTTAAATCAGGAAATATTAAATAGCATTTAATAACATTTTTAAGCTTTATGTTGCTAAAAGATTTTGTCAACTATTTAGTTATTATGTGGGCCCTCATAGTATATTTTAATGAAGTTATTTTTGAAAGGCGTGATTATCAAGAAACATCTCCAGTGAGAGTGGCAAAAGTGGCAGGAAATATTGAATATAATTTTGCATCAACCTACTTTACTTTTGGATTTAATCGCATACCTTCTTTGTCAGAAATATTATCTTCGGAATCCTTTTTAGAAGTTAAAAATCCCTTCAAAACTTTTTCTTTTTTATTTCGCTTTGTTCCTGTAACAAGAAAATCGTTCAAATTTAAAAATTAAACAAAAAAATCGCTTATCCAAAATTGTTAACATTTTCTTAGGTCCGATTTTGTAAAGGGTTTCTGGATTACTTACCGACGCTCACATCAGCTATACACTCAGTGCATTAATTTTTGCGCTATGGAACTTGGTGGTATGGCGTATTCGATGCAAATTCAACCAACAAAAAGTCAAGAAAATGTGTTTTCAAAACCAATCGATACAATAGTAAAAACTTTCCATCCCTCTAGAGATGGTAAATTTGATTTAGGTAAAAGCAATATCAACCAAAATTGTACTTAAAATACTGACCTAACTTCATCAAAATTTGATAGCATTGAAATCGATGACGTTTAACTTGTAGTAACTTCAGGTATTTTCAACAGTAAAGCCTTATTTAAACTAGTCAAATCTAAACGTTTTGAACTTAAAAACGTCCATCATCAGTAAAAATGAAGTTTGAAACAGAAAAAGTAACTAAGTCCAAACGTTTAGAAATTTCACCATTTTAAACAAGGCTTTACTCTTTTTAACTACATTATATAAAACTGCCGTGCAATCAGTACTTATGAGATATTTTCATTTTTTTGTCAAATATATTTCTAATTAATTTCAGGGGAGCTTTTTGCGTGAAAACAGTATTTTATTTGAAAAGAGTGTCACCTCAGAGCTTTGTATCAGGACATACTCATCTCCTAAGCTGCCCTCCCCCCATCCAAGAGATTTCATTTTGGGATAATGTTAGTATTTTATTGTGACTAATGCACTAACCTGCATCAAGTGGTTTCTTCGGTTTCGCTTTCCGACCGAGAAAGTTTTTCAGGAGCTGTGGGCGCTCACCAATTCTGATCCCATACATGAAGTAATACGTAGGAACCTCGCCTACCTGTGAAAACTAAATTTTTGCCAAGATGTTTCGAGCAATATTACTGTAGGTTCTATATGTTACTTGATCTACATAACGCAAATTGGAAAATTAAAATAGGTTGGGCCTATTTGTCGGCCAAAATTTAAACTAAATATATTACTAACATAGCAGTTGGCTACAACTTTGGGTAAAAAAAATTGCGGACTCAATTTTGGTTGCATGCAAACCAGTGCTATAGAAAACATGCAGAAGAAAAATTAAAAATAAGATTGAAAAGCACATGGTCATTAATTAAAATACAATTAAATCAAATCAAATCTTTCATTATAGTCGCTGTATTAACCCGAAGCGTGTAACGAGTTTGCGGAGCCGATCTCCACGTCATTTCACCAGGGCAACACAGCTCTTTTGAAAGAAATGTTGCAGCGGTGGCGAGCCGTTGGCACCTCTGTGTCCGATTTGATCGACCCTAGATTTGAACCTTAGACCTTCCGCTCCAGAGACGAGCGCGTTGCCGCTCGACCAACTGGCCGGCGCGATACGCGTTTAAAACTATTCTCCACGAAAAAACTTCATTACCAAACTGCGACTGCAACTTACCGATTTTTCGTCATCCTCCATAAAAACCTTATTATATTTTTCGAGGTCAGCATATCCAGAATTGGATTTTATATCAAGCAGCCATTGTTGCGTGTTGGTCCAATCCTGATTTTTTAAAAAATTTGCTCTGCAAAAAAAAGACGTGAAAGGCACATCACTTTTAACTTTTCAACGAAACACTAATTACAGTAGGTTCTGCAGATACTAGTATAAAACTTTTTTAATGTTGAAAACATGTATACAGCGCAACCACACAAACTTTAGAAGTAATGCGCAACACCCTTTTAAACCTAAAGTACGGTAAGTAAGGTCTTATTTTTTGTTGTACATGAACTTTTCAGAATGAGCAACGAAAATTGAACCAAGATCTATAGACTATTAGAGTCAAAAGTCAAGCGACTAATCAGTAACCTAAGCGCTATCCCCAATTCCCGCGAATAAAACTTATCACGAATTCTATATAGTTTAGCCCTTTAGCGGTTTTAGAATATGACACATTTGCCGTTGGCAGTAACTAATTCCACATGGCCATGCCTATCCGTCACTTTAAACAGCATGTTTAATGCACTTACAATCAGCGTAGTGTTGAGGGGTCTCCAAAACGTTGGGGGTTCGATTTCTTTTCGCAGTTGCAGTTTTTGCAAGAGCATAAAAATATTCCTAAAGTGGAATAGGCAGAACTAATTTAATACCGTAGTTCACAGAGACATCGGGTTTTACATAAAAATATGCATACATGAAGGAAATTTCAGAACAAACAAACCGCAGGTCTGCAAATCACATACATTTTCTACACACCTTTTCCTATTTGATTCCACAGAATTTTTTAATTTGTCGAGCTTATTGCTTTCAATTTGATTCACTTTCAATGCACTTTGATACTGTTTTGAATCAAGCAAAGATGGGGGGCGATTTTTCGCTTTTCGAGGCATCATGGATTTTTCAAGTATTTTAAAATGAATAAAATTTTAAAATACTGTACTATAATTCAAGCGATCTTCTGAAAATTTTCCTCGATAACGATCGAATTTGCAAAGCGTGGCAACGCTGCTTGACGCTGTTAATCCTAATCAGCAACTCAACTCGAACCTACAAATGGTAGAAACAATGTTCGGTACTACGTACTCTTATAAATAGCTGAAGAAACTTTATCACCATTGTACGCAATGCTACAAATTCGTGTTGATTGCGGATGTTTCAACCGCTAGAGCACGGACTTGTACTGCAAACAAGACTCGGGAGCAAATTTGACTTCTTCAGTCTTTAAAACAAGCATAAAGCACAAAACATATTATAAGATTCTGACTGTTTGGTAGTCTTGTACATAAAACAGTCCATTGCAATGAGCCTGAACTAAATTTAATTGCCTGAACTTGGGACATCTAAATGCTTAATTTCCGAGTAAAATAATGGGGGACTTCCACCCAACCATCTTCAGCAGTCTTTTCCCAATTATAATAGCTGACTTATAGCTCTCTCTACTTGTCAGTTTCCATCTAGCTGCTGGATTTTTGTAACTATCAACCATTCACTAATAATAGCAACAACTAAACTAAGATGGTAGCAACATCATATTCACTAATAAATGTGTATTACGTTGTCAAATCAAATTTTGCATGAAACTTGCTGTATTTCGCCAAAACGTGTAATGAGTTTGCGGCGTCCATCTCCACCTCATTGCGCCCGGGCAATACACCTCCTTTCAAACAAATGTTGCAGCGGTGGCGAGCCGTTGGCAACACTGCGTCCGATTTGACCGGCCCGAGATTTAAACCTCAGACTTCCCGCTTCAGAGATGAAAGTGTCACCGCTCGACCAACTCACCGAACTGTATTAGGTTGCATTAGATTAAATTCTTCAGTTAACCGAAAAAGAACTTTGTATTGAGCCAGAAAGTCTTAGTAGAAGACTCTCACTCAAACACTTTCAACACATCATCATCTTGAGGTCCCAAGGTACCTTTGAGACCTTGGCCGAGGTCTTGCCTTATCCTCCTGTAATCTGAAGGTATCTCCCCAACGCTGTACTTCTTCCCTAAACTACACTGACACTACATTTAATCTTTTTTGCGTTACTAGAACCATTGTTCTGGCTAAATCCGAAATACGTAAAACAAACTATGAATACCAGCAGTCCACTCATAACAGCATGACAATAATAACGGACCCGTAGAATTGTGTATGGAAACAATGACAAAAGCAGTATTAAATTTCTTTCAATTTACACTAAAGATTTAAACTTTGGTATAGGTATTTATAATACAAGTAGTGGCTTTTAAACTTTATTTGTTCTCTCATTGAAAGCCACATTCAACTATCTATTGTTTCTTTTCATGAATGAAACAGAGTTATGATTGCTTATTTTTTCATTGTTGCACAAAAAACACAAAGTATTTTATTTGTGATGCGACTGACATCACTTCGGGTTACAGCGACGCTCTGTCAGAACTATAATTTAACGCTACTAGCAAATGCATTTAGAGCATGATGCAAGGCGACGATATTTTTGCTGATGCAGCATCAGGTTAGTGATCGAAAGGTTTCTGACTGCCGGTTTGATTCCCGAACTGGCAATGCTTTGTAGTGTAGTCGCCATACATCGTCCTTGGGAAAGACATTTTACGCATAGTTTCCATTGACGCCAAGCAATTCTACCCGTGGTAGAGATCCAGTCTGACAAAAGACTTGCAAACAGAACCCAAAAATTGTGCTCTGCGTTGATGTGGTGAAACATGGTGAAACAGGCACAAAGTCCTCGGTTCGATGTACAAACAAAACATGATGCACGAAGTAAGGACAAGCATTTTTAACAAATACAGAAAAGCTTTTAACATTTTAACATGAATGCAAGACGCTTCAAAAATTACATTCATATGCAATAAAGTAGAAGTGGTAGTAGAAGTAGTAGTTTATTTCAAAGCCAGCGAAGTTTAAAATCACAATTAAATCGCAAGCAAAGCATGTTGACGATAATATTTACTGGCAATAGGGATAAAGCAGCGCCATAACTAAAAGAGTTGTTTAGGGAGGGGCAAAAATTTTCTTTGAGGAGGGAGTATCAATATCAATCGATCATGATGGAAAATATATATGTGTACTTGACAAATTTTTGAAGTTATTATATTTGAAATGCAGTTTTTTAACGTAGAACGAGTAAACGCGTAATACTGAAGATTATTTGATGCTAATTATGAACATCAACATGCACGATGGCGTTCGTTGCGAATTCTTTGTGCTTTTGCTTTGACTTTACGCAGTTGATTGACGGAAAAGGCGGGGGGACCATTTGAAAACTAACTGTTGATAGGTTACCCCTCTTCAGTGTTCCCAACTTATTCGTACTGTTACCGATTCGATTGTGATTGGAAACGTTTCTGCGAAGAAAGATTAAAGACCATTGAATAATGGGTGAGTGAAGTGGTATCGTTACGCCTCATTGAAAAACATTTCCCAGAAAAACACTTGCCAGAAAAACATTTCCCTGAACGTTTTTTTCCAGAATGAACACTTGACTGAAATTACATCTGCCAGAATGAACAGTGAACACTTGCCTGAAATTATATCTGCCAGAATGAACGCTGTCTGACAGACAGACAGAATTTATTCGCCGAGAAAAGTTAATCTCAACATCAAAAATGACACGAAAACAATCTCACTAGGAGACTGCCAAGTGACCAATATTTCAGGTCTTCTATTCAAGCACCACCCAGAAATTGCAATTGCGACATATTATTAAAAATAAAAACTTAAGAAGATTTTACAATAAGCTCAACATGCTGTATTTTGGACCTATCTATAATTTACCACACATTTAGCAATAGGTTTCGAGGAGACTTTTTTTTTTAATTAGTTTTGAATTTACTAAACGGTTGCTTTCTTACTTCAAATAGGATGGAATTCCAGATTTTAGCACAATGATATTTGAAAGATTTTTGACATCGTGAAGTGGAAAATTGCGGTAAATAAAGTTTATCTTCTGACTCAAAACCGTTGCTAAGGGTGGTGGCACCCGAGACGGGTTTTTGTGATTTGCTTTATGAAAATTATGCCCAAAAGTAAGTGAACACCAAAAAAAAAGTCTTCGCAGAAAATTGAGTGGGTTTTCGGTCCAAAAGTAACTGAAGACCAAAAAAAAGGTCTTCGCCGAAAATTGAAGCGTTTTCGGTCCAAAAGAGGATTGGAACCAATTAAGATAACAAAAAAAAGTCTTCATCACAAATTAGTGGTGTTGTGGTTTCACATCATAAAATAGTGTCACCCCGAAGGGTTTCATCCCAAAATCGTAACACCCGGGGCAGGCCGCCCCCCTCTGTACCCCCCTAGCGACGCCACTGTTCTGACTTTGATCTGGTTGAACGCTCATGAACAGCGGAAAGCGGTTTGAAAAACTCTATGAAGCAGTGCGGAAGGTTTTACTTATAACGTTGACTCATTAGTTTAGCAACTTCCAATTTATAAAGTTCAGGTAGTTTTAAAATTCCTAATCTGAAATAGTGGGGATTAATTGACGCTCTTTAGCTCAATGTTAGTCATTATACAAACGGGTTTATTTTGTAGGCGTTGAAGCTTGATAAGATAAGTTGGGTTCTTGTTTCCCCATATATGTAGACCAAATAAGAATGTAGGGGTAAATGAACGAATAATATAATTGTAATAACTATTTATTCACCAAGTTGCCATGGCCAGGAGTCAAGCTGCCACCTGCCCACCTGTCTACCACACACGGCGGAGGCTTCACACCGTCCCTTTAATTGCTAAATGCCAAGCAGGGAAGCTGTGAATACCAATTTTTATAGTCTTTGGTTTGACCCGACCGGGAATCGAACCCGGGTCTACCGCTTCAGTAGCACACGCTCCATCCACTTGACCATTGATCGGACATATAACAAGAGAAGTGTAGAAAAGGGAAAAAGATAGCGTAGTTTACTCAATATACCGACCGATCAAGCAATTTTGTGCTCGACCAAGGTAATGTGGAGTTTGTAATTCAACTTGAAATTTAACTTTACGCAATGGTATTTTGATGTTTTTATGCAGATTATTCAACTATCATTGTATGTGATAATAAAATTTGTTTTAGGTGCAGAAAGTTGTGAGAAGATCATTAGTGCTTTCAATTTCTCGGGATTAATATGGAGCTTATTGGCACAACACCATTCGTGGAGTTTTTGCATTTCCCGGTTACATTCATGTTCGAGGCCACTTAAAGTAGAGTTACGCACAATTAAGCAAGTATCATCAGCAAAAACGTGTCATGAACATTGGTTTAAATGTGATCAATATGGTTTGCGATGTTGTAGTAACACGAGTAGGATTTGTAATTAAACTGGAGAATCCATTGCTTTTTATTGTATGCAAGTAGTCACTTTGGGAGATGGAATGGTGATTTGAACTTAGGTCTATATTAATGTTCCCCATGATTCTCACCCTTGCACTTTTTTGTTTAGTTTTTGCATGTTATCGACACGAGGTTCAAGGAATGCATTAATATTATTACAAGGAAGTCGGTAAATAATTGCAAACACATGTTTGCCTTTTGCGTTGTAAAAATCAACCTCGAGCCAAAGGTCTTTGCAATTTCAAACTTGAAGTCTTAAACTATCATTTTCTATGAATTTCAAAGATCTCGAAACATATTCACCAACTCCACCGGCTTTTGTGGGTGAGGGAAAATGAAGAAATCCATAACCGGGAATATTTATATTAATTTGAGGGTTAACATTAATACGGGTTTCAGAGGTAAAGAATTACATTTGCCAGAATAAACACTTGCCTAAAATTACATTTGCCATAATGAACGCTAGTCTGAAATTACATTTCCCCAAAAACTTATTTTCCAGAACTGACAGTTGCCAGAATATAGATTTGGCCGAATGTACATTTCCCAGAAAGCTTATTTTCCAGAATTGACAGTTGCCAGAACGTACATTCGGCCGAAAGTAATTTCCCCTAAAACTAATTTTCCAAAACTGATACCAGCCAGGATGTACATTTGGCCAAATGTAAATTTCCCCCAAAGCTTATTCTCCAGAAATTATACATATTAGCCCGAAATTTCGTTTTTGATAGAATTTACATTACGAAAAGATATAATTATGCTTGTTCATTTTCAAAAATTATTAAGTTGCGAGTAGAAAAAAAGTGGCAAAGGAAAGCAGTCTTTCACGTCTTCTAATTAATTTCACAAACAACGTTAGGTTTAAAATATTTTTGATTTTTGACAAAAAGAAGTGCCATTTTCAAAACTATTCTTCCAAAGTTTGTGATGATATTTTGATGTGTTTTCAGATAATTGGTAATAATACGGAATTTCGATAGTATCCGAAATTCACAAAAATATTGGCATAGAAGCGTTGTTTATTTGAAGTATCTGCGCTAGGCGCAAAGCCAGAAATCTGCAATGGGGCTGCTGTTTCAGGGGTTTGATCGCGGATCCCCAAGCCGAAGGCCATAGGAAGTCTAGGGGCATAGAGCCTAGCTGCTGGAAACTTTTGTATTTTTTACAAAGCAGACTTAATTTTAGGCCTATTTTGATAAAAATTAATGCTTTAAAACGTGGCATAAGAAGTTAGCAGTACAAAAACTTGATTAAACAGGTTGCAGAAATAGGCTGTGTAAGAGTGGGTATAAATGGTAAAATTTCAGTTTTCTTTTATACAAGCTGGTAAATCATAAAATCCTAGTTCAATAAATCTTACAAGGGGTAATCTATTTCGTGTATATTTTAGAGAAAGGTAATTGGAGGGGGAGCGGGCTGATGGAACGAAATCTGAAGGAAGTGGTTGACGAAATTTGAGAGAAGTGATTGGTAATTAACTAATATTAAATAGCCCTTTGCTTATTTTTGAGTGTCAATATTTTTTTGATGAATAACCCATGTTTAGCATTTTTCAACAAGCGACCAAATTTGATTGCTTATTTTCGCCCTTTTTCAAAGTTATTGCTGATTTGTGTATATTATTTATGACAAATTAGTTCCCCCTACACGATTGTTTCAAAAGATGTTTTAAATCATTTTTGAGTCCATTCCAGCGCAAAAGACCGCTGTCTCAGAGAGCTACAGCCATCACTCCAGTGCCGTCGCCAGAGCAAACGAAATGAGGGGGCACTAAAATAGACTGAATTTTTGCATATAAAAACTGATCTTCAGATCTCGTACGGATCAATGTCTAAAAAAAGAGTCTGAAACGTTCATGTCTAAAAAAAGAGACCTAAAAGGCCGGCAGCGTGTCTTATCTCGTTTTATCTGCGGCCTCTAATCGCCTGAAAATCTATCTGCAGCAGCGAATGCTACCAAACGCGCAACCAGGATTTTGCTAAAGAGGGGTGATCCAAAAGCAAATCGCTTTTGGAGAAAAATTCAGGCAGGTAGCCAGACCGCAGTTTTTGGGAGTGCATTCGCAAAACTTGTGGGGGGGGCAATGTTTTCTCTAGGCATGTAGCCAGAGCGGAATTTTTGAGGGGGCAAACGAAAATTGTGGCGGGCAATGGCTTCGCGCTGGGTGCGATCTCCAAAAAAAAAGTCTTCACAGAATGAAAAGCTGATTTTGTTTGAACGTTATTATTCTTATATTTCCATCATTGTCTGTTGTCTTCTCGTAGCGTAATGTTCCAAAAACAGTATTTTGGGTAAACTGAAATGGAAGGCACGGCATCCCTTCCTCCCTCCCACCATGGCGACGGCACTGTATCCCCGCTTCCCGAGTCTACACTACTGATCTTAGTGCAGACTTAAACGCACGAAAAGAAAAATCCAAAATTTCACGACCATTACGCCAGCATGTGGCTTACAGTCCTGCTTTTATGGAGCTCGTTAAGTGAGCGTTTTCTCGCATTAATTAAACAAAAATATGAAATACTCGTATCAATAAATTTGGAGAATTAAAAAAACACCGTACGGAACTCTCAACTGTCATTGGTTGTACGGAAATGTTTTCCTGACACCAATGTGCAAATTGGTGAAATCGTTCAATTCGAAATATTGGCAGTAGACTGGTTGCAAACAAATATTAACTCAAAAATCTCTGGTGATAAGTACACAGCAGAGACTTCTTAACGGCAGAAAATTCGAATTTTGAACCTACACAGTTGCAGTCCAACAACCTCCGCAACGACAATCTCGAAAATACCGTTCATTCTACGTTGTTCATTACATTGCAGTATGCAATCCGCTTTTGCAAGAGCAGGGCTCGTTCGTTTAAATTGTGACGTAACCGGAAGGAATCACTTATCTTCTTATCAAGATGTTGGAGCAGCGCAAATTTTGAATGTGTTCCAGCTTTTGCTACGGAGCTCTTCGCTATCCTGTCATTGCTCCGGCTCCGGAGCAGGTTAAAAAGAGCTGCTCCGCTCCAGCTCCTGGATTATTCAGACTGGTAGAGAGTTTTAGTTTTACATTATCATTTATAGCCCACCTACAGTTTTCTCAATTAAAATAAATTTTAAAATAAACTTTGCTCAAAAACGCGACAACCAAAATGCTGCACACAATTTAATGTCATGTAGGGTCTAAGCAGTAGCTAATACTAGAGTAAGCAGTAATTAAATTATACGAGAGTTAAATGCGGCGAAGTTTTTTTTTTCGCACAGTTTTAAGACAAAGTTTTTTTTACACAGGACCCATCCATTTAGGACAAAAAGACATTTTGATCGCCATAGCTTTTGATAAGAGAACAACAATCAATCTTATTAGATGTATCACAAATGGTTACAATTCGAATAGTTAGTTTTAGTTTTATCTAACAAAAGCTTCTTTTAAGCTTTTTACAAGGCCAATTGATGGCTTAGCATTTTGTAGTCGCACTCAAATTAAAAACAGTGATAAAGAAAAGCTATAAGCATTTAAGAAGAACTGGAGCTATGAGCTATCTTACCGTAACGTTGCTCCGGCTCCAGCTCCACCTGAATGTAAATGTGAGCTCCAGCTCCGACTCCAGCTCGGGCAAAAATGAACTGCTCTGGGGCTCCGGCTCCAACACCCTACTTCTTATTACCTTCGCATGAACTGCGAATGAAATGTTCTAAATTGTATGAAATGTGCATGGCGGAAATTGACATCAGAATGAGCTTTCCGTAGGGGTGACTTTCTTTGTAGATTTGAAGCAAAAACTTTATGAAGCTGGTGGCGGGAATATACGCCATTGCTGATTTTTTGTGTGTTTGTAAGCTTAAGAGCGAAATCTTTTGCCGAGAAATGCAGGGAGTGTTGTTTTGCTAGCTTTGCATTTGATATACATTTTGGCTGCTTCGTACTGCAGCTGCAGTTTCAATTTTTTGTCGCGAACGCAAGACTAATTACTGTACCTTTTTTTTCTATAACAATAATATTTCAAAAAAAACCCAACGCTAATTTTTGCTCAAAATTTCGAAGCAATACCAGCAACCAGCAGTAACAAAAAGATTAGGAACGAAGAAGAATAAATTTCAAAGCTTAAAAGCAACTACAGTAAATTCTAAGCTAATTCAAAGCGATGAAATTTTAGTCATTTTCTAGTATTTACAAGCAAACTATTGCAACGGTTCTAAAATTATGGAGTGCTGCTTCACACTGCGCAGGTAGCGCATTCGGAATTAAATACCAAAACCGTTTTAAAAACATGGTCGCGAAATTGACATAAACGTTCTCAGAATTCAAGAACTAGAAACAAATGAAGCCTCAAATAGGCAAAAAATTAAGAACAGCCAGGCTCAACTCAAAATTTATTGATTCTTCTGAAAAAAGTGTAACCTGGGTTAAAATAAACTTGCTTTGCCTCAGTGAACATGCTTGCATCGATTTTTAATTGCTAATTTTTATTACGCTCGAAGTATAACTTACAATAGCAAATTGACTAACAAGCCAGTTTATATCTCTCGTTCACAGTAAGCTAACTGTTATCGCAACGTTTCTTGATTTCAATTAAAAGTTTGTTCTGTTTATTAGAAATAAATAACCTAAACATAGTATAAATTTTCGAATTAAAAATAGTTTTTAGAAAATGAACTTTCGAGGAAATGTAATTTCTGGAAAATAAGTTTTCGAGGAAATGTGATTTCGATCAAACGTAAATTCTGACAAGTGTAAATAATGAAAAGTAAGCTTTCGGCGAAAGGCACATTCTGGCAAGTGTCAATTCTAAAAAAATAAGGTTTCGGGGAATGTACATTCGGCCAAATGCACATTCGGGCTCGCGTAATTTCTGGTAGAGATGGCGCGGATAACAAAAAATGCATCCGCATGCTGCGTTGCATCCGCAAACCTTGTCCGCATGCTGCACCGCACCGCATCCAAACACAACTAAGTTCACGCTGCACTGCGCCGCACCGCAAGTTAAATATCCTTTAAATTTCCGCCAACATCAGAAAAAAATTAGCTTTCTAGCTTACGACATATAAAAAAATTGATTTTAGGGATATCATGTTCGAGAATATTTCGAAGAGTGGCTCTCTCAAACCATGTCAAAATATTTGTTTTTTAAACATCTGCCGATATAAAAAAAGTAATGCCTAAGCTTAAGCCGTTCAAAATACTAATTTCTGGGGAGTCCATTTGGGGGCCCCTGGGGGGGGGGGGGGTGGTGGTACCTCCAGACTATGTCAAACTATTTGTTGCTTAAATATCTACCAATATAAACAAAAAACTATCACCCTGGCTTGAGTAATTAAAAAAATTATCTTTTTAGGGCCCCATTTTGGGGGGATTCTGGGGAGAAGCCTCAAAAAATTTCAGGAGACAAAATTGCATTTGCAGCTCAACAAATTTACACAAAAATTAGATATCGATGTTGTGTGGTTTAGGAGAAGAAGAGTGCACAAAATTTAAAAAGCAAAAAATGAAAAAAGAAAAAAACTTAATGCCGCTAAAAGTTTAGGTACGAATAAAAGGGTATCTTACGTCATATAACCATGTGAAATATTTTTTGCCATACTTTGGCCGTTTTTGAATAAGACCGCTTTTTACACCAAACTTTTGAAGTAGTTTTCGGGTCCTAAACCTGTTGTTACGGGACTCATTGCCTTGAAATTTGGCACACACAAAACTTATGAATCTCCAACTGCTGTCAAAATTTCACGTAACTAGACCAAACCATTATCGAGTTATAAGTAAAAGTCTGAAACTTCGCACTTGTTAACTTTGAAAATGGCCGAGTAAAAACTGAACAACATGAGACGTGAGATCAGTCGTTTCAATTATAGGCCTTCAGGTTTAATCTGCCTTATGTGTGCTTTTTAGCAGTTTTTCTGTACCGTGTTTTGGCAATCAAAAACAATCTACCAGTCTACCTGATGATTCCATGCAAGTACTGTACTAATCCTGAACCAGTAGCTCAAATAATGAAATATAAGGTATCATGTGCTCTGCATGCTGTCACAAGCTACTACACTTGTACGAAACTACTCTATGTATTATAGGCTACCGTTGCCGTTTGCAGGTGTGTTTGATTGTGGAATAAATTTTGCTACTATGTAAGCTATTCTGTCACTGGAAATTCGTGTAGCCTACCTTCGTACTCAACTTAGAACCCTCTAATCATCCGCAACCACCACATAGGCTATTCGGTTATTGCAACTTTGTGTAGCCTAGTCTTCTTACTTACCACGTACCAGACAGGCTACAGGCATCTACGGTAGGACTAAAAGCCTAATGCTTTATTCCATGACCAGTTGACGAACACTACAGGCTACACTGAACTAACTCTGTCACTCTGAAATGCAAGCGTTGTACCAATATCATAGGTCTACTTCATACTGGGTGGGTACCTTGTAGCCAGAGCCTGCGAGAGGGGCTTCAGGGGGTACCTATAGTACCCGGGCCTACGGTTGCTCGGAAGAGTTCAGGTTTCCGCGTTAAGTTTTGGTATTGCACCCAGGGGCGTATTTAGGCCTGCACCCAACTTTGGGCAAAAAATCAGACCAAATTTGAGTGAAGACCTTTTTTCTTTGCTTTTCACTTAATTTTGGGCAAACAATCGAACCAAGTTTGAGTGAAGCCCTTTTTGCTTTTGCTCTTCACCTAATTTTGGCCAAAAAATCGGACCAAATTTCAGTGAAGACTTTTTTTTTGCTCTTCAACTAATTTTGGGCAAAAAATCGGAAAAAAAATTGCGCAAGTTTGGTGCTGGGTCATTGATTTATGGCTTGGGGGACCCAATAAGATTTGGGGGCCCGGGATCGCCTTCGTACTTCCTGGAAAAATTTCTCTCTGAGACCCTGCTTGTGGCTAGGCTATGTGCCTCTGCTCTGATGCTTGTTTCTCACAAACCTGCTACATCAACATTTTTGTTGTCTGCCTTTGTTCCATCTTCTCACTAAACATTCTAAACTTTTCCCAGTCTAGCCTACCAAAACCAAAATCTTTTTCTTGGTGTCAAGAAACATGTTCAGCCAATCAAAACTAAGTTCGTTGTAGCCAAAATAGCCCATTTTAGAATGCTCCGAATTCTAAAAAAATATACTTCAACCAATGATTGCTTCAACCGAAAGCACCATTGACTGTTTTCGTACCCTAAACATATGTATTGTCACAACATGATATCGTTATTGTCTTCAATTCATATTGTAGTTGCATCATGACCTACCATTGTAGGACATAACAAAATAATTCACGAGCAATAATTGTAAAAAAATGTAAAAAATTATAGTACGCGGCGCTACGCTGACGCTGTGACGTAATACAGATTTTGGTTGCCACGCTGCGCGGCGCGGTGCACCAACAACAGCGCGCGGCCGCGTACGCTGCGCTGTTGCCATCTCTAATTTCTGGCAAGCGTACGTTCAGGAAAATGTAATTTCTGGCAAGTGCTTGTTCAGGGAAATGTAATTTCTGGCAAGTGCACGTTTAGGGAAATGTACACTAGGGATAATGTACTGTCGGGCAAGTGTATTTTGGAAAAATGTGCTTTCTGGAAGGTGTTTTTCGGGGAGATGTATGGGATCCGAGTAAAGTCCAAAAGGCAAGCATAGTCAGTAGAGTTCTAGCTTAATTCAGAATAGTGTTTTTCTGTCTGTGCCTATGTATCTCAGCAAACTATGGCTAGAAAATAAAACCAAAAAAAAACACACACAAAGAAATTAAAAGTTAAAAAAAGTGACGTGTTTAGGTCACTTTAGTTCAGTAATAGTCCTTAGATAAAGCTGCAGCCAAATACAGCGTTTTCTACAAAAAAATTCTCATTGTTTTTCACATACCTTCCGTAGGTTGTTCTAGATAGACCCAACTTACCGGTACTTTGGTTTTTGCTTCAATTTCACGCAAGTTCCGCCCGCATACAAACGAAAGCCAAGCAACTGATACAACGCTCGTTTATATCCTCCCCGAATCTTTTCACTGAACGCTCCGTAGATGAACATCTTCACCACACTATAGCTTAGCGCAAGCCAGTTCAAAACCAACCTAGCAGTTGATGTTTCTGAAACTGTAAGGCACAAGCAAATATCAATACCAGAGTTCAAGTTTGCTTTTAATTGTTTAAGTTCTTTTTAATTCTACTATAGCAATTCGATTAATTAGATATGCCGAAAAGTGAATATATGCAATGGCTACTTTGTTCTACGTAATAGTATTATACGCTATGCCTTATTCTGTTCCAATACATAACATCTCGGCCCACAATGCAAAAACTCTGACTTACAGAGATGCAGCAAAGAAAGCCTTGGCTTTTGCAACCATCAGTCCCGTATTATAATTACATCGGTTATGAAACAAGATGTTTTGGTATAAAGTTTGAACAAATATATTCAATAATAAATAATCAATTTATTAATACAATAAATTGAAACAAACTTACAGTATTCTGATAACTGTGATAAAAGATCATTCTACATAAAACAATTCAAGAATAAAATACATAAGTTTTACTTGCGCTTCTGCCTTGATCCAAGTAATCAAACATAATTGCTGGAATCCAAAAAATCAAGAAAACAATAACCACGGTAACTACCATCCGGAAGAATTTTGACTCTTCTTGGATTCTTCGCTTCACTTGCTCTTCACTAATTGAAGCAGTCATACTAAAAGTAACGTCTACTCTTTTCAGGGACTTTCGCAATTAAATGGACTTGTTTGCGCTCTTACAATGCACAAAAATATCAGAATGCTTAAGGTGGATTTTGGAAAATGTCCCTACGACATAGGTGGGCAAGTTAATGCAAAACGTTAGCTTTCGTTAACCATTAGTCCGTTAACAAACTTCACACCTCCGTTAACGTTAATCCGTTATTTTCAGCTTTAATTAACGGAAGTTAATAAAGTCCGTTAATTCGTTAATATTTTGAGTGTAATTTAAATTTCTTTTTATTCACTTGCTTCTAGAACACGCATTGACGTTGTTGAGCTGATTCTAAGGAAATATTTATTGCTATGGTGGTCTTTTTGTGTTTTGAAAGTTAGATTTTACAGTCTAATCTAATTTCAAGATAAAAATAAATTCAAACGCACTAAAGAAGCTGCGATCGGAAAATCTTTGGAAATTGTGAACAGCAATAAATAATAGACCTATGAGACTGCAGCTTATTATTTGCCACAAAAAAGAGCTCCTTTCTTTTTTTCTTCCATGAAACTCGTGCTAATACGCAACAAGTGTTACCCGAGTACACTGGTTTGTACCGGTAAGATGAATGAATGGTTCAAGATATTAACGACAAAAACCTTAACGGAAGTTAACAGAACTTAACGGAAGTTAATTTAGTCCGTCAACATGAAAAAACTTTTTAACGGATTAACGAGTTAATGAAAAAGTTGGCTTCGTTATTAACGGATTAACGATTAACGGACTTGTGCCCACCCATGCCCTACGACATTAAGTTGCAGTAGAAACAGCTGTATTGTGAAAATATAAATGGCTTGTTTATGCACAACCGGTATTAATCTTCAGGCGACCGCCAACGTTTCGCCACCTTTAAACTAATTGACTTCATCGGAACATTATTACGCCCATTCAAACAAAAATATTTCAGTAAGGTTAATATTACAGGTTTGTTTTTGAAAATTGGCAAGCTCTTTATTAGCCCCGCCATTTAGCATAGAACCGACATATTTGTCGAAGAAGCAGAAAAAATAAATAAAACCACCCAATCTACTATACTTTGGAACAGCGAAGTATTGTAGTGACTCTGCGCTGTATTGAACCACAGTCATTTGTGTTTTGCTCAAGAGCCCGTTTCAGTGCGCAACAATAGTTTTTAAAACGCGCACTGAACGCTGATTTGATTACAAATTTGCGATCTAGCGATTATCATGCCATTTTAGGAAATGTTGTGCAGTCACGTGAGCCGGTTCTCACGCAGTGTGTCAGGTAAATTGTAATAGGAATTCTCTTTCTGGTTTTGCCGTTGTCCTGTATGGACCGCAGTGATTTTAAGTTTTTTGTTTTGCCGCCATTAAACAACGAGGAAGTTTTTAAGTTGTGGTTTTAATTTGAAGAAGAGAACGAACTCACATATTACTAAATTCCTACATTGGTGCCTGTCGTGTTTGGTCGAACTCAACCAACGAGAATTCGAAGCAAAGAAAAATTCGTGGAAGCCGAGAAAATTGGACAACTGTCTAAATACGAAAAGTTGCAAAAAAAGTTGAAAAAGGCGAAACGAAACCCAAAACGTCACGGAAGGTAAATCAATCAGACAGTTTGTTAAATTAAAATTAGAACTTTGTCGTGATTTTTTTTAATGCTGCAAAATAGCTCTTTTTCAATGTATGCACGTGGTAGAGGGCGTGGCCGCATAGAACCTGCTGCTGCAAGCTTCAGTCTGGCAACACCAGCAGATTTTCAAATTGGCTCGGCTCGAATTTCAAGCAGCGAGAAAATGTCCAGGACACCCTGGGGAAGCCGTGGTGAAAAAAATTATGGGACCCAGCCGGGCGCTTCTGCAGAGTCGCAGACACAAAAGCGCATTTTTGATGAGAACAACATAAGTTTTTGTTCTCAAGGTTCGGGAGAATCACCCAGACATTCGCTACCACAACGAATTTCTCAGCATGGATATGCTGCTAGAGATACCGCGACTACAAGTGCGCAGCCTTTGCAGTTTCAAAATAAGACGCTTGATGTGAAATTACCCAACTTTTGGGAAACAGATGTTTCGTTATGGTTTTTAATAGTTGAAAACTTGTTTCGCCAAAAAGGCATTTTTGACGAGAATAAGATGTATGAATTTTTACTTGTGGCGTTAGATTTACGACATTTACAGCGTGTGAAGCATGTATTAGTTAATTTGAGTCCCACTCGCCCCTTTTCGCAACTGCGAAATGCACTGTTTGAGGCCTATGAACCTTCCATAGATAGCAAACTAGACAAATTGCTTGATGCTTCAGAACTCGGTGATAGACGACCCACCGAGTTGCTATCACGCATGCGACAACTAATGGGAACTGAACAATCTCCAACTTTACTAAAAAAATTGTTTTTGAGTAAATTACCAGTTGATGTGAAACGTGTAGTTGTAGCAAGTGGAACTGATAGCATTGATGAATTAGCTGAAAGAGCTGATCGTGTGCTCGCTGCTGATAGTGCCATTGACACCACATCCAGAAGGCATGAAAATCAAAAATTGACCCAATGTGACCAAAGCTTAAAAGAAAGGGTAAACGATTTAATTGACTCGGTCAATGAACTGGTGAACTGCTCGCAAAATCCGGGATACCAACCCCAACCATTTTCACACTTTTGTTCACCAGGGGATAAAAGGTCAAATGGATGGAAAAATTCGTGGTCAAAATCGGACTTTTCAACACCACAAAAAACGAACCCAAAACAGCCCAGGTTTCAAAACAGATCCCCCAGAGCATGGTCGGAACCCCGACCAAGGTTTGCAGGTGCACAAAGTTTTTCTGACCGTCCGCGCCAATCATTTTCCAGGCCTCCGACTCCTTTTCGCCCACGGAATGAAACCCCACAATTTGGTTTTATGGGGAGTTTAAACACGCACAAAAATGACGGCAATGGGCTTAAATCTTCAGATCAGGGTTTGTTTTTTGTAAAGGACCCAGAAACGCACTTAAAATTTTTAATCGACACGGGAAGTAAAAGAAGCGTTTTGCCATGTTGGCGTCCTGACGGACATCCGACTACAACAGGGTATTTAAAGGCGGCAAATGGAAGTAATGTCCCCGTTTATGAATGCGTTGATTTAGAACTTTCTTTAAACATGAATCGAATTTTTGCGTGGAAATTTTGCAAAGCACGAGTGCAATTTCCCATTTTTGGCATGGATTTTTTGAAACATTACGGAGTAATCATCAATACTAGCAATGGCACAATAAACTGTGTGGCAGAAATGATCCACTCAGGCTCGAATAATGGAGCAGACGCTCCTGCTGTGGAAAACAACACCAATGAATTTTTGAATGCAGTGTTTGGTCAGGAGATTGAGCCCGACTGGTCGCTGGAAAGGTTGCTGCATCGTAACTCTGAACTTTTCGATTTGGAGTGTTTTAAACAGCCTCCCCGGCACCACACTAAGCATCACATTAGAACTAAAGGCCCACCTGTTTGCGGTCAGGTACGAAAATTATCACCCGAGAAGTTGGAGATTTTGAGACGAGAACTCGGGAAATTGATAAGACTTAAGGATTATCATTCCCTCGGAAGGGGAATATGGGAGCCCTGTGCATTTGGTGCCCAAAAAAGAGCCAGAATCTTACAGGGTGACCGGAGACTTCCGAATGCTAAATCGCCAAACTATCCCAGACAAATATGCGATTCCTCTATTGACGGATTTTGTAGATCTTATGGCGGGGTCGACAATTTTTTCCAGTCTAGACTTATATAAGTCTTACCACCAGATTGAAGTCGCCGAGGAAGACGTGCATAAAACCGCGATCCTTACCCCTTTAGGAAGCTTTGCTTTTAAGAAAATGCCCATAGGATTAAGTTCAGCAGGAAACACATTCCAGCGCTTCATGAATAAGGTCACGCTTGGTTTGACTTTTGTTTATGTTTAAATAGACGAAATTTTAGTCTTTTCAAAAAATGAAAAGGAACATTTCACCCACTTGGCACTTTTGTTTGAACGTTTGAGACAGAATGGCATTATTCTGAACAAAGATAAATGCGTATTTTGTTCACCGAAGATTGAATTTTTGGGACATGAGGTGAGCAAAGAAGGGGTGCGGCCTCTTCAAGGAAAAGTGGAAGCTATTCGCAGTTTTCCACAACCTAAAACCATGAAACAGCTGCGCCGTTTCCTTGGAATGATAAATTTTTATCGGCGCTTTGTACCAAATGCTGCTAGAACTTTGCAACGGCTAGAACAATTGCTTTCGCCTCACAAAAACAGCAGAAAAGGGATAAATTGGGACGAGAACACAAGCAAGGCTTTCACTGATATCAAAGGGAAATTGGCGGATGTGGCCTGGCTGACATTCACTGTCATGGGAGCCCAAACTAATTTGGTGACCGACGCATCAGGGACAGCTGTGGTAGGGGTTTTCAGGGCGAGGCGAAGCCGTTAGCGTTTTTCTCAAAATCACTAAACAAGGCCCAACGAAACTACTCTGCCTTTGACAGAGAACTGCTCGCTATTTATTTGTCAGTAAGGCACTTCCAATATTTTTTGGAGGAGAGACCCTTCAAAATATTTACAGACCACAAACCCCTCACTTACGTTTTCACGTCACCGTTGAAAGACGCTAATTCAAGGCAACTGCGTCAAATAAATTATATTTCAGAATTGACCACAGATGTGCACTACATTGAAGGGAAGAACAATGTAGTAGCAGACTGCTTGAGCCGCTCGAATGATCTGAATGCCCTTTTTGAGAGGATGGATCCCCTTGATTTTGAAGCGATGAGCGAAACTCAAAAAGTGGACGCGGAAATTTTAAATTTGGCATGTTCAGATGATCACTCCCTTGATTTAAAATACGTAACGATCCCAGGCACAGAAAAACAATTGTTGGGAGACACATCGCAGGGACAGTTCAGACCTCTGGTCCCGCAGGCTTTACGAAAAAAAGTGTTTGAAACACTTTATTTTTTGTCCCATCCTGGAATAAAAGCTTCACAAAAATTAATCTCACAACGGTTTGTGTGGCCAGACATGCGCCTGGATGTTAAAGGGTTTGTGAACAATTGCATCGCGTGTCAACAAACCAAGATTCATCGGCATAATCGAGCACCGTTGCAAGATTTTAAACTACCTGATAAACAATTTCAAGCAGTGCATTTGGATTTGGTTGGACCCTTACCACCTTCAGAGGGTCACTCATATTTAATGACAATGATTTGTCGTTTTTCTCGACACGTAGAATGCATACCATTGAAAAACATAACTGCACAGAGTTGCGCCGATTGCTTCCTTCTGCACTGGGTTTCACGCTTTGGGGTCCCTGAAACTAGAACCGTTGACCGAGGGCGACAGTGGACGTCAAATCTATGGAAAGAGTTGACGGAATTTTTGGGGACTAAAATATGTTTTACGACGGCGTATCATCCTGCTTCGAACGGCATGATTGAAAGAGTGCACAGAACACTAAAAGTGGCCCTACGATGTCAAAGCAACCCGACAAACTGGTACAGAAATTTAGGATTGGTTTTGCTAGGAATGAGAGCTGCCGTGAAAGAAGATCTGGGGTGTTCTTCGGCAGAAATGACTTTAGGGACACAATTGCGATTGCCTGGACAATTTTTTGTCGAGGAGGAGGGCCCTTCCCAAACAGAATACCGCAAACAGCTCACGGAGTTCATGGCAACTTTGCGCCCCACACCTCCTCGTGAATGCACGAATCAACGAGCGTATGTAGATAGAAAGTTAAAACTGTGCACCCACGTGTTCATAAAAAACAATGCCCCAAAATCGTCTTTAGAAAGAGCATACACTGGCCCTTACCGAGTGTTGGACAAGCAAGAAAAATACTTCACAGTTAATTTCGGCACTAGGAATGATGTGGTGTCAATTGATCGTTTGAAAGCAGCGAATTTGTTTTGCACATTTGAAAATAATGATCAGATACAACCTGAAATAAATTCGCAAGAGTTTACCCGCAGCATTTCCACGGATTCCAGTTCGGGTGATGGGATAGGATTGGAGAACCTTTTTGCTGCTGAGGAGTTACCAAACTCATCACAAAAGCCCGCTGTCGAACAAAAGGCAGAAATGCTGCGGACCAGGCACGGCCGATTAATCCGTCCACCTCATAGATTTCGTTAGGGTATTGTCTTAAATGAATCACTGTTTTGTTTGATGCTTGTAAGGACGTCATTTCTTTTTCACGTGAAAAGCCGCTACTGCATTGCAATATTTTCGCTGAACCGCAGAATGTTGTTGTTTATCAGAGAATCACTTTTCACCTAGTGTTGTTAAGAATTAGTGTTGCACTGTGTAATATGAATCATTCAGTATAATGGTGCTATATCGTTGATAATATTTTTGCACTTCTCACTTGTGAATTGTTTGCATTAATTTTCCTTCGTCACCCACCTTGTTATGAATACCCTATGTCATATTCACTCTTTTCATTCGTGAATCTTGGGGGGGAGCCGTGTAGTGACTCTGCGCTGTATTGAACCACAGTCATTTGTGTTTTGCTCAAGAGCCCGTTTCAGTGCGCAACAATAGTTTTTAAAACGCGCACTGAACGCTGATTTGATTACAAATTTGCGATCTAGCGATTATCATGCCATTTTAGGAAATGTTGTGCAGTCACGTGAGCCGGTTCTCACGCAGTGTGTCAGGTAAATTGTAATAGGAATTCTCTTTCTGGTTTTGCCGTTGTCCTGTATGGACCGCAGTGATTTTAAGTTTTTTGTTTTGCCGCCATTAAACAACGAGGAAGTTTTTAAGTTGTGGTTTTAATTTGAAGAAGAGAACGAACTCACATATTACCGAAGCTTACGTCAGGAATTTGGGTTCACCAAACCCAAATTCCTACAGAGACTTATAGGAAGCTATTTTCGTAAGCAGGTTAGCATATGACGGACTTGTAGTAACTCGTGGGAGGTGGAAAAATCATTAATTTTTGTAACTTTTTTCTACTTCTGGAATTTTAGATTCGAATGTTTAATCAATCATAATCATTCTCGCATTACTTCACTCACTTTCTGCGACTTTTCACAACGACAACAATCATGTTAGCGTAAGCAAATATCAGAGTGAAAATTGGAATCACCATCGAGAAAAAGCCAGTTCCAAAAGTTCGCCCTTCTTGGTTGGCTGTGCCAAGAAAGCAAATGTGGGAGGACCTGTCGTATATTACTGGTGGCCCATAACGGTCGTAAAATTGGTAGTGTCCATCTGCAAATGGCACGTAAATTACTTTTTTGAAATTTTCGAATTAAAGTTTAATTAATGTCAGCTTACTTTAGATCAAGTCTAGCCAATAAAAGCCAGTAAGCCACTATTCTTCACCAATGACAATCTCAGTTCCGACCGTTGGATTGAAAACCATAATCGGTTAATATTACAAGTTCTGGTAAACTTATAGTAGGAAAAAAAAATCAAGACTATCATTGTTACTCGTACTCTTACACCACTCAGTAAATTTGCGTCCTCTTAACAAATAAACTAACAAACGTCTTAAAAATATTGGTACGAGGTCCCAATTTTAGAAAGAGGTTTTAGAATCATTTACTGCAGGCAGCTTGCTTTTTGGTTTCGTAAAAGTAACATTACTGCAATAAAAGCAAAACGTCTACTCCTTTTATGAGATGATTTGAAACCCTTGCAATAGACAGGAATTTTTTTTCACGACTACTGTCACTGTACACATTATAAATCAATCTTCGTTTTAAGTCTTCGAAAAAGTTTACTAAGCTTCCTAGTGTACTGTAGGGTTGCCTTTACCTTTAATATTTCCATCAGCAGTTGAATTTCCTTGAAAAGATGCACCACTTGGGATTATCCATCCCACCATGTTGAATATGTTTAAGATGAAAATCCATATCCAAATAAGGCCAATTACTTTCAAAACATTTCTCTTTTTGAAGTAAACTTTGTATGAACCAGGCTCACTAATTTTACAATTTAAATTCACAGCAGTAAAAGCCAAACTGTACCTGAAAATTGAAATAAAAAAGAGAAAGTCACATTGGCTTCAGGACAAGGTGTCTTTTACTCGAATGCTGCAAATACAGTACGTCAATAAAAGCATGATAAAAGTACATAAAGGTGAAAGCTATATAACAAAAGGAAACAATAAGTGTACTTCTTTTATAAGAACAATTTCGTACAAAGCTCATTTTGTTTAAAATTCAGAAACAAATCAAGAACAATTTCAACCTCATTATGGTACGTTCAATTAAGAACATGTTAAAAAATAAACAACTTTGTTTGGCATTAAAATCATCAAACTTTATCACGTGTCCTGTTTAAGCATGACCAAGATTGTATCATTTACGTCAGTTTTTTGTTCGTTTTGGCAATCTTTATGTATTTCCAATCACTCTCTCTTGTTGTCTATACATGTTATTATTATTTGTTACATTTATCTTTCTTGTTTTGTGTTTAGCTCGAATACAAATGCCATATATTTTTATTATGGCTTCACAGTGGTTCAAACGCCACTAATATCTTTATAAATTTACTGCCTATTATAAAATTTTGTTAGCACCGTGTTATACTTTCGCAGCTTTTGACATTTTTTATCGTAAGTTTTCCAGGTCAACTGAGGACGTACCTAAAGCAAACTATTTTTCTTTGAAGTGTCAAAACTTGTTTAATGTGTCACAAATTCTGTTAGAAACATGTTGATACCTAACACACTGCTTAAAACAGTAAGGAAATCGCCAGCGCAGCTAATGTTTATTGTCTGAGCGGTTTTTCCCCCAAATTAGTGTGACGAATAATTCTTTGATGTGTGATTAGCAACCGCCTCTGACCCATGGAATCACCCATTTATTTATTATACTCCCGTCGGGTTCTTCTTGGCTCATTCTAAATTCAAAGCTCAGACCTGAAATTTTGTTCAAGCCGAGAGCAATCTCAGGCTTTTATTGGTATGGTTTTATTCAGTTATACATGGGCAAGAGGTAGCATCGTTCAGCTTGCGCTTGTTTGATTTGACTTTCAATAAAAGAGAAGTCAAAAATAAAGACAGTCTGCAGCAAGTAGCAGGTCATTTCAATCTCCATTTCCCCTGTTTAGAGCCATACTGATAGGCTTCTGCTATTGTACAGTAGTTGCCGCCCACTACCCCGGAATTCCCGCCAGAGGCAACGACTGATTTCGTGGTGACCTGACAGCCGCAGTCGCGTCAGGGCCATTTCCCAGAGTCCAGCCAAAGCAGGAGCCCTTGGTAGACCAATCTCTGTGGTGACCTGACAGCCACCATCGCGTCAGGGCCATAGAAAGACCTCCCTCTGTGGTGACCTGAGAGCCATCGTCGCGTCAGGGCCACACAGAGTGGCCGCAGACTTAGTGATCTCACGGTCCCTTCGCTGTCACTCTGGTGCTGCTTCCTAAATCTGTTTTTGTTTTGTTTTTTGTTTATTTAGTGGCGTCAATAAGCAAACTTTTACTTGAAGAGCGCCTAGCGGGTAGCAGCTACGTCAAAACTAGATGCCGTCATACCCATAACTGTTTGTAGAAGGTGACTTAAGTGCAGACTAGTGGCTTTAAACGTAACGTCGACCATAACCACATATTCATGGTTCAACTCCCACCCTTGTCACGTAGTTGCGTCTAAGATTTCACCTTCACAGCGTTACACGCATCTTCGCGAGTGGTCGGCGACATCTTCTGAAGAAAACAAACAACTGCTTACCATGATACCGGGAAAACTACCGCATCCACGCAGGCAGAGAAGTAGCAAAGAATTGTTGGTTTTCCATACAGCAACAACGAGTTGTCTCTTCAAAAAACAAAAAAATATCCATATGCTTCTTGATCAGATCTGCGATTTGGTCAGATCGAGCAATCTCGCTGGGTACGAAAGACTCTGTCTTTCAGCCAACAAAGTATACTCTGTTCGCTGCTGATAAAAAAAACAAACCCCGAAACTGCAGGCCGTACAGCGATTAAGAATGTATCTTTAGCTTAATACAAAACTGAGTTGTTCCACTTGAGATGTAGACAAATTAGAGTTGAAAGTGCAATTTTGTTAGCGAATCTAAAGAAATTGGAAGAATCAAATTTTTGATTATTTAGTCCCTCACGTATCACGCACAGTCGTCAACGGACCTCTGTACCTAAAATTGGAAACCCGAACGAGCTGAACAATGCCGTCGCCAGAGCAAACAAAATCAGGGGGCACTAATATAAACTGAGATTTCGCACATTAAAACTGATCTAATAATTTTGTACGGCTACAAATTATGCTCAATTAAAAAAATTCGGCATAGTGTTCATGTCTAAAAAAAGAAACCCATGTGGTCCGTAAGGTTTTCGGCTCTTTTCGTCAGCGGCCCATGTTTGCTTGAAAAATCTTTCTGCAGCAGTGATTGCTACCTAAAGAATCTTGAGTGTAATCTAAAATATAAAAACAGCTGTTTTCGCGTATTGTTTCAGTTCATAACCACTATCGCTATTATTAGCAGCATTTAGGAGCCGATAATGGTATAAATAGCTTGCATTGATTTTGTCACTGAAGGTTTGTACCTGCTGCAACCATGATGTGAACACAAAATTTAATGTCATTGAAACCAATAATTACCTGATTACATGGATGAGAATAATCGGCATGCTGATACTGCTTATCAAAATGTCGACCACAGCAAGATTCAAAAAGAAATAATTTCCCGAATTTGATTTATCCATCATCTGCAATAACATCCAACGTATTGGTATCGATTTGTTGAGAATTTCCTTTTCACAAATTCCTTCTCATAACTTGATTGACTTTCTAAGGAGTAACTTTTTGTTTTTACCTAATTTTAATTTATCTTCCTGTCATGAGACAGTGACGTAATTCTTTGGATTAGTCTGCGCCCACAAAAGAGTTGACTATTTTCCAAAAATTGTTTTCGACCCTTCCAAGCAGGGTCGTATTTAGGGGGGGAGGGGCATTGGGCCATGGGCCCTCCCTTTGAATCGCCAGGATAGTATAATTAGCGTAGAATAGTATGCAAAATTGCGTCAAGGCCCCCCACTTTGTAACTTGGGCAGAGGATTTGAGCACAAAAGCGGTGGGCGAAGACCTTTTTCTTGGCCGTTACCTAATTTTGGGCCAAAAACCGGACGAAATTTAAGTGAAGACCTTTTTTTTGGTCTTCGCCTAATTTTGGGCGGGAAAACGGACTTGGTTTTGGGCTGGAAAATTTTCATTCTGGTCTTCATAATTCTCAAATTCCTGCCCCCTCCCCCCCCTTTCGAAAATCCTGCGTACGCTACTGCTTCCACGGCTAATTTGCTGCTTGAAGTGAAACTACCAACAAGAAAAAATAACCCTAAACTACGTTATTCAAGTGCCCTACAACGTCAATGCGGTGCAAGTTGAACCCAAATTATGCACTATTTGTGGGTTTTTATTGAAACAATCAACCTTTTTAATGTAGGCTGTGTGCTGAAGATATATATCGTCTTTATCTAACTCGAATTTAATTAATAAATTTCTTTATCAAACTTACCAAGGCAAAGAAAACTAAAAGATTTCCCAATGACCCCAGAATTATCATCAAGCTTATGACGAAAATCTTCACATATTTGCACTCAGAGCATTCGCTTTCCAAGGAAGTAGCGTTGAGTGTTATATTCATTTAGAAAATACTCCCAGATTTCTTTTCAAACCTATCAGCACCTAAAGTCATCACATGACTGTAGGCTACGACTCAAACCTATGTAACTAACTACGTACTTTTATGTACCGTATTATGGGGTGACTAAAACCACTTTTGAGGCTGTTTTTGTTGGTAATTTTTTTATCTTTGTCTGAATTGTACAATTATTAGTTTGAGATTAGGGGGAAGGATGAATGTCATTGATTAAGATTTTCAAGTTAGTGATCATATTTTCATAACATTATGGGCCACAATCAGTGGTGTTTTTTTTTTCACCCCGGCATGGGGTGACAAAAACCAGTCAATGATTTCTCTATGTTTGGCATTTCTAAACCTCGCAATGGGGTCACCAATACCACAAACGCTGAGAAAATACCTCGTTCTCAGGATAAGCTCATTTGTTTACGATTACTGCTCTCGAGGCAAGCTAGTTCTATTGCGATAACCAACAAAACTTTCCGCTCATAAAAATAAATATCATCTACAGAATATTGTCCTCAATTTTTTTAATGCCGTACAAACAACAAAGTAATAATCACGCTAGACGCTACTATCGGTACATTGTGATGACGATAACGAATAGAACAAAAAAACGCAATTGTTTACACACTAAATGCATCAAATACATTTCGGTTATTGTTCTGATCCATGTTTGTATCACTATCAGAAGAATCCGATAGATACTCAGCTTCTTCTGCAGGCTGTTCGTTTTCCCTCGCTGGTAATGTTTTGCCTGATGGGGATGGCTCATCATTTTTGAGCCTTCCAACACTTCTACCAGAAACAATGTCTAGCTTTTTGCGTCTTTTCCTTGATGATTGGTTTTCATCACCAGGCGATTTTGTTGTAAATGCTCGAGAAAAATTTATGAAACTGAAGAATTGCTTTCATCTGGGTTAGGGTTAAGGTAGAATTCAGATAAGGATCGCAGAACGGTAAAAAATATTGTAAATATGACGAAAAAGTAACTTGTAAACATGAATTTAGTGGTGGTTTTTGTCACCCCGTTTTTGGTCATGCGGCCCGGGGTGACAAAACCCACCCCAAAAACGCCCCCTAAAGGGGCTCATTTAAAATATGTCAAGGTTATTGCAATATCGTTATAACTTAAGCTACAATTTGACGCAGAACTAAATGTGCTGTTAAAACCATTATTTGAGATACGTAACGAAGTTTCCGAGCTTCAAATTTCTTGAAAAATTTTCGAATTCGATTCCGTTGGGTTTGACCAAGTGTAGTCAAATTCAAACAATTGCTAAAATGCAATCCTATTCATAAAGTAATCTAGAAGATGTATACTTAAAGTTGAAATTAAAAAAACACACATTGCAAAGAAAATTCAGCTTATTGAAAACTTGAAAAGTCAAGAAAAACATTTTTTTGAGCAGTGGTATTAGTCACCCCGGTTGGTATTTTTCACCCCATTTTACGGTACAGATTTAATTATCTCTTTCACCAAAGATCTGTCGTAATTTGTTATGACATTAATTGATTAAGTACGGTAAATTGTAGTTTTAAACTAAATATCAGACTAGTACGCAAACAAAAATGATTCTCTATTAGTAGGTAACAGATCTTCAATGAAGCCTAATTTTCTACTTCGCTCTTCTCCAATTAACTTTTATCAGTCACAGCCTCTTTGGTGGCTTTGTTCGCACACTGCTGCAGTCACTAACTCAACATTTGAGACTTAAAACCATTAAAGGCTTTTTATAACTCCACCTGTACTGTACGCATTTTCCAGATATCCGAGCTAGCACAAAGTTTAGTTGACAATTTTTCTGGTTAATCCCACATTTCAAAATCTTTTACGCGCGAATAAATAATTTATAATTATCACGAATGCTTCCTATTGACCATGAAAAATTCATCAATAGAAGACTTAATCTTTTCTTTGCCGCTTAATTGACTGAAACTAAACAGCAACCTTATTGATCAATACCAAATATTAGTAATGTCCTCGGTCAATACCAAAATCGGATTAATAAACTCCTACCAAGATTAATAAAACCACTACCTCGGTCAATATCAAAATCGGATTAATAAACCCCTACCAAGATTGATTTACAGCATTATAAAACGTGTGCGTCCAATGACGCCGTAAAAAAGATGACATTTGGGTACCAGGAGGCGCACCAGGATTTTGGATTATAACGTCGTCAAAAAAGGTACGTCAGGGGAAGCAAGGTACATTGCCCTCTGCAATACTTTTAGCATTAAATAGTTCACTCGAAGATCTGCCACGGAAATTTTTGTTTTATAATATAAGTATCCAGTTCTAATTAATAGTAAATATACGACTAGAGGCCCAGGTCCCCTCAATTCTAATTCAACAATTTGTACAAAATGCATTTCCTTCAGCAAGTTTTTTTTTTGCAAAAGTCTTTTGTCGCGCGAAAACTGGCGAGGAGGATTGCTATTTAAAGTAGGTACATTTGATGCCATAGAAGGTTACTAATCATGTTATTGCAATATAAGTTAGCTGGGGGGCCTAAAGTAAATCATGACTGTTATTGCATTAAAAACTTAGATGGGTGCCCGAGATTGGAACCTTTTAGAACAAAAATACTGAATTTCTCCCGGCATGTACATTTAAATTGATTGGCAAAAATTTGAGGGGTTCGGGGCCCCAGGTCGTCAATATCAATATTATTGCCAATTGCAGTTGTACGCGTGCACTGTGGTTGCACAAGAAAAATACTTAAAGAAACCGAAAAAGAATAGGCTTTGTGTCATCATTTTTATCATTGGTGGCATTTCATTTGGAGGGGGCGGGCCCCAGGCTACGTCTATACTTAAAAGAACGCAAAAAACAAACCATGGTCCGATTGGATAACTTTAGAGGAAGAACACGCATGTGAATTTTACAATAACAAATACAAACGGTCTTGCTCCCAAACAATGACTCAAAAAATGTAATAGAATTGCAGTTGCAATTATTTTATACCAGTGCATTGTTACTTTGCAAAATAAAATATTGAATGAGTTGCAAAAAGGAGCTTAGAGTTTTCTTAGTTAAAACCTGTGCTACGATTTAAGTTTTTGCAATAAAAATTGTGCACAGCAGGTTTTTAACTGCATCTATTTTTCAGTACCGTCAATAGTTTTCCAACAAAAATGATGATTATACGTTTTAGAGCACTCGTTTTACATTTTAGTAAGACGCTGGATTTGGTCTGGCTACAGGCCTGACGCGCCATTCTGTAACACCAGAATACATAACATGCAAATACTCTTGTGTTTAATTCATTTTAAGACACAACTGCATATATAAGCAATAACTGAGTAAACTTGAAGCACCGTACGGCATTTCAGCATTAAAAATACTTGATCTGTAACAAACTGGCAAGATAGTAAGGACATTACTATTTTTACGCGTTCACTATTTCAGTCGCATTTTCAATCATTCTTGGTCGACGAATCTTCTTTTCGAAGAAAAATCAAGAAAAGAACACGCACAATTGCACAAATATGTTCTACTCAGTTGGCATTCATCGCTGAATAAAAGCAGCTTTTTACGTCGACAATTTGCCACAAAAGAACAAACCATTCCGCAGAAGATGAAGACTTTTTTGACAATTTCCGACACAAAAACGTGAAAAAATCAAATTTTTCTTTTGTCGGACAAAACTTGGTAAAAATTGCTTTTCTACGTCAGAGAAGTATGGAAACGGAGCATTATCGCACAAGCAGTCTCAAGCACTGTGCTATGCGGTGGAAACAGTTTGTTCGATGGAAGTGGAAAAACGAACAAGCAACAGCATTGACTGATTTTTCATTGAACAATCTGGCTTTTTGTTTGAAAAGAATGTTCCGATGTTAGCATTGGAGAATAGCAAAATCTTCATTACTTGAAAGCATTACGTTTTCATGGGCTAGAATACTTTAAGGTTGTTTTGATAGCAAGCTTGCAAAACGTCCATGTAAAACGAAAAGTTGTGTAAAGTGCTCACAAAATAATGCAAGATCCTTCTCTATCTTCAATAAGTCGTTTGACCTGAAAAGCAAATGCTAAAAAATCAAGGAAATGTCAAGTTACAAAATATAAGTGATTAACAGCTAGCATGTTTTTACAAGAAGCTGGGAAAAACACCACAATCAAAATTTCGATCAGAAGGCAGTGGGCTTACCAATTATGATAAGTCACTTTTAGCTGAATAGACTGTGGCATTCATTGATAGCTTTAAGATCGCAGCTAGCGCTTTTTTTAATGTCGCTCTCTTTACAGGATAAGTTAGCTAGTGATCATGACAATTACACTCTTCACTCACCGTATTTAATTTTTTTTCGGAGAAGGGCATATACCTTGAGGCAAGTACGCTCTCCAAGTTCTGCTTCCTCCAACAAACCGATTTTTGATGAGTAAACAAATCAAATCCATACTTGCCGTGATAATGCCCAAAACCACTTTCACCTAAATAACGTGATTATTCACAAAATTTAGATTTGCCTTTTTGTAAAGCATTTCGCGGTGTTCTGTAAAAGACATTTGTTGCCCAAAAATAAAGGAGTTTGATGGTTTGAAAATGTACT
The DNA here is from genome assembly GCA_963965965.1 of Trididemnum nubilum. Lineage (NCBI taxonomy): Eukaryota > Metazoa > Chordata > Ascidiacea > Aplousobranchia > Didemnidae > Trididemnum > Trididemnum nubilum. The sequence continues at coordinate 35,328,268 of OZ014485.1, forward strand.
GAGCGTGGAGGTGATGTGGTACGCAGGCATCAGCTTGACTTGAAAACAGCAAAGCCCCTTCGCTGTTTCGTGGCCCTGGCCGAAACGTGAACGTACACTGGTCAACAGCAAATTTCAAACGGAAATTCTGATGACTATATCTTGATGCATTTTTGATGCGGATTCCAAAAACGATTTTACTTTTTCTCTTGCACATCAGATTTTAGAAATATTTCGATTTTCTTAATCGTAAATCAACTTTTGTTGTTAAGCATTTTACAGTTCACATACAATCGAACATTGCATTATGACGTCACAGAATAACATTCTTCAGTGGTGAAGCAACGTATGTGCAAGGTCTGAGTGACAAAGAAAAGATAGAAGCAGGCGGTTTTGCAAACTATTTAAGTGGTCTTCAGTACGTGTAGAAAGTGAAAAATGTAGGAACATATGCAGGCGGAACTGAGGAAATAATATTAATAGTATATGATACTATGAAATACTAAATAAATTAGTTATTTCTACACATGTAAACTAGGTATATACATGAACAGTATTTCTAAAAGTAATTTCCAAATATATTCATAATGCCTGGAAAGTGCTACAACCATTCAAATCGGTTTTGCTTTGTCTGTGGAAAGTTTACAAGCAAAATACAACAAAGAAATTCAACTCATGACATGAAGAAAATGTATGCGGCATATTTTGGTTGCCTATTAGGCGACCGAGATAAGACCTGGGCAGTGGGCACCCCATAAAATATGCAAGATATGTTGTCTAGGCTTGCACAACTGGCTACATTAACGGTCTTCTTCTGTGCCGTTTTCCGCTCCAATGATTTGGCGTGAACCTAAAAATTATTGTCAAGATCGCTATTTTTGTCTCAACAAAACAAAGGGTTTTTCCTTTAAACAGAGAGACAAAATCACATATCCCAATTTGGATTCAGCAAGGACCCCAGTTTCTCATGATGATACAATGCCACCACCAGTGCCTACTCAACATGGTCTGGATGCTACTGATAGCAGTGCTGATGGAGACAACTCCAACGGATTAATTTCTTCCAGCTACACTAATTCTGATACTACAGAAGATCTTATCTTATTTTCACAAAAACATCTAAATGACTTAATTCGAGATTTACAGTATGCCTTTCTAAGAAAAAGGCAGAGCTCCTTGCATCAAGGTTAAAAGAACGAAAATGTTGAAAAAGATGTCAACAGAAAGCGCAACATCGATTTATCTTCGGCCTTCAAAGTTGACGGACATATTTGTTACTGCCATGATATTGAAGAGCTATTTCAAACTCTGGGTCTAGTTTACATTGTGAACAAATGGAGGCTTTTTATTGATTCGTCAGAAAGAAGCTTGATGGCAGTTCTTCTACACATCGGAAATAAAAAACCGTCCATCCCTATTGCACACTCTGCGCAGTTAAAAGAATCTTATGACAGCATTGAAATTTCAATGAATACGATTTACTATTCTGACTACCAGAAGAGCTTATGTGGGGACCTAAGGTAATTGAAGGATTGGATTGATTAATTAATGGATTGAATTGATTAATTAATGGATTGCAAGGGGTTTTACAAAACATTGCGGTTTTTCATGTATGCGGGACCGTCGCGCCACTGCACAGCACTACGAAACAAAAGAATGGCCGACAAGGAATTCATATGCACATGGAGTGAAAAATATCCAACACATCCCTTTAGGAAATCCCGATTAATGCCCTCATTGCATATCAAGCTAGGATTAATGAAGAACTTTGTGAAAGCTATGGCAAAACAGAATTCCAATGGTTTTGAATTTCTCTGTAAAAAGTTTCCAAAGCTAAGCCAAGCCAAGATGAAAGAAGAAATCTTTGTTGGTCCACAGATTCGGAAAGTTTGTGAAGACCTAGAGTTTGAACATTAAATACATTGGAACTACAAGCTTGGCATGCATTTAAATGGATCTGTTCCAATTTTTTGGGAAATTTTAAGTCAAACTTGCATTAAGAAGGTGTTGCAGAGTTGCTTGCGGCATATAAAGAGATGGGGTGTCGCATATCCTTAAAGATGCATTTTCTTCATTCACACCTTGAGTTTTTCCAAGAAAATCTTGGAGCAGTTAGTGATGAGCAGGGTGAAAGATTTCACCAAGATATCCAAGCCATGGACGAAAGGTATAAAGGAGTTTGGAATAAGGGTATTATGGGTGATTATAGCTGGATGCCGTGATGATGCAAACTATCCATGCAAACAAAAATCATACGTCAAACATTTTTAAGTTTTCCTCATTTGAACTGGTATTGATTGCAGTATTAAGTGGTACCCAGATTTAGAGCAAATATTTTCCACATGTGTTATTCTGAAAAACACTTTTGTTGAAGCTACCCCGAGAAGACTTTTTCAAAATCACCCAAGTACAGGCTGTTTAAAGGCTGCCAAACAACAGTCTTTTTCAAGACTACAACAAACAAAAAATAGTTTACCCATTGTCCGATCGTCAGTCTATTGGTAAACAACCACACCAGTACGTACATTAAACTTGTTTAATTAAAAAAAAAAATTTTGTTTAATTAGGTAAACAGCGTTAGCATGCTAATGTGGCTATAGCCTATGTCAAAACCTGAACAATAGCCATGATAAAGGCAGAGATATTGTCATTTATGGGGTACAAAATAAACGCAATCTCACACACCATACCCCTCATATCTCAAATCCCTGATGTGCTAGAAGAAAACTAATGCCAGATTCGGAATCAGCGCCCCGATGTTACCGAGAAATGAGTGATCTTGTTCTCGTTAAAAAAAAGCAAGCTATTTTTTTGTAGACCAGTACTATTTACGAAATTACAAAGCTTGTACCCATCCACGTGTAGATTGGGAAGGATAAAAACTTAAATCCAGTTTAATTACAAAGTTAAACTTCATAGACCAAACCGATACGTGCAAAATCCACAGTATATTGTTCTTACCTACACCGCCAAACGGGAGGTTGCTCGAAGAGAGCTGCATGAGGGTGTCATTAACACAAACACTACCACAAGAGGTGCGCTTCAGAATCTCATCCACAACCTACACAAGTAACAGATACTCATCGCATTTACAACTACAAATAAGCAGCTAACTTTTCTAAAGCAAGTGGTACTTGATTTTGATTTTCGGCGCCTAAGTACACGTAATCAATTAGTCAAAACGTACGGTAACTACAGTAATTCACTCTCGGTATTATAAGATGGTAAAGCAGATGGGATTAATGCCATCACTATTTCCAGGTTTTTCAAATTATCTAAACGCAAGTTTAAGTGTTAGCATAACTTACACCACGAAAAAAAGAAGTTTAGATGAGTAGGGCTATTTATCGTATGTATGTAATAGAGCAGGCAAGCTAGCATACACAGAGGTAATATAATATTCAAACCTAAATTCTGGCACTAACTAGCGAAATGTCTAAGCTGGTTGGCAGAGTAAATTTGTTGCTACGCGTGAGTTCATACTTTGAAGCCATTTCGAGCAAAGCAAGGCAACTGCAAAACTGAGCAGTAGTTTTTTTCATCTCATCCATCGATAAACAATTTGGATTAGCAGTTGTCTAAAGCCTGTGGCTGAAAATGTGTTTTTGCTATCATAAACTGCAACCTTCATAACAAAAGCATTTTCAGTCACAAGGTTGGTTAGACGCTATCAAAGACATCCATACAACTGTGCAATAGCAGCCACTTCACAAAACCGGATGAAAGTTAAAAATGCGATGAAAAAAATCCAGACTAAAAAGTTGTGCGATATTCATACATTATTTGAGTTGGAGAAAATATACATTGAGAGGGGTTTTTCCTGTGATCTGATAATCTTGATTGCTTCCTCATAATCCGCAACAGTTATAACCGGAAGGATCGGACCAAACAACTCCGACTGCATTGCGATATCATCCATACTCACATCTTGGTACACCGTCGGAGCTGAAACGTACACAATTGTTTTAGTTAACACCATAATGTTTAGTTTTTCCCAGGGATGTGGAAGCGTTTTGTGAAAGCAGAAGCTATAAAAGAATACTGCATCCGCTTTGGCGATTCATATCGAACGTTGAAAACTTACATGTAGTGGAATTTTTTGTAAAAAATATTACGAAAAGTTATTGTTCGACCAACCAGCATTTGCAAAGAAACCTTTTTAAAAGTTTGTCGTTCAGTAGCATGGCCAGCCTCCCTCCCATCAATTCAAAGATGAACCATGAAGTCGAACCAACTCAATTTTGAATCTAAAAGTATTCATAAATTCGCTGCTTAAGTCTTAAAAATTATAAGATATTCTCAAAAATTTGGGGGCTTTGCTCATTTTTTAAAAAATCAGTAGGGCATTCATTGATATAACACAGCATTCACTGGAACAAACAAAGTTTCCAGTTCCAACACTCGAATTTTTTCTCAGGTGGCAGTATGTTGTTCTTAAAAAAGTAAATATGGAAGAACATCATTCTGCAACTTCTCTCAAACAAAAGATAATATTGTAGAACTTTCAAACATGATGCTACAATGCAGGTCATATTGCAGAATAGGCCTATCGCTGCTATGTTGATAAGATACAAGCTAGTAAGGGAATTGACAAAGAAAAGAGAATTCAACGATTCCTCCATGTAAGATCGTAGAAAAATCTTTTTTTTACAAAACGTTTTGCTTACGGTTATTACTTTAGAAATGATGATGCCCTTTGTGCGAAAAATATTAAAAATATTTGCTGTTTTACGTACGACTGATTCTGTGTACTCCAAAGTCGATGAGGCTAAATACTATATTAATAAGGGTTATTCTAATATGGTATCTATAATCACAAAATTTTCGCAGTGTATATTTTTTTAGAGTCTTACTCTTAAAAATACAAGTTGCTACACAGAAATATGGGGCAAAACCACATATAAAAAAGAATTTATTTCAAAAAAATTCTATAATTGTGCAATAAAAAGATGCCTGATTATATCCAAGATTTACACTTTACAGGCGATGCGATTAAAACCTTCTTATCCTGAGCTCTTGGAGACCCGTTTCTAGACCCCACAGAAGTAATCGTCTCTTATTCTAAATTTCTAGCGGAACGGTTAGAAAAATTAGTATCAGACGAAAGATTACGACCATTTGCTTGTACGTTTCGCTTTTAGGCCAGTCCCAATCCGAATTTTTAGCTACGCCTATGCTCAGACCCTTGCATCGACAAACTAATTACATATTTCGGTTCAAGATTATGTTTTTAAGATACTGATGGCATAAATCGTTCAATTTTTACATATTTTTTTTGCGAAAAAATTATTAAAATTTTAAGTAAAAATTACGTCATCCAGTATTGGAATCAGAAGCGATGAAGGTGGAAGTGATTCACAAATTGACGCTTCCACATCCCTGGTTTTCCACAATATAGACAAAGTATACAATTAAGTAACGGGCAAACAACATGCAGCAGTATCCTAAAAATCGTAAACCGGTTAGGTGTCAAACAATTCCACGCGTTTGCTTCGAAGTCAGTGGCTGCACCAACGTCCTGCCACCTCAACGTGGTGGTGCAGTCCCCTCCCCAATGGGGATGGGTCGAAATGGCACAACAGTTCTCCCGAGGGGCTCGACCGAAAGGTCGCCCCCATTGTCTGGACTGTTTTTTCGCTGGGCCGCCCATTGACCGGTCACAACTGGGCGGCTCCTCTTCTTCTTATTGACCAGACCCCCTTTCGGCGTCTCCTTATCCTGGCATTGCTCCTTATTAGTGGCAATGTCCATCCTAACCCAGGCCTCATCAGCAACCATCCTCACCCCAGGTACCCCTGCTCCATCTGCCATCTGGATGTGGGCAGAGATTCTCTTCAATGCTCTCTGCTTGCCTCAAGTGGGTGCATTTCCTTTGCTCCTCCCTTACCCGTGCTGACTTTCGCACAATCTGTGCAACGAGCACTGCAGTGGGCTGGCGATGCCCAGTGTGCCATCCCCAAAGGAAAACTGACCCCCACTCAGACCCGTCTCCTTGTTACGCCGCCTGCGTCCCCTCCCCCAGGGTTCCCCCCACTACCGCCTGGCTTTTATCAATCACGTCTACCTCGGGGCCCCCCATGTTACCCTTGCTCCATTTGCTCTCTCGAGGTAGGTAAGGATTCTTTAAAGTGCTCCACCTGCTCCAAGTGGGTGCACTTCTCCTGCTCCTCTCTGACCCGGGCCGACTTTCGCAAAATCTGCGCGGCCGGCTCCCCCTTGGGTTGGAATTGCCCTGCTTGTCTCAATGGGGACCTTGCCTCTCCCACACACCAGCCAGCATCCCCCTGCCCCGTCACTCCAGCTCCGCCGCCACCCACACCCCCTCCACTTACTTGCTCAGATCTCATGGATTCATCTCTACCTCTCCCCTCACATCCTCCCCTCCTTCCGCCTTCACCCTACCTGCCTCATCACCACCACCCACAAGCTCACAACCAATCCACAACTTGCCACCCCACCCTCAAAGAAATCCACGCCTCTCACACAATCTCAGACTTCTGCAATGGAACGCCGGTGGTCTTTCCTCCTCCCGCCGTGCTGAACTAATCGCCTTTCTTTCTGGCAACCAGTATGACCTCATTTTCCTCCAAGAAACCCATCTTTCGTCAACCAAAAAGTTTTAAATCCCTGGTTAATATACCCTTCGCACGGATCGGACATTCGGTAGACAAGGCCCTGTTTCCTCCGGTACCCATAACACTGATGGTGGTGTCCTCACTCTCATCCACTCTGACCTGGCTTTCTCTCCTGTTTCTGTCTCCTCTCTGTCTTCCCAGGACCCCTACTCAGACTACACCTGTGTTAAAGTCCTTCTCTCCAACCACTCTCCTCTACAATTTCTTAACCTCTACTCCCCTCCCATCAGAAACACTCCTTCTGACTCTCGCACCAGGACCTTCTATCCTGACATCCTTCCTAACTCCCCTGACACTTTTATCCTCGGAGACTTCAATGCTCACCACCCAACATGGGACAGACTCATTCCACCTAACCCGCTTGGAAATGACCTGTTTCGCTGGATCACTTCCTCCGGTCTGGAAATTCTGAACGACCCCGCCTCTCCCTTGCTCCTTCACCACTCCACTGGGAGCCGTTCTTCCCCTGACATCTCGTTAGCTCCTGCGTCTCTCGCTCCCCACTGTGAGTGGCGCACTCTCCCTGGCCTAGGCTCAGACCATCTCCCCATTGAAATTGTCCTCCCCCTCTCTCCAGCTCGTCACCTAAACACTCATCCCCCAAATTCAACTACAAAAAGGCTAGTTGGGATGTTTACCAATCTTATATTGCAGAGCACCTTCCCTCTCTTGATTTTGATGCACTCAACATCCACCAGGCTGCCCACTCCTTTTCCCTCTTCTTAGTCGAAGCTGCCAAGGCCTCTATCCCCTTTGGTCGTCTTGGTCATTCCCCCAAAGCCTGGTGGTCCCAGGAAGCGGAATCTGCAGTGCGGGAACGACGGAGGGCCCGCTCTGTGGCACACCGATCTGAGTCGCACCGCCTCAGATACATAGATGCTTCTCGTAGGGCGTCCTCAGTCATTTCTAGAGCCAAATCTGCAACCTGGCAAGCGACCTGTTCTAACCTGTCTCCCCGTTCTAATCCTCGTGCTGTCTTCAGGCTTCTCAATGCCATCTAGGGCAAAAAGAACACCTCACAAGACCCTTCTTTTCCCGATTGCACTTACCCTCTTGACACTGCTAACCACTATGCCTCTTATCTTCGCTCACATCTATCTCAAGCGACACCCCATTCCTCGCGCAGAGCTGAACGACAGTTTATGAATGAACTCCGGAAAACTAGCTGTGAGGATGCTTCTTCCCTCCATAATTCTTTCTGCTCCCCCTTCTCCTTGACTGAACTCTCCACTGCCATCAGCAATCTCTCCTCTTCCACTGCGTCTGGCCCTGACCAGATTGCCTACCCTTTACTAAAGCACCTGCCTGAGCCAGCACAACTTTTCGTTCTTTCTCTTTTTAACAGGTCCTGGCACTCTCACACCTTCCCTCTTGTTGCAAACCTACCACTATCATCCCCATTCATAAACCTGGAAAACCCACTTCCTCTCCATCCTCTTTCCGCCCCATTTCCCTCACCTCCTGCATTTCCAAGCTTTTTGAGCGCTTGATTCTTTCTCGCCTAACTTTTCACCTTGAATCGAATCATCTTCTCTCCACTTGCCAGACCAGCTTTCGTCCTGGTAGGTCACCCCTTGACCAAATTCTAACTCTGTCTCAATCAATCTGGGACGGCTTCCAAAAGAAAAAACCTCCAGACCGAACCATTTTGGCTTCTGTTGACTTCTCCAAGGCTTTTGACTCGGTCTGGCACTCTGCTCTTTTTTACAAACTCCTCTCGCTCAAACTCCCCCCTTGCTTTGTTCTTTGGGTGCGCTCCTTCCTTTCTGATCATAGAGCTAAAGTCCAGATTGATGGTTCCCACAGCCGCTCCTTCCGCATCAGACGTGGGGTCCCCCAGGGCTCGGTACTTGGTCCAGTCATCTTCATTCTGTTTGTTCATGACATCACTAAGTATTTACCTCGGGGTGCCCATGCCTTCCTGTATGCTGACGATCTGGCCATCTGGTCCTCCTCCCCAGACCTGCTCAAAGCCTCCTCTGTTGTCCAATCCTCCCTCACTGTCCTAAAAACATGGTCCAACTTATATAGACTTCCACTCAATCCAAAAAAGTGTGAGTCCTACTTTTTCTCCACAGATCCCCATCAAGCCACTTTCCAACCCCGGCTGAACCTCTTGGGCTTCCCTCTTTTCTTCAATCCCACCCCTAAATTCCTTGGTGTAACCTTTGATCGGACTCTATCCTTTGGGCCCCATGTCCAATCCCTGTGTTCCGAATTCTCTCCACGCCACAAAGCCCTTCGTTCAATTGCCACTGCCTCTTGGGATCGCACAAAAGAATCTCTCTCCCTACTCTACAAAGCCTTTGTCCGTCCGGTGCTCACATATGCCTCTCCTGGATGGTTCCCATTCCTCTGCAACACTGCAACCAATCACCTGGAAGTTCTACACAGAGCTGTATGCAGGGTCATTACTGAATGCCTCTCTTCCACTCCCTCCTCACTACTCCTTCTCGAGGCCCAACTCCCTCCTCTAAAGCTGACTCTAGAGCATCAGACCCTCTACTCCTTTGAACGTGCTCTGCGCCTTCTCCCCGACTTCTCCAGCCTTCATGCCCTGGCAATTAAAAACGTTACCTGTCGACTAAAAAAGAAACCCTCCTGGAGATTATTCTGTTCTTCAGCCACACAACCACTCCCATCCCCACGTGAGACGCTGATCCCCTTCCCCCCTTTTCCCCCATGGTCCACAACCCACTTCACTGTTTCCCCCTTCATTCCCGACTGCACAGGCAACAGTTCAGCCCGACTCCAAACTGCTTCAAGCAGACTATCCTCCCTCCCCCCGTCTGATATCCAAGTATGGACTGACGGATCTGTCCCCTCACTTTTTGGTCCCGGTGGTGCTGGAGTGTATGTAACATGATCCAAATGCAACACATCCAATTTCTTATCCTTTTCCTCTGGTCCAATTGCCTCCAGCTTCACAGCTGAAACCTTTGCCCCCAAGCAAGGTCTTGCTTGGTGTACTTGCCATTTGATGACCTGCAAATTCCAGTCAGTCCTTTTCCTAACCGACTCCCAATCAGCCCTCTCAATCCTTTTTTCATCCCCCTCTTATCTCCTGCCTGAGTCCCTCTGGATTGTTTGGTCACTTGCCTCCTCCCTCCCCAACAATACCACTTTGAGCTTCCAATGGGTCCCCGAACACGCAGGTCTCCCCGGAAATGAAAAAGCGGATTTACTTGCCAAAACTGGTGCCTCTCTGCCCACTGATGCGATCCCAAGCCCTCTCCCCTCAGTTATTGCCAAAGTCCGTTATTCCCAATACCGCAATTGGAGACGTCACATCTCCCACTCCCATCTGAACTTCCAAGTCCCCGAAGTCTCTTCGAAGGAACTCCTTCTTTCTCGCTCCATACGCAGTGAGCTCTCCCGTCTTCGCTGCCATGGCCACAGTCTTCTTTTATCTTCATATCTTCACAGGATCAGTCGGAAGGAGAATTCTGCTTGTAGTGCCAGTGAACACGCTCTACAGGACCTCAATCATCTCCTCCTCGACTGTCCTGCTTCTGAACCCCTTCGCAAATCTATCTTTGGCTCCTCTCTCTCTATTCTCGATCTATGGTCTAGACCTTGGGGTGTGGCCCGACTGTTGGGTCTCCGCGGAGTTCCTCCGCGCCCCCATCCCTCGGAAGGGGTCGGGTAGTACCACCACCACCACCAGAGGTCAGTGGCTCCAATCTCGGGCCAGTCAAATCGGATAACAGTGTTGCCAAGTGCCAATTGCAGCATTCTATCAAAAGAGCTGTGTAGCTGGCAGGTGCTATGTCGCAGAGTTGGGCCCACAAGCTCGTTTTAGCGTAATACCAAATTTGATTGGAAGCCAGCTAAACGATCAGTGGTCAAGTGGATAGAACGTATAGCACAGAAACGGTAGAGTCGGGCTCGATTCCCGGCCGGGTCACACCAAAACTACAAATTGGTGCACACAGAAATCTTTCATAAGTAATTAATTGGTCAAAGATATTTACCAACTACAGTATAATAATCGCAATCGAAACTCTTTTTACTGATGATTGTGAAAAAGTTCTGGCGTCGAAACGTACCAATACTTTTCCAACAAGAGCCTCACTTTAATGATTTCCGGTAATCCTGACTTGTGTGTTAAACCCAGACATTCTGTGTCTGACTGACCACACAACGCTAAGCATCTTATTGGGAGGGTTCTGTTAGCAAGTTTGTCAAGCTAGGCAACCACAACGGATACACTACTTGACTCCAATGGCAAATATGCGCAGTGTCTTTCTCAAGAACACAACGACGCATTGCCAGTTCAGGAATCGAATCCGGAGCTAGCAATCCATCGATCACTAATCCGACGCCCAACCGAGTTACCGTCGCCGCACCGGTTTCCTGCAGATAACTGGAAACGTCCAGTCGACCAATATGTGAACGCGCTGATCCATATCTTTAGACACCTACCGATAAACTTTTCACTGGCGTTCATTTCACCGCCAAACACCAACTTCTCCCGCGGCATTTTTTCAATAATATTTGCCAGCCTTGCCATGTGTCTGTCGTTGATTATTCTGCCATAATCAGGAGATTCAATAGCATTTTCCCCAACCATTTCTATAACCGCAGACCTAAAAGAAATAACATTTCGGCTGGCAACATCAGTCATCACGTAATCTCATACCTTGATATTTGGTTAATTGACGGCCGAAACAAGATATTTCATTGACCGTCTTAAACTACGTTTTTATTATACTTTATTTATTGATTGTTCCAAAAGCACTGGCCACATTTGAAGCAGCGCTCTATCATTTGTCGACATTGAATTCCGCAACTCTGAAAAGCTTTTTACAGATTTGTAGCTAAGATTTAATTATTCACTAGGTTGGAGTAAAAAAATTTAAAAAATGTGTAGTTCTCAAATCCTGGCAAAGGGTCTAAAACTTATTTAAAATTTGTTTTTGGGAGGTTGCCCCCTTTTCCAGCCGACACCCCTCCCCCAAATGTAATCGCGACTGTGGGCGTGGGGGGTAATTCACATATCTCGGTAACCACTGGTCGTACAGCAATGGTATATAGCTCAAAATCTGCGGAAACACCATGTTCCTATCTGTCCTAAAAAGAAAGGTTTCTCTATTTTTAACACAAAAAAAGTTAAATCTGAAAAACAAAAAATATGGCCATTTTTGGTTAATTTATTGAAAAATTCACTTTTGTGTAAGCGCAGTCATTTAAGTGTGATCAGCGAAACTAATTCCTCTCACTCAATTAACACTGTATGTGATATGTTGCACCAATAAATGGACGAATAGTAAGTTCTACTTTTGCTGAGAAGTAAAATTTTACGTTAGATAACAACTTACAGGACAGAAACAATGAAAAACTAATATACAGCTTTGTTAAAATTTCCAGAAAGAGAATGAGTAATAACGATTGCATTGCTTCAAATTAGCTGGACACAAACACCACAAAAGAAAGTCACTGAAATGGAATAAAATAAAACCACGCTTTAAGTAACATAGTAGCCATGTAGCAGTAGCAACAGCGTAGCAAAGAGCAATTTGAGCATGGCTTCGACAACATTAATAATTGCAAAAAGGACCGGCAACAAAATAGGTGACGCAGAAAACGTCCGCGCCGAAAAGTCGTGGACCCGAAAATACTAACTACGGTAGTTTCTTTATGGCAAATAATCTCTAAACCGTAGTTGCTTTTGTCCATAACATACTAGAGTCAAATTTCATCCCATAGTAAATAAACCAAAATCATTTGTCCAACAACCCACTTCTGCATTATAGCTGATAGTGCACTACCCAGATGAAAATTAATTACCAAAAATTAATCATCGGAAAACTTAGGATGGTTTACAAATTATTAATATTGTCGAAGCCATGCTCAAATTGCTCTTTGCTACGCTGTTGCTACTGCTACATGGCTACTATGTTACTTAAAGCGTGGTTTTATTTTATTCCATTTCAGTGACTTTCTTTTGTGGTGTTTGTGTCCAGCTAATTTGAAGCAATGCAATCGTTATTACTCATTCTCTTTCTGGAAATTTTAACAAAGCTGTATATTAGTTTTTCATTGTTTCTGTCCTGTAAGTTGTTATCTAACGTAAAATTTTACTTCTCAGCAAAAGTAGAACTTACTATTCGTCCATTTATTGGTGCAACATATCACATACAGTGTTAATTGAGTGAGAGGAATTAGTTTCGCTGATCACACTTAAATGACTGCGCTTACACAAAAGTGAATTTTTCAATAAATTAACCAAAAATGGCCATATTTTTTGTTTTTCAGATTTAACTTTTTTTGTGTTAAAAATAGAGAAACCTTTCTTTTTAGGACAGATAGGAACATGGTGTTTCCGCAGATTTTGAGCTATATACCATTGCTGTACGACCAGTGGTTACCGAGATATATGAATTACCTTCCACGCCCACAGTCGCAATTACATTTGGGGGGAATGCCGTCCGGAAAAAGGAGGCAACCTCCCAAAAACAAATTTTAAATAAGTTTTAGACCATTTGCCAGGATTTGAGAACTACACATTTTTCGATTTTCAAAAAAAATTTTTTCACTTTACCCTATTATTCAGACCGCGACTTTCTTAAGCTTACTTGAATTCTTTCATAAAAGCGTTCTTGATATCTTTATGGCAAACAACATAGTCGGGAGCAACACAAGTCTGGCCAGTGTTCATTAATTTGCCCCACGCCAGACGACGAGCAACTGCAACGGAAGAACGCAAATGTTATGCAACGAAGAAGCTCGGTCGTTGGTTCGCTTTAATTTGTCAGCACAAATATCCCACAACCCCAACTCGATGGTGCGGTTCACATGCATCTCTTTTCTGGTATAGAGATGAGCTAAAACCGCAAAAAAAATTGTACAGGGGCCGAACGTTTTGATCGCTTCCAAATTCTGCCAGGAGCGCAGAGTTTGTAACCAAAAAACTGCCAGTAAGACGTACTCTTGGAAAAATTGAACAGTTAGACTTCACCTTACTTAACGAGCTCCTTGAATTCTAGATATTTTATGAGTACTTTTGATAAAATCAGCTTACCAAGTTTAATGTGGTTGTTGTTGTCAATGTACGCTGGAGATTTTCCTCCTAATTCCAACGTAATTGGGGTCAAATGTTTGGCTGCAGCCGCTGCTATAATTCTTCCAACCTAGAGAAAAACTTTTCCGTAAATATCAATCCGTACAGTATATCAATAATACGCATATCAATAATTGGAAGCATCGAACAAACCACGGCAGGATTTTTTTTTATACTGTGTTAATAATTTTACGAACGACACTCAAGCTAAATTGCGGTAAGACAATAAAAATCGTTTTTTACCAAAATTATTATCATTTCCTCCAGAATATTGGAAATTTGAACAGTTGAACGTGCAAGGTTTTGTAACGAAAAGTGAAAAATTAAATTGTGAAATTCAGTTATACAACAGTCTAGCATGAGAGCCTATCTCAGCCCCCCCCCAAACAAAAACAACCTGGCCTTAGAATATTGAATTTTATGAATGTTAAAAGTTAAAGTGACTACAACCACTCACATTGCAAGATCCAGTGTAAAAGATATGATCAAATCTTTGTTCTAGAAGCCGGGTAGTTTCGGGTACACCACCATTGTACACAGGAAAACAATCCTGAAAAAAAGTCATTTCTTAATAATTCAAAAAATGGCTAGCTTTCTGTTATGTCACAGCTATTTTCTGGCGTTTGACCCAGGCACCTGCGCAGCATTTCTGCTGTTTGTCTTGCATTGCAACAAGCTTTTGCGTACTGTTTAATAGACAATGACTTCGTAGATCTAACTAATCCTTTGAAGAAAACGTGCAAGTTTATATTTCATTCAAAGTCACAGAAGTTATTAATCGGCATCTTAACTAATAAGGACAACTTGACCCTTCTCTAAATTTATAGGTAATTCAAATATTCACCAAAATTCTCTTTTTTCGGATTATAACGTTCAATATCAAGTTGCAGAGGGCAAAATTATTCCGAATTTCAATAATCTTATAAAACCTTTTAAGTTGCTTTGAATGCTCAATCGCTCGCAACAAGAGCCTCTCATACTCATGCCACAAATTAACTTTGTAGTATCATTTTAATGCATCGAAACAACTCACCTTATCCAAATACTGAGGCACTAAAGTCGAAAAAGCTTTCGCAGTGCTTTCAGCAACTTCTGAAGGTTTAATAACAACGCAGTTACCTAAAATGCAGCAACCTTGGATCACCGCTTTTTCTTATCAATGAGAGCATGATGAAACGCAATAGCACACCTTAGAACACCAGCGGTATGTGTACTGAAGAGAAAATCCCAAAAAAATTCACATGAGTGGATAACCCACCGCAGGTCACAGCACAGATGGTGATGGGTACCCACTAGTTCCTTAATAAGGTGATTTGTAACAACACGTCAAGCAGCCACCTGCCCACCTGTCTACCACTCACGGTGGAGGCTTTACACTGTCTCTTTAATTGCTGAACGTCAAACAAGGAAGCTGTGAATACCAATTTTTATAGTCTTTGGTTTGACCCGATCGGGAATCGAATCCCAGTCTGCCGTTTCAGCAGCAGATACTGATCGGTTGCAACAACTCAATGAATGGATAGCTTCCCTACACTGTTTCGCAAAATAGGTTAAAACCAATAGGTAAGCAATATGATTCATAACGTAAGCTTGCATACTATGGCGGTAACAGCAACATGGTTCTACTCGCCGTGTAGCAAGTTAGGTGTATCCACATCTGCATCATCGCAACTGGGCTACTAGCTTCTTGCAGAGATGCTGAAGCGGAGGTGAAACGTTGCCGACATTGCAGTCGACTAGATCGACTCATACCGTGGTGTGCAAATAGCCAAAACTATATCCGTATATTGCTCGTACTGTTCTCTCCAAACAGTAACTGTGTTAAAAGTTGGCGAAATAAATCTGAATCTAACCCTGCCAATAAATTTTCCTTGAACTTGGAGGCCAGTAATTGGGCTTTTTCATCAACCAAGCACGCCTACAGCTGTGCAAAAAAGTTTTAAAAACCTGTTTATATTGAGCGGAAGTATTCTTGCATAATTTTGTTTAGCTCTGTTCAACTCGATGCTACAAGAGAAGCGAGCTAAACGAAATACAACTTATAAACGATTGAACAAACTTCAGCAACGCCAAATTTAACATGATCCAACTACCAAACTCGCATTGAAGTCTACTTTATGCTTCAAAAGCAATACACACCTGCAGCTATAGCAGCAATTAAAGGCATGAAGATAAGCAAGATGGGATAATTCCACGGTGCAATGATAAGTACCACTCCAAGCGGTTCTTTGTGTAGAAACATGGAGTCCAGCATTTGCAACATCGACTTGGAAACGTAGGTTGGCTTCATCCAATTGTCAAGATTTTTCAGAGTATGAAGAACTTCGTTTTTGCAATGAATCAATTCTGTCATCAGAAATTCTTGCTTTGACTGAAACAATAAACAAATTCACTTCAAAACGCCTTTAATTGAATGAATTTAGCCTTTCAGTTTTACCTTGTTCTGAAGTCTAAACGAGATTTTAACTTTTTGTAGCAACAAGAGATCCACGTGGGTAAGTTCTTATCAATTCTAGAGCTACATATGTGAGAAGATAAAAACAAGCTCTAGTTATGCTACAGTTCTGTAATTAAAACTGGTTACAAGCCTTGCCTAGTTAAGGTTTCCTCAATCATTGCCACACACAAAAAAAAACTGCGATTTAAGTTGTCACAGAAAACATGATGCAATGTAATACAAATCTTAATTGGTTTCAAAACGTACAATGATTTTTTTTAAATACAGTAAAATCCACGACAGGGCAATCCATGGTGTTTTATGTTGAAAACAGAATATAGCATCGTAAAACGCTACCTGTTGAAGAAACTGAATAATCATTACTCCCGATGAACGCAGTTAAAATGTTTCTTTATTGAAGCAGAAAGTCGGATTTTTTAAACTATACAAAATCGGTGAGAAAATCATGAGTCTGTTCATTTACTATACCTTTCTCAAATCATCATAAACAGCTTTGACCAATGCACCTTCTTGTTCGATGATTAACCTCCGCAAACCTTGGAGCTGTTTAATTCTCCATTCCTGAGCTTGTGTGATTCCTTTATCGTAACAAGCCCTGCAACAAAAAGCAAGTCTAAAAATGATCCAACGGTAAATTACAGTTCGATTCCGAGTCGAAACAAACCAAATGGTCACTTAAAGCTGTCCGGTTATAAGCAGGCAAGTAGCATGGAATTTTTTTGGGGGCAAGCGAAAATCTGGGGGCGGGCAATGATCTCCAAAACCAGGAAAGATCTTCTCGGAAAGAAGAGCTGAGTTTGCTCCCAAATTTCTGTGAAGAGCAAAAAAGAAAAAAAAAGGTCTTAGCAGAGCTAAAACATGCTTTTACTTGCAATTGACTGACTTAAGATATTTTGTTTCAAATCATTTAGGGAGCAAAATAACGTATTCAGGCACGAAATGCATGAAATTTTGTTAAAAATGACGTTCAACTGAACTTTTTTAGAGGGCAGTTGCCCCTCTGCCCCAGGTTATAAGCCTAATCTAAAATGACAGTGTGAAGCTTCCTCACAAGTCGATGACCGTCAGACAGTGACAGTTTGGCTAGAAGACCACCTGAAAGATCACTTCCTTGTCAAGGCCATCTGGCAGATTCCTTCGTAAAAGTTAAGCAAGCATAAACTGGAGACCCTGATGGAAATAACTTACCTTGCAGTAGCTACAATTTCATTTGCATTCGCCATAAACAGCCGTTGGAGAAAATCGAAGAAAATGCCGCAGTTACACAAACCTACACTTACACAAAAAATTTCTACACTACTCTATACAACCAAAAATGAAGTTAAAATCAAACACAACAAAAAGTCAAAAACTGATCACGATGTGGCCAATTCTGTGTTCAAAAGCGACTTAAATTGCAAGATTTACTACATCTTTATGCAACGTACCTAGTGGTCCACAAAAAATTGAACATGACGTCGGGAGGTAAACTTATGAATTTCAACGACAGAATTGTGGACACAATTTGCGATTGAAAATAATTATTGGATAATAATCACTGGTTATTCAAGCGAAGATACAAGAAAAAAGAGAAATGGAGATACTACCGTTTAAGAGTAGCAGAAATAAAACTAAAATATATGGGATTACTAGAAGTCGGCACCGTGCAAACATGGAGTATCATTGGAGTTAAAACCAACTCAGCAAACACAGCTACTTCCAAATAGAATTGACGTTTTTGGGCCATCAATCTAAGAACCACAAGAGCGGCAACTTAGGAAACATCCTCATAAACACGACAGCTTAAAATAAGCAATGTTAAGATGTCCACTTTGGCTTGCTTGTTTTAAAGTAGTCATCTTTCAGCTGGCCTTTCCCGAGGTTTCCGCTCTGCTAACTCATAGGTCATGCGGCACTAAACGTAAAACGGAATTTGAAATATTCAGGCTACGTTCCGAATGACACAACAATTTAACACAATTAACATAATACAACCCGCACAATACCAGCCTACCGCCCAATTACACATCACTTCGTATTGCTATTTAAAAATTTACATACGCCTTATAAACAATTGCGTTTCTGCAAGCATCTGAAATCTAAGAAAAGGGTAAAAAATTGCAAATTTAAATCTTTCGCACTAAATTAGATTCTTTCTTTAACCACATGCAGAATTTAAGTACAAACTCAAAAAACAATACTTGAATTACAAGATAACACGATAGTCAAATAGTTGCTATTTACATCCTCACACAATATAACTTATTGAATTCACAGACTCATAGTAAAAGCTAGTTTGGAATGGTTGTTTGAACTGTAAACTGACCAATAACTCGTGAATCTATGAAAATTATATCATCAATATGTAGAAAATCTGTTTCGCATTTCCCACACTTTATAAATGACGTGGTCAAACAGCCTCGATAAGAATCAAACCTAAGCCTTGCATTAAAATATATCTTAACAAAGTAAAAATGAACACATTACAAAAATAAACCATCACTTTAAAGAACACAAGAAATTGAAAAACTACCAAAGCTTTTAATTCCAAGATGTTGAACAACGAACAGACTGGCTTCACCCAGTTCCAGAGATACCTCGTATCGAACAAAACATGTACAGAAGATATTTTCCCATACAAAAATCTAGCAAGAGATGTACTGCACTAGTACTTTGTAGTATGAAGTGAAATGCAAACACGAAAGTCGTGAACATACTCAGAAACTTCTGCTATTACTACCACATTACCAGTTTATACACTAAGAGTTTAGACAAACTTCAGTAAACCAGAAATGCATAGGTGTCTAACATGCTGATTTATATATGACCTTGCTGCAAGCCAAAAAAATAAATAATCATTCTGTAACGACAAACTGAAGTAGTTATTACGATAATACCTTGCTGCACCACAATTTTTAACCCATAGTTTAATTTAACTTATTTAAGAATGAGCGACTTAGTTGAGCTACTTGAGCTAAGCTGGTAATCAAAGTGGCTTAAAACAGACCAGGCAAAAAAGGCATTCGAAAGGTCTGAAGAACTGATTAAATTAGTATTCACCAAGATTGCTTTTCACGCTCAGCCGCTCTAATATAGAAATAACAACACAAGCTAGATAATTTATGATAAAATAGAAACCATTTTACAACAGGCATTAAGTAGGCAATTAAGCCTGTCGAGACACATTCTAGAATACTGCAGATAACAATCACATGATGGCGCAGTATCCTTCTCTTTCTTCCGTTAATCTTGTGATCTGTAAAAAGATTTAAGGTGCAATTTAATAGCAGCAAAACTTATTTTTATTAAATTTTTTGTTTTAAGGACGTTCTACGTTCCCGAGGCCTACTACTAAACCGAATAAGTAGATCACCCGTCCAACGTTCTCAGTGTACTCGACCAGTAATCCAAAGAACCCCAAGAATAACTTTTTCGCGTTGTTAGTTTTAAAGCAGCCGTTCGCACTAGTAGTTTAACGTTTAAGTCATACAGTACAATAACGACTGGCCAAATCTAAGTTTTAAAGCTTTATAGTTAAAATGTATTTTTCCAAATGTAACTTTAAACCGTAAATGCATGAAAATGCAGCAAGGAATCAACGTCCACAACCCAATGAGCAAACGTTTTAAACATGCAATTTGTCCAATGAATGGATAACTCGATACATCAGTGAATTTCCGCAAAATATCTTAAGCTGTTTGTTATTCATCATGAAGACAGTTCTACTTCAGTTTTACGTCGACAAAATGTACAATGCAACTTAAAACAATCGAAGTTTTTGATAAACTAAGTTTTACACCATCACATTATCGCTTTGAAATTGTACTTTACTGACTACCCCATTAATAACTTTCTTTCTCAAATCGATTTGTTGTATTGTTTCATTGAAAAAAATGCGTCCCCATCTGTCGATACAAACTGCAAATACGGTACAATCCATAGCTCAACGACTCACCAAGTTCAGCTTACTCTGAGAAAAGGGCATGTATCTCGATGCAAGCGCAGCTTCCATGTTTTGCTTCCTCCAACAAATAGGTTTTTCGTGACTCAGCATATCGAATCCAAATTTCCCGTGATACCGACCGTAGCCGCTATTACCTGGATGTGGCAAGACATCAAAATTAGTTCTCTGCAATGTCAACTCTACCTTAAAACAACTACTATTAACAAAGAAAGAGGATAGCAGATAATTAGGTTTTGTTCCCTTCTTTTATCACATCGTTAGTCTCTAGAGCAAGCAATGCTGCCCAAACCCAACTCTCAAGAAAGGTTCGGCTGAAAAAAATCAAAATCACAACCCGATAAGCAAACCGGCCAGTTGGTCAAGCGGAAACACGTTCGTCGCTGGAGCGGAAGGTCTGAGCTTCAAATCTCGGGCCGGTTAAATCGGACACAGTGATGTCAACGGCTAGCCACCCCTTCAACATTTCTTTGAAAGCTGTGTTGCCCGGGCGTAATGATACATAGATGGGCCCGCCAACTCTTTACACGCTTCGGCGTAATACAGAGTATAACGAAAGATTTGATTAGAACCCGATGAACACGAGCGCACGCTTTCCCACTATGCAGCAGAGACGATGCTGCCCAATGAGCATTTGTCAATCACAGCAGTAGATAGTTAGCCAATGTCGTATTTACAATGCTGTGAGAAGTGTCGTGGCGATGTGGAGTTGAGTGGTGATACATACTGTACTGACATACCGTGCAGTTTAGACTTTAGAGCATTTAATTCCTGTCGATGTTTGGTTATGAAAAAAGTACGGTTGAATCGAAATCAATGACAAGCAAAAACGGCTATAAAATATACTATTAAAGTTTCCAAAACATGCCTACCTACTCCGCCAAACGGCAAATTATGTGATGAACACTGCATTAACGTGTCGTTGACACAAACTCCACCGCAAGATGTGTTGTTCAGTATGTCGTAGACAACCTGAAATGCACAACATCATAGACATTAGACATACCGTATATGTGTCATATACCATGAATACTTTATGCTGCAGAATGAGAAAAATGATTTAACTGCAAAAATTCAACGTTTAACTTAAACGTAGCTCGAACTTCAATATGTTCGCCGAATTTGAACTAAATCGCTCTCGTCAAAATGGAGCAGAAACAACGCAGCTAACATTCAACATTGCTCAACTATTGGCAAATTTTGTTTTGGTTCAAAACTTTTACCAACACAGATTGCTGCAGAAGGAAATGCTCTCCTGATCAAAACAGAACTTTCGAATAAAAGGTGATCATAGTTTTTGAAAAATATAGGTAATCTGTTCTGAAGTTAGTTATATGACGTAGCAGATGACATTTAATTTAAATTATCGCCCCAGTTTGGAAACAAACCCAAGTCAGCTGTTTCAGTACCAAGCATTACACTTACGGTAATTGGCCAGCTGACTGGTAAATATCAATCCAACTAAAAATTTTATCAACATCTATACCTGATTAGTATTGGAGAAAATATACATGGACAGAGGCTTTTCACTGTTATTGATAATCTTGATAGCTTCCTCATGATCTGCAACAGTTATAATCGGCAGGATCGGACCAAACAACTCCGACTGCATCGCACAGTCGTCCATACTGACATCTTGGTATACCGTAGGAGCTGAAATGTAAATACCTTGTTGACAACAACACCCAGAGCGGTGAAAAAGTTTATAATTCAAAAGTGAAGTGCATTTTTGAATTAACTGTAGTGCGAGTGACCTATTGAGTTGCGATGACCGATTTTGCTACGCAACTTCTAATTTCGATCATAAAGTGTTTACAGTGGTAAAGTAAGTCAGTCATTGAAAGCTCGGCTAATGATTGGAAGCGGATATTACGACATATTCGGACCAGAACGCGTGATCTATTTGCCTTGCAGTGTCGGTTGTACGAAGTATAAATGTGCAACTAAGCAACTTTATAACTCGGTTATGTAAATTATTTCTCAAACATACTTGGTGCAGTAGTTAAGTTCTGGTTACTTTATTTGACGGGATATGCTAAGGTTATTACAGCATTGTTAAGGAACAACAGGGTTTTATATAACGATGTTCAAGAATGGAGTCCTATCTACACTGTCGTCTGCATGTAAAGCATATTTAAACGCTACAGCTGACATCGGACTGATGGTGTCAAGTAACACAATACTTCTATTTGAGTAGATTACTCAAGGACTTTTTTCGGCAACGAGTACTTTTTTGTGGTTACTTTCCCTAGCGAGCTTTTAGTGTGAAGTAACGCTACTTAAGTAGTATTTTGATTCAAAAAAGTACAAAGTACTGCAATTTTTAATTCGAACCACGAATTCCTCAAAGCGGTTGACTTTTCTACCGGAAATTATTCAATTCCAGATATTTGTCTTTAGCTCCTTTTTCGCCTGGCAACTCTTGCATCAGAGGTCCGACCACTACAGCGACTTTCGCAATGCCTTTTTTCTACGCGTGCGGGAGTGACGTATCTGATAGTCAGTCGAAGGCGGTTCAAGATGGTCTTAGTTTTATATTATGCAATAAGCATTATTGTATTGCAATTTATTGTGCAATGTAATCACAAAATCTTTTCAATATGATAATCAATTTCGTCCCAACAGAGACCCAGACTCTCTAAATGGACAATCTAAAATAATTTTGTGTGATTTAGTGACGTAAAGTTTTTCAGGCTTCTGCCTGCCTTACATGACTTGAAATGAATTCGATCAAAAAAAAAAAAAAATTACAGAAAAAGGTTTGTTTAATCGTTTTGCGTGCTTCTGGCCTTAAGGCTACTAGCGCGGAAGCCTAGGGAAGAGCCACTAGAACGGCGACTACTTAAAACCAGCAATGCGAAAAAATATTCTTCCCACAGAAATCGAACCTGCAGCCTTTGGATTACCGGTCCACTGTTCCACCACTTGAGCTAGAGAGGACGTCTCCTCGCATGCTTAATTTTGGTTATTTAAACGTCAAAAACATCTTACCGGTAATTGACTTATTATTGAAATCATACAAGCAAGTAGCTGGGTTTAAATAGCCAAAATTAAGCATGCGAGGAGACGTCCTCTCTAGCTCAAGTGGTTGAGCAGTGGACCGGTAATCCAAAGGCTGCAGGTTCGATTCCTGGGGGAAGAAAATTTTTTCGCATTGCTGGTTTTAAGTAGTCGCCGTTCTGGTGGCTCTTCCCTAGGCTTCCGCGCTGGTAGCCTTTAGGCCAGAAGCACGCAAAACAATTAAACATTAAAACTCTGGCCAGCAAACGTCAAAAACATCATAATTGACTTATTATTTAGAAAAAGGTTTATTGCAGAATACACTAAATTTATTGCGGAATATACTTAATTAGCTATGGTGCGCGACTTTAGCCCACCTTGTAGATGTAGTAGACTATACGAGTGCACTGATAATGCATGTCCACGCAGTGTCTTTCTTTTTAGCATATTGATTTACCAATGACAGTGAAAAAGTATTTCAGCAAAAATGTTATGAAATGATTCCATGTAAATTGAGGGTGGCAAGATTTTCAAATCTTAAAATCTTGCTGTTGTTGTTCGTTTTGAGTAATTGTCTTGAATGCATAGTAATAAAAACATGCCACAATTAACACTGTAATTCATAACTTTTAAGAATGAGGGGTTAGAAAAAAAAGCGCTTATATGGCAGTGATGTGAAGGTGATCGACCAGTTGTCATAATTTTTATGTCGATTGAATAATTTGTTTATTTACTTGAATACTTCGAGAAATAATTGTACTTGAGTACTACATTTATACTTTTATTCAAATACTTTTTTGGTCAGTACTACTGAACTTATTAATTTTTTCGTCAGTAACGAAGCTTTTATTTCATTACAATTTTCGAGTACTTCTTACACCACTGCGTCGGACTTATCAAGTAGGGCTGGGGTGTCAACTTTTTGACATTCTATAAATGCAAAAACGTGCAACTAATCAAAGAACTCACAAAATTTTGAAAAGCCTTTAAGAAAAGGCAAAAACACCCAAAATTCATTTTTGTTTGTTCTTGGCTAGGTGGGCCCTGATAATTTTTTGAGCTTTTTTCTCAATTTCTTCGTATGCAATTATGCGTACATATTACTGTACATAACACTTGTACCCACAAAAGTTTGCTCCAAAATTTTCGAGTATTTAAATATAGCGACATTCAAAAAATTAAATCAGGCCGAGCGGTAACCCGCTCTTCTCTGAAGCAGGAGGTCGGAGGTTCAAATCTCGGGCCGGTCACATCAGATACAGTGTCGCCAACGGCTCCCACCGCTGCGACATTTCTTCTTGAGCATCTCTGTTGCCTGGGCGCAGTGACGCGGATATGGGGCCCCGCAAACTCGTTACACGCTCAGGCGTAATACAGCTAGCTAGTATATTGAAAGATTTCATTTACCATTCGAAAAAATAAGGATATGCAGTATGCACCAAACTTATGCCATTACAAAAAATCTGCTTAGAAGAAACAAAACTCACAAACACAATCGTAAATTTGAAAAATATGTAACAATCAGCAACAACATATTGTGAAGATTTTTGATGAAACAAACAAATCAGGAAAAGTTTTTTGCTTTAGCTAGCAAGTCAAACTTAATAGATAGCTATTCTCGGAAAAATTGCCTGCATAGATATATCAAAGGCTATAGTAGCCTAAATATAGTCAAATTTACCAGAAAAGCAGAGACTTAAAGAACTGAGATTTGCAGAGTTGCAAAAAGTGCAAATAAAGATGATAATGCAAAACAAATTGCAATCAGTGAGCGAACAGTATCTACGCAACCACTGCTTGCATAACCCAGGTCAAGTGCCACAAAAGTTACAGTTAAGTTTACTTTTCAAGTTTTGCTTGCTAGCTTAGCTCTAAACCAAATACAAACCAATAAATCTCGAGCTGGCATCGACTTCTCCGCCAATCACCAATTTTTTTCGAGGCATTTTCTCAATTACTTCGGCCAAGCGAGCGAAGTGTCTGTCATTAACAATCCGAGCAAAATCGCCACATTCGATTGGGTTCTCGCCCATCATTTCCACGAGAGTTGACCTTCAAACAATCATACCACACAATCACATCTTGATTCATCTAGATGCCTCAGCGAGGAGACGGCGAAGAAATCCTCCGAGTCAAGAGACTGCTACAAATACTACGAGATACAAAAGTTTAACGTGCATGATGGTAGTGGAGCTAACCAAACCCGTCCGTTAAATGGAGGCAGAGGAAAAATTTCAGAAAGTATGTAATAAACGGGCAATCGAGCCAGCAGGTCAAGGCAATACGGACTGCCAACGATTCTAAGGAAGTTTCTAAAAACAAATCTGTTTCAAAATTTGAGCTCTTTATGTCCAAAGAAAATATTTCAGCAGATTGGTTAGTATTTTTTTTTTGATTTGTTGACTGACCAGAGTTTTAAGTCGGGCCGGGCGTTTCGGCTCGGTTTCGGGCTTATGAGTGGCAAAACATCGGGCTTGATATACGTACTTGATTTGTATTTTCGCCTTTCAAATGCTTGGAAAGCGTAATTCTAACTACTTTACAACACTGAACGCGAATTTGTTGAAACATCAATGCGATTATTATTATTACGTCACATTTTATCAACAACGTGTACTTTAATTACGAGCAATAGCCGTACACATTTTTCGATCAAACATAATTTTCGGGCTTTTCGGTCCTGGTTTTGGCTTTAAATTACTTTTCGGGTTTGGGCTCGTACTTGTCAGCCCGTTTACAACTCTGTAACTGACAAACAATAAATTCGTCGGAGTTCTTAATTGAAGCCAAACTTTCAAGAAAGTATCTTATTTGCTCATACAGTACGAAAACGTCGACAGTTGCATCTAATCTAGAGTCGTCGCCAAACTTTGCAACCGACTGCGGCTGAGCCAAGTATACAGTAAATTAAAAACAAATAGAATGTAATAATTTGGATCTTTTTAGACTACAACACATTTATGGTTACACAATTGAAAACAAAAATTTAACGCTCACTTTAATTCCTTCACAAACGCATCTTGGGTATCTTTGTGACAGAGAACATAATCAGGAGCGATACAAGTTTGTCCAGCATTTACCAATTTTCCCCAAGCCAGCCGTCGAGCAACTGTAATAATTAGGGCAAGTTTTTGCAACTTTTTTTTACAGCTTCCGACAGTTTCTTAAATTGCAACTTTTTTCTTTTTTACATGCAACGTTTTACTGCAATTTTTATCAAGTATCGCACAAAATATTCGTGTGATTGAAAAACATGCAATAAAACTATTTCGGTACAGTTCTTTTGTCCGTGATTTGCATAACAAAGAGCCATGTGACGAATTACCTGCGTCTCAATGTTATTTAGGACGCAACAGTTGGCTTATAACTTTGTGCACTGTGAAGTAAAGTTTTAATATGCTAGGCAAACGCTTAATAAATGATCGCCATTTCTTTTCAAGTAATGTTTGCAAATCTTTGGCATTGCATGTAAATAAATTGCTTGACTTAAATAACTTACCGTGTGTTTGCGCATAAACGCAACTTTCGTTAAATATAAGTGCAATTTTTTCGATCTCAATGTTTTAACCTTAACTTGGTGAGGTTAATCCTAGTCTCAATTAACACTGTATCCTAAATCAACAATCTAAACAAATCCTAAATCCTAAACCTAAACAAATCCTAATCTCAATGTTTTAACCTTAACTTGGTGAGGTGGCAGTAGACTTAGATGACCTTTCGGTCCTTCGCTGTCTCCTCACCAAGTGACTAAATATCGCTTTGACTCTGCAAGTTTGTGTGTTGGTTTTAAAGGAATTGCATATTTCGATGCTTTGGTGATAGACCTAGAGGAAGTTGCAGTTTTTTCTTGTGATATGACGTCACTTGGTAAATAAATAAATATGATGATGATCTTTTAGTGCAACAAAAACTTGCCCACGTAATAATTAATAAACTCAAAATAAGTAAACGGAAGTGACTGTGCAAGAACAATCTGAGGGTGCAGGAATTCGTTAACCACAAACGGTACTGTTAAAACAATACCGTAGCCTACTTAAACAAATCAGGGCCCTTAGTGGATACCAGAAGCACTATCTGGTACTAAAGTGCTAGTAAAGATTTCGATTTAGTACCACGTAAAATCAAGACTTTAAAACTAGCAATCACATTTTTCAGCTGAAATTAACATCAAAATATAAATATACTGCAAAGCTTCCAGTATAAGCAATAGACAATGCCAGTAAAACTAAAACGCCTCTTCACTGTCTCCTACTAAGCAACTTGATAAGTATACCGAACTATCTAACGAGTAATTAGAATTATGTTACAAGATTTAGTGCCACAAGTTAATGTCAGTCAAAGTTTACCTAACTTTACGTTGACATTGTCATCAATGTAAACTGGAGATTTTCCTCCTAATTCCAAGGTAACTGGAGTCAAATGCTTGGCTGCAGCGGACATGATTATTTTTCCTACCTGAAAAATACAATTGATACGTGCCTTCCATTGTTGCTACGGCGTAAGAATGTGTTGAATAGTAGAAGACTTACAAAACCATAAAAAAACTGCTTAAACTACAGGTGTAAGTTGAAATTTGAACAAAATTTGTCAGACATTTTGCCGTCAAAATTTTGTAAAACATTCAATTCTGCATTAGATTTATATTCTGGGGTGGACTAATCAAGTTAAAGTTGTAAGAAAAAAAATTGGGTTTGCCTTTTTAGCAGCTGAAGTTACGAGATGAAGACGATAGCCTATACCGATTGCTTGGTTATTCAAATTTACCGGTTGAGTTAGCCTAATTCAGGGATCAAAATTCTTTGCATTGTATCGACTCCTCTTCACACTGATGATGAAGTCAGTTGACTTCGAAACAAGGGAATGCTACCGCGATAGGGGGCTCCGCCTCACGTGCGTCACTAGAGGTTGAAATGATTACCCATTTCGACTTGCGTCACTAGGGGTTGAAATGATTACCCATTAAGGTGTTGTCAAATGAAGTAGGATTGTAAGACGTGATGTCTCTGTGAACTATTAAATTAGTTCTGCTTATTTCACTTCAGGAATAATTTAACTTGTACTACAGATGTTTGATTGTTTATGAAAATCGATCAAAGTCAAACTTGATTATCAAATTTCGGATACTTTTAGAGGTCTTTTCAACTTATTTTTACGACAGCATAAAAATTTTAAGTTTTACATTCATTTACAGTATTTCATTACTAGCAAACGTGTATTGCTATTGCTGTAACTTTCAGCGATTCTTTTAATATTGCATAACTTCAAAAAAATTCATAATACAATTCAAGCTTATTAGTCGAGCAGTAACGCGTTTGTCTCTGAAGCGGGAAGTGTAAGGTTTAAATCTAGGGTCCGCCATAATTAGACACAGCGTTGCCAACGGCTCGCCACCGCTGCGAAATTTCCTCGTCGGACCTGTGTTGCCCAATCTCAATGACGCAGAGGTGGACCCCGTATAGTCGTTACACGTTTTGGCGTAATACAGCTAGTACAATGAAAGATTTGATTTGAGGCAACTTATATCACGACTACATACATTACATGATCCAGTATAGAAAATATGGTCAAACTTTTCTTCTAAAAGTTTAGTTGTTTCAGGTATGCCACCATTGTAAACTGGAAAACATTCCTGAAAAACACAAAACAAAAAAACAATTACTGTATTTTTCGGACTATAAGACGCACCAGAGTATAAGGTTCAGTAGCAAAAAATGGCTTTTTTGATTTTATTTCTTTACATAAGGAGCACTAAATAAAATACAAATTACAAACCTCTAAAAATTGTAACTAAACACCAAATAACTCTAAATGAAATAAACTGCGAAGAGAAAGAGAGTATAGCCTGATCCATACATAAGGTTCATTTTTGTTTTTTTAAAAATTTTAAGTATTTCAAGTGTGTTTTATGGTCCGAAAAATACAGTAGTTCTATTCTGCAAAACTATCAAGACATCTAAATGAACAAAACATCACATTGGATGAACTGAAAAACATTCAAGCTACCGGTAATTTGACCAGTATTGAAGGACTAAAATGTAAAAACTGATGAAAAACTTTTCAGCGGCTTTTACCGATCGTGCGTTTTTTTGAGCGGAAATACGCATATCGTTTTGAATGTGAATTAAAATGCAATACAAAAAAAAGAAAAAAGGCAAAATGCTTGCAATCAAATGATAAGCATATTTCTGGAGCGCAAATACGCGTGATCGGGAAATACCGCCTTACGGTGCGTTAAGACTGGACGCGAAGCGAAGGTTGGCGACCTTCGCGAGTGGTCGATTACGTCACTCGCGAAGGTTGCCAACCTTCGCGAGTGGTTGCTAATCTTCGCGACAGGTCGCTTCATAGGCTAATTTTAATAACTTATTTTTAAAATGTATTCAGTAAGCAGAAAGCTTTGTGTACTTCATTATTGAAGCGCTATTATAGTAATCACAGGTTCTGTTTCGCCATAGCGCACTGGAATTACCGGTAAAACGAAGATTGAGTTTGTATAATGTTATCACGCAATAACCGTGAAGAAGAGTCTAGACTAATAGCTCAGGTAGCAAAACAATCTTGAGAAAAAAGTTTGTAAAGTATAAGTGAAAAACGAAGTACAGTAGATCGAATTTGGAAATGAAAAGACTAGTCATTTCTTCAAAAACGTAGTAGTACTACTTAGCCTATTTACTAGCTATCAATGATTTGTCTAGATCCTTCCACTGAAAACTTGCCATAATCTGTTTTGACGATGACAGTTATGGGTTTCAATGCAGAGACGCTAAAAGCAGATGTCAAAAGTTCGCTTTAGGTGTTTACTCAGTTAACAAATCCTTAAACGCTTTCACCATCCATGTCTCATTATGGTAGTGGTAGATCTACTGGTATCTCGTAGAGTCTAGACCAATAGGCTAGTCTACAGGTACATTTAAAGCATAAAATATGTTGTTTTTTTTGATGTGATCTTTCTTTTTCAGGCAAGCATGTTATGATACCTGTAGTAAACTTAAACAGTTGTTTGTATTTCTTATTTAGTGCTGTTTATGAAGACTCCCAATGTTAAAGGCGGTGAATCATCCAGCCAATTCCGGTGGTTTACAATAGCTAAAATTGAACTACAATTTTTGATATTTTTTGTTTTGATTTTGGGGCTGCGTTTGCAAAGATATTCAACAAATACAAAAAGATGTCCCCCCGAAAAAAGTTTTTGGAAACTCTGAGTTTTGATCTTCCCGCCAAAACCACAGTTCTCTATGCTATTAGGCCTACTGTAATCGTATTAAACTATTAGGCCTAACTATCTCTAAACTATTAGGCCTAATAGTTTAGACATAGTTAGGCCTAAACTATTTAGAAATAAACTATTTAAAAATAAACTATCTCTAAACTATTAGGCCTACCACAGTTCTCTAAACCATTAGGCCTACTGTGGTTTTGGCGGGAAGAACAAAACTCAGAGTTTCCAAAAGCTTTTTTCGGGGAACATCTTTTTGTATTTGTTGAATATCTTTGCAATCGCAGTCCCAAAATTAAAACAAAAAGTATCAAAAATTATAGTTCAATTTTAGCTATTGTAAACCACTGGAACTGGCTGGATGATTCACCACCTTTAACGCTATGAGTGAAACTGAAAGCTGGATTTGTCATCAGTTATGTAGTGGATTTTTTGCTTATTGTGCAATGAATTGCTGTGTTGATTTGCTGAAGAAAGTAAAAAAACACTGCAGTTTTTGCATGATTTGACACTATCATTGAAGGACAAGAATTTAGCACAGTAATACCAGCAGATGCTTTGAGGAAAAGTCAGCTTCTAAAACTAAGTTTGGTGTTTTACTCGCTAGAGCAGAGCTTATCGATGTTTAGGGCGAAGTTAAATGCTTTTGAGAGCATTTTATTAGTTTGCATTTTCTTGCGGTAGCAGTATGTTGCGACGATCGCGTTTACCTCAAAGGGCTTCGCTCCAAACCACCGTTTGTAAGACACAAATTTATAGCTGTAAGGTCAAGCCCCCTCTTACCAAGTTTTTGGTTATGTCCCTGATAAAAAAAAACATTTCGATTTTTTTATTTGAAAATTGTTACTCAAGCATCTGAATAAGAGTGTTGTTAGTACTCACATTTTCATGTAACTGACGCTTCCTTCCATCGTCCAATTATTTTCATTTTAAATGCTGTATCAAGTTTTTTGTTTAGTGGTGACTAATGAGAATGAACAATATTAATGACCTTGCTTGGCGGGTACTTCTCTACCAATAATAGTAACCTCAGCAAAAAAATAGAACTCACTTTCTACTGGTTAGATATATATTGGCTTTCTAGTTCATCTAAATACACTGACTGTAATTGCAATGACTGAACTTCAGACTTAAAATTGTTTACTTTGTCACTTTATTCACACTGTAAAGCAGTAAAAATTTTAAGAGACAGCAAAAATTCAGATATTACACTAAGACACAGTAAATGAATATTTAACACACTTGACACTTCTATTTTCATCGCATAGGACTGGAGTGAAAAGTCACTACCAGACTACAATATTCATGATTATAAAACTTGGGGTAGTCCAAAACCATTGCTTCCAGTTCAACTTGATCACTGTTACAAACCTTCAGAAACAAGAAGACTTTTAAGAGGATATTCAGAAGAAAAAATTCCATGTTTGTATCTATTCAAAGAAGTGACTACTAATTGGCCAATCCAAAAGTTCATAGAAATTTTTCGATTTTTTGTATCTATCTAGCTCTTGTATGTAGCAGTGTAGCTTGAAACCAATTCCAAATACAGTTTTATTCACCAAGTTGGCTTGGTCAAGCAGACAGTGAAAAAACTTTTGAGAGTTTTCCAGTATTCAAGCAATTGTTCAATTGTGGTTACTTTTCAAACAGCAAGCTAACAAACAATGGATAAAAACACTATCAACACATTCAAAACTACCCTGTTGGTGGATTATTTTATACTCTGAAAAAAACAACAACACCATGTTAGTTTAAGTTTACTTTGAGACAAAAAAGCAAAAGCTGCTAAGCCAAAAGAACCACTGGACTGATACAATAGCTTCTGCTATGCTGCACAGAATAAAAAGTTTTGTTTTAAAAGCTAGATGTCGTGGGGCTAGGCCTACTGCTTTGGTGCATTCATTATAATAAAGCTCTGAGATCCAGCATAGCTATGAAAAATCACTCTAGGATTTACAGCCTTAGCTGTCTAGATCCAAATTAACTTGGCTAGCCTAGGGCTATCGCGAATCTAACTTTGCCAACAACCTACTCTTTGGACTGATAAATAGGCGTTAAACCGTACAAATATACTATTTACATTATTTTCTAGCAAACTGCGATCCTAAAAATCCAATCAGTGATTTAATAGGTTATCTTACTACAGCCTGCAAGCAAGCGCTGTTGCACAACTGCTTGCGAAGGTTGCAACCTTTTGCGAGCTGTCGATGACGTCAAATTTTGGTTGCTTTGCGTTGCTTTGTGTCAAGTCTAAATGCACCTTTAGTCATCAAAAGCCAAAATTTACTTGAAATGCAATAAAATTATTGACAAATATGTCAGACTGCTGTCCACTGCCAAATAAAATTAATAAAGGCTAGCATTAAAGTGCTAATTCTTCTCTGAATGCTTCAAATCAAATCAGTTTAGGCAGCATGATATCTATCAATTAAAAAAAAAAATCAAGCGATTACTTAATTCTTGCAAGGAAATTATATTCTACTCACTTTATCCAAATATTGAGGAATCAAATGAGCAAGCAGTTTTGCAGTGTTGGGAGAGCACTCAGATGGCTTGATTACTACACAATTGCCTAAAAACAATCCACTTAAGATTAAAAACAATCAGAGAAATGTTAGCAATTTTTTACATACGAAAGACTTCAACTTAACATGATGAAATTGAAGCAATTTAAAAACTACTCTATTGCACCACATTTGATATGGCAACAAAACAATCAGATTTTAAGTGCATTTTTTAATAATGATATTGTTGTTCATGCAGTACACCATTGCAGCTGTACCACATTGTACAACCGACATGCTACAAAATTTTTCTTTTGGTCATCCAGCTTCAGAAATGAAATGTAAAAAAACACATCAAAATTATGAATAGACATGTCAAATTGGATTATTATAATAAATGAAATGCTACATTATGACACAAGCTTAAAAACTAACCGGCAGAAATAGCTGCAATTAAAGGTAACATAATAAGTTGAATGGGATAGTTCCAAGCTCCAATAATCAACACCACACCAAGAGGTTCTTTTTGCATATACATGGTGTCCAACATTTGTAGCATGCTTTTAGGCACATACGTTGGCTTAGTCCACTCATGGAGATTTTTAATTGCATGAAGAGCATCATTTTTCGAAACAATTATTTCCATCATCATCAATTCATGTTTAGCCTGGACAGTGGACAACAATAAAAATGAGTGAAAGAAATTAGTGCAAGGCAAATAACTTGCAATTTTCCCTTTTTACAGGCTATATACTGGCTTTGTATCATTTAATCTTGGCACAGAAATGCAAAATATTAACAATGTACATTTGACAGTATTAGTACAGTTATTTCCAAAGATATGATTATTCAGAACTCAATAACATCCAGTTTATAATTCAGACAATATTAATAAATTATGAAGCATTTATGTTGGATATTCTCACAATTTAGTTGTGATTGTTCTATACTTTATGTATTCCTCACAAACATATTTTAAAGAAGACAAGTCTGAAAAACATCAAGGAAGTACAACAGCAGATATGAAGATAAACTGTGAATTGTCCTGGAGAAGCCTTAAATAAGCTGCTTAGTTTATAAAAAGAGTGGAAACTGTTGTAATTTTAGCAAAAGACGTGATATTGCAATGATCACAAACTGATAATACAAATAAACATTGGATTATTTTTGGAAAAAATTACAATTTCTACATTCTGT
The DNA here is from genome assembly GCA_963965965.1 of Trididemnum nubilum. Classification (NCBI taxonomy): domain Eukaryota; kingdom Metazoa; phylum Chordata; class Ascidiacea; order Aplousobranchia; family Didemnidae; genus Trididemnum; species Trididemnum nubilum. The sequence goes on from OZ014485.1 coordinate 35,362,260, forward strand.
AAAGCACAATGTATTCTCTACAAGTTGAAATAAACTTTTTTGAAAAAAAAAACTTTAGCCAATAATTGCAAATTCTGCCCGATAATCCTATTATGCTGTCTTGCCACCATTTGTGCTGGATGCTAATGTTGTAAACAGTTCATACACTGTATTGAAGTATTATCTTGAAAAGTATATTACTTGAAAGGGTATTAAAGTATAGATAGTTACTATTTCATCGAAAATTTTCAAGTTAAAAAGAATAAAACGAAAATAAGAAATATTCATCCGCACTTTTTTCATTTGCTTTTTTAGAGGTTGAGATTAGGGTTTCGGTTAGGCTTTGGGTTCGATTTGAGAATAGTTTTAGAGAAAGCATTTGAGTTTGGGTTAGATTTGAATCAGAATTAATCAAATACTAGATAAAAATTTTCCGGTGAAATAAAGCTTTCCTAAAGTATATTACTTAAAAGGGTTTCAGGACTCTGTGAGGTTTCATTTTTAGGGTGGTTTTTCTTTTTTCACCATGCTCTGTTGAGCTAAAGTTAGTTATTGGGCCAGTTGCACCACCCATCGACCACCTACGCAACCGTGCCAGGCCTCACACCAGCCACTGCCCCCTCTCCTTTTTATCAATTACTCAAACAACTACTCCGGCCATTAGTTTTACTTGTATCTTGTGCACCTGCTTGTGTACGTTTAAAAGTGTGATTGATTAGGCCTACATTGTGTACTTCAACTTGTGTGACAGGTGTAGCAACCATGCACATTAAAATTGCTCTTTTGTCCTCAATATCCTCTGCATGTCTTAACGTCTGACATTGTGTTGCTACTTCCTCTTCCTGACTCTACGTCTTATTATTGTGTAACTACGCATTCGCTACTGTTGTGGCGGTCAAGAATAAAATGAATGAATGAATCTTATGCATTTTTATTACTTTATCACAGTGCCATTATTTTTCTTGAAAAACAGTACACCTAACAACCCAAGCTTGCTTTATGCTGCAACCAAAGTTATCTAGTACTTACTTTTCGTAAATCTCCATAAACGGCTTTTGCAATAGTATTTTCATGCTCAGTAAGTAACCGACGTATTCCATGCAATTGTTGGATTCTCCATTCTACAGACTTAGTAACACCACTTTGAAACGCCGCCCTATGACAATAAATATTCCACCAAATTATCTTGTTAACTGCAAAAATTATAGATTTGGTCAGGCGTATAGTAGGTCATTGGTACACAGTGGTGGGCAAATTACTGTGTAAAATAATGTAGTAAAAAGTAATAAAATTACAATTACTGTGTCGTTACAAATTATATACAAACCACTTTGAATGAAAAATTCAGTTAAAATGACAACAGTCTAATTAGTAATGGAGCTATATGAAAGAAATTGTTGGATCTCGTCTGATAGCTGTCATTATGATGCTTTTTCGAAGCAATTTAGTTGCTCACAAATATTATTTTAATAACTGTATTACACCAGAGTAAGAACAGAATTGTATGATACTAAACTAAACAGTTTTTGAACTCTGAATCTATTGTTTCTATGGTCAAGGTCATATCACAACAAGTCAGCTACGATGACTCCTGGGCCCTGGCGTGCTGAAGTAAGGTCTTGAACCCTAACGCTATGAAGCTAAATTGAGCAATAAAAATTTAGTACATAATATTGTTATTAACTCAAAATTTGTTGCATACTGGTACCCTACAATTTTGATAAATAATTTCCAATAACTATAAGTCGCTAAATATACACTAATAATCTTAATATCTAAGGACGTCGTTAAGTATGAGCCGTCAGCTTTTTTTCGGAATCTCGGTGACTCGTGTATAAGTGTGCACGCACTTTTGCTCTCATGCATGCACTCATTAGGGTTAGATTTGGGGAATAGCTTAGATCGAAGAAAAGGAGAGCGCATGCACGCTTATACATGAGTCGCAGAGCTTTCGAAAAAAAAGCGACGGCTCATACTTTACAACAACTATATCTGATATCTTGCTTACAGTAATCCTCATATTGTACTGCATATTTTTTGTTGTTTTATCAACAGTGCCTACCATCGGAGTTGGGTTTACCGTAAGGCAAAATGGCACTGTACATGAGGCAATATTGAGATCCCTGGGTGTGTAAACATTGTTTGGTGGTTTTCAATTTATTTTGGATAAAAAATGCGACTTTCTGAGTCAAGGAGTGGTAGAAAACTTTTTTATTGTTAAAAAACTTTTGTGAGCAGAAAATGTGGTAAAGGGCCCTGCCTACTGGCAGTGTTCCCTCTAACTTTTTGGCTAATTAGCCAGTGCCCAAATTTTCTAGAAGCAATTGTGCCCAAAGCTGCAAAAAGACATTGATGTGCCCTAAATTTTGTACCAATCCAGTATTGAAGTAGGCTGACACCAAATGTCATATTTCCACAAATTTGTTGAATCTTCTAATGCTATGTTTACTGATTTGCCAAAGTGATTTGTCCTAGTTCCAGCAAATTGCAGATTTGCTGGAAAAAAAATCAATCGCCTCAGCATGAACACTGCCAACCAATAGCACTTCTCTTTAGTTTCGAAAAATATTATAAGTTTATAAAGAGATAGTTGGTAGCCTATAGGCCTACATTGAAAGATTCTACCGTATTTGATTTCTACAAATATAATTGTGTTAATGACTTTAGTCTATGTTAAAGTAGCCAATGTTTTTAGGCTAACAAATGCAAGACAGCAGAATGTATATACAGCAAAAAATAAGTTTAGTCTGAAGTAGACAGACAATATAGACCAATCTGTGGTCGAGTAGATAGAGCATCTGCTACTGACTCAATAGACTGTGGTTCGATTCCCGATCGGGTCAAACTAAAAACTATAAAAAATTGGTATTAACAGCTTCCCAGCTTGACATTCAGCAATTAAAGGGACAGTGTGAAGCCTCCACTGTGTGTGGTAGACAGGTGGGCAGCATGACTTGAAGACCAAAAGGTCCCCTTGCAGTCTCCTGGCCAAGGCAACTTAGTGAATAATTGGGATAAGGCTGTAAGGTTGATAAGCCAAGAGTTAGAAAATAAAGCACTGGCACAAAAGAGTACGCCTATTGTAAGCCCAGCATAAACAATTTAACCACAAACTCTGAACTCACCGAGTACTTGCCACAACTTCACTTGCAATTGCCATTATATATACCGGTAATTAACAATGATACAGCAGTTGGCAGTACTGCAACTTAGTCACACAGCAAGCTGATATACCCAAGAAAACGAAGTAAAAACTGAAAACAAAGTATACCGTATATACGGCACCGGTAATTAATATAGGCTAGGGCACAACAGGCCTACCAGTGCGTAGAAATGCAATTCCGAGTTATTAAAAATACACGAACAATAAAAGAATTATTAAAAACAATAAGACTATCGTAATTAGGTAATTCAACAATTATGTAACGACTCTGCTTTCAGGAAGTTAGATTTTACGTAAATAGCCTATGCTATCTGTTATCTTGCGATGTTTATTGAAGCCACAAGACTGCAAGTGCAAGAGCGTGTTGGTTGTATCGTAGAAGCCGCAAGCGCAATTATTAAATTAATATTTTTTTTAGGACGCGTTAGGACTGTAGAACCAGGGATGGTAGAACGCATTAGCAGAGGTGGAGTCGAGGACACAAGGCTCGAGGCCAAGGCCAAGGACAGCCTTTCCGAGGACAGACACTCTCGAGGCCAAGGACAGGAATGCTCGAGGCCAAGGACCAAGTACACAAAGCGCAAGTGCTCTCGAAAAAATAAAAAAAAAAAGTCTTCACAAAAATTTTTCAGGCGATCTCCAAAAAAAAAAAAAAAAGGTCTTCACAAAAATTTTTCAAGCGATCTCCACAAAAAAACGTTTTCCAAAAAATTTTTCAAGCGCTCCACAAAATTTTAACATTCCAAAAAATACTGCTGTCCTCGAGCCGAGGACAGGCCAATTTTCGAGGACTTGAGGCCTCGAGGCCAAGGCCAAGGACTTGACCTTCGAGGCCAAGGCCAAGGACTTCAAAATGTGTCCTCGAGGACTCCACCTCTGCGCATTAGGACCCGTTATAACAAACCAATACTTTTTTTAGGACGCTATCAAAAATCAACTTAAATCTAGTTTATTTAAAATAAATTTTAATTGGAATTCAAGCAAAATTAACTAAAATCTAGTTATGAACAGAAAATTAGATGTAAACTCATGCGGTAATAAACGCAGTACGGGTCCAAACTAAAACACCTCCGTCGTAAAACAGTTTGAATTTAAAGCAATCAAAAGTTTGTGTTTGGTCTTGGATTTGCTATCTCGCAGGGTGGCATCGCTGCCCGAACCCCAACTTGAATGCAAGGTTCTGAAGTAAAAGGAAGAAAAGATATCACCGCCAATCTTCCTACTCGCGTAACATTCCACCGCAATCGCAGCGAATTGAACCCGTTCGCGGATAGCGGGAGACGTATGCTCTTACCACTATGCTGTCAATAACCGCTAAAAAAAGCGTCGAAATGCCGTATTTAACTTGTAACAGTCGGAAAAAACTTCCGAACTTCTTAGGACGGAAGTGTTTTAGTACTAGTACAGTAGAGTGGAGCGGAGTGGATAATTTTTACGCTCCGGCCCCACTCCGAGATGTCTTTAACTGACTCCGGCTCCGATCCGACTCCGAAATTTTACAACAACTCTACGCTCCAAAATACTTCGAGACAAAAATACGCCTCGACGAAAAATTCAAACCAATTTTCATATTGCTCAATAGCCTGGTATTGCTCAATTGCTCAATAGCCCAGCCTAGCTACATATTCTGATATTCTATACCCAGAATGCAAAAATAGTTACTCATTTTATTACCAACTATCACTTCGACTAAAAAGACTACTTTAAAGTCAGACTACGGCTCCAATCCGACTCCTAATTTTTTTAAAAATTGTCACTCTGGTTCCGGCGTAAAAATGCAAAATCCGGCTCCGACTCTGCTCCGGCTCCAAGCTCTACTCTATAGTACAGTACAGCATTTATTACCGCATGAATTCGCATTTAAAGGCGGTGAATCATCCAGCCAATTCCAGTGGTTTACAATAGCTAAAATTGAACTATAATTTTTGATATTTTTTGTTTTGATTTTGGGACTGCGGTTGCAAAGATATTCAACAAATACAAAAAGATGTCCCCCCGAAAAAAGCTTTTGGAAACTCTGAGTTTCGATCTTCCCGCCTAAACCACAGTTTTCTAGGCCTAAACTATGTAGAAATAAACTATTTAAAAATAAACTATCTCTAAACTATTAGGCCTACCACAGTTCTCTAAACCATTAGGCCTACTGTGGTTTTGGCGGGAAGAACAAAACTCAGAGTTTCCAAAAACTTTTTTGGGGGGACATCTTTTTGTATTTGTTGAATATCTTTGCAACTGCAGTCCCAAAATTAAAACAAAAAGTATCAAAAATTATAGTTCAATTTTAGCTATTGTAAACCACTGGAATTGGCTGGATGATTCACCGCCTTTAATGTGTTATTCAAAACTAGATTTTAGTTGATTTGATTGAAGTCCAATTGAACTTTTAATTATATAAACTAGAGTTTAGTTTACTTTTGATAGCGTCCTACAAAAAGTAAAAAAAGTATTGGTTTGTTATAACCGGTCCTAATGCGTTCTACAGTCCTAATGCGTCCCCCCAAAAAATATTAATTTAATAATTACCCTTGCGCTTCTACCTTCTACAATGCTACACGCTCTTGCACTTGCAGTCTTGTCACTTCAATAAACATCGCAAGAGCTAAGAGGCAAAATTTACGTAAAAATATCTCACCGCTGAAATGTTACAAATTACGTAATATTGTGACGTATGGTTCTAATTGTAAATAATGTAGTTAACTCCGTAAATTATAGAAAAACACACGCCACAATAAACTGTAAATAAAAATATATTTTACTGCACTAATCTCTAACTAACCAAAATAAAATAAACGTAAGCGATTTAACTATAAATAAAGATCAACAAAATACTTGATTTGAAATTGAACTGAAAACGTCGACGTTGATGAAAAAATATGTTGCTGTTGCTGCTTGTTGTTGTTGCTTGTTTCAAATCCAAAAGAGAACTCAAAATAGTTTTCTGCGTCTGAGTTCGGACAGTGAGAAAAAGGCAAATGTCACGCCACCAATCAGCGCATGCTCCAAGCAACCTTCTTGCAAACGCCAACAGCGACGCGAAGTCACATGATTAGCATTACAAGCCGGTTGAACAGAGCAAGGCTTCGATTCTAGGCGAGGTGACAGCCGTCACAATATTATCCTACGAGTGAAGTGTTACGTAACGACGTAACGTAACAGCAGCCACTGCCTACATTTAAAACTCTGGCCAGCAAACGTCAAAAACAGGGGCGGCTCGACTATGGAGACTGCGGGACTGCAGCCCCCCCAAATAATTTTGTGTTTTCTGTCATTGGCATTGCAACAAAAAATTGAAAATATTTACACTTTTATATTCAATTTTTATTGTGAAAAGTTTATGCGATTGCCTCATTTGTTGAGCCAATTGAATACTTTGTTTTCGTAATAACAAGGAAACAATTTTTGTATCACGCATTAAACACATCTTTTGTGCCAACTCGAGACTGCAAAAGTTACAGTCCAGCTCGCCAGCTTAATCCAGACATTTTTTTTTTCTTTTTCTATCGCGAGCTATTCAGCCGACTGGACTGCAGTCCCAAAAAAACTTTTTTCTTCAACAAACGAAACCGAATAGAGCATTGTTTGCGGCAAGGGTTGTTGCAACAGTTCAAATGGTAGCCCTTCTTTAAGTCGTCAAGGATTTCCGTTAAGAAAGAAATGATCAAAAAGCATTAATGGCTTCAACGAAAGGGTCATCGACCATTATTCACAATAAAAAAGCGTCGAATGAACTTTTTATTTTAAGAACAATGTACTTGAAATTAAGGATACGCTATAAAAGTATCCAGAGTCTTAGAAGCACAATTAATCCTATAATTAATAAAATATTGTAAACTTTTTGTATTCTGTTATAATCTGGTTAATTTGCGATAGTTTGCCTTTCTACGCTCATGTTGATACCTGTAGTCCTAGCTATACTGAGGAGGAACAAAAGACGAATGTTGATTTCGAAACAGTATGTCTTAGGCTATTAATCATAGGTTTGGTTGTGCTTCTAAGACTCTGGGTAGTGTCTATAGAACTTTATTTTCAAGTACACTTTTTTTTACAAGAACCAGTAAATTTTATCGTAAAATTGCAAAAGCGCGAATTGAACAACAACCAAAAGTTTTCTGAAATGCCTTTACAATGCGCAATTAGCACTCTATAATGTCGGAATCGTCGCAATTTTGCTTGCAAACTGGGAAATCACTAAAATTTTATCGTTTTGAATCAGCACAAAGTTTGAAGTTTTTTTCAAATTTGAAATTTCTTCTTTTTAGTTTGTTTTTAATTTTTTGTGCTAAACATGGCATTGATCCTAATTTATATTTAAATTTTGAGCAAAAATGAACCTCGGGTTCGTATAGAACTGTTCTTATAAAAAATAAGTGAAACTACTCTACGTCACTACAACATATTGTAAATCGGGCCAGGATTTTTGAGTCGGATTCGGGCTAAAATTGACATCGGGTTTGTTCGAACTTGCCTTGTGTTTTAGACTTTTAGGTGCTATGAAACATAATTGAAATAACGTTGCTACATAGAATGACGATTTCAATACGATTATTACGACACATTTGTTAAAGCATTATAATTGATCATCAATAAGTAACTTTATTTTATCCGCATTGGGGCAATCACGAATTCAAATTTTCAGACCAGGGACGCCCAAACTTTTTGAGGAACGGATTACAGTGACTTTGAGCAGACCGCACAATCATTGGATGTAAAAACTAGCGGAAATTTAGATGAAAACCAAAACAAAAAAGGTTTTTATCGCATTTCAATGCAATTTTTGTCGGGATTTTAAATGGTGGCCAATCGAAACGAAACAGGATTGATTTGTTTTCTTGCAAAATTTGTCTGCTAGTTCATATCAAAACCTACGGCTCTGGGGTTTGGGCAGCTGTGTTTTAGACGAAACTTAACTAACTTTCTGGCTGTTTCGGGCCTGTTTTTGGCTTTGTCGGGTTCGGAATTATGCTTTCGGGTTCGGGCGCAAGCCCGGTCTCAAAGGACCATTGTCAGGGATCGGTTTTATCATTTTGTGGAAGTTTGAATAACTTTTGGTACCTTTTAAGCAATATTGACTGATTCTGGGAATGCACTCCATGTTTCATCATTATCCAATGAACTGTCTCCACTAAATCGTCATTTTGTCCTTCTGTGGTCTGAGTTGGATTCTTTGGATCTCCCCATCAACAATTTTAGACTTATTCGTAGAGGAGCGCTACAATCATGTTACCGTAACGAAGCACCGTAGCAAACGCAAAAATAAGTAGATATGAAGTGAAAAGTTTATAGATTGGCTTTGGCCTACTAAAAATAGTTTCATTTTGTAGATTAGTACGAAAGACGCAAACAAGCTTTGTACAATATCACGAAAAAAAAATATTTGCAGCCCTCCTGTTTCAAATAGGTACGAGCCACCACTGCTCAAAAACATCTTAATATTAATTAACTTGTTATTGAAAAGTCAGTGTTGCCACCATAGAAATTTAATTTTCCGTTTAATTACTCATTTCTCTACGTGCCTTCCGTCATTCAAAGTTACAAGAAGCCAGTCATGCAAAAGTCATGCAGGCAGCCGCAATAAAGCGTAATGGCACGTCGTTTTTGTAAGCGAAAAAGCTGCTGCCACGTAATTGCTATCCCTCAGGTTGGCATCGCTGCCCCAACCCTAACCGTAATGCAAGGTTTTTAAGCAAAAAAAAGAATGTTTCGTGCATTTTCTTTTCCGTTCCTGCGTACTGCGTCTATACTCCGTTTACTTCCATTCCACACGTCCTAACACGAGGAGCTAGTCGTTCAAAACTTACGCAGGGAGCCGCACTAAAGCGTAACGGTACGTCACTTGCATAAGCAAAAAAGCTGCTGCCATGTAATTGCTTTCCCTCAGGCTAGCATCGCTGCCCTAACCCTAACTGTAATGCAAGGTTTTGAAGCAACAAAAAGATTGCTCCGTGCATATTTTTCCTGTTCCTGCGTACTGTATTCTTCCATTCCTTGCAATTGCAACCCAAGTGCGATTCGAACCCGGGTGTGATGGTCGGAAGCTGAGCACGATAACCACTACACTATGCAGCTTGCAACAATGCACTGACAAAATGTCGAATTTAAAACAAATGTATGAGAAAAAGGCAATGGCACGTGCGTGAGTTTTGCATGACTAGCTTCTACTGTTCCTAACCCAATCGTGCATCAAACCTGGGTGCGATGGTTGGAAGGTGAATGCGTTAACCACTAGACTACGCAGGTCGCAGCAATGCAATAGCAAAATGTTGTATTTAAACCAAATGTATGAGAAAAAGGCAATAGAGGGTTACGCTTATATGCGGCTGCCTGCGTGACTTTTGCGTGACTAGCTTCTACTAACAAAGTTCAACTTCAATCCATAACATGCCATTACCAATCCATGACAATACCTTGCTGCGATAAAAAAACAGAATAAAATAACACAAAAAAAAACAATGGTGCGACAAAACAGCAAAAGGATTAGAAATCATCTAAATGCATGGAAATACCAAACGCGGAGGTGCTATCAAGCCGGTTCGCGAAAAACTTGAATAACATAACTTAGCAGTTAGCACATTTGAGTATTTGACCGTCCAGCCCATTTTGTAACTTGACCTCAGCAGTTCCTAGATTACTGATGCCGTAATACAAGCTTGCTATTATCACAGTTTTACGCCTATTTTTTAAGTAACTGTTAAGAACTACGTACTAAAAGGTGCAGTTGACCTAGTGATCGCATGGTCTTATTATTGCTGTTTCCTGCCTGCGTACTTTTAAGCAGAGGTGGAGTCCTCGAGGACGTCCTTGGCCTCGAGGACGTCCTCGAGGACACATTTTGAAGTCCTTGGCCTTGGCCTCGAAGGTCAAGTCCTTGGCCTTGGCTTCGAGGCCTCAAGTCCTCGAAAATTGGCCTGTCCTCGGCTCGAGGACAGCAGTATTTTTTGAATTGTTAAAATTTTGTGGAGCGCTTGAAAAATTTTTTGGAAAACGTTTTTTTGTGGAGATCGCTTGAAAAATTTTTGTGAAGACCTTTTTTTTTTTGGAGAGCACTTGCGCTTGTGTCCTTGGTCCTTGGCCTTGGCCTCGAGCATTCCTGTCCTTGGCCTCGAGAGTGTCTGTCCTCGGAAAGGCTGTCCTTGGCCTTGGCCTCGGATTTTTTTTTTGTCCTTGGCCTTGACCCTGGCCTCGAGCCTTGTGTCCTCGACTCCAACTCTGCTTTTAAGCGTATGGTGAAATAAACTTGACTTGTAAGAACTAGTAAACTTTGGGTCAATGCTGGTAGTTCTTAAAGGGCTTGAAGCATCCAGGCAATTTTGGTAGCCTATAACTTAATAGTTAAAATTGAAATATTTTTGTAATGTTCTGTTCTCATTTTGGGGCTGCGGTTGCAAAGATATTCAACAAATACAATAACATAGCTTATCACTGTAAAAAGTTTTTGGAAACCCATAATCTTTTTTCTCAGCCTATCCCACTTCCAGGGAGAAAGAGAGACTAAACAATATTTACTCTTTCAGTAATAGCGCAGAACCTATCCAATTTTTGTAAGACACTCACTTTTTCTGGAAAATGAGGCTGGGAGAACAAATTTAGGGTTTCGAAAAAATGTTTAAGGAGATATCTTCTAGTATTGATTTGTTGAATATGTTTGCTTTGTAACCACACTCCGCAACCCTAAAATGAGAACAAAAAATTTCAAAATTATCTTTTAGTTTTAACTATTGTACAGAGGTGGAGTCCTCGAGGACGTCCTTGGCCTCGAGGACGTCCTCGAAGACACATTTTGAAGTCCTTGGCCTTGGCCTCGAGGCCTCAAGTCCTCGAAAATTGGCCTGTCCTCGGCTCGAGGACAGCACTAATTTTTGGAATGTTAAAATTTTGTGGAGCGCTTGAAAAATTTTTTGGAAAACGTTTTTTAGTGGAGATCGCTTGAAAAATTTTTGTGAAGACCTTTTTTTTTTGTTTTTTTTGTTTTTTTTGTGGAGATCGCCTGAAAAATTTTTGTGAAGACCTTTTTTTTTTTTTTTTGGAGAGCACTTGCGCTTTGTGTCCTTGGTCCTTGGTCCTTGGCCTCGAGCATTCCTGTCCTTGGCCTCGAGAGTGTCTGTCCTCGGAAAGGCTGTCCTTGGCCTTGGCCTTGGCCTCGGATTTTTTTTGTGTCCTTGGCCTCGAGCCTTGTGTTCTCGACTCCACCTCTGCTATTGTAAACTACCGGTAGTAGCTTGACGTTTTCATGAGTTTTCAGTCTCATTTGTTCTTAAATTTTATCGAAGAAAAAAGTGACACAAAATAGTTTTGCTTGGATGAAAGTTGGCTTTTGGTACAGTATGCTCACAATTCTTGAACTACAGATAGTCTTTCGAAAAATCAACGGTGGCAATATAAAAAAGTCGAAAACTCTGCTGCCTACACTTATTATACTGGCACTTACAAACATACAGCTCGAGATCGGTTTTATTGAAGAAAGAGAACTACTTGAGGCAATGAAGATATGCCCCAAACCTTGTTCTACTTTTCTTCTTCTATCCGAGAAAAAGATTTAATTTGTTTGACTCTATACCATTGGCAATCCAGAGTATTAGCTAACCAATAAAACTCACGCCAACAACGGCAGTCGAGCGTAACACTATGTTACTTTTTTCTCATACATATGAATTAAATACAGCATTTTCACACGATCACAATGTGGCGGTGATGATGTAGTGGTTAGAGCAAGCACCTCGCAACCTTCGTGCTCGGGTTCGATTTGCGCAAAGCGCATCTGGCATATTTCGCTATCAATGGAGATTCGTGTTGGGAATCAATCAATCAATTTTATTCTCAAACGCCAATTGCGCTGATGGAAGCACGCGAAAGACCATGTCGGTTGTCTTGACTGCAGCTCCCAACATAAAAAACACGAGAGGGAAAAAAACATTAATACACCAGAGGTGGAGTCGAGGACACAAGGCTCGAGGCCAAGGACAAGATCCGAGGCCAAGGACGGCCCTTCCAAGGACAGACACTCTCAAGGCCAAGGACAGGAATGCTCAAGGCCAAGGACCAAGGACACAGGCACAAGCGTTCCCCAAAACAAAAAGGTGTTCAAAATTTTTTTCAGGTGATCTCCAAACGAGGAAAACAAAAAAGGTCGCAAATTTTCCGCGAGGTTTTTGGCGTTTTCCGACATAATTTTAAAAATGAACAAATCCCTACTATTGCAGGAACCGATGAAAATGCGCATCGCACTATATGGGGATCCTCCAATATGAATCCTCGAGGAGAGGATCTGCTAGCGTATTGTGTTAGTGCAGACCTGAATTTCTGTAATGTAGGTAATAAACCAATATTCAGAACTAATACGCGTGAAGAGATTTTAGACTTAACCTTAGTGAACCGGTGAGCGTGGGACCGAATAGTTGGCTGGCATGTTAGCAACGTGCTATCATTCTCGAATCACATGAATATTATATTAGGATCACATGCATAGGCGTAGCCACGGGAGGGCCCAGGGGGCCCGGGTCCCTCCCAATTGAAATGCTACCAATGATAAAAATGTCACAAAAAAGACTACTGTTTCTTCCGTTTCAGTTTCTTTTAGCATCTTCGCGTACAACAGTAACCAACAATAATATTGATCCAGGGGGCCCGGGCCCCTTCAATTTAATTTTTACCAACCAAATTAGATGGGCCCCCAACAATAATATTTAAATGGCCCCCAATTTAAATGGGCCCCCAACAATAATATTGATCCAGCGGTCCCGGGCCTCTTCAATTTAATTTTTGCCAACCAATTTAAATGGGCCCCCTACAATAATATTTAAATGGCCCTCAATTTAACTGGGCCCCCAACGATAATATTGATCCAGAGGCCCGGGCCCCTTCAATTTAATTTTTGCCAACCAATTTAATTTTGCCCTCTACAATAATATTTAAATGGCCCTCAATTTAACTGGGCCCCCAACGATAATATTGATCCAGGGGGCCCGGGCTCCTTCAATTTAATTTTTACCAACCAACTTAAATGGGCCCTCTACAATAATATTTAAGTGGGCCCCCGCCAATAATATTTAAATGGCCCCCAATTTAAATGGGCCCCGAACAATATATTGATCCAGGGGGCCTTATTTTTGTGATTTTCGTTTTATTTAAAAAATTAAATTTGTTTAAAATGGTAATTAGTTTAGAAATTTTTTTCTTTGGACCCCTTCAAAATGATGTTTGCCAACTAATTTAAACGTATAACCCAAGTGAAATTAAGGGTTTGTATTCAAAAGTTGCAAACAGAGGCCCTCATTTAACCTTTTTATGAACGTAATGCAATAATAACCTGGGACGGATTTAACATTTGGCACAGTGCCAGCGGCCCCGGACTTAGATAAGACTTTTTTAGTCTTCACCTCTATTTGGTAGGAAAATATTGCGAAAATCCCAAATTGCCAGGGCCCAACTCAATGTACTATAAATCTAGCCCGGGCAATAACATAGTTTGTGGGCGTAACAATCTACGGTATATTTTTCAATAATAATTCACCTCCACCTCGCCAGTTTTTATGCAACAAAATACTTTTGTAAAAAATTAGCTACTATAATGGGGAATGCTCCTTGAACAAATTTTTGAATTGATAGGGCCTGGGCCCCCTGGCCGTATATGCATTCCTATCAGAGCTGGGCACCCGCTACTTGAAAAGTAGCGGCGCTGCCGCTATTTGGCAAAAAAAGCAGCGGCGCTACCGCTTATCGCTACTCAAATAAAAAAAGTAGCGCCGCTGCCGCTACTTGCATGCAAAACAGCGGCCGCTGCCGCTACTTTAAAAAAAATAAATAGTATAAGGAACGATGGCATTCAAATACGGTATCTAATGGTGAAATTTCAACTTTATTTACGGAAGTTAATTATTCAAGCCTTTTAGATATTGGTTCAGGTTACAATCGGCATTAGCAGGCTTAAACGGTAGATAAGTGAGTGTAACGTTTATGTCAAAAGGACGCGCCCCAATGCGGTCGACCGGCTCGATTGAACAACCTATCGAGCTACTCTCCGGGTTGACTTATTAATCCATATATCCAATTTCACTTTTACTTGTGGCTACGTTGGAGCTGACGCTACATCATCCCCTCCCTTTACGCTGGCGACGGCACATCCTCGTCTCCAACCAGCGCAAGGGAGAGCGTCCACCACTCCAACGTCCTGACGTGCTCGCCATTGTAACGTTTATGTCAAAAGGACGCGTCCCAATGCGGTCGACCGGCTCGGTTGAACAACCTATCGAGCTACTCTCCGGGTTGAGTTATTAATCCATATATCCAATTTCACTTTTACTTGTGGCTAGGTTGGAGCTGACGCTACATGAGCAAATCACCATTCAATTAGGTGTTGTCATGCTCCATTCAAAAAAACAAGCATTTCAAAATGCTGATTGGTTAAACCAGCGCTTTAGAAATTACTTAGGAAGTCACCCTTGGAAGTTACACTAGGAAGTTAAATTCCTTATCGCATTTTCTACACAACCAAAAGGCTATAAGCAATATCGACTCGAATAAGTTACGGTTTTGCCATTAAAGCACAATGACGTACAGTCATAGGTGGGCACAAGTCCGTTAATCGTTAATCCGTTAATAACGAAGCTAACTTTTTCATTAACTCGTTAATCCGTTAAAAAGTTTTTTCATGTTAACGGACTAAATTAACTTCCGTTAAGTGCTGTTAATGGACTAAACTAACTTCCGTTAAGTTTTGTTAACTTCCGTTAAGATTTCTATCGTTAATATCTTGCAGCTTCGTTGTGCATTTGAACTTGTTTTTATCTTGAAATTAGATTAGACTGTAAAATGTAACTTTCAAAACACAAAAAGACCACCATAGCAATAAATATTTCCTTACAATCAGCTTAACAGCGTCAATGCGTGTTCTAGAAGCGAGTGAATAAAACGAAATGTAAGTTGCACGCAAAATGTTAACGGATTAACGGACTTTATTAACTTCCGTTAATTAAAGCTGAAAATAACGGATTAACGTTAACGGAGGTGTGAAGTTTGTTAACGGACTAGTGGTTAACGAAGCTAACATTTTGCGTTAACTTGCCCACCTATGCGTACAGTATTCAGCTTCTATACAATTCTGTCCCGGCTCTTATAGCTCTGAAGTAGTCGATCTGTTTATCACACTCTCGGCCCTCAACTACTAAAATAATTCTTTGCGTAGAGATCCGAATGGAAAATTTATCAATCGACCGAGTTCCAAAACATTTCTTGGAGTTTTGTAGAAATGGTAGATGATTCACGTCCCTGCGATGATTTTGTCCAACTTTGACACAAAAGTAGATCGAGCGTTTAAGATATTGGTGTTTACGAAGTCGAAGGAGATACGTAATAAAGACGTACATGCTAAGCAAATGATGCTCAATGCGATTCATGTTACACTGAGTATTTTTTCTGCAAGTATAACTCCATAACTAAGTTGTCTTTGAAGCTTATTTATTACCAGGTTCTATTAGTTCGTTCAATTCTCTGCGCACTATAAATTCAATTCTTAGTTTTACTGTTAACTGTTGTAGCAAAATTTATTTTACTACGCATTGACGTAACTACTCTGGCCCGGCGCCACGGGGCTAGGCGTAGCCAGAGGGGGGGCCAGGGGGCCCGGGCCCCCTCCAATTGAAATGCTATCTATGATAAAAATGGGACAAAAAAAACTATTGTTTCGTCAATTTTAGTTTCTTTTAGCATTTTTTGCCTACAACGGTAATTAACTATAATATTGACGACCAGGGGGCCTGGGCCCTCTAAATTCAATTTTTGCCAATCAATTAAAATGTATAACCTGGCTGAAATTAAGGGTCTTTATCATAAAGTTGCTACCTCGGGCTCTCATAACATTTTTGAAAACGTAATGCAATAATAGGGCGGGATTTACCATACGGCCCAGTGCCAGGAGCCCTGCGCTCAGATGGTAAGACTTTATTTTTGGTCTACACTTATGTTTAGCAGGAAGATGTTGCGAAAATCTTTAAAGTGCCAGGGGCCCCGCGCAATGTAAATCCGGCCCGGGCAATGGCATGGTAATTAAGCGTGACCATCTATTCTACGGTTTTCAGTAACAATTCATCTCCATCCACCTCGCTAGTTTTTACGCTAAAAATGCGTTAAAAAAAATTATCTATGAAAAATGCTCATTGAACAAATTATTGAATTTAAATTGAGGGGCCTGGGGCCTCTTAACCGTACATGTACTCTTACAACTGGTTATTTTCATGTCAAAACAAAAATCTTTTAAGGAAAATCTTCTAGAGGATTATTTACTACTAAAATACTTATAAATTTAACCCCAAACTGCAAAATTACAAACTTATTTTCGACCAAATTATAAGTAAAAGGAGAATTGAAACAATTTATTTTTTTTCAATTGGCTTTCAAATGTTAATAATCTACTTCTTTCAAATGGGTCTGAATACGTGCAAAATGTGATCCAATGGCATTAAAATAGCTTTTTTTTTCAAAAAAATTCCAAAAACTCGCCCAGCGACTGGGGGCTTCGTCCCCAGATCCCCGTCTGTGATATGTTTGAGTAAACTAGTTTACTTACACAAGTCTCCCAATTTAGATATTTTCATTTGTAACTTTTGGTTTAAGCCCTCTCCATTTAGAAAACTCTCGGTTAAGTGCCAAACCAGGCCACGGCGTCTGATCTTCCACTCTACGATATCTTTGTCCCACAAAAATTCCTCTTTCGCAAATTTCTGATGATTCATCGCATGTGATTTTTGGTTTGCCTCCCCCCCAATCAAAAATCCTGGCTACGCCTATGCATGGGGGATGGAATTTCGAGCCGTGTTCCCCCAAATCACTGCTTGAGCTCTGCAAGCGAGAGTAAACATTGGTAGTAGCACAAGTAGCAAACTTTTGCCTAAAAACAGGTAACCACAAACGCTTTTTCTATGAAATAATATTCTGTCCTTATATTATTTCTATGAAATAATAATATTATTTCATAGAATTATTTCTATGAAAAATAATATTATTTCTATGAAATAATAATAATATCAATCTTTAACCTCAAATAGCCTAGGCCTATTTCTCTTTGGCTGGCCATCTCTTCAAATTGTAGCAGTATGTTTTGGAGAAGTTAGTACGTAAAGGTCCTTTTCTTATTACTTGTGGATTTGCCAACCAAGGTAAGAGTTTGGTAATGTTTTCTTTTCCAATTCCACTTTTTTTGAAAAAAAGATTTAAGTTTTCTACTTTTTAAGGTTTGGAGATATGTTTTCTTTTTGGTTGCTTAGCAACGCTTTTTATAATTGAAAAAATATTTATATTTTTTTGCAGGGGTTTATTATTTTAAACAACTTTTTTTGTATAGTTTTTTTTCTGATGTTGTGGTGGTGTAGATAAAACAAGGTTTTCAATATATTTGCTTTGCGAAAGAGGTTTTGCTATATACAGTATTATTTTTCTTTAATTTCGTTGTTATTGAAGTCCATTTTATGTTCTTTTCAATTTGATTGATGTTATAGTCTATTTATAGGTTTTATGATGATTTTGGTTTTAAAGTATACGCTGATTGTTTTTAGATCTAACTGATGATGCCCCGCTGGGGTGAAATCGATTTTAATAAATAAAGTAGTAGTAGTATATTTACGACTGATTTCGTATATGCCCGATAAGCTTGTGGCTATATTATTTTACTGATCCCTAAATGCGAAATCGTCGAAATTTCTTCTTTCTTCTCCTGTGTGTGATTTTCAACCAATACATGGTCTCAAACAACTTTTTCTATGAAACAGCAAGACAGATCAAGTGAACGTAATCAAGTAGCCTTAGATTTTGCGATGAAGACCTTTTTTTTATTTTTTTGGTCTTCAACTCCAAATTTGAGGGCAAAATCCATACCAAAGAAGGATAACACAGGATTTGGAGCAAAATATTCACCAGATCGCTGCCGCATTCCGAATTCGTCTGGTCTCGGCTACCTAAGCGTCCCCCCTTCCAAGTTTTTGTGCCCCCCTCCCCCAAACACACTACTCTGGCTCCGTGCCAGGTACTGTTCTCTTCTATTCTCAGCGCACGATTTATACTGTGGTCTGTGACCAGATAGCCAACAAATCATCTTCATTTGTTGTACTAAATGCTAGCATTTTGAGGAAATATCGCGGAAAACCGTCTTTGCGATCTGCAAGATTTTAGCAATTTATCGAACTCTAATTATAGCATTTTCGTTACAGAGATACTGCTCGAAATCGGCTTTATTGAAATCGGTTTTATTAGCTCAAATTGACCCGCTACTAGACCACATTATTTGTTCAACTTCGATTGAGAAAAAATCGGACCATGTGCGATAAAACTCGCCTATACACAGTATAAGAGCAACGACAAAACGTCACAAAGGTCTAGTATGTTCTATTAAACTGAAATAACGAGGTAACAAGAGTAGAGTGAAAACAAGCGGAGAGTAAAGACTCCAAACGGTAACGTGTGAAAATGTGAATCGAAAAAGTCTTGGAAGGAGTTTATTAGCAGTAGCGGCAGCGGCAGAAAATTTGCTTAAAAAACTTTGCTTAAAAAACTTTTTCGGCTGAAAAAACAGCGGCGCTGCCGCTTGTCGCTGGTGACGAAAAAAAGCAGCGGCGCTACTTATAGGCGTAGCCAGGATTTTTGATTGGGGGGGGGCCCAAATCCTCAAAAATTCGGCTGTCTTCACCGAAATTGAGAGTGATTTTTCAGCCGAAATCGGAAATTCGAACGATTTTTCCGCCCAAAATCAGGTGATCTCCAAAAAAAAAAAAAAAAGGTCTTCACCGAAATTAAGAGTGATTTATCAGCCGCAATCGGTAATTCAAACGATTTTTTCGCCCAAAATCAGGTGATCTCCAAAAAAAAAAAAAAAAAAAGAGAGGTTTTTCGGCCGAAACCGTTAGCTTTACTGTTACTTTACTGTTTAATTACTGTTATGTGCGCAATTACTGAAAAAAAAACTGCAACTAAACATCGTCAGGCTATGTTGTCATAACTTTTTGTCGTTAGTGGAGTTTTGATTGGGAGGGGCCCGGGCCCCCTGGGCCCCCCCCTGGCTACGCCTATGGCGCTACCGCTACCGAAAAAGTAGCGCCGCTAGTAGCGTCCGCTGGTGAACAGCGCCGCTGTGCACATCACTGATTCCTTTAACTGGTTGTTTCGTGACAAAATAATAATTTCTAAGGAAAAGATTCGACTGGATTGTAATTTACTGCTAAAATATCGCAGGAGGCAATGCACTTTCCTTCCACCTACCAGGGCCGAATCACTTACAAAATTTAACCCCAATATGCTAGATTTTAACAGGGCATGTTTTGGAATGGAATGGAAAATGGAATGGAACGGAAATTTCGGTATGGAATATGGAAGATGCCAGAATGGAATGGAAGACAATCTTCCATACTTCCATACCAATTTCATACTAGATTTCGTTCATTGTATTTACAAAAAAATACATACCGATGTCGGGTAGTGATAAATAATATTGTCACAGAAGTATTCAACTTCAATATCTACGCATATTATTTGTCCACAAATCGCGGTTGGTTGAGTACATTGCGCAAACAGTATACGTATTGCATCATTGTAGGTACATTGCAATTTAATTGCAGCATTGATGTTACAGTTGACGACCTTGATAGATTTGCCTTGTTGTTTTTTTTTATTTTGAGGCTGACAATTTGCCCAGTCGCAGATTTTGTTTTCTTACATCGTCACGAAAACTCGTATTTGCTATTTCATCCCCGTTTCAGCTTAATTTTATTTATATTTTTAGTTTTTAAGCTTAGAGTAATTCTTTTTGGTGTTAAAACTTGGTATTTCTATTACAGTAGATGTTCTAGTTGATGTGAGGGCAAGCTTGTACGGTATTCATTAAACCATAGGCATAGCCAGAAGGACCGGGCCCTCTGCCTCCCCCCACCCCTGATTGAAAAGCTACTAATGATAAAAGTGATGACACAAAGCCTATTTATTCAGTTTTTTTTAGCTGTTTTGGATTGCAAAAGTACATGCGTACAACGGCAATTAGCAATAACTTAATATTAATATTGACCACCAGCGGGCGCATGCCCTCTCAATTTGAATTTTTACCAACCAATTTAAACGTACAAGCCGGGAGAAATTCAGCGTTTTTGTTCTAAAACGTGCAATCTCAGGCACTCATCTAACTTGTTTATACAATAATATGTTTTAGGCCCTCAGCTAACTTTTATATTACAATAACATGATTAGTGACCATTTATGGCATCTAATATACCAACTTGAAATAACTTTAAATTACCAACTTTAAAGGCGGTGAATCATCCAGCCAATTCCAGTGGTTTACAATAGCTAAAATTGAACTATAATTTTTGATATTTTTTGTTTTAATTTTGGGACTGCGGTTGCAAAGATATTCAACAAATACAAAAAGATGTCCCCCCGAAAAAAGTTTTTGGAAACTCTGAGTTTTGTTCTTCCCGCCAAAACCACAGTAGGCCTAATGGTTTAGAGAACTGTGGTAAACCTAATAGTTTAGAGATAGTTTATTTCTAAATAGTTTAGGCCTAATTAGCAGAGGTGGAGTCGAGGACACAAGGCTCGAGGCCAAGGCCAAGGCCAAGGACACAAAAAAAATCCGAGGCCAAGGCCAAGGCCAAGGACAGCCTTTCCGAGGACAGACACTCTCGAGGCCAAGGACAGGAATGCTCGAGGCCAAGGCCAAGGACCGAGGACACAGCCGCAAGTGTTGTCCAAAAAAAAAAAAAAAAAAGCTCTTCAAAAATTTTTTTCAGGCAATCTCCATTTTAAAGGCGTAGCCAGAATTTTTGATTGGGGAGGCCTAAACCACAAATCACGTGCAATGACGTCATCAAAAATTTGCCTGTTGGCACTTAACCAGGATTTTGCACAGGGAGAGGGCCTCAACTAATATAGTTGAAAAGTGCAAATATGTAGCTTTGGAGACGTTTTGAGAAAACCAATGTAACCTATATGTATCATAGAAGGGGCTGTGGGGGCACAGCCCCCAGCTGTTGGGCGATTTTTTGTAATTTTTTGGAAAAAAAAGCTATTTTATTGCCATTGAATCACACTTCGCATATGTTTAGAGCCATTTGAAAGCACTAGATTTTTGACATTTGAAAGCCAATTAAAAAAATTACATTGTTTAATCCTCCTTCTAGTTGCAATTTAAGTTCAAAACACGTTTAACATCTTGTATTTTGGTGTTAAAGTTTAATTGTACGTGATTTGGTCCAGGTAGGGGGAAGTAACGTGCATTGTTTCGTGCAACATTTTAGCAGTAAATGAAAACTCACTCGAAGATTTTCCTTAGAAATTTTTGTTTTGTCATGAAAATAACCAGTTATAGAAGTGCATGTTAGGCCAGGGGGCCCAGGCCCCCTCCACTGAAGTTCAACGACTTGATCAATCAGCATTTTCCCTGGCTAATTTTTTTAAAAAGTATTTTGTGCGTAAAAACTGGCGAGGTGGAGGTGAATTTATGAATTGTTATTGAAAAATAGTACAATAGTTGGTTAGTTTCGCTTACTAACCATGTTCAGGCATGTAGCCAGAAATTCACAATGGGGGGGGCTGTTTTGGGGGCCTGTGAGCAAAGCTCCAAGCCGCCGGAGGCACGGGGGTGTAGGGGCGGAGCCCCCAGCGCTCAAAAATTTGGCATTTTTTTGCAAATATAACTTAATTTTAGAGCTATTTTAATAAAAAATATTGCTTTTAAAACGTGGCATAGAAATTGGCAGCGCAACATGATTCAACTGGTTGCATTATCGGGCTATGTGGGAAGTGGCTAATGATAACATTGCAGTTATCTTGTTTACATGCTAGTAAATAATAAAATCCTATTATTCAATAAAACTCACACGGAATAATCTATTTCGTCTGTATTTTATAAAAAAAAATAATCGGGGAGGGGGGCTAATGGAAAGATATTTGAGAGAAGTGATTGGTAATTAACTAACACTGAATAGCCCCCCTCCCCTTATTCCTGAGTTTATAATATATTTGTTGATAAAACCTATGTTTGGCGTTTTTACACTAGCGATCAATTTTGATTGCTTATTTTTGGACATTTTAAAAGTTCTTATTGATTGGTGACTTCAATTTTAGACGAATTAGCTCCCCCCCTCTGAATATATGTTCCAAAAACTGCTTTAAATTACTTTTTAGTCAATTCCAGCGCAAAAGACAGTCTCAGAAGAGCTAAAAACGTGGTGTTTTTCTTATTCTGCATTTTGGTTGGCAGGCCAATGGGGAGGAGTTATAGCACCCCCTGGCTACGCTACTGACCATGTTATTGCCGGGCCGGATTTCCATCGCGCTGGGCCCCTGGCACTTTGAAGATTTTTGCAACATCTTTCTGCCAAATGTAGGTGAAGACCATAAAAAGTCTTAAGATTTGAGCGCAGGGCCCTTAGCTGGTACTGCGCCATATTGTGGTAAATCTGGCCTTGGTTAATGCATTATGTTCTTAAAAAGGCTAGATGTGATCCTGAGATAGCAACTTTTAGGACGTAAACTATCCACTTCGTCCAGGTTTACGTTTAAATTGGCTGGCAAAAATTGATTTTAGGGGGTCCCGGGGCCCTTGGTCTTCAATATTGTTGTTCGCTACTGGTGTAAGCGAAAAACGCTAAAACGAAACTGAAACTGAAGAAACAATAGGCTGTTTTGTCACATTTTTGTCATTGGTAAAATTTCATTTCGAGTGGGAGGCCCGCTTGGCTAAGCCTATGCTCCAATTACGCAAAATAAAAAAGGTATTTACAAATTTTTCGCGAGGTTTCTGGCGTTTTCCGACAAAATTTCAACGGTTCAAAAATAATGCTGTCCTCGAGCCGAGGACAGGGCAATTTTCGAGGACCTAAGGGTTCGAGGCCAAGGCCAAGGCCAAGGACTTGAGGCTTCGAGGCCAAGGCCAAGGCCAAGGACTTCAAAATGTGTCCTCGAGGACGTCCTCGAGGCCAAGGACGTCCTCGAGGACTCCACCTCTGCTAATTAGGCCTAACTATCTCTAAACTATTAGGCCTAATAGTTTAGAGATAGTTATGCCTAATAGTTTAATACGATTACAGTAGGCCTAATAGTTTAGAGAACTGTGGTTTTGGCGGGAAGATCAAAACTCAGAGTTTCCAAAAACTTTTTTCGGGGGGACATCTTTTTGTATTTGTTGAATATCTTTGCAAACGCAGTCCCAAAATCAAAACAAAAAATATCAAAAATTATATTTCAATTTTAGCAAGTGTAAACCACCAGAATTGTCTGGATGATTCACCGCCTTTAAATAACAATCCACCTCCATCTCGTCAGTTTTCACGCGAGAAAATGCTTTTGAAAAAACCTAGTTAGGGGAAATGCTTATTGAACAAATTATTGAATTTGAATCGAGGGTGCCTGGGCCCCTGGTCGTACATATATTCCTAAAACTGGCTGTTTTCATGACAAAACAAAAATCGTCAAAGGCAAATCTTCCAGTGCATTATTTAATGCTAAAAATGTTGCAGAAAGCAATGTACCTTGATTTCCCTGACTTGGGCTAAGTAACAAACTTTAACCCCAAAATGCAAGATTTTAAACGTATTTTGGACTTGACCTGAAGTAAAGGGAGTGATTTGTTCAATTGGCTATCAAACATCAAAAATTTTATTTTGTCAAATGGCTCTGAAAACGTGCGAAATGTGATCCAAATCGCATTAAAATAGTCATTTTTTTTCCAAAAAATTACAAAAAATCGCCCAGCGGCAGGGGGTTCCGTCGCCATGCCCCCTCTGTGACATGTTTGAGTTGCACTAATTTGCTCACAAAGTATCTCAATTTTGATAGGATAGAAACATTTTTAACTTGCAGTTCTAGTCCTTCCTCTATAGCAAGACCAGGTTACGAGCCAAATCAGACGCCCAGCTTTTGATCTTTCATTCTTTGTCCCATAAAAAGTCCCACTTTTCAAAAACTTTTGATGACGTCATTGCATGATTTGCGGTTTAGCTCTCCTCCCAATTCAAAATCCAGGCTAGGCCTATGCATTAAACCATGTGCAATATGAATACCAGATACCACTCGTTGCATCTTAGTATTGTTGGCGCACCTTCACGAGCGGTTGCTTACAACGTTGCAAAGAAGCAAAGCAACAAAATATACGTTGCATTGCTTCCAGTCTAAAATTTCTTTGGTATGGAAGTATGGAATGGAATATGGAAGAAAATTTTAGTATGGAATGGAATATGGAAGAAAATTTTAGTATGGATTGGAAGATTTTTGGTATGGAATGGAAATGGAATGGAAGAAAATTGCCAGTATGGAATATGAAAAATCGTCTTCCATTCCATTCCATACCATGCCCTGGTTGTTGGTGTTGTTGAACCTGACCCAAGACACGAGATTGTGCTGCGTACCGTACCCTAGATTGTAATATAGATGTCAGGATCCTTAGTTGCATGAAGGAAACAAAGAATCAGCCAAAAATTATATTAAACTAACGTATATTACCAAAAACTTTCACTAAAATCGATTTCGGCCAGTGGCCATCTTCAGCTTATTCAAATACAATCAATTAAATAAAATCGATGTCAAGATAGGGGATGGAACAGTTAAAATTACCGCTATTGTAACTGTGAGGGCGATGCACACTTTTAAGAAAAAATACAGTGGGATGGCAAGAAATAAATCGGGGGGGGGGGGGGCAAAAATAAAAATCGGGGGGGGCAATGCCCCCTATGCCCCCCCGCTGGTGACGCGCCTGCTGCTCGATATCTTATCACCGGGTAGCCAGCAGACAGAAAATCATGCAACCAGGTACGATTTAGTGAACAATCCATTCGTGAGACCTGAAGACACTCAAATGATTGCAAGCGTATGTTCATTTGAGGGTTTGGAAGTAGTTATTAACGAGTTTCAACCATTCAAAGCTCCAGGGCCAGACGGACTCCATCCTGTGCTGTTACAGAAAGGTTGATATCAACTGAAAGGATAATATTACCATGTCATTTTTTAAGCATGCCTGAGACATAGCTATGTGCCATCAGCGTGGAAAGAAGGGACAGGTATATTTCTCCCCAAACCCGGAAAGGAAAGGTATTTGGAGCTAAATCCTTCCGTATGATCACTGGAAAAAAGCCAACTCTGCTGCAAATGTCAGCTGACCAAATAAAGATAACTAAGGTATTTGAGAAAAATTTCGGATGTCAAATTATGGATAAAAAGAATGCTATCAGATCTAAAGGCGTTCTAAATCAGAACACTGTCAAGATTTACACTGATGGCTCGAAACTACATGAGAGAGTAGGAGCGGGTTTTTACGGAGAAAATCCAAACAACTCCCAAAACAAGCATTTTCTCACCCTGGAATACACGACACTATATTCCAAGCAGAAGTCTTAGCTATTCCAGAAGTAGCAAAGAACTTGCTTTTGGAAAAAAATGCCCAATCAAAGTATTGTTGTACTGGTGGATAGTCAGGCAGCTATCAAATCACTCATAAAGTGCACAGTAACATCAATTACAGTGCTCAACCTAAATCAGTTGGGTAAACAAAACCACGTCAGCATTGCCTGGATACCTGCTCAATGCTCATGTAGGGGTACATGGTAAAAAAGTGGCAAACTATCTAGCCAAATCAGGATCTAAATCAAAAATGCATGGTCCTGAACCTTTTATTACAGTTTCGTATGCCAGTTGTGTTAGCAAGGTCAAGGACTGGTCCACAGATAGATGGAAATCCATAGGTGGGCAAGTTAATGCAAAACGTTAGCTTCGTTAACCACTAGTCCGTTAACAAACTTCACACCTCCGTTAACGTTAATCCGTTATTTTCAGCTTTAATTAACGGAACTAAATAAAGTTCGTTAATTCGTTAACATTTTGCGTGTAATTTACATTTCTTCTTATTCACTCGCTTCTAGAATAAGCATTGACGCTGTTGAGCTAATTGTAAGGAAATATTTATTGCTATGGTGATCTTTCTGTGCTTTGGAAGTTACATTTTAATGTCTAATCTAATTTCAAGATAAAAATAAGTTCAAATGCACTAACGAAGCTGCGATCGGAAAATCTTTGGAAATTGTGAGCAGCGATAATTAATAGATCTATGAGGCTGCAATTTATTATTTGCCACAAAAAAGAGCTCCTTTCTTCGCTTTTTCTTATAAAACTCGTGCTAGTACTCAAGAAGTGTTACCAGTGCAAACTGGTTTGTACTGATGCGATAAATGAATATGCAAGAAATTAACGATAAAAACCTTAACGAAGTTAACAGAACTTAACGGAAGTTAATTTAGTCCGTTAACAGAACTTAACGGAAGCTAGGTTAGTCCGTTAACATGAAAAAACTTTTTAACTGATTAACGAGTTAATGAAAAAGTTAGCTTCGTTATTAACGGATTAACGATTAACGGACTTGTGCCCACCGATGTGGAAATCTATGTGGAATAAACGGAAATACAGCTTGAAGACGAAGGAGTCTGAGGTTGGACGTCCTACCGACTAACCATACGTCTCCTGAACTTTAAGAGACCTCAATTAAATAGAGCAGTGCAAGTTTTAACTGGGCATTGCAATCTACAGCGGCACAAGAAAACTACAGGTCGTGCTGGGTCTTCGCTGTATCCAAAATGTAGCCTAAAGGATGAAGCACCAAATCATCATGTTGGCAATTGCAAGCTTAACCAAGATATTTGTGTTAAAAATTTTAGAATCACCAAAAGCACTGTTCACAATGTGGTAGCGAAATGTAACATCAACAAACTGGCCACGTATTTGAAGAAAGCTGGAAGGCTTTCTGAGTTCAACCACTAACCAAACAAAACTACAGCAACGTAGCAGCTACAGTTGCAATAGGCCCAAATGAGGCCTACGCAATGTGTAGGTGGAGTTTAATTAACGGAAGCAGATCCGCTTGCACCGCTGCCCGTAAATAAAAATAGTAATCCATAATTTTAACGGTTCAAAAAATAGTGCTGTCCTCGAGCCGAGGACAGGGCAATTTTCGAGGACTTGAGGCTTCGAGGCCAAGGACTTCAAAATGTGTCCTCGAGAACTAAGGACTAAGGACGAGGCTAAGGACGTCCTCAAGGACTCCAACTCTGAAAGCCATACTTTGAACCTTGGCTGCAAATTCGAACTTGAACTCGAAAAAAGTTGATTGTTTTGCCAAACTCAAAAAAACAGCATGTCAACAAAAAGAAAGCGATTAAGTCGAAAAGCAGACGTAGTATTTTAGTCAGCCTATGCAATCGAAAAACTTAATATTTTTGCCGAACTTAAACTCGAAATAATTAAATGCAATTGTCATGTTTAACTGGGTAAAAACATAAATATTTTACGAAAATAGAATGGAATTTCAATAGTTGTGTAAAATTTGCGGAATTGCGGACTAAAATTGAAAATAATCCGCAACCGCAAGTTCGCAATTTAAACTACTAAAGTCCGCATATCCGCAACTTTTTTATTATTCCGCAATTGCGGACTCGCGGACTAACTCGCGGACTTGCCCAGCTCTGTATCTTAACATACTTTCAACGGCTTAAGCTTGGATAGGATGTTTTTTTTTATCATGATCAGATACTATGCTGTCAATTAAATATATATGTTGACAATGTTTAAAATTCCAAACCTTCTTTTCCAAGAAGATATTTCTAATTAATGTCTTAACGGGAAAACGAATTTTTTTTTTTTTTTGAGAAACTCATTGTTCAACATGCGTCGGTCGTTCACTAAGATAGCCTTTCAGCAAGCTACCATCTAGTTTGTAAAAGTAATCGTATTCAAAAAGATTGAATACGATTGCTTTTACTGATGATGAACCTGGTTATTTAAAAACGTTTGAAATGAAAGTCAATTTTTATAAGATGTTTTGTTTTTAACTAATGTTCGCAAATTTAGCGTTTTTAATGCACAAAATCTCATAAAACTGTTCTTATAAAAAAGAAAAAATGTAACAGAGGTGAAGTCCTCGAGGACGTTCTTGGCCTGTAGGACACATTTTGAAGTCCTTGGCCTCGAAGTCTACAAGCTCTCGAAAATGCCCTGACCTCGGTCGAGGACAGCACTATTTTTTGATTTGTTCAAAATGGCACAAGGTCATGACCATTTTTTTTCCAGAAAATCTTGGATCACGCCAGAGACCTCGCGGAATGTATGAAGACCTTATTTTTTTGAAAAACACTTGCGCGTTGTGTCCTTGGCCTTTGACCTCGGATTTTTTGTATGTCCTTGGCCTCGAGCCTTATGTCCTCGACTCCACCTCTGAAATGCACCTGCGATCTTGCTACGAAAGAAAACTACCGTAACTTAATAGCCCAATATTCTGAACATAATACTCCATGTATCTTTAGTCTACTGATCTTAATATAAAGAGACGTTTAGCAGTTAATTACTAACTTCGACTGCTCAAACCTCAATCTAAATATAAGCTTATGCTGCAAAACTTTTGTTACAATATGATCATGTTTTTAGTGGAAATTTTTTCGCTCCCGAATAGTTGACTGTTAGATGTGCAATTAATTACAAGCGTTCAAAAAAAGCGAGACCTTGTAGCGACTGGGCGAATCACTCACAGAACAACAACGGCTAAAGTTTCCATGACAAAACATCATAGGTGGGCAAGTTAATGCAAAACGTTAGCTTCGTTAACCACTAGTCCGTTAACAAACTTCACACCTCCGTTAACGTTAATCCTTTATTTTCAGCTTTAATCAACGGAACTTAATAAAGTCCGTTAATTCGTTAACATTTTGCGCGTAATTTACTTTTTTTTTTATTCACTCGCATCTAGAATACGTATTGACGCTGTTGAGCTAATTGTAGGGAAATATTTATAGCTGTGGTGGTCTTTTTGTGTTTTGGAAGTTACATTTTACAGTCTAATCTAATTTCAAGATAAAAATAAGTTCAAATGCACTAACGAAGCTGCGATCGGAAAATCTTTGGAAATTGTGAACAGCGATAATTAATAAATCTATGAGGCTGCAATTTATTATTTGCCACAAAAAAGAGCTCCTTTCTTCGCTCTCTTCTATAAAACTCGTGCTAATACGCAACAAGTGTTACCAGTGCAAACTGGTTTGTACCGATACAATAAATAAACGTGCAAGATTTTAACGACAAAAACCTTAACGGAAGTTAACAGAACTTAACGGAAGTTAGTTTAGTCCGTTAACAGAACTTAACGGAAGCTAGGTTAGTCCGTTAACATGAAAAAACTTTAAACGGATTAACGAGTTAATGAAAAAGTTAGCTTCGTTATTAACGCATTAACGATTAACGGACTTGTGCCCACCTACGCAAAACACAGTACATGATAGTCGCCCGGTTGTTACTAACTGAATTCTAACTGGTCAGTGATCAGTTTAATTAATTTTTACGCTTTAAACGATTTGAACTGACAATATTTGTAGTTACAGTACTAATTTCTGCCAGCACGATGGCATTTTAGACCTACCAGAAAATCAAATCGATGGCAAGAAAATTCAATTAAACAAACTTTCGATGTTTAATTTTGCTAATTTATTTTTTATGCGCTATACGCTAGAGTGCTAGACTACCGCTACGTCGTAGCCTATTGACGTAATTCAGTTAAAAGCAGCCCTCGAACAAAGTCGTACAGAAAAATAATCGCAAAATCCCAGATAAAAAAAAAAATCAGGAACATGAGGATCAGGAAGCGCTTTGGCTTGAGAGTTTTTTGGTGTTTCCTGACCAGGGGCGTATTTAGGGGGGGGGCATTGGGCAATGCCCCTCCCGTTGGGTCGCCAGGATAGTATAATTAGCATATAATAGTATGCAAAATTGTGGCAAGCCCCTCTCCCCCCCCCCTTGTAACTTGGGCAGAAGGTTTGAGCACAGAAACGGTGGGTAAAGACATTTTTTTTGCCAAAAACCAGACTAAATTTGAGTGAAGACCTTTTTTTTGGTCTTCACCTAAGTTTGGGCAGGAAAACGGACTTGGTTTTGGGCTGGAAAATTTTCATTCTGGTCTTCATTATTCTCAAATTTTCTGAATTTTCTGGCCCCTCCTTTCGAAAATCCTGCGTACGCTAGTGTTCCTGACTTAGTGTGTATTCCGCTGTTTGTAAATTGCTAAGTATTTGTTTACTTAGCTATTTTCTTTGGCCTTTTTTTTGCGTGTGTTTTTTTCTTTTTATTGTATTTTCTCGCAAAATCGCAATGATGGTTCTCTTAAATTTTCAGAGAAACTGAATCATGGCTTTTTTGATTGTTATTACGAATTTACGAGCCCAAGCGAAAAATAAATAATTATCACCAGAAAATTGAAATCTCCGCTCACAAAGCTTTTCATTGTAATGTAAAATTCTTCTCAGTAAAGCCATACTGTAATTATGCAAGCGGAATTTTTTTTTGCTTCAAGGTATTTTAATAGAAACCTTTTAAAAGTAGCTTCTACAAAGCTTTAGAGAGTATCTTAAACATGGAGTTTAACCGTTCCCATGGAAAAAACGCTGCTATAGAGCGCGACATCTTATCCATCAGACCATCACTGACATGGTCACAAAACGTCTCAGAACAATAATCAAGCTAAAACGTTTTTCCACAAAATACCGCATGTAAAATACAAAACGAACTTTATTAGGAACTTGTATACTTTTGCAGTAACGTAACACTGGAATCTTTAAAATATTATTATCAATTTTTAAAAAGTCCGTTTGATATTGATTAGGTGTCAAGCGCTAAAGAAAAAAAATACACAAGAGCCGATAACATGGAACAACAAACTAATAGCACCGAGTTTAGTTAAAAAGAGCAGTCGCTACGTTAGCATGTTTACCGTAAAGTCACTTCAATTGAGATGCGCAACCAGGGGGCTATGTGGACTTTAGCCCTTCCCTTAGCCAAGTCACTTAAAAAATTCTTCCCAAAATAAAAGCGTTTAAACGTGTTTTGCAGTTCACCTGTTAGTTAGGGGAGGGTGCTGAAAAGGCTGGGCAATTTAATTATTGCTAATCAATTGCCCGGCGACTGGGAGCTTTGCCCCAGAACACTCCCATGGCCGCCGCGTGAGTGGTCCGCTTAGTTGTACCGGTTTACTCACCACCCTGATTAAAATGAGTCAATTTTTGAACAAAAAAACTTAACTTTGGGTTTAAGCCTTCTTAACAAAATCCTGGTTGCGCGCCTGGTTTCGTGTGTTATACCTTGTACACTATAGGTATGACATGCATACACGAAGATACATAATACATTAATATCATCCGAACATCAGGTATTGTTTGAAACAAGCTAATAACAATATTGAAACGTAAATAAACATATTGAAGTAATTGCTTGCTTAGTAACATGGAAGCAAGGAAGAATTCACAAAATAGGCATCAAAAGTCAATACAGTGCCAAAAAATTTTTAAACACAGAACATTAAAAAAATTGAAAATCAGAAAATTTTGTCGTTCAATAAAGTGCATGGTACATGTACGAAATTCACAAAAATAAAAGCGTTAAACAAAGAAACGTGGACAACTTCTAACTGAATATCTAGTAGAGTTGCACACTAGAGTAACAGGCGATTTTCGATAGAAAACACTATCTGACGTAGGTCCAAAAAGACAGAATAACCTGATATTCAATTCCGCACGAAAAAAAAATGTCAAATTGAAATTAGGCTCTGATGTCATAACCGGAGTTAAGGTATGAACCATGACTCGAGGCAGCCTTCATAAAAAATCTTTGCTAACTAAGCCATTATTTTAAAATTTTTCGCTGACGTAGCCATCGTTTACGGCAACAACTTTGTCGGAGTTTTCGGAGTCAACTTGGCTATTTTCTTGCGAAACTCTCCGCCTTCTGATGCCAAGGCTGCGGAATGGACCCATTAGTTGTTTGAAAAACATAACAGAAATACAAACACCGAACGTAAAAATAAACACAAAAATAATCATTAAAACGATCAAATCACCGGTCACGTGGCGAGTGACAAACGATATTATAATGAATATTGCGTAAATTATGACGACACCACATACGTAAGCAGCCTGCTTTGTAGCGGAGACTTCCGGGGAGGAGTCCAATTTTTTGTCTCCGATTATGGCCCCTTCAATCAAAATAAAAACGTAGAGGAAAAACCAACTGAAGAAGAACATCATGTACTCCTCAGCAGGGATAAAAAACATCTCGTACATTCGACTGAAACCAGAGGATCCGGGTTCGTTTCCCTTCACCACCGTAGCACAGAGAGCTGATACCACCGCAAAATACAAAATAATTGGAATGATACGGAACCAAGGAGAAATTCGTTTCCAAATCGGAAAACTGTAAACCTAAAAATAAACAAAAAAATGAAACTAAAAGAAACGTACCAACGTTGTAAAATAAGTCTTAGCGAGATCGAATCAATGCAAATATAAAATTATTTTAGTCGCTGAGCTTTTAAAATCCTGCCGCTCTTATTGAAAAAAAAGTCTTAATAAACATTGTTTTATATATTTTAACAGATTTATTACAACCAAAATGCGGCAAAAAGATATTCAAAAAGACGTGCAAGTTTATAACTTCTACCTTGTCAAACTAACCAAAAAACAAAAAAAAACAATGTTACTTTATTTTGGTTGCAGTATTTTGGCAAAATTAATTAATCCGTTAAATTTACTTTTAAACAACATAACCCTTCTTACCTGAGTAAAAGCAAAAATAAAGCCAAAACCAAACGCAAATATGGTCCAGGCACCCGAACCATTGGGATCAGATGTCTGTAGCGCCACTATAGTGGCGTGAAACAAAACCCAAACTTCGTTCAAAAGTCTCCAATACCTGAATATCAAATTAATACTAAATTTCAAATGACTACATTTAGTAAACTCTTCCGGCGCTAAAAACGTTCTTTGCTTAAGTACCAAACTGAGTTGTGTTGATGATACTTAACTGCCATCGGTGATGAAGAGCCTACCTTGGTTACGGCATGGATTTTTAAAAGAAAGTTTGCTACAGTGTTGGAACCAAAGTCCAATTTCAGCTTCTCATCTAGATAAGTTACGGTGTATGCTTGTAGTTCTTAATAGCTTATTCGCGTTCAACAGGCATTTCCCAGTTGGGCATTTATGCGTTTTTATGGTGAGAACAACATACAAAAAAAACAAGAAAAAACAACGCTGGTGTAGTTTTACAGCTTCTCTAAGCGAAAACCAAAACTTACTTAAAATGTTTGTATTTTGATATTTAGAAAACCCCTTGTATTTACAACTCATAACCTCACCTGTTTAAATGCATTTCTGTATAAATAAGGCTTCCTTGCAGGAGTACAATGGCAGTGTGGAAGAATCCGGTGGTGTGCGCCCAAGTGTTTTCCATGGGGTGATACCAGAAAGTGTAGACACTAGCCCAAGCAAAAGCAAAGCCATGGTATCTAAAATGAAAAGAATACACTTGCTATGTATTCGATATCGAAACATCACAAGCACTTTTTTTTTTAATCATTACCAATCTTATGCCTATGTATGATTAACAAATTACTACAAAAAAACAACTAGAAACCTTTGTTGCAATCAAAATAGAATCAAAACTAAGACTACAATATATAATTTACACAAAATAATGCCTGACCTTATACACACTATCAGTTATGTTGTGGAAGTACAAATACAACTGTATTTTGGTCAAATCAATTTTCAAGATATCTTGAAAAGCTACTTTACACTTAGAATATAATTTATCCTTACTTACTTTCTGATTAAATGGATAGGTCCAGGATTAAACTTGAGATATTTTGCAAACATATCGTTTGACTTAGGGTTGGGCCACATCAACACAAAACCTCTGTCACGGTACTCCATCAGAAGGACAAAACATAACATCATAATCACTGATCCCTATAAAAAACACGTTTAATAACAATAGTAAGGAGCGGAAGTGAAATTTCTTTTGTAATTGCTCATATAACTTTTGCGGGAGAATAAGGAATTTCCAGCCAGTGACGAAACTTTGTACCTCCAGCCTATAAAAGATTTAATCAATTTTTATGCCGAATCTCAGAAACATAGTGAAAAAGCTGCTTGAAGTTGAAAAAAAGTATTTAAAGACCTACTTAAAATTTGGATCTGCATTGGAACAAAACCGCAGCAGTTTGATTTTTTTGCTGCAGTTTAGCTGGTTTCAATTCATATACGTATATTCAGCTGAATGTTTTTAAGCAGCAATAAATTTTAAATTTTCAAGGTCTATGTAGAATTGCTAAAAAGTTAAATTGAGCTGCATAGGAAAACTTAACGCAGTATCGTGGACAAAACACTACTAGCAGTTATAACGCCTCCAGTGTCCGCATTCAGAGCGTATTGCATACATGGGCGTCGGCAAGGGGAGGGGGGCTATGGCTCCTACCGAGATTTTTACACGCTCTCTTTAAAACTTTCCAAATTTCAACAATTTTTCCATTTTTAGTAGTTATAAAACTTGCTTTATTCTTATTGCCCCCACAACCCATGAAAAATTTTCTGCCAATGTCCTTGATTGCATAGACCTTACTTAGCCCAGCCTTTTCAGCTTAGCCACAAAAAAAGCTCACCATGAACACTGAAAAGCTGTAATTCAGAAATTATCTAAACTTGAGCTGAAGTCAGTTATATTCAGAACAGAGTTGTAATTTTAAGAGATTGAATTACCTGCTGATCTACAATAGCTTTCGTTTAAAATATTTTCATGGTTTAATGTTTTACGATCTTTCGTTTAAAAAATTTTCATGGTTTCGTTTAAAACGATCTTCTTGCTGGTTTGTGTAATCTTGCTGTTAAGACAAGATATTGGCAAACCGCAACCAGGGCCCAGGGGCGAGTTGCAGTAATTAAAACTCAAAACTAAAAATAATTATGCTGGTGTGCTTACAATTTTACTCTAAGAGTAGTCAAGTTCAAAATTGTTTCTTACTTGAGAAGACGATATGATGGTGTCCTGCGCGGTTGCGTCGTAAGTCCAGTGAGATTGTACAAGATGTAGCACGTGAAAAAGCCCGTTGACCAACAGGAGACTATAATTAAACCAACTCAATGTAGTTCTGCAAAACAATTTTTGATGTAAATAAATTAGCTGTATAATAGGCAAAACACAAACTTGTGTTAAAAAGTTAAAACAATTGAGAATACTATATTATGATGGGCTAACTGTGTGCATAAACAGATCTTAGATTCAAAACGCCAATTAGAGTATGTACAACTTGAAACCACCACTGGGCGAAATTACACTTTTAAAAATTCTTGGCAAGGTTTTGCCGATGGAGAAGTTGTAATTTTAAGTGCTGTGATTTGCGGTTCAGCTACGTCATCAAATTTGCTGAAGGCGGACAAGTATTGGTTTTTGTATGTGTTTCTAAATTAATCTTAAGTTTTAACTGTTTCGTATCATAAAACCTACTTGTATTTTTTCTCCCCTTTTTCTTGGCTAAAAGTCTTTGTCAACTGTGCTCTATAGATCAAACCCCAAACAAACACTTGGTGAAGACAGTAGCATAACCACACAATGGCGCGAGTGAGAACCGTAACGTCCTGAGGAGGAAGTTTCCAAAAGTACCACGTGGAAGAACATTGACTTCCTGACCTTGCTGCAAAGTCCAGTAAAATAATAAGTTCTTAAGAGTAATAGCAGATGATAAAACATCTGCTACTGAAACAATAGATTTGGTTCGAATCCTAGTCGAGTCAGAAAAATGACTTGAAAACTATTCATAGCCCCACCCTCGGTTTGACGTTCACATTACAAAGAACAGTATGTAACCTATTTAATCGTTTGCGTGCTATCTGGCCTAAAGGCTACTAGCGCGGAAGCCCAGGGATGAGTCACTAGAACGGCGACTACTTAAAAACAGCAATGCGAAAAAGTTGCCTTCCCGCAGGAATGGAACCTGCAGCCGTTGGATTGCCGGTCCACTGCTCTACCACTTGAGCTAGAGAAGACGTTTCTTCGCATGCATTCTCTGGGGTTTCGCGCTGGTTGCGTTTAGGCCAGATAGCACACAAACGATTAAATATTAAAAGCTCTGGCCGGCAAACGTCAATAACATCACAACTAAATTGTTATTAACATCATGGAACAAGCATTAAGTTGCTGGGTTTAAATAGCCAGAATCAAGCATGTGAGAAGACGTCTTCACTGGCTCAAGTGGTAGAGCAGTGGACCGGTAATCCAACGGCTGCAGGTTCCAATCATGTGGGAAGATAACTTTTTCGCATTGCTTGTTTTTAAGTATAGTCGCCGTTCTGGTGACTCATATCTGGGCTTCCGTTCTGGTAGCCTTTAGACCAGATAGCACGCAAACGGTTAAATATTAAAAGCTCTGGCCAGCAAACGTCAAAAACATCACAACTAAATTATTGTTACTATGGATCCTTTCAAGGCCTTTTTGTTATTTCTTGGTCCCAGACAACTTGGAAAATGAAATAGTAATCAGAAAAATAAGTTTGCTAATCTAACATTTTACTTCAAAAATAGAAACGCTTTCAGATATTTTACGTTTTATTGCTATAAATTTTCAGATATTTCTGAATTCTAACGCTATTTGAGTGGGGACATTTTTAGTACGACATAAAAAATTGAAGTTACTGTATAAAACAATAGTTTTGCAAGATAGTAACCAAATGGTAATTCGTCTGCCACAAAGCTTTAGCGGGAGGAAAAATTTAACATTGCAATAATTACAAAAAACAACATTTAGCAATTCAAGCATATTGAAGTTCAACTAATAAAGACGTTGTCTATGCAAACTGATACTGACCAGGAATGTCAGTCTCGTTGCAGTAGAAAGGTTCGGGCAGGAACCGCTGGGCGGTGTTGTTGTTGTTGTCATAGAAGTAGCCAGAAATTGCATACCAGCCCATAGCAGTACCTACAAAAGTTTCAATCACTTTTCTAAAACGAGATAATGAATGCAAAAAAAAACATGCCATGCCATTTTTTAGTTTTCTAAATTAGTCCAAAATTCAACTACAGCAATTTATCAAAAATTCAGGCTATTTAAGTCAAACAAAATTGCATAAAAGTAAACACCATTGCTACATGAAAGTTATTAAAAATATTGTGGAATTCACACAAAATCGTCTCATGTTGCATATACTGTGCATACTTGAATTAATCACGAATGACACAAAATAGCAACAGTTATTGCAGCTACTATATAAAATCTATTTTTGCTAGTAAACCCCAAATTAGCGACCGTCCGAACATCAACAATTTTTGCATGCAATTTCGAATGTCGCAAAAACATTTATCACGGACATCAAACCAGGTTGCTCAGTGCACATAAACAAAAACACTCCCAGATATATCAAAAATGCAGAAACGAAATTCTAAATTATGAAAAAACATATTGGAATTAATTTTAATCGTAAAGTTCATGTTTATTATAAAAACCAGTATTTAAGTTTTCCGTAAATGTTTATTCTAAACTTACCCCAACCCCACATTGCTCCAAGAGTTGCAATAATAAAGGCAAGTGAGGCAACCAACGCAATGGCGTCATAACGAATCACTGACTCTAAAAATAATAATGAAGACGTGTTAAAACATCCGCTGTTGTGCACTTTTCCAGTGCATTCTAGTATCTTAAGTCTCCCTTAATGTACAGTAGTATAGCAGAAATATCTTCGAGAGTATATTCAGCACAAAAAGTAAGTTTTCTGCCTGGAAATTTGCCTAATAGTGGCACAGTTAAAGCAAACCAAGCGGCTTACCATGTAGTTCAGGGCCGTAGCCTGGGGAGAGCAGGGGGGCAATTGCTCCCCCAAAATTTTACTTTGCCCCCCACATAATTTCAGTTGAACGTTATTTTTAACTAAATTTCATGCCATATACGCATGTGCAGTACTTAAATTCGTTACTTTGTCCCCCTAAATGATTTCACTTAAACGTCACTTTGATGCAACAAAATATCCTGAGTCTGCCAAGTGCGTGTAAAATCAGCTTTAAGATCTCTTTTTGGGCTTGACCGTCGATTTGGGGCAAAATCAACTCTACATTCCGTGAAGACTTTTTTATTTATTTTTGGTCTTCACCGTTATTTGGGGGAAAAATCAGCTCTTCATTCCGTGAAGATTTTATTTTTTGGAGATCGCTCCCAGCGCGAAGCCATTGCCACCCTAAATTTTCGCTTGCTTCCCCCCCCAAAAAAACTTCGGTTCTGGCTACGTGCCTAATATAATTTAAAATTTAGTAAATGGTTTCAGAATAACTTCTCTCAGTTTTTTTTTTTTAATTTCTGTACTGTACACGTAGTAATGCAGTGTTGACCCAAAGTTATTTTTTCCATTAGCTGAATATGGAAAATTCTATCAAGTCTTGCAAAATCTACTAATCCAATGATAGTGCAGAGGGCAGTTAAGAAATCGTTTTTGAAAGTTGACCAAACAGTAGCATTGATTTGAAGGAAGGGTCAATTGTTGCAGGTTTAAAAGGGGCTGGCAATGCTGTATAGGTTTGGTCACAATTAGATTTGGTCCAAATTGCGAGAAAATGATGTTTGTGGTCACTTGTTGCATAATAACAACAAACAAATAGGTAAGTTATTATTAAATTCCTGGCTCAATTTGTTACATAACTTTTGTTGCAGTGCAAAGTTTGAATTTGGCCATTGTTTAATTTAACGAGGAATTTAAGTAAAGCAAACATAATATTAAACTTTGTTAGCGATAAACGAAGCTCTCACGATGCGATCGGCAAAACCCATACGGCTAATAGTTGCCTCAGTTTGTTTGCACAGTTACAATAAGGCTAAAAAGCTGAACAATAAAAAACAGAATCTTCAAAAATAACCTTTTTTACAAACGTTGAACAAGACAGTCATGTACTGCACTGTATTATAGAAGCATATTTGATGCATATACTGAAAACGCATTTGCAAATTCTCCCAACACACTAAAAACGTTTTCTATTCAAGAAATACACAATTGATAAAATCCTAATTTATTCCAAGACTCCACTCTCACTCTTCTGCGCGATACATTATATGAATCCAAAAAGCAGCGGTATCTTTTATTTTTATTTGAAGCAACGTTCTCCGATGTATTTTTATTTCAGTTGACGTTTCGCTTCCCAGTCCGGGGAGCATCATCAAAACCGTAACGTATTTCTTGTTTACAAAAATGAAAATGAAACTAGTAAGAAAAACACAAGTAACCAGGAATGAACTCGTTTGACGTAACAAACAAAAAATATACAACATTCTTTATTACAACTCGCAATACCACAAAAAATTATTACATCTGCCAAAAGTATCAAATAATTTGCATTAAGTAACGTGTAGCCCATCAAAAAATATTCACTATCAAAAATAGAACATTAAAATTAATCCATAAGCATACCATAAAAAACGGGCATGTTAGCGCCGTCAATTCTGTTTAAAACGTTACTTCAGTCACTTTTTGTTTTACGAAAAAACTCTTCGCTGTGCGACATTTACTGTAATTGGCTTCCATTTTTTAAATTTTAGCTTCAACCCACGCTATAAAATGATCAAAATCTACGATATATTGGCACAAAGCGGATTTTTTTTTACATCCATTCTTTTGACGGCATCGAAACCGCCACGTTTTCTGGTGCTTAAACTATACGCCCAGCCTCCCCAATACATGCTGCACCACAATCACGACATAAAATTTCATACACAAGTCCACTTTTTCGGACTGACTCTACAATTCTCCGATATCAATTTGGGCCAAAACTCTCTTTAATAGCCCAGAAACTTCCTGCACATACGGAATCGAGATGAAAGCAGAGTATACGAGGTTGAGATCGAGGATCAGATTCAGTCTGCTGAGCAAGAAATTGATCGCTAGAGCACATATTCAAAAGAACCTTTTAAATTAAATTAGAAATAAAATACAAAAGACCACCACGTAATTCTTACGGAATAGCGGACCACAAAAACAAACAAACGTGTAAAATATACTACTTTTTTTTATCATTTTCAACCTACCTTTTGAGCTTACACTTTCGATACGTGGGGTTTTTTCGTTTTTTTCCATTTTTTTGTACTTTATCAACTACGGTACACAATAGTGTTCAGATGCTATAATATCAATTAGTTGTCTTTTATTACGTAGCTAAACATTTAGATTTTAGACCATCAAATGAATAAAATTAATGCACAAACATTTAGAGACAATATTAAACTATACAATTGATACTTTTTATAAAACAAAAATTTTACCACTTTTTACACCTCAATCCATAATTATGATTATGACCAAGAATTGCGTTGCACAACGCTACTTATTTAATAACTTGTAAGCACACTAATCTAAAGCAATCGTACCGGTATGTATTTGTATTTAAAGCAACGTTCTCTGACGTATTTTTATTTAAAAGTTACATAGCAGATTTGGAACTTAAACTTTTTCTCACAACTGTGAGGTAGCACTTTCTCACATATCTGCTTTCCTATTAGGCTAGTTTCATCAGCATCTGAATTTACACATAGCCTATTCTGGCAGCCCAACCGAACCTTCAACCCACACACAAGGGCAAATTCTGCGCTTGCCATCGTACCCTCTTTTCAGATTACTCTGATCAAAGTCTGACAACAAGGTCATCAGAAACAAGATTCTCGACCAGTACCACACTGGCACTCCAATTAGCTCAACCACCGCACTGAGCTTAGGCATCACTATGCATGGACACCATATATGACATCACATTAACAATTTACCACTATAGTACGCTATATGCATATTTCAAACTTGCTTGTTGTCATCATCAGGCGTACATAACTGTGTAAATGGCTAATAGAAATTTTGAACCCCAAAAGCCAAAATTACCCTACTTGCCAGTAAATTGTTAATGTAAATTACTAATGTGATGTCATATATGGTGTCCATACTTGGTGATGCTAGCGCAATGCGGTTGAGCTAATTGGAGTGCCAGTGTGATACTGGTTGAGATCCTCTTTCTGGTGAGCTTGTTTTCAGACTTTGATCAGAGTAATCGGAAAAGAGGGTAAGATGGCAGGCGCAGAAATTGCTCTTGTGTGTGGTTTGAAGGTTCGGGTGAACTGCCAGAATAGGCTATGTGTGAATTCAGATGCTGATGAAACACTAGCCTAATAGGAAAGCAGATATTTGAGAAAATATTACCTCACAGTTGTGAAAAAAAATTTATTTAAGTTGACGTTTCACACCCGATGAAGTAAACGTTTTACTTAGGCAACTGAAGTAAACGTGTTAAACAGAATTGACGGCGCTAACATGCCCGTTTTTTATGGTATGCTTATGGATTAATTTTAATGTTCTATTTTTGATAGTGAATATTTTTTGATGGGCTACACGTTACTTAATGCAAATTATATATTTGGCAGATGTAATAATTTTTTTGTGGTGTTGCAAGTTGTAATAAAGAATGTTGTATATTTTTTGTTTGTTACGTCAAACGAGTTCATTCCTGGTTACTTGTGTTTTTCTTACTAGTTTCATTTTCATTTTTGCAAACAAGAAATTCGTTACTGTTTTGATGATGCTCCCCGGACTGGGAAGCGAAACGTCAACTGAAATAAAAATACATCGGATAACGTTGCTTTGAATAAAATGTTTCAATCCGATGAACGAGCTCCAAGCTTCATTTTCAAACATACGTATTTGGTTAATTTATACGTTTTTTGTTCCAATTTTGTGATTTTTTTTGCAAATTTCAAAAGTTTTATTACATTTGCAAATTTTAAATGCCTCTCTATTTTGTTCACTTTGCAGTCTGTGTTTATTGTACATAACCTTGATTTGAATCAGAATATCAGAAAAACGCAAAGCTTAATAAGATATAAATCCAACTTGCTATTTAAAAAAACATAGAAATTATAAAAGGATCAAAAGTCGCATTGTCGAACATGGATATTTTAGCTCAATTAATCAATTTTTGTTGAGTTTTTGATTAAATGAATAAAAACGATCTTTCTAGCAATACTGCCGCCTGACCTCTCCGATTATTTTCTTAATCTACACTTAATCGCGCTTCGGTTCCACCTTATATTTGGATGTTACATAACTCGTTTGCTTTGTTTGCGGGTTAGTACGTGACAAAAGATAGAGGAATAGTGAAGTTTTATGACGTGAAACGCTACGCGGCAATGTTAAATACGTAACCGCAATCAAGAACTAGATGGGAGTTTACCACCAAACCCAGTGAACGACCGACGCATAGCTAATGCTGTGATTCTCAAAAGTACTTTTTGGCTACCGTAAAATCAGCAGTTATTCAAAAACATCTGATTATGGAACCTCCAGAAAACTAGAGTCAAAATAATTGTCTGTTAAATATCTCCTGATATCATAAAACACAGGCAGCCTAAGTTGAGCCGTGCCCGACAAAGTCCAACCTCAGACCTCCACGTGGTGTCGGGTGGAAACAGTGGAAACACTGGCTAATTGAGGCAATGGCATCTGGCCGATGAGGATGGGCGAGGTTAAGAAGTGCAGGAATTAGCAACCAGGCAATAGCGCGAGCGAAGGCCTGATACTGCGAAGTCCTGCCTTCTAATTTCCAACCCCTGACTCTAAAGCCAACAGGAGGTTGCGGGCTGATATGGAACCGGTAGTAATGGGTCAATATTGCGGCGGAATGTCAATGCGAGTATAGGGTACAGCGGATAAAACGCGCTGCCGTGTCGCGGCCACAAGATAGAAAGGATGCTGGTCCTAGTCTAGCCAACATAGGACTTCGTGTCCATCAGCTTGTGAAAATCCCCGTGCACCTGTAGTTCCAGATGGCACCTGGGTAGGGGTCTGCAGCTGTATTGGGGGGGCTCCGCCGAGGCCAGTACTCCAGAGAAAAGTCCGTCATTTGCAGTGTTGGGTTGTTGCCATCGATAGAAATAGAAGTTCGTAGCTTTCTGTCTGTCTGAATTAATCTGGTCTTTGGAACTTTTCCCAGTTTAAAGAAAACCAACTTAATGAATTATGTCAGTTAATAGAAAAAAGAAAGTAACACGGATTACACCCCTAAATTCAGAAGAAATGGCTCTGTCACAACCAAGAATCAGTGAATTCTTGAGTGACAATGCCAACAAAGAAAGCACTCGGCCATCTGCGCCTTCAAGCCCAGATGCCGAAAAAACATCAAACCTGAGTCCTCAAGTTGAGAAGGTTCCTTTGCTAAAGGAGTCCGTCTCAAAAGCTGAGGGTATAGCAAAAGTGGCATGGTCGGTTGTAAAACCGAATACCACTTCAACTCCTCCTGTGGAGCTTCAGAATCCAAGTAATTCTTCGGATGTTGCTTGCAGGTCTGAGGTGAAACGGGGGAAAAACTATGAAAAAAACCGGAAGAGAAGGGAAAAGAAGCGGGTAATGAGGGGTCTGGCTGGTATGACACTTGCTGACCATGACCCTGAGTCTTCTGACCATTCCTCCGGCCAAACTAAACGAGCCAGGGAATCTTCGGATTCTCTGTCCTCCTCAACAAACCTCCCGCAGAAGCGTGGGCGACATGATGTCGTTCATGATATGCAAGGAGGCAAAGCCAAGAAAACGATGGCTGGCACAAGCACCCCAGCTAGCTATGCTGCGGCTGTGAAGGCCAGCAATCAAAAATTAACCATCACAAGAAAAGAGTCGGAAGGGGATGGTGGTATGGACAACATGGATCTACGTGAAGTTCAAAGTGCCATCACCAAAATGATTCTTCGTACCGATCCGGGTTTTCTTGTCCGTATCGAACGCACTTTTATCTTTGAAGGTAAGGTGCTGATGATATGCAAGGATGAGAAAACCTTGGAGTGGGCAAAACAAGTGATTGAGGCTATTGTACCGTCCTTGGTAGTTCATCAAGGCTACGATGCAAAAGGCCCTAAAGACTTGCCTCCAGCAAAAACCTTTGGAATCTGGTTGCCAGAGGATGAAGGTTTAAACATTTCCGATACCCTTACGCTGGTTTCCCGTTGTAATGCGAAAATCAGTCGTAGGGATTTGGAAACAAAGCATTCAGCGAAGGGGAACGGAGGGATGCTACATGTAGTATCCGTTCGGAAACCTTCGCTAACCACGCTGAAGGAACTGAACTACAACCCATACGCTGGTTATCGTCGGATTCAGTTCCAAAAGAAGAAAAGTGCCAAGCAGCTTCAGAACCTGGAGACGTCATCACGATCGCCAAAGGGTGATGAAACCTGTGAGGCAATAATGGATACAGCTGAGCCTGGCAGCGAAATTTTTTTTTCTACCATGGTTTTGCAGATTTATTACGTCACATCCGTTGTCCCAACCTTGTGATTCATACTCCGCTCTCGCTTTTCGCTTGATCCGCTATATTTACAGGCTATTTGGTACGAGGGTACTGAGCAGTTAGGCTAGACTTTAGTTTGTAATGAAGTCCTACCGCAGGCAGTGGTAGAATAGGCTTGAAAGAATAGCAAAAAGCAATTATAGCAGTTAGTCAATAAGCCTAGACTTACGCTCTATAATCAAGTTAAAATATTAAGACAAAATTTGTGATACAAGCAAATCAAAATAGCCTTGCCTAGTAATCTTTTTTAAGCTTTTAAAGGGTTGGGCTGCTGAGTCTGAAGCGATTATTGCATTATAGACAGAATATCAGAGGGAAGCCTAAAACATATGTTATTAATTAATGCATAATTAAAGTTATTGTATGTGTATTGCAAAAATAAACAACAGATCTGAGATATCTCGGTAGGCCTACCCTACCGAGATGCTGGATGGATAGCCTAG
The DNA here is from genome assembly GCA_963965965.1 of Trididemnum nubilum. Taxonomy (NCBI): domain Eukaryota; kingdom Metazoa; phylum Chordata; class Ascidiacea; order Aplousobranchia; family Didemnidae; genus Trididemnum; species Trididemnum nubilum. The sequence goes on from OZ014485.1 coordinate 35,407,011, forward strand.
TTACGATAGATAATGCAGTTGGCTAGGTACCGTAAATGACTAGCCTAAATTGTGTAGGCCCTGAATCTGGAAAAGTGAAATGTCAAAATTATTTTACTACTGTAATTTCACCAATGTTGTGATTGCTTTCAAATTTAGAGTCAGAATTAACTAGACAGATTCACTTAGCCTACTGACTTCATCCCTCAGTCACTCATCTGCTCATACTCCTCTCTCAGTACTGTCATAGTGGATGGAATTAGGACAAAGTTTACTTGGTACAGTATTAAACTAATAGATGGTTGAATCAGTTGGAAGGAAAACTTGCAAAAAAAATTTACATAGGCTGCTAACTTTACCAGCTTCACGCAGTACTGCATCAGATACAATATATCTAAAAATCTGACTGTTACATTATCCTGGTATTCAACGAAAAGACTGTGTAAGTCATCAACGTCTACTGTCACAAAAAAAAAGAAACTTGGTACAGTAACATGTATCAGTAAGAAACAGAACAGTAAGCTAAAATCTACTTCTGTCACAACTCATAACAAAAACTCACAACATCAAACTTAACGATTTTGCTTTGTATCAATGTATGGCATATGCTCAAAAACTGATTTCCTGGAACTCCCTGATTCAATATTTTAAGTTCTTTAAATTAAGTACTGTGATATATATATATAAATTCTGTAGTTCTTTGTTACACTTCAAGAATTTCATCTCTCTGATTTCCTTTAGAATTTGATTCCATATTTTAGTTTTATTATAGACCAGCAATTTTTTAGTTTGTGCTGCGTTAACTCTGGGCAGAAAGTAGTTGGTTTTGCTTTTTTTTCGAGTGTTGTAAGAATGTATTTCATCCAGTATTATGAAAAGCCGTAAGTTAGACCTGGAAGTATGAGATGACTTAGTGCTTATTTTGTATAATACATCAATTTTGCTGTTTCCATTTTATACATGTCATTTAACTGCAACAGATGTAAGCTTGAGAGTAACGGTTTAGTATCAGGTATGTGTCCTGATGTTGTTGTGAGTTATTATTATTCTTACTGCTTTTTTTTGAACTTAATTAAAGGTGAAAGGGCTGATACTGAAGCACCACCCCAGCTGCTAATACAGTAATTTGGATGAGAATGGATAAAGCTGTAATAAATCAACATTAAAGTTTTACAATCACCATACTTCGGTAAATGATACAATGCCCAACAACCACTGGCTAATTTTGAACTAACTTTCTGAATTTAGGGTTTCCAATTTAGTGAACGATCAATCAGGACACCCAAATCTTTAACACATGTATTTACACTACATGTACTATGCAAAGATGTAGAGTATTTGTGTAGACCTAACTGATGTTTTCAAATTGTAGCTACATATTCTATAATTGTTTAAAATACAAAATTGCATTTTAGGCAGAAAAATAGCCTACTAAAGCTAGTTTGAAAGAAATGTAGTATTTAGATAAGTTTGCGTAAACAAATGGTTTATGATCTAGTGATTTATCGTATAAACTATGCAGCATTGACTGATTGATGCCAACTTTTAAGACATTGTGTTACCCAGGAAGATTGATGGGCAATCCACAATTATCTGGCTACAATGCAAGAAGTTTTAAAAGATTTTTTGGATGAAAAAACATACAGTAGCAAGATTTACCAAGTGTTTGGGTATGTTCTTCAAATAATGATTTGTAGCTTAGTTTTGTTTGCAATGATATTTCAAACTTGTTACGGTATTTATATGAGATACAAGTTTTGGTGCTGACTGCAGTCTCACTTGCATCAAGATTTAACCAAATTAAAACTGGCCAGTTGGTCGAGCAGTAAAGGTGAATTTACACAGTATCCGTTTTTCGTACGTTTTTGTCCGTTTTTTTACGTTTTTGCTTCTCCTTGAAAAAGTATGCGCTTTTTCATTCGCATTTTTATAAGTCCATATACGCACTAAGTAGACTGTTATATATAGATGAAAATTTTGTTCAAAAATTTTGTGTATGAACAATAAGAGCGATATTTCGAAATAGAGCTGTACCCCTTGACAAAAAAGATTTTTTGGAAAGCTTTTGTCCAGTATGTGACTGTCTGGTTAGTGCGGATATGGACACATAAAAATGCGGATGAAAAAGCGCATACTTTGTCAAGGAGAAGCAAAAACGGATACTGTGTAAATTCACCGTAACACATTTGTCCTGGATTGGGAGGTTCATATTTTTGGCCTGTCAAATCAGACACAGTGTTGCCAACAGCTTGCACCACTGCAACATTTTTTCAAAAGGAGCTGTGTTGCTCTTCACAAATGTGAGGATATTGCCTATGTGTTACTCACTTCAGCATAATACAATGAGTATCGTGAAAGATTTGATGTAGTCAGAACCTCACAACATATAACCTGGCAACAAAAGTTGTTTGTTTAGCTGATTACACTGGTCAATGGCAAATTTTAAATGCAGATTCTGGTGAGTTTATCTTAATGTATTTTTGATGCAGATTTCAAAAATGACTTTACTTTTTTTCTAGCACATCAGGTTTTTGAGATGTTTCGGTTTTCTAATTTTAAATCAACTTTCGTTGTTAAGCATTTGACAGTCTTAATACAATAAAACATTTGCAGAATGATGTCACAGAATAACATTCTTAAGTGGTGAAACAACATAAGTGCAAGCTTTGAGTGACAACAAAAGCATGGAAGCATACAGTTTTGCAAGTTATTTAAGTAGTCTACAGGAAGTGTAGAAAGTGAAAAATGTAGGAACATATGCAGGCAGAACTGAGGGAATTAATATTAACAGTATATGGCAATACGTTATGTTAAATGAAGTAGTTATGTTTACAGGTGTAAAATAAGTATATATACATAGGCGTCGATTTTGGAGAGGCTGGAGGGCGCTGCCCCCTCGTGTCTGACACTGAAGGTGGCGAAATATGTCTGGCCCCTTCGGTTTTTTGGCAACTATGTAATACCCACTTGGCTTGAAGAAATTGAAATTTTGGACTGAGATAGAACCAGAATGCCGCAAAGACCTTTTTTTTTTGGTTTTCACCTGAATTTGGGGGCAAAATTTCAGACTAAAATAGGATTATGAAGTTTAACCAAACTTCGCAAAAACAATTTGCCCCCTCGGAATTTGCGTAATCAACAAAAAACCGATGCCTATGTACACAAATTCGCAGTATTTCTAAAAGTATGGTTAGTTCCAATTATATTCATAATACCTAGAAAGTGCATAAATCATCCAAATCGGCTTTGCTTTGTTTTGAAAACTTCACAAGCTTTGAAAAGTTTGCTTTGAAAAGTTAACAAGCAAAAAACAACAAAGAAATATCAGTCATGATATCAAGAACATGTATGCGGCATATTTTGGTTGCCCATTAGGCGACTAAGATAAGACCTGGGCTGTTGGGCACCCCATAAAATATGCAAGATATGCTGTTTAGGCTTGCACAACTGGCTAGATAAATGGTCCCTTTCTGTGCCATTTTCCATCTCAATGATTTGGCATGAACCTAAAGATCACTGTCAAGATTGCTATTTTTGTCTCACCAAAGCAAAGGGTTAAACAGAGAGACAAAATAACATATCGCAATTTGGATTCAGCAAGGACCCCAGTTCTTCATAAAGATTCAATGCCACCAACATTGCCTTCTCAACGTGAACTTGTTGCTACTGATAGCAGTGCTGTTAAAGACCACATCCATGAATTAATTTGTTCCAACTATATCGATTCTGATACCAGTGTAATTTTTGCATTTAGTAAAACTTGTCATGTTGTCAAGCCATGTTGTGAGTCTGATTATGGCAAGTGGCACATAGTTGCTTGAGCAAGAAAACATTTTACATTAGGTATGTCTTAATTATTTTTAGCCTTTGCTGCTAATTGCTTTCATTCTTTCAGAAAAAGTTTTCTGGGTCTTCAAAGAGCATAATTCACTGCCTTAGGAAGATTGCCTGCCCTGCTGTGACCACTCAGGCCACTACCAGAATATCGCAAACCATGAAAGTGGAATTTCACCAATTGCTTTATGAATAGTGGAATTTCATTTACTACTGACAACAATATTCAGAAAGGTACAATTTAAAATCATAGTTGTGAAGTAACGAAAGTATCTTTTCTTAACTAGTTTACTAAAGTAGAGTTTGTCTGTAACAAGCACTTTTAAAGCAATTATATTTTTGGATACTTTCTATTTTCACTTGCTTACTTTTACTATGAAGTAACGCTACTGAAGCAGCATTTTAATTTAGAAGAGTACAAAGTACTCCAGGTTTAAATGAATCACAAATTGATCAGATTAATTGAGTTTTCTTCCGGCAAAGCAAAGATTTTATGAAATGATTCCAAGGGAATTTTGTGTGACTTGATTTTTAAATTCCGAAGTTTCTCTGTTGTTTGTTTTGGTTTGATTATAATAACATAAAATTTTGCTTAAATACTTTCAGAAATTCTTCTACTTGAGCACTTTAAAAAACGACTACTTTTTTACTTTTACTCAAGTACTTTTTTGGTCAATAGTTTGTACTTTACTTCAAGTAGTTTTTCTTTCAAGTAACTAAACTTTTACTTGATTACAGTTATTAAGTATTTTTCACACCACTGTTAAAAATGTAGAAGGTGTTTTATACTGATATGGTTGAGACCAGAAGCAATGCAGTACTATGCTGATCTCTGCTATGATGCTATGATGTCACCAACCACTTGCAAAGATGCTTCACATTGCTCAATGTCCGATCAAAATACACTTTTAAGTTCAAGTTCAATTTATTATTTGTCACTGTAAGATGCAATAAACCAGTGGTTCTGTACCTTTTTTCAAAGCGACCCAAATTTATTGAAAAAATTAAATGTGTGAAATTTTGCGACCCATGTGCAGTATATTCTGATGCATAGTTAAATTAAAAGCTGTTATGTAGAAAAAAAAACTGATGATGACAGAAGTTTTTTGAAAATAAACAACTTTTCACTGGACATATATTTATGAATATTTGCTATTTAGCTTTGAGTATTGGTACCAGGCACATAGCCAGAAATCTGCAATGTGTGGGCTGTTACGAGGGTCTGGGGGCGGAGCCCCCGGTCCCATGAGACAATTGAAGGTTTGGGGCGAGTCCCCCATCTGCCAGAGCCTGGAGTTCTGGGGGCAAAGCCCCAGCCACCGGAGGCACGGGGCCTGGGGAAAGAGCCCCCAGCGCCCAAAGAAATTTTTTTGCAAAAATAGCTTAATTTTAGGCCTATTGTTTACAAGCTGGTAAATTATAAAATCCTTTATCGGTAGTTCAATAAAACTCTCAAGGAGTAATCTGTTTCGTCTATATTTTATAGAGAAAGATTTAATTAGCAGGGCTATTGGGATAGGTAATTAATTAATAATAAATGAATATCCCTCCTCTATTCCTGAGCTTATATATTTTTTGATAAAACCTTTGTTAAACATTTTTCAATAAGCGATCGAATTTGATTACCAATTTTGGGCCATTTTTGAAATTTTTTCTGATCTATGAGGTTTGTTTTTGACAAAGTAATCCCCACCCCTAAATAGACGTTTCAAAGTATGCTTTAAATCACTTTTTGAGTTTATTTTAATGCAAATGACAGTCTCAGAAGTGATGAAAACGTGGTATTTTCTTTATCCTGCATTTTGGTCGGTAGCCTGATCATACTGCTGATCGTTACCAATTATGCCTGACGTAGTCTGACATACATGACCTTTGATTTCCAATCTCCACGCACCAAAGCTTCTTCACTACGGGATTTCTATGTTAACAAAAGTACTACAATACATCGTTTACTACTTCGAAGCGTTTTACAACTTTGCGGTCTCCAGAAGCTCAAAATTTCACTGCTGGAGTTTATAGTTTACAAAAATGCTAAAAGGGTTGATGACTATCTTACTATGAAGCGGCGTTGCGTTTATTTTATTATTTTTCTGCAAGTTTCATTGTGTGTAGATGTTTCCAAAAAAAACAACAAGTGACCCAAAGGAATTTTTAAGCGACCCAACTTTGGGTCGCGACCCATAGGTTGAGAACCATGGCAATAAACGAAACACTACATAGAAAATAGTTAACAATAGCAAAAACAAAAAATACTTTTTTACGACCGGAGAATAGAAGGGACCTGTTAGGATCATCTAGTCAATAAGCCCCTGGTTTGAAATATTTTATTTTTTTGTAATTTTGGATTTAGATAATTAATTATAAGCATGCGCAGAAGACAGTTAATAGTTGTTTTCTGCTTTTTTTAAAGAGAGGTACTTCGTGACAAAATTTTGGTTTACAAATAATGTGGTGGATTATCTGGTGACAGATACTAGTCAATAGTCATTCATCCCAGTCAGACTACAGATTTGTTCATTTTTTATTCATTTATACTCTATTAGTCTATTTGTGTCACTGCGTGCATTTGCAATTAATCAAAGAACAGAGTTTCACAGATCGTATCTTTTTAGAAGTCTTGGACCATGGATTTCAGCCACAGAAAGCACCCACTACTTTCCAACGTCGATCAACTGCTTTCATGTCTCTGCATTGACAATATTTTCGACTTTGTATTTGTGCAAGTGTTCATGCAACATTGCGCAGTCCAAGTCAAACAATATCTGCACATTACACCGTCAAACAATATCTATCACTAAAAATTGTGCATTTGCGTTTCATTTACATCTCCGGTTTGCAGCGTTTATTCCGAGCCAAGTCAACTGACCGCAACAAACTGACCGCGAATTGAAGGTTACCAGTGATCTCGTCACAAAGTGATTTCGTCACAAGGTAAGGGTTTGGGCACGATGGCTGTGGGGATAGTAAAATATTGTTACGACTCCCTTTTAAGCCAATCGGGATCAGTTGGTTCGCGGTCAGTTTGTCGCGGTCAGTTGTCGTGGACCCGTTTATGCAACCACACTATTTCAACAGTTGGTAATTAAGCTTGTGTGGAATGCAAGGTACTATTTTTGTTGAAATTTTAACGAGGACTGAAGGCAACATCAATGGAGTAGACTTCATTTTTCTTTACCCAGCCGTTCCACAAATATTCTTCTTCAAGCACGACGTAGGGGTCTTCAAATTACAATTTTTATTGGCAACTCTGATATTTTAATGCAGTATTCTAACATACTGAGGTCCATATTAACCTAGCTATAAATACGTTAAAACGCTTCTGTGGCTTAGTAAAATTGCTGTATTGCCATTGGGTAGGACTAAGATGGCGTCGCGAATGTTATCAATGTCAGGGTTGAATAAAAATTATGATTGAAGAGGCTCTTACGTCGTGTTTGAAGTAAAATATCTCTGGAAGGGCTGGATCAAGAAGGATGAAGTCAAAGCCGATCTAATCTAATACGATTGGCCTAACTTTTGATATACCCGGTGATTTTACCTTCAGCCTAGTTCAAGTTGAGATTAAAGTTCAAATTTGAGGTTAACATTTATTGGAGCTGCATCAAAGTGTGTTATTGTTTATTATCAGAGGTGGGCAAAGCGCAACTTTTGAGCCTCTGCAATTGCTTCAGTTGCGTTTCACTTTAATGTTATATTTTGAGATGTTGAAGTTGCGCTGCGGACTAATGTACCCTTAAAAGTAATTGCGCTACGCTTTCAAATTTTTTTTGTTTGTAGCTCTATTTTATTCGATGAACTTAATTTTGTTTTATTTCAATCCTAATGTTGTCAAATGTCGGCCATTTTCAATTGTAATGTCAAATTGGCTGAATTTGCCTCGACAAGAGGTAGGTTGCTTGATTCGAATGATCGTCAGGTCTTTTGCAACTTCCCAGTCGCTTTCTTAAACGAATGCTGATTAATTTTTACGTCGTGCTGTTACTGAGCGATGAAATAAATTTGCCTTGCCTTCAGCAAATTACTTATTCTTTTTCCGTCTAGAATTGTAAAAATGTGGAGTTTGCATCGTGTTGTGTTATTTTGTTTTCGGAAATTAAATTACTCTTTGACTTGGTATATGAATGGTACTCTTTGACTTGGTATATGAATGGTACTCTTTGACTTAGTATTTCGCTACTCTTTAGATATAAAAATTGCGTATCTTGCGCTTTGCTTTAAATGGTTTAGAATTACATAATCATTGCCCTGCGCGTTTGGTAAAATGTTATTCGTGTCTACCTCCGTTTATTGTTATAATTTCATATTAATTAACTGTACTCGTGAGTCGTTTCTTATACTGTGCAATTATAACGCTGCAGCAGGAGGCAACTCAATCTCAGTTTGCTTGTTGAAGTGCTTCCTCCCAGAGATGGAGTCGAGGATACAAGGCTCGAGGTCAAGGACACAAAAAAAAAAATCCGAGGCCAAGACCAATTAACGACTTTCCCAAGACAGACTCTCTCGAAGCCAAGGACAGGAATGCTCAAGGACACAACGCGCAAGTGTTCGCAACTCCAAGAAAAAAAAGGTCTTCGCGCAGAAAGTCGCAAATTTTTCGTGAAATTTCAGTCGAGGAAAAAGTGTTCATAACCTTGGCCCATTTTTAGCAAGTCAAAAAATAGTGCTGTCCTCAGCCAAGGACAGGGTATTTTCGAGGATTTGGAGGCTTCGAGGTCAAGGACTTGATCTTCGAGGCCAAGGACTCCACCTCTGCTTTCTCCTGTATTTTTTATGCTGTTGCACTGTAGAACTAACTATTTATTTGGTATTTCCATTTGCTAAAGTTATGATGTCTTGTTTTTAATTTCAATTCGGAATATCACGTATTGATGCTCCTATATGTTTATTAGCTTTTCATTTATTTACCCTATTATACACCCTGGCATTTGATTGATGTGTGTGAACCGCGACTGCGAGTTGTCAATTGCTCACATCTTATCTTTTCCTTTATTGAAAGTCGTTCGGTTGCATCAGTTTTAGGTATGCTTGAACGTAAACTAAATTTGAAATTTGCGGGCTAATGCCATTAGATTTTTTTGGGGATTCATTGTCCTGGGTTTTCTTTCAACCTTTTTAGGTTGATCGCGCAAGTTTATGCTTAAAAGTTAGTGTTGTGTTTGTCGTAATATTGCCAAATGTTAGCCTTCCTTAGCAAATAATTTGCTTCTTTTTTGCCCAAAATTAAAATGCGAAATTCACATTGTGTGTTGTAACTTGATTGCGAACGTTAAGCTGCGCTTTGATAACATTATAATGAGGTTTGCTTTTGGGTTCATGCACATTTAAATTGTTTGCAAAGTTTTTGATAACCGCTATTTTGGCGAGCAAGTCGCTATGTTTTTCCAACCAACCGCACATCAAAATTTCGCAGCAGGTTGAAACCCCGATGGCCCACGGAAACTATGACAGTTTTATGCGTTTAAAATATTTCTATTTTTTCAACGCATCGTACGTGATCTTGAGAATTTTTGGGTGTCAAAACTCAAATCTTTTTTATCGCTAAATTACGCCGAAGCGTATTACAACTTAGCCGAGCCCATCTCTGAACCATCGCGCCTTGGCGACACTACTTTTAAAGGTTGCGTCAGGGGCTTGCTATTGTTTCGAACTCAGTGTCCGAGTTCACTAACCCCAAATTTAAACTTTTTTTGCAGTATCTATGCTCCAAAGAAGAACGCGTTATCATTACTTAATCAATTTTGCGCCTGCGCTAAACATATTTGTCAGCTTCTCAGCGAAATCTTATTGATCCTTATTGATACGGCACCTGCTGACTACGATTAGCATGTAGATTTTAGCATTTAAGAAAACTATTCTAAATTTAGAAAGATTTTAAAATATGTTTTAAATGTTGCTTTTTTTTCTGTAGTTTTATGCCGGACTTGTCAAATGAGTTTTATTTTTTCCATTTATTCGCCTTTCTGATTTTTCAAATGTATAAGCTGCTTCACTCGCTAATTATTGTATACCTTCTTTGGTTGATATTTAGGATAAATTTTCAAAAAAATCGGCCTGAATATAAGGGTGAGTCACGGGAAATGGATGTTTTTAGAATGCCACTTGCTCTTTTAGAGTAAGTGGTTAGGGGATGATGAAGGTAGTCTTTAAACCTGCTTAAGATGCCATTTAGTTTGTAGCTATCAATTTATTTTTTACGTTAATTTTTGTACGTGTTAGTCATTAATTTTTAATTGCTTTTCTTTTTGTTTTTAATTTTAAGTTGTGTTCCCTCATGCTACCGTCGAGTCTTAAGCACCGTGTATTTGCTTATGACACCTACGTGAAAAATGGTAAATCACGCGTGTGTCTAGGGGTGATCTGTGTGGAGATTTCTGAAACCACGCGTTTATTAACCATGCGAAACCCCGGACACTTGGAGAATTGAAGACTGCAATACGTGAAAATATCCAAGAATTAGGTGAAGAAACTTTAGTGAAAGTGGAAGCTAACTTTAGAAACCGCCTTCAAATTTTTGCTCATGAAAATGGCCATCATTTGTCAGACAAAATTTTTAACTCAAAAGTATTCCATAACGGCATAGTTTAGTGAATGTTTTTATGTACATTATTGAATTTTTGCTAAAATATTCGCAAAGTTTTGTCTTCTTTGAAAACATTCGTTTCCTGTGACTCACCCTGTATAATTTGAAATTTTGTGAAGCCCTGCGTTCGCTAACAAATACCGCTCGACGCTTGCTCATTCGTTTATCATCGTTTTTTTGCTGACTTGCATTATGTTTTTGTTGATTACTGCTTAATAAACCTCGATTTCATTACACCAAACTAAGTAGAATTGGAAAGCTTTATCGAGAATCGAACCCTTACGTATCACGAAAACCCAAATTGCGATCAGAGATGAGGAAGCGCCAATTTGCCAGTCGTTTCCACTTCTACTATGTAGTTCAACAACTTCGTGAGAAAGTTTTGAAGTAGAATTTTTTTCTGAAAATTATTTTGGCAAGTATGTTTTGTTCAGTTTGATGGAATCGTCGAAATGGTTTACATTATCAGACATAAAAGAATCGAATTGCGTTATTGAATTTGTCATCGCAGAGAGTTAAAGTTTTTGCGTAGACAGAACTAGGAATGTGAATTGGAATGATTCAAACGTTTAATCGCATGATAACTTATACGTTATAATCACAAGGAGTAATCACTTCGGGCGCTGTGTCAAGGACAGAACACCCGGGTGACTCGGCACTCAGAGAGTTTTGAAAAGAGTTGCAACGGGAAGGTATTGCATGGCCGTTAACAATCTAAGTGAACTAAATAAAGCCGTTACAAAGAGTTTGGAAATGCTGATCTGACAAACAATCTACTGTAGTTGTAGTTCAAGAGGAAGCGGTTCCCTTTAAAACCATGGTTAAAAGCTTACCAACACCATGTGCTTCGCCCCTATTTGCAGTTCTGCTAATGAGTGCATAGTTACAGAAAAGCAATCATAATTTACTCAGAGCGTAACATCCTCCTGCAGCATCTGTGCCCGGAGCGAAGATACTGCAGTAGAGTATTTGTGTTGATTTAGCTTAGTTTTAATTGGTTTCGCAATCGCAACTTTCTAGCAACACACGAAGGTTATTTAATACATAAGATTCTTACGAAATAAAAACATCTATCAACCAATCACGCTTTATTCCTAAATTAAAAAGTGCTCAACGACTTGAAAAAACTTCAGATATGCAAGAAAAAAAAAAAAAAAGCTAACTACTGTAGACCTTATTAAAAAACGTTTGAATAAAATCTAAATGCATCGCCATACGTACAGGGGTCCAATTGTCTATAAAGATCATTGCTTGGTTGATATTGAAATTCGGCAATCTCTTATCAACCAAAGCACCACCACAAACATGTTGGAGGTTAGCTGAACAAAATATCGTAACCCTACAGTTGCTACAAGCCATACACTGATACGATATAAATTAAGCTTTAACTCTCCTTCAATATATAGTACTCTAATTTCAGATTTGTGTAATGGGTTGGCAGACGCTCGAGCTAAAACTTTGTATTTAGAAGCGTGAACTTTAGTTTTTTCGACAGAAAATTCATATACAAAATCAGATCCAGCACACTCGCATTCTTGAAATGTTTCATTACTTAAACCTACACCTGTTACCAGCGATTGTACACTAGCCATTAAGCTCATGCAACTGTGGAATAATAATGGAGTGAATTTTCGTACCTAAGGGCTTTTGCATCAGACTAAATTGCCAGACAAACAAGTTTGTTTGAAGATTTACTACTTGAAATCGGTTTTATTGAGAACTGAGAACTACTGGAGGTAATAAAGAGATGCCCCAAACCTTGTTTCACTACTTCTTTTTTATCCTCAAAAATAAATTTAATGCATTTGACTCCGTACCTTTAGCAACCCTGTGTATCGAAATTTTGTGACATAATAAATGGATAACTAAAAAATTCTTATAAGAACGCAATGTTTACAATAATAATCGAACATCACGTTGCCTATTCTGCAAGAAATTTTGCTAAGTCATCCTGCTCTGATGTCACGAAATTTCAAAATGCAGAGTTGTTAATGGTGTGTAGATAAACGGATTAAATCTACTGTTGAGGATAAAGGAAATAGTGGAAAAATCTAGCAGGATCTCTTCATTATCTCAAGCGATTTTCATTTCCTCAATGAAACCGATCTCGAGCAGTATCTTTTTAAACGAATTTATATTAAAAGCGAGTTAATATTGTCAGCAGCAAACGCGTTAATTAAGCTCGAAAACACAACCTGTCGTTTGTTTGGTTTGGCAGTCAGATCATAGATAGACTCTTTATTTAGTAGACTAGAAACAAATGCACGAAGAAAAAGAGAAGATTGAACAAAAAAAAGGTTGCTCTTGTTGCGAAGATTTTTTGCAGTCACGTGTATTCGACTGATTTGATTCGACATATTCGAAGAACAAAAGAATTGTGAAGAAAAAAAAAAAAAAACTGTCAGTTTCCAACTACTACTAAAAAGTCCTATGGTCACACGTATCACAGACAAACTCGCTAACCGAAAAAGTAGTACAGGTAACTAAAATAAAATAAATGCAAGCTGTCAAGCGGCCAAGCAACAAAAAAATGATGGCGCTTTTGAAAAACGAAAAAGAACTTTGTAACAGATACGAATGAAAAAAATGAGCGACAAGTTAAGATATTCTAACAAAAACAAGAGTCATTTAGTAGTATTTTTTTCAAAAATCATCTTCTAGGCAATGATGAATTACATACACAAAAGTTGCTTACAATTTTGATAGATAGCACAACTCAATTTAAATGAATTAAGAACAGCACGTACATACACAAAATGCTCAAAACAAATAAATGTAATAGCAGTAAAACTAAAATGCTGTTAAATTAGGGTGGTACAAAAGTCATTCTTCACTCTTTTTGTTTTACACTCGGAACCAGTTTATACATCGCCATTGGCATTATTTCTACTGTAGTTCTGTTGTTGCACATTTCTTGGAAGTCCACGATTCATTCATAATATTCCATAAGCTGTGTTCCCTCTAATTTATGGCTAATCGGCGAGTGCCCAAATTTTCTTTAAACAATTGTGCCTAAAGCTCTAAAAAGACGTTTATGTACCCTAAATTTCATACCAATTCAGTATCAAAGTATACGAAATGTCATATTTCCACAAATTTGTCGAGTTTTCTAAAGCTATGTTTACTGTATTGCCAAAAATATTCGCCCTTGCACCGACAAATCGCCGCTTCGCTGAAAAAAAAAATCGGCTTAGTGGGAACACTGTCCATAAGTACATTTCAAGATTTTGGTGATTTTTCTGAAGATCAAAATCCTGCATGCACACTTGCAGAGTCAAAAATATTGTCAATGCAGAGACATGAAAACAGTTGATTCGATGTTGGGAAGTAGTGGGTGCTTTCTGTGGCTGAAATCCATGGTCCAAGACTTCTAAAAAGATACGATCTGTGAAACTCTGTTCTTTGATTAATTGCATTTGCAATTAATGCAAATGCACGCAGTGAAACAAATAGACTAATAGAGTATAAAAGACTGAAAAATGAACAAATCTACAGTCTAACTGGAATGACTATAGACTAATAAATATCACCAGATAAACTACAACATTATTTGTAAACCAAATTTTGTCACAAAGTACCTCTCTTTAAAAAAACAAAACACAACTAAGGTTAACTGACTTGTGTGCATGACCCATAATTAGTTAAATAAATGATCACAAAAGAACAATATATAATACAAAACCGTGAAACTTAAAAGGGCATTTAGAATGGACACAGAGCAATGTAAAACAACTTTGCATGTTGCCTTATATCAATAACTAAGATCAGCATAATGCTGCATCGCTTCTGGTCTCAACCATATCAGTATAAAACACATTCTACATTTTCAATTGTACCTTTCTGAATACTGCCGTCGATAGTTAATGAAATTTTACTATTCAAAAAGCAATCGGTGAAATTCCACTTTCATAGTTTGCGATATTCTGGTAGTGGCCTGAGTGGTCGCAGCAGAGCAGGTGATCTTTCTAAGGCAGTGAATTATAGTCCTTGAAGAACCAGCAACTTTTTCCTAAAAGAATGAAAGCAATTAGCAACAAAGGCTAATAAAAAATTTTCTTGCCTGAGCAACTATGTCCCGCTTGCAATAATCAGACTCACGACATGGCTTGACAACATTATAAGTTTTGCTAGATGCAAAAAATAATCAGCAAAATAAAGAGCTTCTGTTGCCAAGTTATTTGTTGTGAGGTTCTGACTACATCAAATCTTTCACGATACTCATTGTATTATGCTGAAGTGAGTAACACATAGGCAATATCCTCACATTTGTGAAGAGCAACACAGCTCCTTTTGAAAAAATGTTGCAGTGGTGCAAGCTGTTGGCAACACTGTGTCTGATTTGACTGGCCAAAAATATGAACCTCCCAATCCAGGACAAATGTGTTACTGCTCGAGCAACTGGCCAGTTTTAATTTGGTTAAATCTTGATGCAAGTGAGACTGCAGTCAGCACCAAAACTTGTATCTCATATAAATACCGTAACAAGTTTGAAATATCATTGCAAACAAAACTAAGCTACAAATCATTATTTGAAGAACATACCCAAACACTTGGTAAATCTTGCTACTGTATGTTTTTTCATCCAAAAAATCTTTTAAAACTTCTTGCATTGTAGCCAGATAATTGTGGATTGCCCATCAATCTTCCTGGGTAACACAATGTCTTAAAAGTTGGCATCAGTCAGTCAATGCTGCATAGTTTATACGATAAATCACTAGATCATAAACCATTTGTTTACGCAAACTTATCTAAATACTACATTTCTTTCAAACTAGCTTTAGTAGGCTATTTTTCTGCCTAAAATGCAATTTTGTATTTTAAACAATTATAGAATATGTAGCTACAATTTGAAAACATCAGTTAGGTCTACACAAATACTCTACATCTTTGCATAGTACATGTAGTGTAAATACATGTGTTAAAGATTTGGGTGTCCTGATTGATCGTTCACTAAATTGGAAACCCTAAATTCAGAAAGTTAGTTCAAAATTAGCCAGTGGTTGTTGGGCATTGTATCATTTACCGAAGTATGGTGATTGTAAAACTTTAATGTTGATTTATTACAGCTTTATCCATTCTCATCCAAATTACTGTATTAGCAGCTGGGGTGGTGCTTCAGTATCAGCCCTTTCACCTTTAATTAAGTTCAAAAAAAAGCAGTAAGAATAATAATAACTCACAACAACATCAGGACACATACCTGATACTAAACCGTTACTCTCAAGCTTACATCTGTTGCAGTTAA
The DNA here is from genome assembly GCA_963965965.1 of Trididemnum nubilum. NCBI lineage: Eukaryota > Metazoa > Chordata > Ascidiacea > Aplousobranchia > Didemnidae > Trididemnum > Trididemnum nubilum. The sequence continues at coordinate 35,422,649 of OZ014485.1, forward strand.
ATGACATGTATAAAATGGAAACAGCAAAATTGATGTATTATACAAAATAAGCACTAAGTCATCTCATACTTCCAGGTCTAACTTACGGCTTTTCATAATACTGGATGAAATACATTCTTACAACACTCGAAAAAAAAGCAAAACCAACTACTTTCTGCCCAGAGTTAACGCAGCACAAACTAAAAAATTGCTGGTCTATAATAAAACTAAAATATGGAATCAAATTCTAAAGGAAATCAGAGAGATGAAATTCTTGAAGTGTAACAAAGAACTACAGAATTTATATATATATATCACAGTACTTAATTTAAAGAACTTAAAATATTGAATCAGGGAGTTCCAGGAAATCAGTTTTTGAGCATATGCCATACATTGATACAAAGCAAAATCGTTAAGTTTGATGTTGTGAGTTTTTGTTATGAGTTGTGACAGAAGTAGATTTTAGCTTACTGTTCTGTTTCTTACTGATACATGTTACTGTACCAAGTTTCTTTTTTTTTGTGACAGTAGACGTTGATGACTTACACAGTCTTTTCGTTGAATACCAGGATAATGTAACAGTCAGATTTTTAGATATATTGTATCTGATGCAGTACTGCGTGAAGCTGGTAAAGTTAGCAGCCTATGTAAATTTTTTTTGCAAGTTTTCCTTCCAACTGATTCAACCATCTATTAGTTTAATACTGTACCAAGTAAACTTTGTCCTAATTCCATCCACTATGACAGTACTGAGAGAGGAGTATGAGCAGATGAGTGACTGAGGGATGAAGTCAGTAGGCTAAGTGAATCTGTCTAGTTAATTCTGACTCTAAATTTGAAAGCAATCACAACATTGGTGAAATTACAGTAGTAAAATAATTTTGACATTTCACTTTTCCAGATTCAGGGCCTACACAATTTAGGCTAGTCATTTACGGTACCTAGCCAACTGCATTATCTATCGTAACTAGGCTATCCATCCAGCATCTCGGTAGGGTAGGCCTACCGAGATATCTCAGATCTGTTGTTTATTTTTGCAATACACATACAATAACTTTAATTATGCATTAATTAATAACATATGTTTTAGGCTTCCCTCTGATATTCTGTCTATAATGCAATAATCGCTTCAGACTCAGCAGCCCAACCCTTTAAAAGCTTAAAAAAGATTACTAGGCAAGGCTATTTTGATTTGCTTGTATCACAAATTTTGTCTTAATATTTTAACTTGATTATAGAGCGTAAGTCTAGGCTTATTGACTAACTGCTATAATTGCTTTTTGCTATTCTTTCAAGCCTATTCTACCACTGCCTGCGGTAGGACTTCATTACAAACTAAAGTCTAGCCTAACTGCCCAGTACCCTCGTACCAAATAGCCTGTAAATATAGCGGATCAAGCGAAAAGCGAGAGCGGAGTATGAATCACAAGGTTGGGACAACGGATGTGACGTAATAAATCTGCAAAACCATGGTAGAAAAAAAAATTTCGCAGCCTGGCACTTCGGCAGATACAGAGAAGCCGACGACTTCTAGTTCGTAGAAGTCAGAGATTTTCTCTGTTGTATTGAAGTAGCCATATCAGCTGTTCTAAGAATAAAGCGCTATACTTGAGTACATCTATCATATAGATAAGAATGGCTCAGGATTACAGCGGACAACTTGATAAATCAAATAAAGCCATTACGGCACCTAAGTTATCCTTACATAATGTAGAGTGTTGGCAAATCAACCTACACAGATGTAAAGCAGCAAGCTATAACATGTGTGAAGTTACAAAAAGCGTACGCTCCGGGTTAGTGTTGGCTCAAGAACCATGGACATATGCCACTAAAATCAGAAGTAAGCTACGAGGATGGAACCTCTTTCAAGGAATTGAAAAGGGTAATCGTCCTCGGGCATGCATTTATGCTACTCCTGATCTGTGTGGTTCTCTAATCCCGATGTTTTCAAATGAGGATATAGTGGCAATTAGAGTTAACAATGTGTGCCGAAAGGGAGACAGTTTTGTTTTCGTATCAGCATACATGGCAGCCGAAGAACCAGCTCCGCCCAATTTACTGAGGGATTTGTTGGTCTTCACAGAAAATGAACAAATTCCTACTATTGTAGGAACCGATGCAAATGCACATCACACTATATGGGGATCCTCTGATATAAACCCTCGAGGAGAGGATCTGTTAGCATATTGTGCTAGTGCAGACCTAAATTTCTGTAATGTGGGTAATAAACCAACATTCAGAACTAAAACGCGGGAAGAGGTTCTAGACTTAACCTTAGTGAACCGGGGTGCATGGGACCGAGTGGTTGGCTGGCATGTTAGCAACGTGCCATCATTCTCGGATAACATGTATATTAGGTTCCAGGTTAAAGGCAGGATCCAAAAACAGGCTAAACTGTTTCGTAATGTTCGTAGTACATGCTGGAACAAGTATGTAAACGAACTCGAAAAAAATTAAGTCAACGAACTTTACGACTAGTACCAGTGCCTTCCTCAAAAGAAGACATTGATGTGCTGGCAAACAAGGTTCATTCCGTTATTACTAAATCATATGAAGCTGCTTGCCCTATGCGAAAGTCGCTTCGTAAGAAAGATAACATTTGGTGGAATTCTGAGCTTGCAAGTCTTCGGAAAGAGGCTCGCCGAGCTTGGAGAAAAGCCATTAAAACAAAACAAGAAAAAGATTGGGAGGCTCAAAAGCTCGCCTTATCTCATTTCAAAAAAGCTGTCAGAAAAGCAAAGAGCGATTCATGGCATAGCTTTGTAGAAAGCATGAATAGTCAAACACCAACGGCTCGCCTGGTTAAGATTATTCGAAGGAATGAAACCGTGCGTGTTAGCAACGTAATCAAACACAACGGAGAATTCACAAAGTCTCCACTAGAAACTTTAAACTATCTGCTGGATATCTTATCACCGGGTAGCCAGCAGTTAGAAAATCTTGCAACCAGGTCCGACTTAGTGGAGAACCCATTCATGAGACCTGAAGACACTGAAATGATTGCAAACATATGTTCATTTGAGCGTATGGAAGCAGCTATTAACGAATTTCAACCATTCAAAGCACCAGGGCCAGACGGGCTCTATCCTGTACTGCTACAGAAAGGTTGGAATCAACTGAAAGGATATTACCATGTCATTTTTCAAGCATGCCTGAGACACAGCTATGTGCCATTGGCATGGAAAGAAGGCACAGGTATATTTCTCCCTAAACCCGGTAAGGAAAGCTATTTTGAAGCTAAATCCTTCCGTATGATCACTCTAACTTCTTTTCAACTGAAATGGTTGGAAAGGCTAGTTCTGTATCATGTTAATGAAGATAATAACGTGCAGGCAAAGCTTTCTGCATCGCAGTATGGTTTTCGTGCTGGAGTTTCTACGGAAACTGCTTTGCATGAATATGTACGCCGTGTAGAGCATTGCCTTGTTAGAAAAAAGCCGGCTTTGGGTATTTTCCTGGATATTGTCGGCGCCTTCGACAATGTCACCTTCCGTAGCTTTGTTACGGCTCTGCGAGGGCTGGGCATGTCTAAGATTCTCACCTCATGGATAGAGACTCTACTAAGACATCGCACAGTCCAAGTAGAATTACATGGTGATAAAGTTAAAAGGGAAGTAGTAAAGGGGAACCCACAAGGTGGTATCCTGTCCCCTTTTCTATGGAACTGTGTCTTAAACAGCCTGTTGCTAGAGTTACGTAGCAGAGGCTTTTATGTTCAAGCCTATGCCGATGATCTAGCAGTGTTGGTCACTGGTGCTGATATGCTTTGGATCAGAGGAATGGCCCAGAAAGCAATAAATATTGCTGCAAACTGGGCTTTGGAACAAGAGCTACAGTTTAGCAGCAAGAAAACCGAGGTAGTACTGTTCACTCACAAACGGAATCCAGACTTGGGTTCCTTGTCAATGAATGGCACAAAACTTAAACTTTCCAAGGAAGCAAGGCTGTTAGGTGTTACTCTAGACAGCAAGCTAACTTGGAAACCTCATATTACCCGAATTACCCGCAAAGCAACTACAGCATTAATGCAATGTAGACAAATTGTGGGTAAAACGTGGGGAATAAAACCATCTATGATGAAATGGATATACACAGCTATGATACGTCCAATCATGTCGTATGCATGTGTGTCCTGGGCTGGCGGTCTCAACAAAAAGTATCTAGTGAGGAAACTCACAAAGGTGCAGAGACTTGCTTGCCTGATGATTTCATCAGCTTTTCCTGGCACCCCTACTGGTGCTCTGGAAATATTGCTCAACGTAACTCCCATTGAGGAATTTCTATTGGCTGAGGCAGTGCGAGGGTCATACAGAATCTCTGTTAGTGGGCTCTGGCATGTCAACCCAGTTGGTTCCTTTGGGAAAACAAAAAGCCATGTTGATGTTTGCAATGAGGCAAGGAAATTCTTATCTCTGATGCAAATGCCAGCTGACCGAATAACGAAAACAAAGGTATTTGAGAGAAATTTCGAATGTCAAATTATGAACAAAAAGAATGCCATCAGATTTGAAAGCGTTCTGAACCAGAGCACTGTCAAAGTTTACACGGATGGCTCGAAACTAAATGGGAGAGTAGGAGCGGGTTTTTATGCCGAATACCCAAACAACTCTCCAAAACAAGCATTTTTCCATCTTGGAATTTACAGCACTGTGTTCCAGGCAGAAGTCTTAGCTATTTCAGAAGTGGCAAAGAACCTGCTTTTGGATAAAATGCACAATCAAAATATTGTTGTGCTGGTTGATAGTCAAGCAGCTATCAAAGCACTCATAAAGTGCACTGTAACATCAATTACAGTGCTCAACTGCATTCGAAACCTAAATCAATTAGGTAAACAAAACCACGTCAGTATTGCCTGGATTCTGGGACATGCAGGGATTCATGGTAACGAAGTGGCCGACTATGTTGCCAAATCAGGATCTAGATCAAAAATACATGGTCCTGAACCTTTTATTACAGTCCCGTATGCCAGTTGTGTTAGCACGGTAAAGGACTGGTCCACAGATAGATGGAAATCTATGCGGAATAAACGGAAAGACTGCTTGAGGATGAAGGAGTCTGTAGGTTGGACGTCTTCACGACTAACAATACGTCTTCTTAACCTTAAGAGGCCTCATTTAAATAGAGTAGTGCAAGTTTTAACTGGGCACTGCAATCTACAACGACACAAGAAAACCACAGGTCGTGCTGAGTCTTCTCTGTGTCCCAAATGTTGCCTAGAGGATGAAACACCAAATCATCATGTAGGCAATTGCAAGCTCTACCAAGATATTCGTGTTAAATATTTTGGAATCACCAAAACCACTGTTCACAATGTGGTCACGAAATGTAATATTAACAAACTGGCCACGTACTTAAAGGAAGCTGGGAGGCTTTCTGAGTTCGACCAGTGAGCAAACAAAATAACAATAACAGCAGCTACTGTTGCAATGGGCCCAAACGAGGCCTACGCAACGTGTAGGTGGACTCTACCTAACGGTAGCAGATTCCCTTGCACCGCTGCCCAGTAATAATAATAATAAGTTGAGCCGTTCAAAAAATTGATTTTTGGGGGTCAATTTGGGAGGTCCCCGGGGGGGTGGCACCCCCAAACTATGTCAAAATATTTGTCTGTTAAATCTCTGCTGATATCAAAACAAACTGGCACCCTAAGTTGAGCAATTCAAAAAATTTCATTTTTGAGGGGTCCATTTGAGGGGTCCTTGGAGGGGTGGCACCCCCAGACTATGTCAAAATATTTGTCTGTTAAATCTCTGCTGATATCAAAACAAACTGGCACCCTAAGTTGAGTCGTTCAAAAAATTGATTTTTGGGGGGTCCATTTGGGAGGTCCCCGGGAAGAGGGTACCCCCAAACTACGTCAAAATATTTGTCTGCTAAATATCTACTGTTATCAAAAACAACTAACACTCTAGCTTGAACCGTTCAAAAAATTGATTTTTGGGGACCCATTTTGGGGGGGTTCCCGGTGGAGTTGCCCCAAAAAATTTCGGGAGAAAAAATTGAGTTTGCAGCTGAACAACTTCACACAAAAATTAGATTTCGACGTTTTGTGGTTTAGGAGAAGAAGAGCGTACAAAAATTAGGAAGAAAAAAAAGGAAAAAAAGGAACAAAAAAAAGAAATAAACCTCATCGCAGCCAAAAGTGGGTTGGTCGGAATGAAAAGGTATCTTAGGACATACAACCATATAAAATATTTTTTGCCGTACGGGCCGTTTTTGACTGAGACCGCTTTTTACGCCAAACTTGCGAAGCGGTTTTCGGGTTCTAAAACCAAAATCACGTAACCTATTGCCTCGAAATGTGGTACAAACATATACCTCAATAATCTCGAACTGCTGTCAAAATTTCATGAAGCTAGGCCAAACCGTTCTCGAGTTATAAGCAAAAGTCTGAAATTTCGCACTCGTTAGTTGGAAAATGGCCGAGTAAAAACAAAGGAACACGCGACGTGAGCGTCGGTTGTTCCAATAAAACAGTTATTCAACAAATTCTACGGACTTAAGAGTATTGCTTGATAAATTGGAGTCAAATTTAGCTCGCGTCATTTCTTACATTTAAGCACATTTAATTACACAGCATTTTACGGATAAGCTTCCATACTTTGAACTTTGAAGCAAATGAAAATTTTTGATCTTTTTGTATCCTCTAGCAAAAATTCTTTTTTCTTTCATTGCCCGCTTTTCCGTGAGGGTTGCCGGGGCAGCAGCTCGAGATTAAGCAGCTACACTCCACGGTTTTCTATCACATCCATCACTTCGCTTGGGTGAAGTCCCAAACGATTCCATCCAAGATCCTCAATGTAATTGGTCCATCTAGTTCTAGGTCGTCCAACCGGTCTTTTCCATTTGTTTTGGCAAGTAAAGCTTGTTTGGAGAGTCTTTTCTGCAGCATTCTGCTTACATGGCCAAACCATCTAAGCTGAGATCTTTCAATTCGGAGAAGTAACGGCTCGATGTTAAGAGATTTTTGAATCTCAGAGCTACTAGGCCGTTTGCTGTAAATTCTAGGACGCTTAAAAATCGAGTTTGTAAAAAAGTTTGAGTGGCAAAAAAATTTTGATGCAGATAGACTGTATTTCATCCTAGGAGGTTTATATAAAAAGTTCTCCAAAAATTACCCTGCAGTTTTCGAGCAAATGGGGGGTAAAGTTGGGGGTTTTCAAAACTAAAAATTACATATTTTCCGCATAATGTGCAAATTTAAATCCTTTTATCATTTCTATTTGCTTATTTTGACAATTTTTCAGATGCGCAAATTTCTAGTTTGGTTTTAAAGTTAAATTAAGCAATCCTCCCTAGCGCTCTCTAGCACTACTAGCGGCGAAATGTTTCTTTTGTATTTATTTAAGCTTTTAATAATTTTCCCCTTACTTTTTCAGTGATTAACCGTCGATAGGAGTTTACTTCATTTGTTTGAACGTACAAAAATGACATAAACTTTTCCGAAAGCATTGGGCTACAGATAAAATAAAAAATTTATTAATTTTGGGGCCTTGTTTGACTAAAAAACAGTTAACAAAAATCAATAAAATTAACTACAAAAGCAAACATGTTTCAAATGCTTGTTAAATATTTAAAATAAGTATATCAACTTATAACTGCACAATTAAAAACAGGATTTTTGATGAGGGTACTTTTAAAATGACGTAACCGGTCAATGATGACGTCACAAAAAAACGTAACAAATGAATGAAACGTCACAATATAAATTGCAATATGAAGTTTTTGTCAAAAATTTGCAAAACCACAATACTTTTTGAGTTGATGAAAAGCAAAATCGGATTTTTTGGTAAAAATCAATTTTTGATGGGTGTGCTAGGTGAATTCTAACCCTAGGGTGCATCCGAAGCAAGTAACAATTGAAGAATAAATTTGAACACTTTTGATTACTTAGGAAAGTGCAAAAAATAAAGCAAAATATGCAAGTTGCCGGTGATGTCTTAAGCTTCAACAATGTTTGGAGAAATCAAAACTTTTTCTGTAATATCACCGATCACATTAATACAAATTATTTTCATTGTCGTGGTCGTCAATCATCACATTCAAGTTGCACGTTACGTGTTCGATAATTGAAGCAGATCTGGAGTCGAGGACACAATGTTCGAGGCCAAGGACTGAAAAAAAAATTCGAGGCCAAAACCAAGGACCAGCTTTTCAAGTACAGACCCTCTCGAGGCCAAGGGCAGAATTGGTCGAGGCCAAAGCCAAGGACCAAGGACAAAATTTTAAAAAAAGCTATGGTCGGCAAACTTTCACTGTTTTTGAGCGCGAAAGTGTAAGACATTGCATTTCGTTAAGTTTTTCATGATAATTTAAAAATGGTAGTTTCTAAAAATAACGAATGTTATTTTGAAGTTTTACGCGTTAGCAGCAATTTTGATTACGTTCCATAGCGGTATCGAGGTAATAAAACAATTAAGACCGTTATGCGAAATGAGAGTAACTAACTTCTGAACATGGAAACGGTCAATTTTAAGACCTTAACTTCATCAGTTAAAACCCCAGTGTAAACGTCCTCTCAGTGATTATGGATCACTCATCCCCACCGTTTTAGTACTTTTTCCAAAACAACCTTTATAGTTTGAACGACTTCTTTTTGTAGATTTTTAAAAATGTTATCATAGTTTTCAAACATTGTATAGAGACTACGATATTATTATCTAAAAGTATTGCAAAATAGAGTAAAATAATTTATGTTTTTAAAATGAATTAAGATACCGTATCCAGTACTTGCAAGCTCACGTCCTTGGAAAAAACGCGGTCTGGGGGCTAGGCAAAGTTCACATGCCTCTGTTGAACAATTTTAGTGACTTTTTTTTAATAAAAAAACAATTTTTGTGATTTTGAAAGAGGTGAAACAATTAAATTTTCAAAGCAATTTTAAAAAAGAAAATACCGGCAACGTAAAAGTTAAGTTGAAAAACTTTAGTTTTATCACATTTTCCCCAATCCTAATTAATCTTTTTTTACGTTTTATTACACATGATATCTTTCTATAGCTCATTAATTGCCTATCGATGAATGAGGGCACGCGTTTCTGCCGCCAAACGTCACTTTGTAAAATTTAACATAAACTATTTAATGACAAAAATAACTTGAGAATCTTAGCAGGGCTGTATCAAGGAGAAAGGCCTTGAAAAGATTTGCAATTTGTCCGGGGTCGCCCTCCCCCTCTGAAGAGCTCACAATTGTAGAAACGTAAAAATAATAAATCATTATTTTTTTCGAAAAAGGTCCAAATTTTTCATGGGAGCTTCTCCTCATCTTAATGACGTCGTGTGAAAAATTGATTGACTGCAGCGCGCATCTTTCCAGCCAGTAGCGTAGCTAGGGGGGCAAATGGTGCTATAGCCCCCCCCCATTGGCCTGAACAGTATGCAAAATAACATGCTTTTAGCAGTTTTGAGGTTGGTTTTTGCCCTAAAACGGGAAATAGCCCCCCCCCCCGAACGAAAATAGCCCCCCCAAAGATCGTGAAAAGAGAAGTAGAAGTGGGTGTCAGTTGACAGAAAAACGCTCTGAATTTCGGTGAAGACTTTTTTTTTGGAGATCACTCGATTTTGGAAAAAAACGCTCTGAATTTGCCTCAATCCAATTGAAACCAAATGAAAATTCGGATCAAGTTCGTTTACAGTTGAATCAAACTTCAAAAAAAGCCCCCCCCCCGTTGCGAAATCCTGGCTACGCGACTGTTTCCAGCCATTCAAACAATTATAGTTATATTTAATTTCACGCTCTCATTTTTAACTCCACATGTAGCGCTTTTTTCTGATACAGTATAGTTTATTATTTGTCGAGGACAGAGGTGGAGTCGAGGACACAACGTTCGAAGCCTAGGCCAATGATACAAAAAAATCCGAGATCAAGGCCAAGGGCTAACTTCTCGAGGCCTAAGACAGGAATGCTCAAGGCCAAGGACACAAGGCGCAGGCGTTCTCGAAAACGAAACAAAAGGTCTTCGCGCGAGGAAATGCCAATTTCCAAGGTAAAGTGAAAAAAGCTCATGGCCATGGATCATTTTCAACAATTTAATGTCCTCGGCCGAGAGCAGGGCATTTTCGAGGACTTGCAGGCTTCAAGGCCAAGAATTTAACCTTCGAGGCCAAAGCCAAGGACTTCAAAATGTGTCAGCGAGGACTCCGCCTCTGTTATTTGGGATTCTTAGCGGCGATTTTTAACGCAAAAATTGCTCAGCAAATGTGGCTTTTTCCCAGATCACATAACAATGATTAGAGTGCTGCTCTTTCTTATTTCAAAAAAAAATCTTCGCGATTTTTGCTCGCATACATTCAGAACAAGGTGGCTTTTTCAAGATAAGTTTTGTTAGTTATATCACGGATACACTAACAAACTCTGTTTAATATGCTATCCCTGGTACAGGCTCGTAGCCAGAAATTCACAATGGGGGAGGGCTGTATTGGGAGTCTGGGGGCGGAGCCCCCAGCCGCTGGAGGTCAAATGGGGTCTGGGGGAGAAACTCCCAGCCGCCGGAGGCACGGAGGTCTGGGGGCAGAGCAACATGATTCAACCGGTTGCATTAACGGGCTATGTGGGAGGTGGCTAATGATAACATTGCAGTTCTCTTGTTTACATGCTGGTAAATCATAAAATCCTTCTATTCAATAAAACTCAAACGGAGTAATCTATTTCGTCTATATTTTATAAAAGAAAATAATCGGGGGGAGGCTAATGAAAAGAGATCTTAGAGAAATGATTGGTAATTAATCAACACTGAATAGCCCCCTCTCCTTTATTTCTGAGTTTGTAACATATTTGTTAATAAAACCTATGTTTGGCGTTTTTGCACCAGCGATCAAAATTTATTGATTTTTTATTTTTGGGCATTTTTCAAAGTTTTCATTGATTTGTGACTTTAATTTTTGACAAATTAGCCTCTTCTGAAGATATGTTGCAAAAGATGCTCTAAATCACTTTTTAGTCCATTCCAGCGCAAAAAACTGCCTCAAAAGACCTAAAAACGTGGTATTTTTCTTATCCTGCGTTTTGGTTAACAGGCCAATGGGGGAGGCTATAGGCCTCCCACCCCCCACTTCACCCTGGCTACGTTACTGCCGTGGTAACTGTATTACATTTCATTATCACGCTCGTATACTTTTTTCCGAGTCCATACTCAGATAAGCACGGTCATGAGTTAGCATTAGCAACTCAAAAATGTTGGCGTCAGGACCCCGGAACTCTTGTTATGGCTCTTGATGGTTTTAGGGCTTTGCAGTTTGTACCACCCGCACCGGAAATATTAGCAGAAATAAGAATAACAATTCTACACTGCCTTTTGCCCCTCATTCTCTGATTAAAGCTTTCACACAATGCCATTTAAAATAAGGTTTACTATGACTTGGCAATCACAATATATGATATTTTTCAAATAAGGAAAAAAAAATGAATTGAAAAGCTAGAATTTTTGATTATTTTTTGTTTGGTTATTTTCCTTTTCAACCAATCAAAAAATAATGCTATCCTCGAGCCGAGAACAGGACATTTTTGAGGACTTGTAGGCAGTGGTGTAGGAGGCGGGGGGCACTGGCACCCCCCGCTTGGTTTTAAAGTGTCGAAATTTTGGGCAATTTTATATTATTTGGGCAATATTGCATTAAAATTTTGGGCAATTTCATATTTTTCGGGCAAGTTTGCATCAAAATTTCGGGCAATTTAATATTCATCAAACCTCTCAATTTCAGTGAAGACCTTTTTTTTTTTTTGGAGGTCACCTTAATTTGGACAGAAAAACCGATCACTTTCCGGGCAAAATTCAATGTCATTTTTTGGGCAAAATTTGGTGCTCCCCCAAATCCTTTTGAGCTACTACGCACATGCTTGTAGGCTTCAAAGCCAAGGATTTAACCTTCGAGGCCAAAGACTTCAAAATGTGTCCTCGAGGACTCCGCCTCTGATTTAAACTTTGTTAAACAGAGTGCTACTTGGCTAAAATTGAGAGAGCGTTGAACAAAATCTCAAATGACAAGTCGCAGTGTCTTCATGGGAGTTGGGTCTAGAAGTACAAATCTATTCTATTTTATCTAGGAGCCTGCACAACAATGCTAGGTCTACAAATAAAAATCTACATTAGGCCTAGTTGTTTGAGAAACAATGCTGGGTCTACATGTTTTATGCATTTTCAAATCTAAGAGTCTCGACCTTTTTCGCAGCACTGTCATAAAATCACTACTGATACCTGAACACAGCAGTTTGCGACGATGTTCTGCTAGGCAGATCATATAACTTTATTATCTCTGTACCAGTAACTATAGGCTATTTTAAAAAACTGTTTTGAAACAATGCTTCATAATTTCTGCCTGGCACGTCATATCACTTTTGGTTACCAAGTACCTGGCTATCTATACTGTGTAGACCTAGGTCTACTTTAAAGCGATGTTTCATCATGTATACTAGTATTTATTGCTAGTAATTTGCCAAAAATTTCTTTTTAAAACAAATTTAAGAACAAAATCCAACTATTGCACCCATTTAACCCAATTTAAGCTAACGTAGTAAAAAAACTAACCGTTAAATCAGAGTAGCCTACCTCAGGACCTGATCCAAAGCAGTTTTTAAAAATTCGTTGAAGGGAAAGTTCCCAAGTTATTCTATTTTATGATTGGTCGATTCTGGTTGTCTGATTGTATTCATCCGCATTTTAGAAGCCCACTTTCAGGTCAAATTAAAAAAATACTGCAGGAAAATAAGTGGAGAACTTTTGCATGTGAGTTTGTGAGATGAAAATCAATGTATTTAAGCAAAAAATAAGTTGCCACTCAAATTTTTTTACAAGGTGAACGCTAGAATTTACAGCAAACGGCCTATACGTACCTTACTGAACAGTTTAACTCCTTCGATTTTTCGTAAAAACCTCATTTTGGACACTAAGAAAAAATAAAAAATCAATTGTTTAAAAGTTTGACTTTTGTTATTTTAGTTTGAGGTTTAATCGTACAGTTGTGCACTTTCGATCTATTTACGTATTAGTTTCTAACTTTTTTTCGTTAGTAATTGTACTTTTTAAATATTTAACTGTAAAAAAATCTTAACTCCTTTCAATCCCAAAAAATGGTCAAAAGAAAAAGTACACACACAAAAAAGAAACAAACAAGGGTTGCTACTGCGTATCAAGTCCAAAGATCGATCAAGTAATGCTATACGTGCTAGCCTTGTGATTTATCCTAAAACTTTTTTTAAAACCTAAAGTTAAAAAACATGGAACAACATGAAACACAAACAACCAAAATACGTGTACCGATTATACCCCTTAGAGGCAAATGACGTCGAAGTTCGGTTTTGTGAGTCAAAGTCTATCAATTCCCTGTTGCATCGAGTTTTAGGCGCAGCCGGGAGTTTTGAGTGAAGGGGAGGGGGGAGGGAAAGAAAATGCAAATCACATGCAATAACTTTATCAGAAATTTTCGAAGTGAGGGACTTTTAGAATAAAACCAAGATTTTGTTTATTGAAGAGAGGGACTTCAACAATCGTGAACTAAACGTTAAAATGTTTCTTTTTCCAAATTCAAATCACTCAATTTCTTTTGTCTCAATTGGGAAGTGTTGAAAGCATACTACTGTAACTCAAATGTATTCCGGACGGGGTCTGGGGAGGAGTCTCCCAAAGTATGGGAGTCTAGCGAAGCCCCCAAGCCAATGCGAATTTTTTTGTACATTTTTTGGAAAAAATAGCTATTTTGACTCCAGTTGGATTACATTACGTACGTTTTTAAAGCCATTTGAAAGGACTAAATTGCTAATAATAGGAAGACATTTGAAAAAGTGATTTGTTCAGATCTTTCAGCCTTCCGTTTTCTTACAGATCAAGTCCAAAGCACGTTTAAACCCTCGCATTTTTTGGTTAAATTTTGAAAGTGACGTAGCTAAAGGGGGAGGCTGGAGCCCCCTTAGCCTACCATGGTCCAGGTTAAGGAGCAAAGTACATTTCCTCCGACAATATTTTTAGCAGTATATAATACCTCATTTGAGATTTGAGGCAGAGTTTTTATCATGAGAATGATCAGATTTAAAAGCATATATTGTACGTCCACTCGTGTAGTCATGGCATAGGCAGGAATTTCAAAAGGGGTCATGAAATAAAGACAGATTATAAGCTGGGAGCAGAGCTCCAGAAACTGCGCTAGAAATAAAACTTCTATCCACCTGAAGCAATTAAGGGGCCTGAGACTGAGCTTTCCAGAGGTTAAAATGTTTTTAGATATTGAACAAAAATAACTTTATCTTGAGATAATTTTTGTTCAATTTTTATAATTTTGAAAGACTTGTTTAGCATCGCAAATGATTTAAAAACAAATAAAAACAGCCATGGAGCTCAAACTATTTCAATAGCGTGCTGCAGATTTTTTGGTTTCTATGAAACGAAAAGAATGAAACTGACATGACACTTCCCTAAATTTTATTTGAATTTGAAATCTAGCATCCGGTGGCGTTTTCTGCTATTTTAAGTTTGCGATCTCGAGTTGAACGATATTAAGACAGCAAAAATTTGTCTTGCTTGGCTATAAATAGTACGAAATATGCCCAAATGAGCTGATTTTAACGGGTGTTGCGTGTTTTTTTCTATGTATTGTGCCACGGATGGAAAAAGAGGAGCATGAAACAACAGTTCGTCCCTAAAGCCCTAAATACGCTATCGTTTACGTTTCTTTGTTTCACAAGCATTTCCTTAAGCTAATTTCTTTTTTTGGCCTTCTAAAGTATGGGAAGGTGGATAGCTGTTCAAAGTTGGTGTATATTAGGATGGACCTTATATACATAAGAAAAATTCAACTACAAGAAATTATTATGAGAACCAAAGTAAATGTGTTCCTTTTGGACTAAAACCATCGTGTGTCAAAAATCTCCCAGATAGAAAAACATTTAGAGGTTGCACCAAGGCAATAAAGTTTTTCATAAACACACAATTTTGCAAAGATTAGGGCTTCGCTGTTTGTAGAGTGTTAGCTGTTCAAAAGCAGTAATATTATGGGTGTAACCCAACTTATTGTATGCTGCCAAGTAGGTAGTGTACTGTCTTTATTCTCACTTGGCAAAAATCATGCCTATGGTCCGGTTTGAGGCGAAATGCATGTGGAACTGAAACTGACCTTTATCACATTTTTCAATTAGCCAAACGTATTCCTATATAAGTGCCACTGCCACACTACGCTCTGCATTGGCATGCGGGACTTGGATTTTTTAAACTAACTTTCTGTTTGCCGTGAATGAGCCTGATAATTTACTCGAAGAATTACAGTGAATTGATAGAAATTTTTGATCAATTTTCATTTTTTTGAAAAATCCAATTAATTGTGTTTAATCAGCAAACCACTTTTTCCTATTGTTGTTTCTTATAATTGCATGCTTGGTAAAGTTTTCATCTTCGTAAAGAGCTGCAATCACTCGTCACTTCATGTCATCATACACCTCTGGTTCAAAAAAACCTTAGCCACTAGTTTCTTAGACGTGTACCAAAACCGACCTGAGAATTTTTTTCTTTACGGTTGCCCTAATTCTCTTGTCGATGTGTATTTGCAAGTCCAAGATTTTTGCTACATTTTGGCAAGTTTAGGGCAGATACAAGAAATGATGCTTTGGTCTATGCTCGCCATGATCAGTTTACCATGCAGTTCTGGCGTATGGTAAACTGATTACAACGAGCATAAGTTAGTCACCATAATCAGTTCTGACGCCCCTAACCAATTTCTGATTTTATTCAAGTTTTGCTTTAATGGAGATGCACGAACCAGATTCTTACTTTTAGTGTTTGAGACTTTCATGTCAAAAAACAAATGACCCTATAGCAAAAACTTTCTCAGCCTATCTCCATTCTTCTAATGCTCAAACGATGCCATTTTCTTGAGACTAACTGGTCCCACTAGAAAAGGGAGCAGTCTCAAGCAGATGCTTTATGCAGATGCCAGAGGTGACGTAGGCATGTGATCGACTTGCGAGAACAAATTTGAATAAGATTGAAAGAGGTTCAAGTTATTATTCGAAACTTTTTTTTAAATGTGGAGTACGTTCATAATAAGGGCTATTATTTTTTTAATTTCTTAAGGTGATCTTTCAAATTCTTTGCTCAGTTTATTACTTCGGACTGGCCAGTTGCCACTCTTGTATCCACAGTTCCCATTGATTCTATTCTCTACCATTCGCTTTGAAGCCAGTACATTTGTCATGAGGGTCTATGGATTAGAACATTTGTACTGTCCACATCAAAGAAATCTTTCAGGCCATCTTTTTTGTTACTTGTAGTAGCCTTCAAGATTAGCTAAGCATTTTAAAAAGTGTAATTAACTATCCAAGAATCCGAGCAACACAATATTGTTTTGTAGTGTGTAAGGTTTGAAATTTATCCAGAAATTATCACTTGGCAACTCAAATGATTTCAGTCGAACTTATTGTGACGAACAACTTCCGACTCAGGAGAAGACAAATAAAAAATATATATGATGTATGATTGACTTGTACGCTATCTTCCCAGTTTCTAAGTGCTCAATGGACATAGGCCCCCAGTTAACGGTACAGGAAGTTCAGGTTAAAAATTAGAAGTTAAAAAAACCCCACTACAGACTGTTTCCCCCTTATGGGTTTGTCAGGTACGGTGGAAACTAAACAAAAACAGTGAAAGACCTCAGTACACCACCCACGTCTCCCCTTCCTAGAACCGGAAGCCCTGGCGGGCGCGAGCGCAAGC
The DNA here is from genome assembly GCA_963965965.1 of Trididemnum nubilum. NCBI lineage: Eukaryota > Metazoa > Chordata > Ascidiacea > Aplousobranchia > Didemnidae > Trididemnum > Trididemnum nubilum. The sequence continues at coordinate 35,439,321 of OZ014485.1, forward strand.
TATGCCATTGGGGTTTAACTGTGGTAAGCACCTGCCAGGGGCCGCAACCACGGGTGTGGAGCCGTGGCTGATACAAAACACTGTAAGCATTAACTGTGGAGACTGAGCATCTTAATCAAACACAGCTGATGCGCTATTATGTGTCTGTCAAACGTTGTGAAAAACACTGTTAAAATTTAAACACTGTCCTAGATACAAAGCGGCATTATATGTCACAGTGATCAACCGATTTGCGTTAAATTTGGTTTCATTAGGTTGATGATTTCTTGGTTTATATTTGGCTTTGTGTCGACATTTTGATACAAGTACGGCTCTTTTGTTGAGAGTGTGAACTGGATTTGCTTGTAGTATCACATTTTTTTCTTCTAGACAAAGGTTACACCTGTTAGAACCGTTCTGATAGGGCCGTGCTAGTCTCGTGATCTGCAATTGTATACATAGTAGCATATGAATATTCTCAAATTTTCGCTGTTCATGTGCAACCTGTAAACTTTAATTTTTCTCCGAAATCTTTTTTGCATATATAGTTTTTTATCCAATACGAACTAATTTACCCGGTTCTCGTTTAGTTTTCCAAAATTTCAAAATAAGGACCACCCTAGTGAACATGGTTAATCGTGTTATTGCATTAAGTTCATAAAAATGTTAATGAGGGCCTGCGAGTTGCAACTTTTACGGTAAAAACGTGAAATTTCTCACGGATTATACATTTAAATTTGTAGGTAAAAACTTGAATTTCGGGGCCTATGGGTCCTAGGTATTGTAAATATAACTACTGTTGTACTCGTAAACACTATATAATACTGGATCTTAAGAAAACATAGGCTTTGTTGTTATCATTTTTATTGTTGGTGGCAATTCAATCGGGGAGGGGGAGCCGGGCCCCTGCCCCCCGGCTACGCTTATGGATCACACAATAAAATACATTTCATTCTGGTTCCAGCAGTCATCCTCATCTCTTGTCTTTCCTACAAGAAAAAAAATTGAAAGGTCATTCAAAACGCACATTAATAGTGTTATCTTATAGCTACAAAAACATTAAGCTATTGCATTCCTGCTGTGAGTTAAAGGCGATGAATCATCCAGCCAATTCCGATGGTTTACAATAGCTAAAATTGAACTATAATTTTTGATATTTTTTGTTTTGATTTTGGGACTGCGGTTGCAAAGATATTCAATAAATACAAAAAGATATCCCCCGCAAAAAGTTTTTGGAAACTCTGAGTTTTGTTTTTCCCGCCAAAACCACAGTTCTCTAAACTATTAGGCCTACTGTAATCTTATTACAATATTAGGCCTAATTATCTCTAAACTATTAGGCCTAACAGTTTAGAGATAGTTAGGCCTAATTAGGCCTAAACTAATTAAAAATAAACTATTTAGAAATAAACTATCTCAAACTATTAGGCCTACCACAGTTCTCTAAACTATTAAGCCTACTGTGCTTTTGGCGGGAAGAACAAAACTCAGAGTTTCCAAAAACTTTTTTCGGGGTATATCTTTTTGTATTTATTGAATATCTTTGCAACCGCAGTCCCAAAATTAAAACAAAAATATCAAAAATTGTAGTTCAATTTTAGCTATTGTAAACCACCAAAATTGGCCGGATGATTCACCGCCTTTAAAGGGCTCATTTGGCAAGGTTGCCTCAATGTGGCATTCTCAAATTTTGTCATGTTTTATCCGTGATTTATGTTAATATATCTTAGAAAATTTCTTTGTTTATCTCAAGTATAATTTTGTTTAGATATTTGGGGTTTCCCCTAAACGTGACACCCAAACATATTGCAGTGTTTTATCTTTTTTAATATAACCTATCCTTGAAACTAAATGTGCTTAGCTTGAGAGGTAAAAAAATTTTAAAGATTCGATTTGAGGTGAACCCCAAATGTGGCAGCACTAAAATTTATTGTGTTTCATTATCCTTAAAATTTTAATTGTTTTACTCATGTGGCTTAAAATTCTAAATTTGGAGAGGCCATTTTGGTTTAAAATTCTAAATTTTGAGGGTGATTTTGGCGTAAAAATCTAAACTTTGGTGGTTATTGTGGGTTCTCCATAACAAGGTATTCCAAACTGTTGTCAAATTTTAAGTTTTTTTAATTACCTATCCTGAAAATTTTATTTTTCCAACTTGAGTGTTAAAAACCCGTTAGGGGACCCCCTTATTGTAGCACCCTATTCTATCGTGTTGCTAATATAACCAACCAAAAAATTTTATGTGTCTACCTTGAACGGATAAAAAGTTTGAATTTTGGTGGACCCATTTGAGGGGACCCCCATTTTGGTTCCTCCAAATTTTACCTTTCCTTTATATCAACTTAACTTCATGTGTTTAGCTAAAGTGGTTAAAAGTTTGAATTTTGGAGGGCTTGTTTGAGGTACCCATTATTGTGGAGCCCCCAAATTTTGTTCGGTTTAGTTTAGTTTTAATACCTACCACCCATTCTGAAAGTTTGATCCATCTAGCTTCAACGGGCAAAAAAGTTTGAAATTTTGGAGGATCCGTTTGAGGGTATCCCCAATGAGGTACCCCCAATTTCAGGCGGACCTAGTCCTTCCTGATATCTACAATCGCTTCAAGCTAGAATACTGTGCTCTTAGCAGTTTAAAAGTGGACAACTCGGGAAGAAGAAGAAAAAAAAGTAAGAAAAATAAATAAATAAAATTCAAGTCGGGTTGAATGAACACAACCAGAAAAATGGTGGTTGGTGATGTGTTCAAAAACCACGAAACTTTTTTCCATCAATATCGGTTCTTACCGAGATATACTGGTTCGAATTTGTCCACTTTTTGCCGATTTTCGGCTTCCAAAATTGCGGTCACATGACTGGGCGCCTTCAAACTAGATAGGTATAAAGCCTTTATTTGCACCAATGTTGTGCCCAAATTTCAGCTTTCTACGTTTGGTAGTTTTTGGATTATAAGCAAAATTAGTAAATTTTTGACACAAAAATTGTCGCTTTTACGCAGTTTTTGGAGTCCTAATTTACGATCATGTAACCTAGGATCTCCAAAATTAGAACACATGACGCTTTTAATTATTCTTACGTGGAGTCTAAAATTCAACTTTCTAGGTTTAACCGGTTCATAGTCAAATAGGTTTTGCTGCTCATATCAAAATGGTCGAGTAAAAGCATAGGTCCTATACGCGCGCGCGAAGTCCCAATTAAGGACCCCATTTTCTTAGTCGTAAAAACCATGCGGCCATTAATGCCAGTCAAATGCTTAACTTAGAACTGGAGAAAGAAAATCCAGTGAAAGACATAAGATGGCTTATGACACAACTGTAATATTTTAGACGTCATGTCGTTGTTTTTTACTAATAAAATACTATCTAACTTGCATTCAATGTTTTTGATTGAAAAAAAAAAAAAGAAATCCAATCCCTGCAAAAGTGAATGTAAAAATTCTAAGAACGCTCGGCAGTAATGGAGTATAAACAATAATTTGCATTCAAGGCAAACCTACAGTTATTTGCATTTTTTTGGGGGGGATGGGTGGGTTAGTAGAAGCGATGCTTGTTTCTTTTGCATAATTTGTTCTTTCAAAGAAATACAGTCATAATTGTAAGGATTGCTGTGAAGTAGTGCATGGCGTATAAAATGAATATACTTTAAATATTTGTTTGAAGCTCAAATCTATTCATACCGTGTTGGCTATAGCAAGAGACTGAGATTGTCCTAGTGTTTTACTCTACTGTATGGTAAAAGAACTGTACAGGAATAGGGCATCAATACTATGTCTGACATCTTCCTTGAGAACTTACAACGACACCGTGTGCATTACTTGATTTTTCTTTGTTTGCGTGTACTCGTACGTGAATAAATTGACACTGACTGGCACTGACCATAGTAATGTGCGTGGTAGGCAGGGTGGCAGCTTGACTTGAAGACCGAAGGGTTCCTTTGCTGTCTTCTGGCCAAGGTAACTTGGTGAATAAAATGTAAGTACAATTACAATAAACTATAATTAGCATTATTATCTTATGTACTAGCAAAGTCAACCCAGGGAAATAGGCCTTTGAGCAACTTTTTACTGACAACCGGAGGCTGATCCAGATTGTGACCGTATGCTTTCTTTTTCCTTCAGAAAAAAGGAATTGCAAGAATAAATAAACCCAGATTACTTTACATTACAGAATAAAAGAGCTAGAAAAATTATATCAAGCATGGGTGGGTAAAAAAAAGTAGAGTCATGCTACAGTATGAGATTTTTTGTTGATTTCTTGCTTGAAATTTTATTGCCATTGCTGCAATATAAAACAATTTTTTTGTTATTAATAAAAACAATTTAAAAAAATAAACAGAAAATTAATAAAATTGTGGCCGAGACACATTATATGCAATTTTTATGCACTTCCTGAACAGCATGTTAAAAAGCAGTCAAGATCAACGCATTTTACGTTTGAAGTTAAGGGTGACTGCTTGACTTGAAGACCCTAAACCGGTCACTTCGCAGCATCCTTGTAGTCTTTTTGAATGTTTTACTTGGTGTGTTTTATTGGTTACTAATGTGAGCAATAAAGACAAAATAAATCTTTCGTTCGATAAAAAAAAGTGTGTCTCTTGCACTCATGACATTTACCAGACCGGTAAGCAAAGAATACTAAGACAAAATTTGCCGATTGCATAATACTTTTGGCGCTAATTTCTTACTTTCTTTTCAAAAATTAATATAAAATTTGCTACTTCGATTGGATGTAATATCAAAATTTGTAACAAACTTTAGCTTTTCATCAAAATTTAAAGCATCGAATCTTTTTAATACACTAATGAGCTAAGCGTGACAAAGCAATTAATCTACAGTATAGCGTTTGGGTCGGAACCTAATTCATTCATGAACCCTTCTATACTGTATCATTACGTATAAGTTTCTGTAGTTTTTTCTTGTACATTTCAGTCTTCTAAAAACATTCTTCTACCAAATATGATGAAAGTGCCTAAAGTTTTTACTGTTCTCAAGTGTTTAGATACACGCCTGTACTCCGTAGTTGGGAGCTACTCCTTCAAAAAACTAAAAATAAATTTCGGCTCAAAGCAGATTTGCTTCAACAGTCTATGGATGGAACTTCGCCTCCACGCCACTGATTAAAAGGTTTGAGGTGCCTTATTATCATCCAACTGAATCAGCAAAATTGAATCTTAAAATTTATAGATTGCTTGATTAAATCAGCAAATTTTGGTAAATTAGTTTGAGGTTGTTTGCTTTTAACAAAAAAGCCAATATTTACACTATGAAAAATATTAAGAAAAACATCGATAATAATAATTAAATATTTACCAATCTTGCATTATAAGTATCTTGACGGAGATACTCGAATAAAAATTAGTTCTTGAATCAGCGCGACAACCCAGATGCTTCATCAATGATTAAATGAGTTGCCCTCAGGTGCAATGACGCGGAGATGGGCCCCGCAAAACTCGTTACACGCTTCGGCGTAATACTGCGAGTACAATGAAAGATTTGATCAACTTAAAATGTCCCCCAAAACCCTCCCCGTGCTACCGATGCATGAGGCGAGGCACCTCTTTCGAATTGCATGGTTAAAAAAAAATGAGGAGAAAAAAGCTGTAGGGTATCAATAAATTGAAGGCTGAATGAATAAAATCAATTTTGCTGTAATGCTGGTTCTCAATTTATAAAAGTTAAAAAATTGCAAAGTGCCAAAAATATTATGACATCAGCAACTCAACGTCAAATTGCTGCTTCATTGTGACGTTGCGGGTATATGTTTTACGTAAAGTTCAGTTTCCCCTTCTGCACAACATAAACTTTCTGGAAATGTTTCATCTGAGTCAGTAGCGTACGCAGGATTTTGAAAAGGGGGGGGGGGGGGGGCAGGAACTTCAGAAAATTTGAGAAAAGGAAAGAACAGAGTAAAGAATTGTTCTTCCCGGAATTAGTGCGATTTTCTGCCAAAAATTAGGTGAAGAGCAAAAAAAAAAGGTCTTTACTCAAATTTAGTCCGATTTCCTGCCCGAAATTAGGTAAAGAGCAAAAAAAAAAAAAAGAAATTCACCAGTAGCGTACGCAGGATTTTGAAAAGGGGGGGGGGAAGGAACTTCAGAAAATTTGAGAAAAGCAAAGATCTGAATCAGAAATTGTCCCACCCAAACTCAGTCCGTTTTTTCGCCCAAAATTAGGTGAAGAGCAAAAATAAAAAAAGGTCTTCACTCAAATTTAGTCCGATTTTTTGCCCAAACGTGGGTGCAAGCCTATAAGAAACGCACAAAACATACCCTTTGTGTGATCAAACCTTCTGTCCAACTTGCAAAGGGGGGGGGGGCATGCCGCAATTTTGCATACTATTTTATGCAATTATACAATCCTGGCGAAATGGCCCAATGGCCCCCACCTAAATACGCCCCTGATCTGAATTCATCAATAGGCTACAAATTACTCAATGCGATGCTGTTCCATTTTGCATTATGCATAAATTGTAGCGGAATACAAGAATGTTTATTGTTGTTCAAAACACCTGCGATGGACTTATATTACTATGCCGACTTATCTCTTATAATTACTGTAAAACACTGCCTACCTATTTCCGTTACCTCATTTTTATACGTCCAACTTATTGCTAAACAGTTTTACGTTTATGGGGTGTAATTTTATGCTTATTTATTAAAATTATGTTCAATAAAACCCAAAGATGTAGCCATAAAGCGTGTAGTACCGGTGTAAATTAATTAAGGCTTTGAAAAGCTACCTAATTATTATCCAAAATAAGCGCAAGGTTATGTGCAAACAACCATTTACAGCTATTCAAAAGTAAAGTTATTTGCAAAGGTTGCTCTCCAATGAACTTCCATTTATTGCGTAGAAAAATAAGCAGAAGAATATCACCACCAAAATCTAAATGAATCTTTTATTGAACAGACCAAGAATTTTCGAAAATCACTAATAACAGTTTTTCAATGTCTGCAGATAAAACATACTGTAGATTAGTTCAACGGAACTGAAGCAACCTGAAACGGTATTTTGTTTTAGAAATAGTAGCTAGATTTAGAATAATAAATTTTCACCGACAACTGAAGACTTTGTAAAGGCGCTTGAGCTTTATCAGAAAATAGTACAATTATTTTAAAAGTTCCAGAGGTGTAATTCTTTTATCATAACAGATTTTTAAGACCAAACATAAAAATTCGTTTTTTGTGTCATGTATAAACAGTACGAGTAATTTATGGGACAGGTCTCATAGTCAGTTAAGTATACCCCCAGTTCAAGGTTGAAAACCACCAACCGTGAAAATAAGCAGGTATCTTGCTGATGTAAAACAAAGTCGGAATCGATAAATAAATAATAATCAATTTGGCGTAGTTTCATATAGCTACTTCTGACATTTGGCCATCTCTGTCAACCGCAACAAATTACTGCAGAGCGATATTCCACACTTCGACAGTGAAGCAGTTTGATCGATGACGAGAGAATGTTTGAAGGGTAGAAAATGACAGGCTAAAAGTATCAGTGGATTGAAAGCCAAAAATCGGGATGAGTTGAAATGATTATTATTAAAAAATGCAATATTAGCGAATGTTTAAGTTGCGCTACGATTAACCAATCCCTTTTCCAATGCCCACTTTTCCGGCACCTGATTTTGGGTTCGGGTTCGCAATTCTGACTTTTATTAATTTTTGTCTTTTTTTTGTTGTTGTTGTTTTTTTAGCCAAAAAAGTTAACGAGCAAGCATGATGGTATTGGCAAGCCTCATTTGTCGAAGTTATATCGATTTTTACACATTCATGCAAGCTCATACTCTCAGCCTTCATTTTGCTTGGACAAGAAAGTTCAAATCGATTTTTTGAAAGCTAAGAAAAGCGCCGAATCGGCATGATGCTGCCGCATAAATCATTAGAACTTTGAGTTAAGATAAACTATAGAACTTCGACGTAAAGCCAAGCAAAAAATCTTACTGCCAAGTTTTAAATTCAGCTAAGCAAGAAAATAGTTTTATTTATAATTTGGAAATATTAATTGCAATTTACTAGCCAAACTTAAGCCACCAGCAGTTAATTCGAAAAAGTAGGAGCAAAAAATGTTGGTGTTCACTTGTTTACATATGGTTTCATCTTATCATTCTAATGTGTCTAAATAAAAAGGCAATAAGTCCAACCACATATCCAACTGCATCATGCTTTGACCACACCATACAGCGGGCCTGGGTTTAATTCCCAGAAAGGTCAAATCCGAAACAGATGATGCTACAAAAAATAACGTTTCTCTAATCCTGAGAAGACTTCATTTACAAATTGCACAAGAGTGCATTTGTGAGTTGTGGTGGCGGACCCGCAAATAAGTTTGCAATGAACCCAAACATCAGCCAGAAAATAATGAAAGATTTTGTAAAGCTGTAGTTCCACTCAAAAAGGAAATTAGCAGTTTTATGAAACTGAATGAATATCTCATATTGTTAGAAAGTATTGATAAGTGTTGGATTATAAACAAGTTCTTTTAGGAGTGAGCAGTGCACTGAGCAAAGTTTAGAAAAAGCACTTGTTGTGAGTGAACGGTTTTCCTGCTTTGTAAGGGACCTCCATGCATCTCCAACTAGCTTCGTTCTATTATGTTCTCTGTACGCGCGTGCTGAATTTGAAGAAGATTGCCAAGATGGGTTGCATACCTTAGCTTTTTATTTCAAGATATTTCAAGTCCGCAAATAAGTATCGAAAGTCAAAGGTTTATCAACTGTAAATATAAAAGTCCTCCTTACTCTTCAGCTCGAATTAATGTTAATAGCGACATAGTTACTATCTTAATCATTCAATCAAGGATGGAATAAATGAGTTTTCGAAACAGACAACGCGCGTCGATGCTCAGTTCGCAAATTATCCTACCCCTGACCATCTTACTGGCCATAGGAGCTACATTTCTACTTCTCAATAGTAAGTAAGTTAATAATTTTCACACAATTTTGTGCATGGTTTAGCTTTGAAAACAAACAACTTAGCTGCTGCTGAAAAATGTTGAAGCTGAAGCTTTTTTATAGTTGAAGCTACCACAAAAATGTTTAATTCTTTTTTGGGACAATAGTTACTCAATATTTTTGCTTTTGGTCAGAAAATCGGTTAGACATAAAGCAAAAAAAAATTGTGAAAATAATTCGAGCTAATATTTTCTAATAAATGCTTATTGTATTAATTTTATTTGCCGACGCTGATTTGTTTATTATTGATCGATGATTGTTTTTGTTTGCATTACTGTATTGATCTACGTTTAAGTGCTTTTGATGGTGACAATTCTAAATAGGATTTCGTGTTTTGGTGGATTCATAATGTTACACGATGACCCTACTTCAGCCTTTTTTTCCAAATTTGAGTTTTTTTCTATTCCATAAGCGAAGCATCGTATTGAGCTGCCAGCCTTTGCAAAAAGGATTGAGCAAAAACAAAAAACAGGCTAAGCAAAAATGAAAATGTAATTCCAGTACCAAACAATGTCGAATAAACAACGCGAAGGGTCAAGAAAAAATAAAATGTAACATCACGGAGGCTCGAAAAAAAGTTTCAGAACGGAAAGGGAAAAAAAGCAGCTGAAAATTGTTACCCTCTATAGCCCCAATAAAAATAAACAATTCTTGAAAAGGTGTAATCTTTGTACTGTAGGGTTTGAATAACGAATACGCCTTTGAAAAATTTAAGCATTTTGGCACATTTTCAATCGAGCCAAACTCATCAAATGCAAGACTAGTATTTGCTTTTTGCAAAAGTTTCACCAAAAAGCTAATTTCTGCAAACATTGGGTCTTTGTTTTATTGCACGAACTATAAACTTTAAACTTGCATTACATTAGACAGCAAAAACAAGTTAGAGCTCAGGCAATGAACTTTTAATTTGATCGATAGCACCACGTTAGCCTAAGCTGTGTTCATTTCAAACTACTTTGCATCGATTATTTCGCAACAGATATGCAAGACTGGTGTGTTCTCATGGGAGTATTTAGATTTAAAAAATGAAAAACCATCACACGTTAAAAAATTTCATATTTTTCACTGGCTGTTAAAACAAAATGGCTTGCTTAGAAAATCGATTTTTTGCTGCTACATTAGAAGATCCAGCTTCCAGTTGTGCTGCAATCCTGCAGTCACATCAATAATCTGAGATCTTACGAGATGGGTACCCACTACGTAGCGCTAAATACTGCAAGTTTGGGTGAATGAAGTAAGAAGTTTCTTCGTCAAATTAGCAGGGCTGAAGTAAATCAAATTGTCCTCTCGCGACAAGGTTATTTACTTGACCTCAAAGTTTGTTGATTTTTTTCATTCTTTGTCTTGCAGGTCTGCAAAAAATCTGCTGATAGGAAAAAGATAGGATTTCAATACCAACCAAACTGTTTTCGATTCTAAATAAAAATGTGCTTAATTATTTTTATGTCTAGTTAAAAGCATTACGACCCAAATCTTGTGGAGCATTTGTTAATGAGGCGTTTAGGTTATTATGTTTAGCCATTGTCTATCTCAATCAAATAAAATACACTTCGACTGCATTGTTTGATTGTTCAAAATCAATTTACCATGCTCTTTTATTTAAATAGTTTTGTTGTATTTAACACCTAACTAGTTTTTTAGATATCCCTGCATTTCAGATATAGAATATTTGGCATCTCCGAGCAGCCACTATGCCTATGAAAACTATTTGATCGATTCGATCTCGTGCATCAACAATTATATTTCAAATACGTCATTATTGTTTCAGTCAGGCGTGAGCAATGACCTCAACCTCACCACTGGGTTTTGTAGGTACGTGTAGTTTTAATTAAGAAATTAAAAGTGTATAATAAGCCTACGAATAAAATGTTTGGGAGATACGGTATCAACTGTTTAAAACATAACTGAAACATACAGGGGCGGATTTAGGGGGGGGATGGGGGGGATGCATCCCCCCCCCCACCAGCCTAAAAGTAACGATTTCGGCCGAAAAATCAGCCTCTATTTCGAAAAATTAGGCTCCATTTCGGGATGCATCCCCCCCACCAGTGTAAAGCTAACGGTTTCGGCCGAACAATCACTCTCAATTTCGGTGAAAACCTTTTTTTTTTTGGAGACCACCTGATTTTGGGCGGAAAAAACGTTCGAATTTCCGATTTTGGCCGAAAAATCACTCTCAATTTCGGTGAAGACCTTTTTTTTATTTTTATTTTTTTTATTTTTGGAGACCACCTGATTTTGGGCGGAAAAAACGTTCGAATTTCCGATTTCGGCCGAAAAATCACTCTCAATTTCGGTGAAGACCTTTTTTTTTTTTGGAGTCCACCTGATTTTGGGCGGAAAAAACGTTCGAATTTCCGATTTTGGCCGAAAAATCACTCTCAATTTCGGTGAAGACCTTTTTTTTTTTTTTTTTTTTTTTGGAGACCACCTGATTTTGGGCGGAAAAAACGTTCGAATTTCCGATTTCGGCCCAAAAATCACTCTCAATTTCGGTGAAGACATCCGAATTTTTGAGGGTTTGTGCTTAAAATCCCCCCCACCAAAATTTTCTAGATCCGCCACTGGAAACATACCTGTTTAGACTACCAAAAAAAGGTATACCGGTACACCAATTTCTTCCACGAAATCGATCGGAGGAGCCCTAAAATACGCCTTTTTTTCAAACTTGCTATGATTTCTTTTTAAGATATAGCGACATATGGAAGCACCTTGACTATATAATAATTTTCAGGTTTTTTGATGCTCTCTGGCTTAGTGACGGTATTGTCAAGTATTCGTCTTTGCGTGAGCTATTCCTCAATCTTAAAGCAAATAAATTGAATTCAATACCGGTAAACTCTTATTTATCAATGCTGATCATGTGAATGCTTGGCCTTCTTCTTATTCTTTCTTCATTGCCCGCCAGACCTGTCCAAAAAAGGCAAGTTTTGAAATGTGAGGAGGTCCGCACGTTTTCCCGCTGCATTACCTCTAAAACCATCACATACCAATTTTCAGTCGGATTCATCAACGTTTACAGATCGCGCAAAGCGATTTTTTATTTTCAGGATTTATGAAATAATTTTCATCAACCGCTAAATGGCGCAACAGGTAGGAAAACTTTAAAACGGTGTTTATACACGTTTTAAATCAAGGAATGTGATTTAATGTTACTTGGCTTGGTTATTTAGCAACTGAGGCACATCAATCAATGCAATGAGATCAAGAGCAGCATTAGTTTTTGCTAAAATGGTACTTTAGCAAGTCCAAACACTTCAAAGAGCTCTGCAAGAGGTACAAACATTTTTGGCACCCTGCCAGATGAAACTGTGAAACATAAGGCGTTCAAGCACTAAAAAATATTTACAAAGGTATCATCTAAACACACCATGCAGGGGTTTACATAAACAAAATTTCAAAAATTGTGTAGGAGAACCGTATTGCCAAACAAAAAATTGTGATCGTTTGTTTTTCTACAATCACTGAGCATAATTGCTCAGTCAATCAATCATAACCTATTACTTCACAAATTACTGACAACATTTTAACTTAAAGTTTTTTCAAGAGTTGCTTTTGCGAAATTTGGAAACTGTTCTCGATGAGCTTCTATCGCTTGCCATAGATCGTATTTTTGCTGAACATCATCAGTACTTGTAGCGGCACAGTCAATATTGAGCTTCACACCAGAGATAGAACCGATAAGGATTTTCTCGACCCGACCCGTCCGGTAAATTTCAAAATCTACGCCGGTTGACCGGCCAGTTGACCGTTTTTTTCACAGAAAGTTTTTGTTCACTGATCAATGTAACTAATAAAAAATTTCAAAAGGAGGGAGCAAGAGATGTTAAAATTTGTGACTTCGGACGGGGGTCTCAGAAAAAAAAAACGCAGAAAAATAATTTCGCACTTTTTGCAAAAATGACTTAATTTTAAGACCTTTTTAGGTTAAATTTCGGTTTGAAAGACCTGTTTTGAGCAGCGCAAAACGTGCACAAAATAAAGCATAAAAAGAATTGGAGGGCACAAACTAAATTATTAGACTTCTTTCTAATGATTTTATGCGAAAGGCCAAAAAAATTTAAAATTTTTTAGCTATTGGTGACAGATTATTGGCAATTTGCCGAGCAGCGAACACTAAACTGTTATGACATTGGCTAGAAAATATTCGTGCCCCAGCAGTTTGTAGAAATGCTACTTCAGAACAAGCCATGACTAATTAGATATAAAAAAATAAGAGCTATGCCTTTTTTGCCCAGTGTAGAGTGTGGTAAATTTAAGTTGAAAAAAGCTTTTGAAAGCGGCAAGATTATAGCATGTACTAAAAAAATCTGAACTCTGCTCCACTTCTACTCTTAAGCTGATTAAAATGATGTTAAAATACCAGGTAGTGCAAGCCTCTTCCACATGCATGCTTTATTAGAATCTGATTACGCGATTTTTACGTACGTATATTTTGCACTTTTTGCTTTGTGCCGTGGCCCAAAGGGGGGGAGGGCCTGGCACAATGCCCCCCCCCTAAATGTGCATGTCTTAATGGTCACAGCATATTAGTCACAGCTTGAAACCATTCAACAAGTGTTTTTAAAAGGTGTGGTTTGTTAATACTGTTTTTTCATAAAAAGTTTTCTTTGTGATAAAGTATATAAATATATTTCGGTTGGTGCTTAGATGTTTTTTAGTCCCAAGAAAGGAAAATTTGACCTGTGTTTCAACCGGCTTGACCGGCCAGTCGAAGAACCTCGACCCGGCCGGCAGGTCGACCCGACTGGTGCCGGTCGACCTGACCGATTTCCATCTCTGCTTCACTCCCCGCTTCGCTGCATCGTTTACAACTTTCACTGTTCGCACAAAGTCTCTAGCGTAACAAAAATCACCTGACGTTTCCCACTCTCGGCATGGCAGTGAGAGCCAGTCATGGCTGATAGTTAATGCCGTAAATAAAAACCAAAGACTCCAGTCGAAGTAGGTCAAACAGCTATGTTGATCGATCAATATAAACAAACACTGGCTTGCCGGTTCTGAAAACTTCTGGTTTAGGTGTTTGTAATGGTGTTTTAGCCATTTCTTCTTTGGTTTTAACCGAAATATTTTGGTTGCTGCTGAACATCGCAAAAACGACCAACATCACAAAAACGACCAATTCTGCTGTTAAATACCAGCAATTTTTTAAGACTTTTTTGCAAAGCAGTTTCTGCGATCTCATTATCCACGGCTCGGTAGTCCATCATATGAAGAATAAATTTTAGGTTGTTTTATGGGGCATCAGCGCCAAGACTTGCGTTTAGGCAACTGATAGAGTAAAATAAAACAAGAAATTGAGTCATCCTAGTCAGTTGAGGCATTATTTTCGTAGTAGACGGTAACTGATCAGACAGCATGAACATTTTTTAAACGTGGAGAAGTTGCTCTATCTATCTGGCGCTATGCGTAGCTTCTGGTCTGTGAGGGTGGTAATATTCCTTTTCTCCAAGCAAAGCCAAAGTATTTTCGGCACATTGTTTGCGGTCTCCACGAGCAATCATGGAGTCTGTTTCTGCGGCTTTAGAAAGTTTTTCTTTTATTTCAGAGATAACTTGAAATTTAAGTCGGAGAAGGGAGGCGATCCACTACATATTCAGCTTGAGACCAAGCTGTACTCCTGTTTTTGTTTGGTATACTTTTTTCGTGCAAGAGCACTTTAAAAACCTGCCATAAAGTGGGCAACTTTCAGCCAGTAATAGATTTGCTTGGATGTCCAATCAAGAAAAATTTGTTTTATTTCTAATCCGTTTAACTATCTTCTTTCTTGAAGTGCCACTGGCGAATGGAATGCTGGACATAACTCTCACTGATTAAAATACGAATACTTGATAAATTACAAAGTTAATCAAAATCACTAAAACTCTACGAACAAAGGTTAAACTAACCAATATTCTTTCGTGATAGGCCGTCAGTGTTTTCACTGAATAGTAGCTGGTATAAACATATTACTTTAAGATGTTTATCTCTGTAATACTAAACAGAATAAATCTCATTTATGGCACAAGTGTACCGCTGTTTGCAGTTTTCTCTATTAATTAGTACGGTAATAAATCATGTCTGGACAGCCGCCTTTTTTATCAACTTCTATTCTACAGCTACCATACGTTTTGTAAAAGTTTTCACCTCTTTAATCTTTTGCCAGGCAGGACTCCTTAGTCACCACAGCTAATATATTCATGTACTGTACGCTATTGCACTTCCCGCAGAGCTATATAATAACTACATTGTGTGTGTGGGCCTGTAAGTGATGCTAAAGTTGCTATTTTGGCGAATATTATTGCTATTGTTAGTGTCGTTATGTTGATTGATGTGCCTCAGTTGCTGAATAACCAAGCCAAGTAACATAAACATCGCATTCCTTGACTTAAAATACATATAAATATCAATTTGAACTCTTGTTACCTGTTGTGCCATCTAGCGGTTGATAAAAATTAGTTTCTAAATCCTGAAAATAAAAAATCGCTTTGCGCGACCTGTAAACGTTGATGAATCCGACTGAAAATTGGTATGTGATGGTTTTAGAGGTAATGCAGCGGGAAAACGTGCGGACCTCCTCACATTTCAAAACTTGCCTTTTTTGGACAGGTCTATAATGCCCGCTTTTCCATTAGGGTGGCGGGGGCAGCACTTCGAGATTAAGCAGCCACGCTTCACGTCTTCCATCACCTCCACGATTTCGCTTGGGTGAAGTCCAACGATTCCATCCAAAATCCTCAATGTAATTAGTCCATCTAGTTCCAGGCAGGCCCGGCGCCAGGATAGCGTGACTGGGGGGGGGGGACAAAAATAAATTTTGAGGGGCACGAGCAGTTTATTTTGAGTGAATTCGAGAGGGGCACGGGGCACGAGAAATTTATCCCAGTCTGGGTCAAGTGAACAAGGTGAAAAGCAAACATTCAAAGAGATTTTCCGGCCGGAAACAGGTGATCTCCCCCAAAAAAAGGTCTTCACTGAAATTGCAAAGGATTTTCCGCCCGAAATCGCAAATTCAAGCAGTTTTTCCGGCCGAAAACAAGGGATCTCCTAAAAAAAAAAAAAAAAAAAAAAGAAAAAGGTCTTCACTGAAATTGCAAGAGATTTTCCGCCCGAAATCGCAAATTCAAGCAGTTTTTCCAGCCGAAAACAGGTGATCTCCAAAAAAAAGGTCTTCATCCCAAAAACGTCTAGAAATTCGTGGTCAGTCCACAAAAAACACCAATTTGGACCTCGATTTGCACTCCAGTATCCCCGATCCTGTTAATTTCTTCGGGGCACAGTCCTCGCTTGGGGGGCACAGTTTTCGTTTGGGGGGCACAAGCAATCATTTGGGGGGCACGGCCCCGGTATGCCCCCCAGGGGCGCCGGGTCTGGTTCCAGGCCGTCTAATTGGTCTTTTCCCGTTTGCTTTGGCGAGTAAAGCTTGTTTGGAGAGTCTTTCCTGAGACATTCTGCTTACATGGCCTAACCATCTAAGCTGAGGTCTTTCAATTCGGAAAAGTAGCGGCTCGATGTTAAGAGATTTTC
Organism: Trididemnum nubilum; assembly: GCA_963965965.1. Taxonomy (NCBI): domain Eukaryota; kingdom Metazoa; phylum Chordata; class Ascidiacea; order Aplousobranchia; family Didemnidae; genus Trididemnum; species Trididemnum nubilum. The sequence goes on from OZ014485.1 coordinate 35,455,753, forward strand.
GAATCTCAGAGCTACGCATCTTGTTAAATAGTGCAACTCCTTCAATTCTTCGTAAAAGCCTAATTTCGGACGCCTGCTCTTGTGATCGCACTCTTTCGGGCATTACTCGAGATTCACGACCAAAGGTGAGAATGGAGACAAAAATTGTTTTGAAAGTGGGCAGCTTTGCTTTTTTCGACAATTTTCGTTTCACGACAACCGAGGAGTGCAAAGCTCACATTACTGCACTAGCCCTGCCAATCGTGGTACGAAGTTCTTCGTCTTGCCTTCCGTCACTCGTGAATGCACCACCAAGATAGTTGAACTTGTCTACCGGCTTCAGTGTCGCTCCATTAACTTGCAAGAAGCTCTGATCAGAGTTTTTTGAAAGATGAAATACCTCAGTTTTGGCCGAGCTTATTTTCATTCCGCCGGTGTCACATGCATCTGCGAAGCTATTTAATGCGCGCTGGTGGCCAGATTCTGCAGAAGAAAGGAGAACCAAACTAATCAGCGAATAGCAGACGAAAGCAGACAATCAGCGAATTTCTCGGCAATTCCTTTCGATGCATTTAGCATATACTTTCGCTGACAAACTAAGGAGTGATATTCCGCTGTAGTTCGTGTATTGCTTGCGGTCTTCTTTCTTGAAAATCGGAATAATCACACCAGTTTGCCAATCTCTGGGAATCTTGCAAACTTCGACGCAACTTGACCCACTCGCGTTAACCAGAGAATTCCTTCTCCAATCAGCGCCTTCAACATCGCCGGTCTGATTTCATCTTCACCAGCAGCTTTTCCAAATGTTATCCCTTTAATTGCCGTGGCCTGCTGCAGTGAAAACTTCCTCTTCCTAAATGCTTAGCCTTATTATCACAATCCAGTGTAGAAAGTTATCTTTATGAAATTCGAAAACGTTTTAAGTTTTTAAGATAAATCCTGAAAGAGAGCACAAAATGCAAAAAAAAAAGAAATTCCTCTGACTTACAGTAACTAAAGCATGCAGGCTAAACCAAGCCGGCAGATCAAAGCGAATAGTAAGCGAAATTGCTTGTGAATCCATTACGTGCTATTTAATTTTTAGAATATGGTTGAGATTCTACAACTGCCAACTTACGTTATATCAGCGCCATCTAACGTCTACAGCTGCGAGAAAGTTTTGCCGCTTCGAGACCATCCCAGTTGCATGCTTTCAGAAGCTTAATTTCACTTATTCATAAACATCTGCAAATAATAAAGCAATTACTCGGTAGATAAATCGTCGAAATAAAAAAGAACGTTGCGTTATGCGTTGCTTCTCTTATTGCTATACTCTAGACTTAAATGAATTTATTACGCGCTTTGTGGTATCATTTATGACCATGGTTCTCAACCTATGAGTCGCGACCCAAAGATGAGTCGCCTAAAAATTCCTTTGGGTCGCTTGTTTTTTTTGTTTTTTGTTTTGTAAAGATCTACAAAAGTGAAACTTGCCGAAAGTAATAATAAAAGAAACGCAACTCCGCTTCATAGTAGTCAGCTCTTGTTGCATTTTTGTTAACAAAAAACTCCTGTAGTGAAATTTTGAACTTCTGGCGACCGCAAAGGTGTAAAACACTTGGAAGTAGTAAGCGATATATTGTTAGGCTTACCATATTTTTGAGACAGAAAAAACGGGACAGCCGTTGAAAACCAGAATTTTTTATCAAAGCAATTTTCGGAATGAGTGGTGAAGACCAAAAAAAGATCTTCACTTTGGGAATCCACAAATTTCCGCGGGTTTGGTAAGTCAGAGGTTTTAATACTCCAAAACTTGTTTCTTTCTACACAGCTTCCATCAATTACCAATCTTCTGCAATCTTAAAATTGCTTATTGTACATCAGTTATGTTGTGTATTAATTTTGTTTCTCATGTATATCTAAACATAGTGCTTTAAAGCCAGAGTTGTAAACGGGCCAAATAGTTCCGACCCGAACCCGAAAATATAAGCCAAAACCCGAAAACTAATTTGAAGCCCAAATCATGCCCGAAAAAAAAAAACAAAAGTTAAGTTAGGTCTGAAAAACGTAAGCGTTATTGCTCAACTAGTTGATTATATTTTTGTGCACCTAAGACAAAAAGCACATCTCAGGTCAGAAGTAAGCCCGAAATTTTGTCAACTTTAGGTCCTAACCCTGCCGAACCCGAAAAGCCTGGCCCGACTTGCAACTCTGTTTGAAGCTGCGTTTTCTTGCAAATTATTTAAATCATTGAAATAAAACTGCGGAACAAGCGCAACAATAATCCATATTGTATTGTGGTATGCCAGAAATTTCTCTTGGATGATTGTTTTTTGAATAACACGAATTTTTGGAAACTTATAATCAACAATAACTTGTGGCTACTGTCAATTAGTTAGGTAACTACATGTTAGCGTTGTATATTTTCTCTTCACAAGGAAGCTTTGATAGGACATTTTTTTTAGAAGATTCGATAGTTTCTAAGTTTTGAAGTTTCGTTGGATAAATTTTTTGAATTTTTGTCAGCAAGATAACTTTGCAAAGTTTTTGAAACTGTCAAATCGGCGATGGGCATGTCAACCTTATTCCAAGACACAACAACGTGACTACAACAAGAGTAGAGTTCGAATTACGCAACCACAGTAATAATTGAGGTATAAACGAAAATTTACCCTTTTCAGGCTGCTCTGCTGCTTGCACACAATTGCATTACAGCAAAACAAATCATTTTTTGTCTCCCAACAACGGCAATTGCAATCAGTAAGATTGTGATTGGCCGAATTTTATAAAATCTTTTAAATATAAGCGGCAGTTCATTACTGCATTACTGCAGTGACTGACATCATACAACTTACAACATTTAATCGTTGTAACTGCTATTTATATGAGAACCAGTTGGCAAAGCAGCTCATACTTTAAACCAGTCGCGCAACCAGAATTTTGCAAAAGGAAGGAGGCTTGAACCCAAGATAAAATTTGTCTGCGTCTTATAGCCTTCAGAGACCATCGGAGTGGATTTTTCTGAACTTTCGGAAAAATAGTCATTTAGAGGTCATTTATTTGGCTCACATTTTTAGCGTTTGTATAGCCATTTCAAATGACAAACTAAAATTTGGATTAAGAAGAATTTAGAAGCCTTAGGCAGAATTAAATTAAGAGAGAGAGATTTGGTTTATTGTGATTATATACGGTGCACAACACAGCATACCATTTACACCAAAATAAATGATGCAGAACTTATCATTCGCTTAATAGGCGTGAAAGACCATGGGTCTGGTCCAAGAACGGGAGGTCGCCGAGTCTGCCACTACTCGTCATTTGAAATTAATCAGCTCCCAACCCTCCAGGCATCCACCCTTACTTACGGGTTAAGTTCAAACAGGTATAATAATAATATGCATATTTGAAATAATATTTAAAGGAGTTGACTAAGGGGGCTTCAGCTCCCCCTGCTCCCTAAGCCCAACCCTCCTGGTTTTACAACTGCTTTAAATGGAAATGAGGAAGTCGAAATTTCGAAATTCAAAAAAAGCTAAACGCTTCTAATGAAGAAAATACGTTATATAAAGTTTTTGTTTTAGCAAAGCAAACAAATCGAGAATTTTTGAATTTAGGTTTTGTGAAGTTAGTTTAATTTGTTTGCTCTAACAAAAAAGTTCAACAAAAAAAAAGGAACGAATTTGCCAAGACGAAACCGCAAAGAAGTATAGTGAATGTCAAATGCTACTAGCCAGTTGATCGAGCAGTAACGCGTTCGTCTCTGAAGCGAAAGATGTGAGGTACAAATTTCGGGCCGGTTAAATCGAACAAGGTGTTGCCAACGGCTCGCCACCGCTCCGACATTTCTTTGAAAGGAGCTGTGTTGCTCGCCGGAGCAATGACGCGGAAATGGGCCCCGCCAACTCGCTACACGCTTCGGCCTAATACAGAGAGTACATTATAATGAAAGATTTGATTTAGTATGTCAAATGCTGTCCAGATTCCTCATGACGATTATCTACGTATAGCGCAACGCATCGAAAGCAAAGCTGATATCGTGTTTTCAGTATCAATATTGGATTTGTTATATCAGATAAAATGCTCGACGAAAAAATATTAGAGCATTAAAAAGTTTCTTCTGCAGTAAACTGTATAAGCCCTTGAAGAGAACCCATGAGTAAAACAGACAGTTGAGCTGCATTTCTTACAAAGCAATCAGCATCTCTAAACTCGAAGAAATCTGTCGGATAAAAAAGTGAATTAGTTTAAATTCCCAGTTGACCGATTTAATTCGAATTTACCGGTTTCAAAACAACATTGAAAACCAAACGAATTAATTATTCATTAAAACCAAAAAATGAAATGTAAATTCACAATATTTCAAAACCTTAGATTCAAATTCTTATTTAGCAAAAAAAACAAAAAAAAAAGAACTTGAAATAGTTTAAATTTACACTTGCAGCAACTTTGTGCAAAATAGTAGCTCATGCTAACTTCTCAAAAAAAAAAATCAAAAATTTCAACCTTAGTTGACAAAAATCGGAAGAAGGGATCAAAAAATATTGGAAATCTAAAAGATACCAGCCCAAAAGACCAAAAGCCACGTATTACATGGCATGTATGTAATGCTTCCAGTAGTTTATTACTGCTGAAGGAAAAGCAAAAGATATAAGCCTAATTTACCACTGTAAGTGATTTTGCATTTACAGCAATACAGCTTATCGCCCGCATTTAAAAACAATCGTAAAAAAGATCAATCATAAAGAAAAGCAATGAGTGTCGTTTAGCTGCGAGTCGAGTCGTGACTCGTGACAAAAAAAAAGGGATACAAATCACGCATATCGTGATATACCAAAATTTAATTGCATGAGATTTGAAGAATGAAGTACTTTTCGATTGCAAATACGCATCGAAGCATCTTCAAGAAAGAGGTCTAGAGTACGTAGAGTACGTTGAACGAAATTTAATGATCATTTTTAGAAATTGGAAAAAATGAGCTTCAATTGCTTAGGACTTTTTCGAAGTGAGATAAAAAAAAAATTTGTGTATGACTTTGGTGTGAATGGAGATCAATTCTGAGCGGCTGTCCATGCAACTTTCACAAAAAAGCGGGCAAATTAAAAAGAAGATAAAACTACTTTATTTTGTGGCTACTACGAATAGCATTTGTGTTGGAGCTGGTAGATTGGGTGTACGAGTATTACTAATCGGGGCAAACCAACGACTCCGAAAATGGCATTTGCTTCATTCTCGTAATAATGCAAAAATGACAATCAGGCAATTAAGTTTAGTCAGTGCTCAAACGGAACAAGTCATTTATTTATCGAGCTTTGAAACCGAAAAGGTTAAAAGTGGCACGCCAGATCAAGTTTTTTCATAATGCAAAAATCAGTTATAAAAAAATATTCCAAAAAAAGCATTGTTAGTTGTTTTGTAAACCTGTTTAAACAATTTAACAGTTTGTTCTAAAACAACCATCCGCAATGATTATTTAGTCTTTAGGGTTTGCAAAGTTGCTTAACCTAACATGTTACGTACCAACTGCTACAAACAAGTCGCAGCAAGTTTGTCTATATAAAGTAAAGTAAACCATACACTGATGCTAATGTTGTAATGCATAATTCAATTACAGTATAACTAAATTTCCTTATTACTAATATTCCTAGTATTTCCTCTAACTAAAAATTACAGTATAACTAAAAAATGGAATAAAACTGAATTTATGAAGTATTTGATTTTTATTTGAGAATTTCTAAACAAAGGCTATTTACAGGGTGGAACAAGGAGTTTTAAAGTAAGCCATATTATTAAAAAAAAATTTAATTTTATCGTCATAACATTGTCATTAAAATACTAAAAGCAATTAAAAATTAAGATCAGCAGTGCTTTTACGGCAGGGTCGTCCAACGTTTTTGAAAAAGTTTTTAGGCTACGCTATGATACTCACAGGCGGGGGCATTTCCTTGTTTGCATCACTCTGGGTGCCAAAATATCAGGACGAAGTCCACCAGCCAATGTGTAAGTTAGGCCGAAAACAAGGTAAAGATTTAAAAACAAGGTTTTTAAGACATTTACGCAGCAATTTGGACCAGAAAAAACTCTTCTCAGAATTTTTTCAGCGCTGATTCAATTCTATCTGCAGGGTTAATTCGTTTGGATAAAAAGGTGAAGACCAGACGCAGCAGTTTACAATTTCATCGCAGCCAGGACATTGTACATCCCCAATTTAAAGTAAAAACATTTCAGTTGAAATATTCAACATCAAAACATCGTTTAATTCAACACGAAAAGAAAATAGCGTCAATTTTAATTAGTTTTTACGAAAATTGCGACGAATCAAACTTTAAAATTCTGGAAATATGCTTTTCTAAAAATTGGTCCCTCAGGTATGACTAACAAATTTTTGGAATTATAGATTTTTAAGAATAATTTGTAAATAGCACCAAACGCATGTCCGGTCTTAAACCATTCGACAAAGTTGAAATGTCAAAGCAAAAAGAGCAAGTTTATGTGAACAACTCCACTCCACGTACCTACCCTGTTTATGAAGAATATCCAAACGGCAATTATGAACAGATTGAAATTCAACAAAGATCTGAATTACGTAGAAATGGTAAGCCAGAACAAACTGCTGATAGATTTTCAATACAGGTTCTGTATATGATATTCGACCACTGAGAGCTTGATGTTTTGATATTAAGGTTTTACATCTACAGTTGACATATAATTACTTGACAAATATTGAATTTGAAAAGTTTACCAAGATCATTGTGTCATTATTACAAGTCAAAAAATTCCTTGCTATCACGTGGTTTAATGAACTTAGTAATACCAAAACATAACTTAGCGCACTAAACCGCTAAAAGCTAATTTGTTGTTTCAGAAGCAGCTACACCAGCAACGTCCGTAACAACCGCACGGTCATCATCATCGCACCCCATCTTATTAGCGGTCGGTCTCAACATTCTTCTAGCGATTGCGGCAATCATCCTCGCTGCTCTTGCCTTCCAGGTAAAATTAAAGGATAAATTAATGCTGATATTGCAAGGAGCAAGCAACACGAATACTTTCAAGCTTTTCGAAAACTGACCAATCATTTTTCTAGTGAGAAATTTTATATGAATGTATCATCAAGCAGTAGACTGATCACCAACTATCAGCTGCTGAAACTATACCGATCCAACAACCAAATTATCTCGAACTATGATTTGAAGCAGAAAAGTAAACATTTTATTGAATCCAAATTTTATTCTACTCCTATGAGGTTCCACTGATTTTATTCAATATTTGCTGATTTTATAACCATACAGATGTTACGAGACGATTAAATTTATCTTACACCAAATTATTAAACCAAAATAAGCAAAAACGCGTTGTTTGTTTTGAAAGGGACAGGACAGATCGAAATGTTACTTTTTAGAATATCTCCTGCAGCATAATTAAGATTTAGGGCTTACGCAACATATAACTGAGATTATTTTCTGCATTTGATAGAACGCCACCTTAAACTCGGCATCTGATTCAATCAATGGTGATCAAGGTAAGCTGCATTTAAGCTCCATCGTATAGGATTGTCAATCACTCGAAAATTCTTGGCTGCCCCAGTTTAACCAAACCAAATCAACTGACTGCCAAGATCAAAGTTGACGTTGGTTGGTTCGCGGTCAGATGTCGTAGACCCACTTTAACCATATCATTATTAATATGTACTGTATTAGATTAGCTACATCCAATGCCTACATAGTTCTTGTTGTGCATTAAGAGATTGGAATTGGAACGGAATACTACCTAAATACCTTAAAAACAAAAATAACAAAACACAAACTGCATTGCTTTAATGCAACTTGTAAATCCAGTAAAAGGCAAAACTCGTGGGCCAAAGCGAAAAGCAAAACATCACGTGGATTAGGTCAATGACCAACTTCACTTCAACTTGATCATTTGGACTCTGGAGAAACACTGATGTCAAACCTACATTAGAAAATACTTATTTTTTTCTATTGAAGGCGACCAACATTAAACTTTATCTGGTGATTTTGTCCACTTCCTTCTTTTTAACAATTGTTGTAGTGCAACACAAGATATACCTAGCACATGCAATGACTGATTAGTGAAGTTATTTTAATCGAAATTGTGTCTCTTTTATGAAAATGCGATTATGTTTCGTATGCAAGTCAGATCACGATTGCAGCAATATACAGAAAGACAGGAAGTAACACCTAAAAAACAAAATATCAAAACTTTACAATACCGAAAACGTTGCAAACGTGTCTTCGGATGCTCTCGCTAAAATCTTTTTTTTTTTTGAGTTAAAAAATTCTCAGAAATTATTTTTTTTTTTAGAAATTATCTCCTCTTGCCAAGAATTACGAAACAGAGGAATCACGACAACAGGAATTTATGAAATCCGACCAAATTCAGCCTCTCCGGCTATATATGTAAGCGGATTTGTTTAAGGTGTTTGAATTTTTTATCCTTAAATTTTTATTTGTCTTTTTTTTCGATGCTAGTATGATAGCAACCTCAATCAGTCGATTTTCAGACGTACTGCGACATGACGTCATATGGCGGTGGTTGGACCCTGGTGGCTTCAGTGCATGAAAATAATATTTACGGAAAATGTACAGTAGGGGACAAGTGGTCGAGTGAACAAGCTACTGGAACAAACTTTCGTGATCAATGTTCCCAAAGTCAAAGGACTCGTGGTAATATGTAATGAAATAATTGATGCAGTGAATTAAATTGAATTTTTTTGATAAAAAGATACAGTACCGTATGTACCGTAATAATACGACGATTATAAATTTTACACCATAAGAAACTATGTTGAGAAGAGAATAGGTAACCATTTCATCAGAAAACTGTAAGTTTAAAAGATTAACAAAAAAATGAGCCCCTAACCTTTGAATTATTGATTATAATAATGTGCTAGTAAATGAGCACTGAGCTATACTGCGAGCAGTGCATTGTGATGGCTGATATTCTTTTTTTATCAAAGTGCGATTCCCGGCATCATTTTTTTTAACTTTTGCATTTCACCCCTACGATTTCACCAAAACGTAGCACTATTATCGCTATTTTTCGAACATTTTTGTCCCCTTTGACGCCATTGCTTAATTATCTTGGGTTACAAATCAGTTACGCGATAGGTCGCCTTAAACACGATATAAAAAATTAAAAATAATTCACCGATAGTGCTTCCAATGTTATAGTCGTCGAAATTTCATATTGTGAAAGAAACAAACGGTACAATTATTTCACCCGCGAAAACAGATATTTCAAGAAAATTTTAGACTTAAATTTAGCTGATGTACTGAAGGTCTTTGAGTTTATACTAGAAGCAACAAGACAAAATTAAACTAGAATGTGACATCGCAAGCGATATCAGGGAACTTCGCAAAAGCATCTAACTTTACTGAAAAACTTTACAATTGCGTTAAGCGTGTTTATGGCTGTTGATAGTCAGATCTGAAATACTCTGCTTTCGAATTTCATATTGTTCCATTTACTTGATCAGGTTTGCGGTAAACGGCATTTAAAATTTTGCGTTAAATTTCTACAACTTCTTTCTATTATTAAAAACACAATGAATTAGTTAAGTACTAAAAACAATAGGATACCAGTAATTAACACAAAAATATTGTCCACCGCTAACACGCTATTCTTGCCGTCAACTAATGCGTCTTATCTGCTCGAACTTCGATTGGTTATGTGTCTTTGTTGAGATAAAAACTGCAAATTATTGTCATTTAACAATTGTGTTGGCAGATGAGGGTATCAAAATGACGGCATAGGGAAAAAGCTTCCAGCATAAAACGATCGATTTAGTAAACACTCAGACATGAGTGACAATTGGGAAACCATAATGCTTAGATAAGTTCTACACTGAAAAAATGGAATGCGATTAGCTTACAGGGCCCATCTGGCATGGTCTCTTTAATGTGGTCCAGCAAATTTTGCTACCTTTAATCTTGGATTCATATTAACCTATCCAATAGATTTAATTTGTTTAGCTTTTGTGGTTAATGGGGGCAGGTGTCAACGTAACTGGAAGATCCCTATAAAATGCCATCCCCCAAATTTTTCATGTTATCTTTTTGCCTACTTTGAAAATTTCATTTTTCTTTAAGCTTGAGTGGTTAAAAATTTTGAAAGACATATTTGAGGAGGACTACGCCATTGTGACAACTGAAATTAGTCATAACTTTATCTTTCCTTTCTATTCTAATTCGTTCTTATGCCTAGCTTAAATGGTTGAAAAGTTTGAATTTTTGAGAACCTATTTGAGGAACCCCCATTTTGGTACCCCCAAAGTTTGTCATATTATAACTTTATGTTTATTTACCTATCCTGAAAATTACATGCGTCTAGCTTAAGTGGATAAAAACTGTTAATTTTGGCAGTGCTGTTTGAGGAGGACTTCCCTATCGTGGTACCCCAAAGTTTTGTCAAATTTTATCTTTTCTTCACGTTTTGTCTATCCTGAAAATTTCCTGTGTCTAGCTTAACTAATTAAAAACTTTAAATTTTGGCGTCCTCGTTTGAGGAGGACCCCCATTGCGGTACCTCCAAATTTTGGCATATGATATATCTTTTACATATATTTACCTATTCGAAAAAAATTTCAGTCTAATTTGAGTGGTTTAAAAGTTTGAATTTTGGCGGCCCCGTTTGAAGGAGACCCCCTCATTTTCGTATTCCCAAATTTTGTCAAATTAAACTTTTGTTTATGTTTGCATTCCCCGAAAATTTCATGTGTCTAGCTTAAAAGATTAAAAAGTTTAGATTTTGGCGCCCTTGTGTAAGGGGGAACCCTCATTTTGGTACCCACAAATTTTGTCAAATTTTACCTTTCCCTTATATTTACTTACTTTAAAAATTTAGTTGGTCTTGCTTTAAAAATAAAAAAGTTTGAATTTTGGAAGGCTTGTTTGTGGGGAACCCTCATTGTGGCACCCCCGATTTCAGGCAGGCACCAGTATTTTTGGATATCTAAAATAACTTACTGTATGATCCATGTGCATTTGTGGTTTAAAAGTAGATAGTGATAGAAGAAAAAAAAGAAAACGAAAAAAATAAGGAAAAATTTTATCTAAGGCGGAAAAAATGAACATGACCATGTTAAAGGTCGTAAGTGTTCAAAAAATACAAGCTTTTTTTCATTAATATCGGTAGTTACCGAGATATACCCGTTTAAAATTGTTCATTTTTTGCCAATTTTCGGCCTCTAAAATCGCGATCACGTGACTGGGCGCCCCCAAACTTAATGCGCATACAAGTCTCTATCTGCACCCAAGTTGTGTTCAAATTTCAGCGTTCCACGTTCATCAAAATTTATAGCTATAAGCGAATTAATAAACTTTTGAGACAAAAATGGCAGTTTTTTCTCAAATTTAGAGTTCCCAAATAACGATCACGTGACCTAGGTTCCTCAAAATCGGCATACACTATACTTTTAATTATTGTAATGTTTTATCCAAAATTCAACTTGCTATGTTTTACCGTTTTTAGCTATAAGCACATCAATAAATTTCGCTGCTCATCTACCAAAAAGGCCGCGTAAAAGCAAACGTCCTACGCGCGCGCGCGCAAAGTCCCAATGAAGATGATCCGTGCTGAAGACATTAAAACCAAATTTCTGAACCTAACTTACCTTAACCGTTTGGAGCATTGCACACTTCACGTTTTTCGAAAGTCTGAGAATTATATGATGTGATGAGAGTAGACATAGCGATCTCTATAAACAATAAAAATGATCTAATCGCAAGCTACAAAACATGTAATGCGCGAAAAGTAGACACATCATGCAAACCTAAAATAGCTTTTACATCACTTGTCTATCAATTGAAGTTACACAGCTCACGCAGAAAAACAGCAGTCAATACAGCAGTAACTTTAGACACATTTTACTTATAAATGCTGATATGAATTTTTTTAAATTTTTGTTGCAGTACTTGGAAGTTGGGAAAATTACGACGTGTTTGGAAACATTGAAGCAGTAACTAGTGGCGACTACAAGAACACTGCCTACTTTAGTTTGAAGGTATGAAACGGCTTCTTATTGACTAAATTGGTTGCTTGGCGGCTGCCAAACGGATAACTATATAAAAGAACTACCAAAATGTTTTTGAATTGAAGGTTACTAAAACGAGGACTTAAGACAAAAGCAATGCGGGTATCTAAAGTTAGGCGAATCGCATAAGACTACGTAAATTAACGTTGACTCCATTTTTCTTGACCTAACCGTTCCAGAGATGTTCTACCCCAAACACGACTTCGGGGCCTCTGACGATACAAATTTTGATAATTTTTATTGGCAACCCTGACGTCGATAGCCTTAGCGTAGTTAGCAGAGGTGGGAACAAATAACCTTATATCAAAAGCGCAACCCAACAAAGCGCAACGACAGTAGTATATGCTGCTCCTTTTCACGGCATTTGGGGAGGGGGAGGTTTGGGGAGTGGGGAGGTATGTCATTTGGGGAGGTATGTTGTTCGGGAGGTATGTTGTTTGGGGAGGTATGTTGTTCGGGAGGTATGTTGTTTGGGGGAGGTTTGCAAAATGCAGCGTTATAGTAGTCTTAGCTCTAAGTTTACTCTAATCCTAGCTAGTTGTAAGAATCGAACCCAAAACTTAGTCTTGACCTGAGTACCAAACCATCGCAGGTGCCTGGCTTCAAGTCTAAAGACTCTTAGCGTTTTGCTTGAGTTCCGAACCACCGCAGGTGGTTTGCCTGGCTTTGGTTAAGATCTAACCCTAATCTTAACTCTAAGTTTAGTCCTAGCTAGTTGTTTGAAACTTGGTCATGACCTGAGTACCGAACCACCGCAGGTACCTGGCTTCAAGGGCTGAAGTTTGAAGAGTATCTTACCTGAGTACCGAACCACCGTAGGTGGTTTGAAATCACCGCAGGTGCCCGGCTTCAAAGTAGTCAGTTAAAAGTGGATAACCGGAGAAGGCGGTTTCTAAAAAGATTATCTAGTTAATACCATGAAGTCTATTTTTGTACGTTTGGGAATAAGTTTTGTGTAACTTGAAACGATTCCTGTCGCGCTGAATTTTCGCTGCCGTGTCGAAATCGTGACAGTTGTTTACATGAGGTAGTCTATAGGTGGTTTGAAATCACCGCAGGTGCCCGGCTTCAAAGTAGTCAGTTAAAAGTGGATAACCGGAGAAGGCGGTTTCTAAAAAGGTTATCTAGTTAATACCATGAAGTCTATTTTGTATGTTTGAGAATAAGACTTGTGTAACTTGAAACGATTCCTGTCGCGCTGAATTTTCGCTGCCGTGTCGAAATCGTGACAGTTGTTTACATGAGGTAATCTATCTAAGGTTTAGCTGTGAATCACTATCTTTTTTGTTAATTTTTTTTTACTTTTCGAATATGGGACGAGCATGGTGCAATAGAACTTGTTTAACCCCAATAAGTTTAACTCTTTAACATACAATGGTGCAATAGCGCTGCTTATAAAAGGCGGTCATGAAACTATGTTTTCATTCCAGCAAGATGTATGCGTGCGAGTACTGCACAAAACCATTTATTCGAAAAGATCATTTGTTACGTCACAAGCGAGAAGTGCACGAATGGGTATTACAGTTTGAGTGTGAGAGATGTGAAAAAAAATTTAAAAGAAAACATCACCTCGACCGTCATAAACCAGCTTGCTGTCGTTGCCAGAGGTGTCGTGTTCAATTCAAGTCTCCCCAGGAGAAAAAAAGTCATGTCTGTGAACCGGCTATGAAAAAAGCTCGAATCGTAAGTGAAGAACATGCTGTACCGGTGCAGTGTCCAAGAGTTCAATCCCCAACAGAGTCACCACCGAAATCTCAACCAAATGCAGTAGAGTCTCCAGATCTTCAAACGAACGTTGTGGAGCAACTTCCTCCAGCAGTTCAAACCCTACCAATTCCAAGCGGTGCTCCAACCTCGGTGTTAACTTGTCCGCCATTGACACCAGCTCCTCGACGGTGCAAAAGTTTGAAAATCAAGCGCCCGACCAAACTCTCTAATCTTCCCTCACCGCCACCGCTGACACCAAAACCTGGATTGTTTCTCAAACCACCGCGGAAAGCTGAAACCAAAAAGAAATGGCGGAAAGTAGAAGAAAACGAAATTATTCATGAACTAGATCCAGATTTAGAAAGATTTATCCGTTTAAACTGGGACTCCATTCGTACATTTTCGCGTAGAGGACCCGTTCAAAATCTTTTTAATTTTTACTATAGTGACGATGTTTGTAATTTAATTGGTCGTATAGCAAAAACTATCATGAAAAAACAAGAAAATCGTTTTAAAATTAACTATGGTTTTGGGTTTGTGTTAAAAAATATTGAAACAGGTGAATTTCGTTATTACCATGCTTCAAATAATTCATTAATGCTTGATGCTGCAGTACTGATTTCTAATGAAGCTGAGTTAAATGAATTTTTAGCACAAATTGCTGATGAAGATTTTTTGGATTCTGTTTCCAGACCCGATACAAAATGGCGGCTGTATCAAATTACGAATTTACTGTTTTTTGTAAACCATCTGAAACAAGCCCCGCTAGGAGCGCCGTTACCACTACCGAATTTTGTTAAATATAATCGCGGTCTCATCAATGTTTCAGGCAATGAAAACCTCTGCCTTTTCCGTTGTCTAGCGGTTTTTAAAGGCGCTGATGGTAGACGTTGTGAAACAAAGGCTAGAGAGTTGTTTGCGCAGTATGCTATGAATTTTGATGTGCATAATTTTAATGGTGTTGCTATTGAGGATTTGATTCCAATCGAGGATTTCTTCAAGGTCAACGTTTCCATATATCAACTTAATGAAGAATCAGCTCGACTCGTGTACAGGAGCCGAGGTCTTTATCAGGAAACAATGGCTTTGAATAAATACCAGAATCATCTTAGTTTGATTACTGACTTTGGAAAATATTGTGCTGTGTACCGCTGCATGTCATGCGATAAGTTGCATTACGGTAGAAAGGATTTCTTACGCCATTGTAAAACATGTAAAGTCATCACCCGGCAAACTTATCCCGGGGGTATATTTAAAGCCAAAGAAACAATTTTCGATAAATTAGCAATGATTGGTATTAATGTTCCCCCAAATGACCGTCACTTCCCCTATTATGCCTGCTTTGATTTTGAAAGTCTATTTAACAAACAAAACTTACCACAAAACACCCAACAACTTTCCTATGAAGCCAGACATGTGCCGTTGAGTTTTGGTGTTGCCTCCAACGTTCCAGGGTTCACAGAGGGTGTTTGCCACGTCAGTTCCGGTGACGAAAACGAACTTGTTGCAAAATTGATCGATTACCTTGAAGAGGTGGCCGATGTTTCGTACGAGATACTGAAACAGAAATTTGATTATGTTTTGGCTGCTCTCGAAAATCACCCAAATTGCAGAAGGGAAAAATTGACTTCTGAATTTCACTTATATCTGCAAGAGCTACCGGTTTTGGGTTTCAATTCGTCTAATTATGATTTGGCTCTTATTAAACCTGCTCTGGTTCGTTGTTTGATGGGTAAAATCAAGTTTGTGCTCAAAAAAGCAAATTCTTTCCTTTGTTTGAAAACCACAAAACTTAGGTTTCTGGATATTAGAAACTTTTTAGCCCCAGGGTTCTCTTATAGAAAATTTCTCATTGCATACGGGGCTGAAGACAGGAAATTTTTTTTTCCTTACGAATTCATGGATTCTTTTGAAAAACTGGACTTTCCCAGACCCCCACCCCATGAAGTTTTTTATAGCTCGCTGCACCAAAGTAACATTAGCAACGAGGAATATGCTCTCGTTGTAAAAACTTGGGAGAAAGAGGGTTGGACAACCCTCAAAGATCTACTTATTTATTATAATTTGTTAGATGTGGCTCCTTGTATCCAAGCAATTTCCAATCTTTTACAACCCTATTTTCAGGATGGTATTGATCTCTTTAAAGATAGTTTTTCAGTGAGCGGTGCTGCAAAACTCAAAATGCAGAGGGAAATTAACAATGGGACTTTTTTTTGTTTGTTTCCAAAAAGGCATAGCGACCTCTACCAAAAGTTAAGATCTCAGTTAACCGGCGGTTTGAGCGCGGTCTTTTGCCGGTTAGCAATCGCTGGCCAAACCAAAATTCGCCCTCATCAGGTGGAGAACCCGTATACATGTGCTATTATAAAGGGCTACGATTGCAATGCATTGTACCTCCATGCCATCATGCAAAAGAACCCCACAGGTTATTTTTGCCGGTACCGGGAGGAAGATGATTTTAGACCCTTACCTGTCTGCCGATATGGACTATCCTGCTACCAATGGCTTTCCTGGGAAGAACATTGCCGAAACATCCACATCCAACATCAGTTCAACGGCGGTGAATGTCGCGTGACCCCCATGAGTCTACCCGTTGATGGGAAGTCGGGGAACCAAATATTCCAAATGCATGGTTGTTCCGTACATGGCTGTGATCGCTGCTGGGTCAATAGAAATCGAGACGGCACCCTCAAGGAGTTCAACTGGCGTGGTGACAAAGTGGAAGAGCTGAAGAAACAAACCCTGGAAATCACACAAAAAATTGAAGAAGACGGGTACGAGGTAATATCAATGTGGGAATGTGAATGGAAAAAGATGAAAAAGAGACCAGAGGTTGCTGAATTTGTAAAAACTCTAAAAACAGTCCAACCTAGAAGAAAGCTAAGTTTTGACCAAATTCTAAAAGGGATTCAAAATGATACTCTTTTCGGACTCCTAATTGTTGATATTCATACGCCAACAGAGTTAAAACCGCTTTTTGCAGACCACCCCCTCATTATCAAAAACACAATGGTCTCACGCGAGGATATTGGGGACTATATGAGGGGTGTAGCTGAAAAACATGGTTTTCTTAAAAAACCAAAAAGAGCTTTAATTTGCAGTCATTTTGGCAAGGAGGTGTTAATCACCTCAGAAATGGGAAAATTTTATTTGGAAAAGGGGTTAAAAATTACCAAAATTTATGAATTTATCGAATTTCATCCCCAAAAATGTTTTGAGGATTTAGGCAATCGGATATGTGACGCCAGACGACTCGGGGATTTGAATGAACATTCGCAAATAGCTGCTTTAACGGCTAAACTTACCGGCAACTCCCTTTATTCGGCTACTCTAATCAATAAAGACAAACACAGGGTAGTTACTTACTGTGATGACAGCACAGTGAATGAGGAGATCAATAATCCAAGATTTGTTAATTTGGAAGTTGTTTCACCCGATGTTTACGAGGTTAAATCTTTGAAGAAGAAAGTTATTAACGACTTGCCAATTCAAATCGGCCTGTTTGTATATTTGAACGCAAAATTGACCATGCTACAATTTTTGTACGATTTTCTTTTAAAATTCTGCCAAAAAGAGAAATTATCTCTCTTAGAATGTGATACCGACTCAATGTATTGTGCTCTAGCTGAACCTGATCTTGATGAATGTGTGAAAGCTGAAAAAAGGCGGGAATATTTTACCCAAAAACCAAATTATTTAATTGTGGCTGTTTGTGAAAACCACAAACAAAATTACGTTGAAACCAAAGTAGCCGGGCGAGAATGGAACCCAGAACCTTGCTGTGTTGCCAGACAAACATTTATGAAGCGAATGCCCGGAAAATTTAAGTTAGAATTTTGTTCCACCTCAATGGCTCTTTTGTCCCCAAAGTGTTACATCTGTAGTGGACCAGAAGGGGATAAATTGGCATGCAAGGGGGTAAACACAAAACAAAACAAACTTACATTCGATGATTACTCCCGAATATTAACTTCAGATGACACACTGTCAATAGCAAACAGGGGGTTTCGAACCAAGAACCACAGTGTATATTCCTGCAAGCAAAATAAACGGGGTCTTTCTTCTTTTTACTGCAAACGGCGCGTACTCGATTGTGGAATCGAAACAGTTCCCCTTGATTTGTAACCAGTGCATTGTAACTGTTATTGTTAAAAAATGTGTTTTTTTTTTTTTTTGCAAATGTGAAATTGTTGGAAATGTGTATGTCTTATATCGATTTGGAATAAAAAATGAAACCAGATTTTACCTTTGTTTTATTGCAAAACAGCTTTTCAGATCTAAGAGTTTGTGTAACAAAGTAGGCAACTAACTTGTTTGCACAGTAACAAGTAGGTAAACACACTCAATGCTATATACGGTAAAAAACTAGGAACTAAGAAAACCTCAATTGTAGACTATTTTGCACCATTTGCTGTTTTTTCCGTTCACACTCTGAATATCAAGCACACAAGCCCTACCCTTAATTCGATTAGGACTCATAAAAAATAAACTAAAAAACATTCAATATTGTACCAAACCGTGTGGGAGAGCTTATGATCAATCGCTCCGTTGCAAACTTTCGCGCGCTTTGCAGTGCTTTTTTGCAAGTTAAACAAACTAACAAAATTAACCTAGAGTTGAAAGAAAAAAGTGGGGGTTGAGAAGTATTAAAAAGGCTCGAGCTTGTATTTTCACACATTTATTCGAACAATATCAACGGGAAAATTCGTCAACATGGAGCAAAAGTGAGTTTGTTTAACTATTTTATCAAGTCTAGCAATTTGTTATGAGTAGTGTTTCCACTAAGACGAATTTTGTTGGAGCAATGGTAAACAATTTTGACACAGTAAACATAGCTTTAGAAAATTTGTGAAAATATGACATACTAAATTTGGTACAAAATTTAGAGCGTATAAACACTATTTTAGAACTTTGATGAAAGGGAAATTTGAACACCGATTAATCACGAAGTTAGAGGGAACACAGCTTCTTTTTCGAATTAGTTGAAAAAAAAAAAAACGTTCTGTTTTTCACTATTTTAAAGAAAAGTAAGATTAGTTGAACAATAAAAAACATACTTACTATTTCAAAGAAAAGTAATGTTAGTTGTAGTTGAACAATAAATCAAATAAATAATGAGCATACCTCCATTTCTTCTAAGAACTATCGTTATTTCTACAGCAACAACAACGTACGACCCGAACCTGCCGACGTTAGAGAAGAAGTCTTGGTCCAGGAGTTGGATGATATTCAAAACGACCCGGAACCAGAACCTCCCGCGATTTCGTGTATCTCATGTATGGAGGAAGAGGCAGTAATGGTCGCCTTTTTTTGTGGGCATTGTTGTTTTTGCCCGGAATGTCTCCGCGCCTACGAAGAGGAAGGGATTAGAAGATGCCCTATTTGTAGGGAAAGGGTTATATGTTTTTTTCGCATATACTATTAAATTTTCTATGTGTTTTTTCCAAATAAAAAATAAAAAAATAAAATAAAATCAATACAAAAAAATTCAGTTGTGAAAGTTATTTCAGATCTAGCTAGGAATCGAACCTATCCATAGAGAATTTAAGTAATCACGATGACGTCACCACAAAATGTCGCATACTCGATCACAAAGAGCTTTGTCTAACTTATGACGTCACTGCGAGTTGTGACGCGTTGATTGTGCGGCTAGAATCTCTTTGTCTCTAAAGCGTGCACCCAGTCAAGCATGAAAAATTGCGCGCTAGCAATTGCTTACGTGTCTTTTGCTTTGGAAAGAATACCAATCATGAAAAACATAACAGATTCACTTACCTGCAAATTATTAAGGTTGCAACGATCACACTATTATCCACTAAAAGTTGTTCCACAGTGAAATGACCAATATTTTGCGAATAAACGCTCTTTACTACAAACCACCATTTTCAAACAAATTTACTACAAACTAATATTTTTTAAACAATAGGGTTAAAAAATTTCTTAGCTCTTAGTTAAGTTTTAAAATTTTACTACAAGCTATCACAAAAACTAGGTTTTAAACCTTAACAGTTCTAAGTGAATTCTTGGCTGCCATTTTGAAATAGAGTTTAAACCTTTTCTTAGTGAATTCTTGGCTACCGTTTTGAAATAGAGTTTAAACCTTAACAGTTCTCAGTGAATTCTTGGCTGCCATTTTGAAATAGAGTTTAAAGGCCACCTAATGTCTGCAAAGCAATGCCCTTAAAATGAAATAGAAAATTATTACTAATCGAATGCTGTAAACCCGGTTTAGATACACGTTCTCAGTTTCGAGAAAATGAGTAGCCATTATTACCTTTTGCGTTTTCAAAAAATGACATGACGTCATCAGATCCAGGAGTTTGGTGCCTTTGACTTGTTTATCATTGCAGAGAATAGGCGATTTTGCAAAGACATGTGATAGCAGCTTAATAGTCAAAAAGTGTTGCACAAAAAGGCGTAATTAGCTCAAAGTAGTTACATTGCGAAGTTCAGAAGTGAATTACCCGTAGCAATCAGCTTTCACTACAAGTATTGAACAGCAGTTTTACTACCAGTGATGACTCTATCACTCTAAGAACTCCAACAGTACAAAAGTTTTCGTATTCTAAGGTATCTGGTATATCCATACTCAATACTGGTACGCTACCGTAGTGTAAAAAAAGATTTTAGACATAACAAGAAACTATTGAAAGCTTATAATTTTGTAACAATATTTCACCTTTCTAATATCAGTAGGCTACTGTAGTTTACTGCGTAGGATTAGGAATATACCGGTACCGTACGATGCAAATGATACCGGTACCAGTATCACATCAGTAGCCTGATTTGGTTTGTGTTTCAGTGATTGATCTTGTAGAACAGCAGAAAAAACACTGACCTAGTCAGATTGTTGAAAGCTTGGGGAGCAAATTACTGGTAGATGTGTAGTAGGTAGGAGTATTGGTACGTTGGGCTAATTATGGCAAGGAAGTTAATTTTGCCTGTACAGGTATGTTACATTGGTACGATAGGTAAAAATGTTACTATTATAGGCAGCATTTTTGTACTACAATGTCATATTCACAATATTGGAACTCGTAAAAAAGTTACCTGCACTCACTGGTAGTTGTCTGGCTGTGCAGAACTGAGATACCAGTACACTGATCAAATACCGATAGCCTAGTCCAGTAGCGCTAAACTATGGTATCCTAGCAGATTAGTACAACCTAATATATTGCCAGGAGTAAAATATTTACTGAAACACAAACCAAACAAATACTGATCTGGTACTGGTACCATTTCTGCTGTACATATCCTCACCGGTATATTCCTAATCCTACGCAGTAAACTACAGTAGCCTACTGGTATTAGAAAGGTGAAATATTGTTACATAATTGCAGTATAAGCTTTCAATGGTTTCTTTTTTTTACGCTTTGGTAGCCTATCGGTATTCCAATTGGATGCGGATATGCCAGATACCTTAGAATACGAAAACTTTTGTACTGTTGGGGTTTTTAGAGTGATAGAGTCATCACTGGTAGTAAAACTGCTGTTCAATACTTGTAGTGAAAGCTGATTGCTACGGGTAATTCACTTCTGAACTTCGCAATGTAACTACTTTGAGCTAATTACGCCTTTTTGTGCAACACTTTTTGACTATTAAGCTGCTATCACATGCCTTTGCAAAATCGCCTATTCTCTGCAATGATAAACAAGTCAAAGGCACCAAACTCCTGGATCTGATGACGTCATGTCATTTTTTGAAAACGCAAAAGGTAATAATGGCTACTCATTTTCTCGAAACTGAGAACGTGTATCTAAACCGGGTTTACAGCATTCGATTAGTAATAATTTTCTATTTCATTTTAAGGGCATTGCTTTGCAGACATTAGGTGGCCTTTAAACCTTAACAGTTCTCAGTGAATTCTTGGCCGCCATTTTGAAATAGAGTTTAAACCTTTTCTTAGTGAATTCTTGGCTACCGTTTTGAAATAGAGTTTAAACCCTTTCTTAGCTCTTAAGTTTTAACACGTTACTACAAGCTATCACAAAAACTAGATTTTTAAACCTTAACAGTTCTCAGTTAATTCTTGGTTACCATTTTCAAACAGTAAAATTCTTTGCTAACACTCTCAAAAAACAGGTTTTAAAAGTTAATTCTCTGCTACTATTTTCAATTTGTGTTTACTCTCTTTCTTTACCTAAGCAATCTTTATCACACAACCACGTTGCAAAACCAACGCAAAGAACCACGCGCCACGCCAATCGTCGCGAAATTTTTTTTTTAAATGCGTGCAAGGGGGCGATTTCTTCAGTTGTAAATATGGCGTTGAAGGTAGACAACCCCGCTTCTTTCTTGATTTCAGGGCCTTCAGGAATTGGGAAATCTCATTGGATTTTTCGCCTTATTGAACATCGCAATGAAATTTTTACAGAAAAAATCGAAAAATTTTTTTATTTCTATGACACATATCAGAAAAAATTTGACCAGTTCGTCGACTCTATAGAATTTATTCAGGGTTTACCCAGTCTGGAAATATTGAAAGATGCAAGTCAATCTTTAGTAGTTCTTGATGACTTGATTCATTACCCCAAAGACGTAATAAGCAAAATTTTTACTGTCTATTCCCATCATTATAATTTCTCAGTTATATTTACCACACAAAATCTTTTTAATAAAAGCATTCGTGAAATATCATTGATATCACATTTTGTGGTTTTATTTAAAAACTGTCGTGACGCCACTCAAATCCAAACTTTCATGCGCCAAGCTTTCCAAGAAAACGCAAAAAATGCGTTTCAGGCGTATAAAAACGCAACATCGGAAGCAAGGGGTTATTTATTGCTAGACTTCAGACCGGATACGTACGACTCCCAGCGGATTCGGACAGGAATTTTTCCAAACGAAGTGAGTTACATCTATCAGTAACCTTCACACATGGATCGGTTAAAAAGAAACGCTTCTACTCTCAAGCTTTTGCATGGCGCAAAACCTTCTTTCCAAAAAGCTGTTTTAAAAAAATCAAAAGACGATTTTGTAAAATGCGTTTGCGATTTAAGTTTCAACGTTCTGAAAGCTACTGCACCGATTTCAAAACAGCATAAAAAGCGCCTCAGTCGTCACAAAAGCTCATTACGTAAACTTATTGACCGGAAACTATCCCTCAAAAAAAGAGAAAAGTGATTCAAAGTGGCGGTTTTCTCTCGGCGTTATTGGCCGCAGCGATACCTGTTTTGGGTAGCTTGTTCGGTCTAGCAAAATGAGGAAATTAGTGGCACTGGAGCCAGCGGTGTACGAAAAATTAAAAGAGGGAGCTGGACGAATCGAGTCTCGTGTTCTTGGTGACTTGGATAGACAAATGCAAACGGTTTTACATTCCCAGCAACCCGAACATGAAAAAATTAATCTTTATAACGCGATTTTGGAAAAAGCGGCGCGGTACGAAAAAAAGACTGCAGATGGTAAACCGCAAGCGACAGAAGATCGAATATTAGCGGACTTTGAGCAGCAAATGCAAAACATTTTACATTCTCAAAAAACACCAAGCGAAAAAATGTTATTATATAACAATATTTTTGGTAAATCCAAAGTATACCAACAAAAGCGGCGCACTAGACGTGTGCAGAAAAAAGAAAAGCTACCAAAGAAAGAAATTTTGAAACATTTCAAAAAAGCTAAAAACAAAAAGGTGACACGAATTCTGAAAGGTATTGAGGAACAGAAAAATATTAGCTGGAACGACGCCGGAAACTTGGTTCTTGACGGCCGCCCGATCCCTTCCAGCAACATAACAGAACTGCTACGCTCAGCTGTAGTGAAAAAAGAACCGAATATTCCAGGGTGGCAATCGTTCGATAGCGTTTTACCATGGGAGAGTTTTTAGATTATTATAATGAAAATAAACCTGGATCGTTTAGTGGCGCGGCGGCATTTCAAAGAACCGCGCAAAACCCTAAGGCAAAGAAGTGGCTTTTAACCCAAGACGCTTACACTCTTCACAAACCGGTTCGAAGGCGGTTTCCAAGACGAAAAATCATTGTGGCTGGCCCGAAACAACAATTTCAAGCAGACTTGATTGACTTTAGTCGTTTACAGAAATACAATGACGGATTTAAATTTATTCTTGTTGTGATTGATGTGTTTTCGAAATACGCTTATGTAGAATGTTTAAAGAATAAAACTTCCAAAAGTGTGATAGTTGCGTTTTCTAAAATATTGAAACGAAGTGGACATTTTTCCACTTTGCAAACCGATTTGGGTACCGAATTTACAAATAAAGCGTTTCAAAGCTGGCTCAAACAACACAATATTCATTTTTTTACCACACACAACCACGAAATTAAGGCTAGCATAGCGGAACGTTTTATTCGTACTATTAAAGAAAAACTTTGGCGTTATTTTACGCATGAAAACAAACGAAAATATACCCATGTGATTCAAAAATTAGTGCACGCTTACAATCATACCTTTCACCGTTCGATTCAACGTTCACCAGCGGAGGTTAACCCTTCTAATCAGGAGTTGGTTTGGCTGACATTATACGGAAGTCTGCACCCTAAAACACCGAAATTAAAAGTAGGAGATCGAGTAAGGATCTCAATGATGCGTAGACGATTTGAAAAAAGTTATTATCAAGGGTGGACCGAGGAGGAGTTTGAGATTGCCGAGACATTCACAGACGATCCTCCCTATTATAAGGTCAAAGATTTAAAGGGTACTGTTTTGGAAGGGACTTTTTACGAGCAAGAAGTTCAAAAAGTAGTTAAAAACGATAACATTTACAAAATCGAGTCCATTCTTAAAAAACGGAAACGTAAGAAACATCAAGAGTATTTTGTGAAGTGGTTGGGATACCCAGACTCGTTTAACAGTTGGATACGCGAACGAGATCTTGTACGTTATGCTTAATCTTTCCTCAAACACGGCTGACATCATCGCTTTTTTGTTTCAAGTGGTTGCTGTCTACATTGTAATCGTTATAAGTCTATTAAACCTGACACGAGGTTCGGATAATAAAGAGCTCTGGGTGAGCCTTCTGTCGAGTAGTGTGGGGTATTTGCTACCGGCTCCCATACTCACAAAAAAACATGTTTCTAGTGCTACCCAGTAATTCTTCGATTGGTGTTTTTCCTGACAATAAAACTTCAGACTTTAAAGTACAATTACCAAAGTCTGTGAGTCTGGAAGGTTCTTGGGAATGTGGTTTAGCTGAGATACAGTACCCACGATCTTGGTACACAATGCCGTCAGCTTTGGATCTTTGGGTGCAATGCCGGCAGGGTAATGTGGAGGCGATGGGTTTCTTATCGCAAGGATACTACCAAGACCCTCGCAATGTGATCGATCAGCTCAATCGTGATTTAGAAAGATCTTTCACATATGCGGTAGACAAGAAAATGGCGGACCCTACGTCAGGAATGACGACACGCCCGCAATTGAAGACACATTTACGCTTCGACCCTTATTCTCAAGTAGCGTCGTTGGAAATCCAAGAGCCTCAGCTCAGAAATATGAGAGTTAGAATTTCTCCGCCGTTAGCACGCATGTTAGGTTTCGACACTATGAATTACAGACGACCGGGGACGTATGTAGCTTCAAGAGTTGTAGATTTAAACAACACTCATGCTTTATTCGTTTACAACGATTTAATTCAACCGCAAATCGTTGGCGATACCCTGACACCCCTACTGGACGTCGTTGCTGTCCAAGGTGGACCTGGAGATCTGGTCTGTAGTAGATTCGATAAACCACATTACAAACCTGTTTTGAGAAAGCAATTTTCCGATATCCATATTTCTTTACGTGATGATCAAGGCGAACCGATTCGTTTTGAAAAGGGAAAAGTAATCGTGACTTTACATTTGAGAAGAGCGAAACTACCTCTTTAAAATCAACATCAATTCTACACTGTATTCATTTAGACCAAGCAATATGCATGTAAAGTACTGTTGTGATTCAAACGCTTATCAGTCTTATTACCTGAACCAAATTGGACACGGTGGCCCGTATTTTAGCGGTGCACCCTTTCAAAATGGGTACGGTCTTGGTGGAATTTTTTCTAGTCTGGCAAAGTCGATTATGCCCTTGATTAAGTCAGATGCAAAGGCGATAGGTAAACAAGCCTTAAAGGGTGGTCTTGGTTTTGCCTCAGACGTTTTAGCGGGGAAAAACGCAAAGGAAGCAGCTGTCGAGCGTGCAAAGATGGCTGGTTCTTCCCTTTTGCGACAAGCTGCAGGTCGTAAACGCAAAGCTCCAGGGCGGGTACAAAAGAAACGACGCAAGCGAACGAACGACATATTCAGTTAGGATGGCTTCCTTGATACACCCCAGTTCTTTGGAGTCTGTGACCAGTCAATTGGACCTATTCTCAGTGCCACCAACTCAGACTAGTTTGGAAGATGGATTTTTTACGGAGTACAGACCCATTTCTGTTTTAACCTCAGGCGGTCCGGTGGAGTTTTGTATTGCTGCTGAAAGCTCAAACTACATTGATTTAGCCAACACTTTTCTGTACGTAAGAGCGTCGGTGACAAAAGCAGATGGCACCGCTCTTGCAGCAGATACCGAAATCACCCCAGAATGTAATTTTTTACATACGTTGTGGTCTCAGTGTGATCTATACTTAAACGACACATTGGTGACCCAGTCGAGCAACAATTACGGTTATCGCAGTTACATAGAAACGTTGCTGTCGTTTGGAAAAGACGCTAAAGATTCGCAATTATCGTCGGTTTTGTGGTATCAAAACTCTTCTGGTTCATTTGATACGCGTGGCGCAGGTAACGCCGGTTATACGAAACGAAAAGCGATTGCAGCACAAAGTCATGAATTTGATATGATGGGACGTTTGCA
This sequence comes from Trididemnum nubilum, assembly GCA_963965965.1. Lineage (NCBI taxonomy): Eukaryota > Metazoa > Chordata > Ascidiacea > Aplousobranchia > Didemnidae > Trididemnum > Trididemnum nubilum. The sequence goes on from OZ014485.1 coordinate 35,482,263, forward strand.
TCTAGACATGAGTTTCCAGTCTAGATACGTTCTTAATGGAATCGAAATCAAATACAGGTTGATTAGAGCAAAGGATAGTTTTTGTTTGCATGGAAACGCCGACCAAGCTGAAAACAAGGTCTCGTTGAAAGAGGTCTCTTTATTCTGCCGAAAAGTGAAACCAAACCCGTCCATTCAACTAGCACACGCCAAGGCTCTACAACACGGGACTGCAAAATACCCCCTGAGACGTGTAGAAGTAAAAACTTTCACTATCCCTCAAGGAAATCGCTCTTTTTCGAAAGAAAGTCTGTTTTTGGGGCAATTACCCACCCGAATCGTGGTCGGTTTTGTTGACAACGACGCTTACAGCGGAAACATTGCAAAATCACCCTTCAATTTTAAGAATTACGATATTAATTTTGTGTGTGTTTATCGTGATGGGGTGCAAATCCCTTCGTCACCCCTTCAACCGGATTTTAACAACAACAAATTTATTCGCAGTTACTTGAGATTGTTTTTGCAGACTTCCCAATATTTTGCTGACACAGGTCTAGCTTTGTCTAGGTCTGATTTTGGTGGTGGTTACACGCTGTTTGCTTTCGATTTAACCCCCCAGTTAAATTCGAGCGACCCTGCTTTCGAGTTAATAAAAAGCGGGAATATTAGATTGGAGGTTCATTTCGCTGCAGCGACTCCGCGTACCTTGACTGCTGTCGTGCTTGCTGAGCACGATAATCTTTTACAAGTAGACGACCAAAGACATGTAGCTTTCGACTATACAGCATGAACACGATTCAGATCGAACGTTTATTGAAAAAAGATCCTTTTACTAAAACTATTTTTAAAAAGGCTTGTGCCAAAAACCAACTACTTCACGTTGATTACCCGTCTGCTTACGTCATTAATTCTCACCCAAGCTCCAAACCTGGGGAGCATTGGATCGCGGTGTATTTTGATAAGCATGGCAAGGGTGAATATTTTGACAGTTACGGTCTGCACCCTAGCATGAACGGTTTTACCGCTTTTATGGAGCGTAACTCAAACGGTTGGATTTACAACAACAAAACTGTACAAAGCCTGTTTTCTTCAACGTGTGGTCATTATTGTGTTTATTTTATTTTGTATCGTTGTCGTGGTTATAGCATGCGTGATATTGTTTCTCGTTTCTCATCAAATCTTACTGAAAATGATCGTAACATTAACCTGTTTATTCGTGCTTTCATGTAAACCGAACACACAAACTTTTTTCACATGTATTTTATTGCAATAAAAAATCACAAAGAAAACAAGCGTCTGATTTTCATTCTGTGTACAGTTTTGAGACAAAATTCAATTACTTTAGCACAAGCTTCGATTCGCCGGCGAAAACGTTGGCGATTTCGGGCAGCACGCATCCAATTGCCACGCCGCGCTTCGCGACAGGCGTCGGATTCAAACAGCAGGCGAATAGTCACATAGTCAGAAAAATGTACACTTTTCATTACAAATATGTCTCTAAATTTTGAGTGAGAGGTAATTCAGAGACGGTAGGAAGAGCGGTGTCAGAAAGTTTACGCTTCTTCGGTGTCGCGATGATGTTCGCCTCCAAAAGAGTCAAAAAAGACTCGAGCTGTTTATGGTCCACTGGGGGTAGATGACAATCGTCGTCGTTTTGAACCGCTAACGTGATGTAGTTGTTGAGCATGTAAAGGGTAAATCTTCGCGGTGATGGAATGTTTTCCACTTTAAAACGAAGCTGGTAGCCGTCAGCTAGAACTTCCTGTTTAATCACCTCTGCGTTTTCTTGAATATTGCAAAGCGTGTCATCAAAATTAGTAGACCAGAAAACGAGAACAACGTAGTCCTTTGTATCGCTTTTTGGTCGAAACAACAAGTAGGGTTTGTTTTCCATAATCATTTGTACCACGCGCGAAAGTTGTTCTGTGGAGAACATAAACTTTCCTTTTTTGACCGAGACCACCGCCTTTCTGAGTAGAGTCGAAGTAGGTAGCGGGAACCCGGAGTCTGCAATGGTTTGAAACTGCTGACGGATTTGTCTTGCTGAATCCTCCATTGTTCTGGCGCGTTCGATTAATTCTTCTTGCTGGTAAAGAGTCTCGTAACAGCTAGTAAACGGGGGAATATAGTCTGGTATTTGCACGTTTTGAGCCTCTAAATAAAGTTCGTCTGCTCTGTTGGTGTAAGACTGCATAATTTCAAGTTTTTCGAGTGCAGCTCTTTTTATAGACGAGGAGAAAAAGGTAATCGCACCACAAAATGGAAAAAAGTCCACAGCTGTTTTTGGTGCTATTGCGCCACGGTTACACATAATGGGGAGTACGCCAGTTTTGTGAATATGGTGCAATCCTGGTCTTACACTCGATACGAGCGGATTTTTTCTTCAACAAACTCACCGCAAATGGTACATAGTTGCGACTTCCTGGAGCATGAGAAACAATGAGCGATGTGAGCGCATGGGAGATATACCATGCATCTTTCTTCCTTTTTACATTTCAAACACTTCACTTCATCCAAAATTTCTTTTGCACGTTTCATTGTTAGTTTGGGTTTAAAAATAACATCGGGTTCTTCCATTAATTTTAACATAAAATCGTAAAAGGTAGCAAAGTTCTCGTTGTGTTCTTGAAATCTTTTGGTTAACACCCGAGATATTTTTCGGTCTTCAAACCCTAGCAATTTTGCCATTTCTACGTTCCTTCCCAGCAGCATCTCTCTTTCGACTTTTTCTTTTACATCCACACCACCTCTAGGGTCGATGAGGGGAGGGAACGGTGGTTGGTGTTTTCTAAGGGGGGGGTAATTGACTAATTTCTCCAAACCTTGAAGCTTGCTTTTGGGTGGTGGATTGGGAACAGGTGGTCGATTCAAAGTAACAAAACCCGTCACAATGTCTTTCACAAAATCTACCCCTCTATTTTTCAGCAGATATTCACAGAAAGGGAACCATTTCGCGTGTTCTATCCACGGGTCGTCGAAACGTTCCCAGTTCTTCAAACCTCCGTTACAGTACCAACATTTTGCCCGATCACCGTCACCGAGATAGTAAAACCCGGCATCTGCTAATAACTTGGGGTCGGCTGCAATTCTTTCTCTGGGCCAATTTTCAGACTCGATAAACGTCTGATAGCGGTCGCCAATGCTACGCATGTGCGGGTTCATCGGTCGCTTGCACGGGAACTGAGAAAAAGTCGGTGGGGGAACATCTAACCCACGTACTGGGACAGAATCACAAGCGTCTGCCATGTTGCTTTTGTTTTTGAATGAAAACATAGTTTCATGACCGCCTTTTATAAGCAGCGCTATTGCACCATTGTATGTTAAAGAGTTAAACTTATTGGGGTTAAACAAGTTCTATTGCACCATGCTCGTCCCATATTCGAAAAGTTAAAAAAAATTAACAAAAAAGATAGTGATTCACAGCTAAACCTTAGATAGATTACCTCATGTAAACAACTGTCACGATTTCGACACGGCAGCGAAAATTCAGCGCGACAGGAATCGTTTCAAGTTACACAAAACTTATTCCCAAACGTACAAAAATAGACTTCATGGTATTAACTAGATAATCTTTTTAGAAACCGCCTTCTCCGGTTATCCACTTTTAACTGACTACTTTGAAGCCGGGCACCTGCGGTGATTTCAAACCACCTACGGTGGTTCGGTACTCAGGTAAGATACTCTTCAAACTTTAGCCTTGAAGCCAGGTACCTGCGGTGGTTCGGTACTCAGGTCATGACCAAGTTTCAAACAACTAGCTAGGACTAAACTTAGAGTTAAGATTAGGGTTAGATCTTAACGAAAGCCAGGCAAACCACCTGCGGTGGTTCGGAACTCAAGCAAAACGCTAAGAGTCTTTAGACTTGAAGCCAGGCACCTGCGATGGTTTGGTACTCAGGTCAAGACTAAGTTTTGGGTTCGATTCTTACAACTAGCTAGGATTAGAGTAAACTTAGAGCTAAGACTACTATAACGCTGCATTTTGCAAACCTCCCCCAAACAACATACCTCCCGAACAACATACCTCCCCAAACAACATACCTCCCGAACAACATACCTCCCCAAATGACATACCTCCCCACTCCCCAAACCTCCCCCTCCCCAAATGCCGTGAAAAGGAGCATCTTATACTACTAACGACCTTTTCAACCAGTAAAAGCGCAGCGCAAAATGCGCAACTTAATTTTTTTGCTTTCTGATGCGCAGCGCAACTTCCGCAATGAACTTTTTGATTCAGTTGAAGCGCAACGCAATTCCGCAATTGCGGACCGGTATTTTCGTACCAATTTAAAGCGCAACCTAACTTCTGCAATCGAAATTTTACAACACAACGCAAATACTGCGTTTTTTGCAATTTTATACTAAAAAAGAGAAAATAATTTGTTAAACAAGCCCGAAATTTATCAATATTACGATGGAAATAGAGCAAAATTAAGTTCAATGTATAGAATTGCGCTTTCAATCGAAAAAAATTTTGAAAACGCTACGCAAGTAAAGCGCAACAAATTTTAAAGGCTTTATTCCGCAATGCAACTTCCGCAATGTTTCAAAATAAAAAATTAAAGCGCACGCAACTTACGCAATTGCGGAGGTTGCAGAAGTTGCGCTTTGCGCTTCTAATTGCGCTTTGCCCACCTCTGGTAGTTAGTGACGCATTCTCAGTTCTAACCTAAATCAACGCCGCTATTAGGCTACTGCATTGAGTTGTTTCGCTACGTACTAATCAGCTTGATCTTGTCAGCAGAATAAACCCAAGCTGGAAAAAGAGTAGACTGTACAGGAGCCTAAATAACAAACGTTCAAGAACAAGCGAAAATAAGGCTAGTAGAGTTACTAGAGCACGGGTGGGCAAATTACGGGCCGCGGGCCGGATCCGGCCCACCGATGCGTTTCATTCGGCCCACTTGTGCCTGCTGAAACCATTACTACAATTTTTACGCATATAAATTTTCATTGTAAGTGGGCTATTCATGAAAATAACAAATAGGAAGTGGCTCCACTGCAACACCTTTTAGGTAGTTTTAGGTTTTATCGTTTGTATGTTTAATATTTAAACGACAGAATCTTGATCTTTTTTTCGGGTGGTAGCTAAAGTTATTTTTTTATAATCATACCAAAAGTTAGGTTTTCATTTTAAGTTTAAAGGGATCAAACATTCCCTTTTATCGCCTAATTAAGTCACTACTACGCGACACTAAGCATCAGTCTGCAGCGACACCCCAAAGTTATAGAATCTTAAACAGAACTATAGACTTTTACTCAGTAGACTAGAAACTGACTCGCGGAGAAAAAGAAAAGAGAATTAAAAAAAAAGTTTACTCTTGTTGCGAAAGTTTTTTTGCGGTTACGCATATTCAAATGATTTGATGGACATATTCGTGCAACGAGTGAAACGTGAATACAAAAAAGTCACGCTGATTGGACGAAACTGTCGAGTCAGCAGCGTGGCCGAATGGGTAAAGGCGTCGTTTTTACGACGACCCTGATCGAATGATCTGGGTTCAACCCGCACCCTAGTCACGTTGTTGCGTCCTTGGATAAGACGCTTTACGATGATTATCTCTGCTTGGTGGCTTCGAACAAGCAGCAAATTCAGTGGACAAGAATTCGAAGAAATCCACAGGAGCATTGGATCATCGGAAACTCCTAAGCAGGTGCGGATTCCTCCAATCACGAAGTAGTCCTGGTAATGAAAAGTGTGCGGATCGTCCAACAAGTTAGCGCCTGACGCTGTCTGGTGACAGGAGGATAAATATGCGCTACAATAACTGACATATATTATACGCAGAGGCTGCTGTTACGTTATGTCAGAGGAAAAAATTGCTATCCTAGCCCTACCCCAACTCGAAACCTAACGCTGGCTTTAACCCTAACGTTAATCATTCTCATCCAAACTCAAAATAAATGAATGTCTTTAGTTGCAGTGGTTGGTTTGAAGGTCATATCTACATGCATAAGCTTAAAGTTTTCGCCATTTTAAATAGTTTAAATTTGGCAGAAGCTGAAATTTTTAGCCATGGTAATTATTACAACACAATCAAATATCAGTTTTTTATTGTCACAAAATTTAAAATAATATTGTGTCGCAAAGTAGTGTCCTTCAAAACTTTCAATGACCCCGATCATTTTTTAAATAAAATAAAAAATTATGGAAGTATACCACAATTTTATCTAGTCACAGAAAATGATGTTGTCAACTAGAGATGGTAACAGCGCAGCGTACGCGGCCGCGCGCTGTTGTTGGTGCACCGCGCCGCGCAGCGTGGCAACTAAAATCTGCATTACGTCACAGCGTCAGCGCAGCGCCGCGTACAATAATTTTTTTACATTTTTTTACAATTATTGAGGGTGATTTTCTCGTTATGAACAACAATGGTTAGTCTGGATGTAACCACTATATGAATTGAAGGCAATGCATGCTACTAAAACAGTAAAAGGTGCCTTCGGTTCAAGTTTATTTTTTTAGAATTCGGAGTATCCTAGAATCGGCTATTTTGGCTACAAGAAACTTAGTTTTGATTGGCTGAACGTGTTTTTTGACACCAACAAAAAGATTTTGGTTTCGGTAGGATAGACTAGGAAAGGTTTAGGACGTTTGGTGAGAAGACGAAACAAAGCCAGACAAATGTAGAAGAAACAGGTTAGTGGGAAACAATCATCAGAGTAGAGGCACAAAACAAAGCCTAGCAACACACCCACCCTGTACGCAGTAGGCCTATGGTATTGGTACAAGCCCAAGGCTAGACAACAGTTTCTACTACACATGCGCTTGCATTTCAGAGTGACAGAGTTAGTTCAGTGTAGCCTATTATTCGTCAACAAGTCATGGCCAGAGGTGGTCAGTAACGAAGTAGTTATACTTAAGTAGACTACTAAAGTAGTATTTTCGGTAACGAGCGACTTACTTAAGTATTTTTCATTTCTGATACTTCTACTTTTACTTCAAGTAAAATCCTCTCGAAGTAACGCAACTTGAGTAGTAATGACTTTTATGCAAAGTAGAAGTAAACACCTAGCCATTATTCCACCTCACAAAGTGTACAATAACGAAGTAAACATTATTCCACCTCACAACGTGTACAATAAGTACGTATCGAGTTTCTTTTACTGTACAGTACTACGAAACTTATTGAATAGTTACGCCGATTCATTTACAGGTCATCTCGGGTAGTGTGTTTTTGCGTTGCATCAAATACCAGGTGTTGACTCAGTCTCACTAAAAAAAAAACATACCGAACCCTGATTAGCATGGTACAGTAGACAAACTAGACATGCGCATTACTCCTGGTTCATACGAAAAAGATTAGCGGTTAACGGCGTTGTGTTTGCTGCGGCCCGTCTGGGGTTCAATTCCTAGCCGGTTAACGTACAGTGTTGCTAACGACTCGCCATCGCTGCGACATTTCTTCTCAAGCTGTGTTGTCCAGTCGCGAAGATGAGCCCAGAGTCCCTACTAAATCGTATTCGTAACACGCTTCGGTGCAATTTCAAGAGAATAACAAAACTTTGATTTTTTGATATGCTACCGTAAGTATGGCTTTGCTTGAACACTGATCGTAAGCGTCACAACAGCAAACCTTCGAAGAATAAACAAACACGTGAAATTCGAAATTACTTTCTACTTTCATTACTTAAGTAGAATTAATTTTGACTACTTTCCTACTTTTACTTAAGTGGAAATGCTTCGCCATACTTCTACTTTTACTTGAAAGGCATTTTTGAGTAAGTAACAATACTTCTACTTAAGTAGATTTTTCGACTACTTTGTCCACCTCTGGTCATGGCATCAAGAATTAGCCTTTCGGTCCTACGTCTGTAGCCTATCTCAGATCTGGTAGACCTTTGTAGTAGAATACGAAGACTAGGCTACACAAATTTCCAATGACAGAAAAGCCTACGTATAAGCAAAATTTATTCCACAATCAAACACACATGCAAACGGCAAAGGTATAATACATAGGGTAGTTTCATACAAGTGTAGTAGCTTGTGACAGCATGCAGAGCACGTGATACCTTATATTTCATTATTTGAGCTACTGGTTCAGGATTAGTACAGTACAGTAGCCTAGTTGCATGGAATCATCAGGTAGACTGGTAGGTTGCTTTTGATTGCCAAAACATGGTGCAGAAAAACTAACAGAAAGCACACACAAGGCAAATTAAACCTGAAGGCCTATAATTGAAACGACTGATCTCATGTCGAATGTTTTTAGTTTTTACTCGGCCATTTTCAAAGTTAACGAGTGCGAAGTTTCAGACTTTTACTTACAACTCGATAATGGTTTGGTCTAGCTACATGAAATTTTGACAGCAGTTTGAGATTCATAAGTTATTTGTGTGTGCCAAATTTCAAGGCAATGAGTCCAAAACTTCAGGTTTAGGACCCGAAAACTACTTCAAAAGTTTGGTGTAAAAAGCAGTCTTATTGAAAAACGGCTTAAGTACGGCAAAATATTTCGAACCGATCAGGGGTCGAGTGGATAGAGCGTCTGCTACTGAAGCGGTAGACTCGGGTTCGATTCCCGGTCGGGTCCAATCAAAGACTATAAAAATTGGGATTCACAGCTTCCCTGCTTGACGTTCAGCAATTAAAGGGACAGTGTGAAGCCTCCGCCGTGTGTGGTAGACAGGAGGGCAGGTGGCAGCTTGACTCGAAGACTGAAAGGTCCCTTCGCTGTCTCCTGGCCAAGGCAACTAGGTGAATAAAATGTAATTACAATTAATTACAAAAATATTTCACATGGTTATATGTTATAAGATACTCTTTCATCCCTACCTACACTTTTAGCCGCATTGAGTTGTTTTTTCTTCTTTTTCCATTTTTTCCTTTCTAAATTTTGTGCACTCTTCTTCTCCTAAACCACACAACATCAATATCTAATTTTTGTGTAAATTTGTTGAGCTGCAAATGCAATTTTGTCTCCTGAAATTTTTTGAGGCTTCTCCCCAGAACCCCCCCAAAATGGGGCCCTAAAAAACTAATTTTTTTAATTCCTCAAGCTAGGGTAATAGTTTTTTGTTTATATTGGTAGATATTTAAGCAACAAATAGTTTGACATAGTGTGGAGGTACCACTCCCCCCAGAGGCTTCCAAATGGACTCCCCAGAAGATAGTTTTTTGAACGGCTCAAGCTAGGGCATTACTTTTTTTTATCGGCAGATGTTTAAAAAACAAATATTTTGACATGGTTTGAGAAAGCGACCCTTTTGAAAACTCTCCAAAATGATACCCCTAAAATCAATTTTTTTATATGTCATAAGCTAGAGAGCTAATTTTTTTCTGATGTTAGTGGAAATTTAAAGGATATATAACTTGCGGTGCGGCGCGGTGCAGCGTGAACTTTGTTGTGTTTGATGCGGTGGGGTGCAGCATGCGGACAAGGTTTGCGGACGCAGCGCAGCATGCGGATGCATTTTTTGTTATCCGCGCCATCTGTATTGTCAACTACCATGCCAAAAATCAAGAAAATCGAGGAAACTTAAGGTAGTTTTTTCATCCATCCAAGAGTAAGAAACAAAAACCGAATTTTAGTCAAGTTTTAAAGGTTTGGAAAATGACTCACTCTGAAGTTCAATAACTCAATGACATTTTGGTTGTAAAGGCTAATTTTTTCATGAAGATCGAAAACATGGAAGAATGCAAGATTTAAAAAAAACGTCGCAGAAAATTGACAGCTTTGAGGCTAAATGTGGCCCTAAAAAAAGTGTCGCAGAGTGCCTTAGCTGTTATGCTAGTTATTTGTAAATAAATTTTTTTTAATGATGTTTCAAGATTGAGTTTTGAGCCTCCGGCTCAGTAACTAAGCTCATTATCAGTAACCGGCCCACTCAGGAAAGTAATTGCCCACCCCTGTATTAGAGTATTAGGCCATTGTTTGCAACCTAGATAAAAAATTTATCCTAGGGTCACAAAATACTGTAAGCAAATACATTAGGCCTACTCAAGTTGTAATATAATTCAAGTTGTAATATAACTCAATTTGCTTACAAAATACTGTAAGCAAATACAATAGGCCTTCTAGGCCTATTGTATTTGCAAAATACTGTAAGCAAATACAATAGGCCTACTGGTAGTCTTACTCTTATTATCTGGTATGAGTTTGCAGTTTGTAGCCTAGTAACAAAAACCTTATTGCTAGGCTATGGTTAAGACAAATGCATCCGACAGATGCGCTTGATTTTTACTAAGATCGCTAGGCTACCAAACAGTCTACTCTTTTTACCAGCTCGGATCTGTTCTGCAGACAAGATCAAGCTGATAAGTGCGCAGCAAAACAACTCAACGCAGCAGCTTAAGAGCGGTGTTGCTTTAGGTCAGAACTGGGATGGCGTCGCTAACGACGCTAAGGCTATCAACGCCAGGGTTGCTAATAAAAATTATTAAAATTTATAACGCTAGAGGCCCCGACGTCGTGTTTGAAGGAGAATATCTCTGGAACGGCTGGGTCAAGAAGGATGGAATTAACGCTATCAATGGAATCAACGGAATCTAGTCTAACACGATTCGCCTATCTCTAATAACCCCATTAATTTTGCCTTTAGTCCTTGCGTTTAATTGGTTTAGGCTGTAAAGTGTCAAATTTTGGAACGGCCATAAATTTTGGTCAACTTACTAGCGTACATCATCTCAGCGCAAAAATATTTAAAAACTCATTGATTTTTGCTATAAGTTTAAAAGACGTAGGAATGGAAACATATTTTGAACAAGAAAGCCGCATAGGGATTACAAGCGTAATTTAATTTCCAGGTTAGTGACGTGATGATCTGGCAAGTTCCAAATGACGTCAGCACAGATAATCTAGACAGAGAAGCAACTCTGAAATATTTTACTAGTGGAAACGCTCTTTCCGAGTTCGATTCCACTCTGCGCGAGTTCTACACTCGTCACTTCAAAATGGAGCGCAGTCCCAACGAAACTGGCAATGCGGAAGGTAGGCCTGTAATACTGCAGTGTAACCATAGACTCTTTATAATTAGACTAGAAACAGACGCGCGGAGAAAAAGAGAAGAGCATTGAAGAAAAAAAAATTTGCTCTTGTTGCGTAGGTTTTTTGTGGTCACGCGTATTCGACTGATTTGATTGGACCATTTCGACAAATTCTCAGCCCGAATAAACCGTGAAAAAAAAGTCACGCTGCAGGTATATTTGCAGCACAAATAAACCGTGAAGAAAAACAACAACGTCAGTTTTCATTCTACTAATAAAGAGTCTACAGTACAATACCTACATCAAAGTTTACAAATAAAGATAAAAATTGAAAATCTAAACCCAACAGGCTGTTTTACCAGTTGTCGGGATCATTATGGGTGATTATTGAAATAACCATTGGTCGAGATGGAGTCTGTGTTTCAATACACTACCTTGGACTAGTTTAGCATTGTTTTGATTGAATTAAAAAGCGATAGTAGCTGTAAGTCGATGTGACTGACTTTATACATAGAGTGTTATATATTTCAAATTCAATGAACGTTTATGCAGATTACTTAGTGCCGTCGTTACGGTGGCGGGCAGGGGGGCCGTGCTCTCCCCTAACAGCTGCTTGCGCCCCCCCCCCCCCCCCCATTTCGGTATACTCAAAATACTTTTTTTGGAACATCACGTAGCCTCAAGACTACAGACAATTATCGGAAAAAGAAAAAAAGAACGTTCTAACATAATTCTCGACTGACCTTTTTTCCATCTTTTGCGAAATTGCTGACAACCAACTGCCATAACATAATTTTGATGCAATAATCCGTCTTATTTTATGCCCTAGTCAATAGTGGCTACATTTTTATTTACACGATGCACAAATTTTCATTTTTGCTCATTTAATATTTATTGAGTGTACCTCAAACTATGGGTCGCGAAGCACAACATCTGGGTCGCTAAGCGTTTACAGATGTGTCACGAAGTAGAGATGTAGGCCAACAGAATCGTTTCTAGGTTAGTGATCATAACATGCTATAAAATAAATAATACGAGAACCAAAAGGGGCCCGGGGGGTTAATCAACCCCCTAATACTAGCGTTTAAGAATGATTTAGACTTGATCTGTAAGTAAGGGCAGGCGCGTAGCCAGGATTTGGAAAAGGGGGGGGCTATTTTGAAAGAGTGAGAAGTGTGCAAACGACCTTGACTCGAATTTTCATTGACCTTAAATCAGTTTCAAACGGTTTGTCAAAATTTGAGACGAAATGTCTCGAAAAGATCGAAAATTCAAACGTTTTTTCCGCCAAAAATTAGGTGATCTCCAAAAAAAAAAAAAAAAAAAAGGTCTTCGCCAAAATTCAGAGTGATTTTTCCGCCGAAAACCAAAATTCAGACGTTTTTTCCGCCAAAAATTAGGTGATCTCCAAAAAAAAAAAAAAAAAAAAAAAAAGGTCTTCGCCAAAATTCAGAGTGATTTTTCCGCCGAAAACCAAAATTCAGACGTTTTTTCCGCCAAAAATTAGGTGATCTCCAAAAAAAAAAAAAAAAGGTCTTCGCCAAAATTCAGAGTGATTTTTCCGCCGAAAACCAAAATTCAGACGTTTTTTCCGCCAAAAATTAGGTGATCTCCAAAAAAAAAAAAAAAAAAAAAAAGGTCTTCGCCGAAGTTTAAGGCGATTTTTCTTCCAAAATTTCGCAACTTCAAACGTTTCAGGGGGGGCTCTTTTCGCATGGGGGGGGCTATTTTCAATTTTTCACAGAAAATCGGCCTCAAAAGCACAAAAAACATGCGATTTTGCATACTTCACAAGCCAATGGGGGGGGCTCGAGCCCCCCCCGCCCCCCCCCCCTGGCTACGCTACTGAGTAAGGGGGCTGAAGAAAATGGGAAATTTAATTCTTTTGAATGATTTTTGAATTCCAGCAATTTAGTTCTTTCAAATAGCTTTGAAAACGTACGAGATGTGATCAAAATGGCGCTGAAAAGGCTACTTCTTGCGACAAAAAAATATAAAAATTGCGAAGCGGCTGGGGGCTAAGCCCCCAGACCCCCGTCTAATATACGACTAAGTTGCATCAGTTTGCTCAGCACGCCACCTAACCGAGACATGTTCGAATAAAATATTTTAACTTTTGGTTCAAGTCCTCCCCCCTTTTTGGAAGAATCCAACTTTTTCTTGCTAAAAGACCAGTTGTTGTTTTTTTTAGCCCACTCAAGATTGTTTAGGTCGCAGTTACTACTGCAGATAGATTTTTCAAGCAAATATGGGGCGCAGACGAAAAGAGCTAAGAAACGCTGAGGGCTTAATCGGTCTTTTTTTTTAGAATTTGTTACCGTGCGAGCTAAGTTGTGACGTGCAAAAACTCAGTCTTTTTTGTGCCATCACACTTTCGGCTAGTGCCCCCCTCCCACTTCATTTGCTCTGGCGATGGCACTGAAATTACCTGCGACAAATTCTAGAGGATTAGTTTTTCAAACAGATAAACCTAGTTTGTTTTTTGCTGGCTCTTTAGCAGTACTAGAAACAGAAAAAGTTTTTATCTGCGTAAATAAACTTAATCGTAGATGGAAAAGAGCCGAAGAGTTTGGCTTTTGTTAAAAAACATGATAAGAGTTGAACAATTTTGTTAAACAAACAACAATATGCTGAATTTAAATTTTCTATTAAGTGTTACTTGAACTTTTTAGGTTTTATTTTAAATATCAACTCGACAATAGCAATGTGTGACGAGTACATTAGCGAGGCTGTACCCAACTTTTACACTTACGCCTACGATGGAAGAGGTGGACCACAAGGCAGTGTGATTTTGGATGGAGGCAGAGATATGTACGATACCGGAAACAATGTGCGTGGAACCAAGTGCTAAAAATATATGCGGAGCTTAAATAGTTCTAAAAGTGCTTAAGCCTCCTAATGCCAGTTTTAAGAAAAGATAAACATGCAAAGTTTTCGTTCTGCACCGTAAATCATAAAACTCTCGCCATCCTCACCCTTCGAAACCAGTACTTATGGACTTTTTTGCATATTTTTATACCTGACAACGCAGAGGAAGGCAAAAAATATCCGTATTTACTTCATTTTTTTCAAAATGTGACTTAAGTATTTTTAGACCTAAGCTCTTCAATTTCACCATTTAGAAAAATAGAATACACTTTTTTATAAGAACCAGTAAATTTTGAGTTGAGGTTGGCTGTTGTTACTTTTTTGCTAAATTTTGAGAGCATCAATGTCAATTTCGGCTACCATGTTTGTAAAACTGTTTTATCAAAACAATATTAATAAACTGTTTTACCAAAACAATATTAATGAAACAATATCCAATATTGTTTTATTTCCCTCTGTCTGCTTGAATAAACGCTTTTTTGCTGTTTTTGTAGCATCGTGAAGTTGCGAAAGCGAGGTGCTTTAGAACGAGAGCTCAAAAAAATTTAATAGCCTGTGCAGTGCGTAACAGCATTCTTTAGTCTCAGAATTGCTTTGATTTTGCTTGTATGACAGCAAATCCTTTGAATCAATCAATACATGATTTAGTTTTTTTATATTTGAAATTTATGCTTTTCGGTTGTTTTAAAAATCATTTTTTGTTGCTCAGGCTGGCATTGTTCTTAATTTGTTCCAAAGTGCCGCACTAAACCTATCAAACGAAAACAAAAACTTTAAAGGAAAAGTAATTAGTTCTAAAAGCTTAGAAAGTTGGGGCTAAGATTACCATCATTATCAAGCAAAGATGAAACTTCTTCAAAAATGCTTTTTTCTAAGTATGCACAATAAAGACAATAAAAGAAATTTTTCAAATAAAAAGGGACTATACCACGAATGGGATTTAAAGTCTTTTTTTTTCCGTGTCTGAAAATCGAGACAATAGGTTTATTTTATGATGTTAACTCTTCTTCTATTTTGTTAAAACTTACGTCAAATTAAAGCTGTAATCGCTTCGATAAACGCAGTTTATTTGACTGAGTAAACTGAGTTTAGAAGAGTCACATTCTGCTTTGACGGTTGCTAGGCAAGTCACGAACACATCCACTCGACGTAAGGCATTATGACTATCTGCAGTCCGCACCTACAGTAGCCCAACATGCATTTTTTTATTACTGAACACTTAAATGACAAAAACGTTGATTTCGGTTTGTTCAGATAAGCTTCATCTTCAATGGCGAGTCCACCAACGTTGAATATGGAAGACAATATACCAAGTAAAGATAAAATACTTTGACTTTTAAGATGCAAAACTTGCAAGCTATACAGTCTCAAAATTTGGCTATAAGAATATGAACAGAATTGTGATACTCTTAATATTGCGCAAAAGCATTGTTTTTATCTAGGCCTGGAGCTGGCTGTAAGCAAATCTACCATAGAAGAACAATAAATCAAAATAAAATTAGCTATACCTGATACCAACGGCGATTGAGTATGATCTTAGTTACGCAATGTGCATCAAAAATTATTTGAGTGTTTGTACTTCGCAAATTGCATTCAACAAACTTAGCCCATAGCTTAAAACAATAGTCATCTACGAGAACTAAATTTACAGGTTTCAATATATGTTATTGTATTTCTTTTTCATATCGCTCTAAAATATTACAGCAAATCCGATTATTACAACGCGGCGAGTGGAGCGTTTCATCCTTTCGTTTTCTTTGCTTGGCTTGAAAGCAGTACACAAAGTCGTCCTTCATTTGGTATAAACGTAAGTTATACGCAAAACAATGTTTTTAGAGCGCATATTTAAGATCAGAAAAATTCAGACCAAATATCCTAGCAAAATACCTTTTATCAAAGGCAGAATTTAACAAAAAAATCAAAATGATGTGTATTTAATAGTAGTAGCGCAGAAAGCAAAGAATCCATACCATTTTGAAAGTTTTTTGCAGCAATTAGTGTCACCGGTATTTGAATTTAATCTAATTTATTCAAGAGTTTGCCTTCTGTACGATTGCAAATCTCGAAAGCACAGTACATGTTCATATACTTACATAGTACACAGCATCTTGTGTTGATTTTTTTTCTTGATCTGCTTGTCGTTCACAGAACATTTTTCAGAAGTATTTTGCACTGAGAAATGAATAATAAGTACAGTAGAAAACTTTATTTCGGAATATTTCAAACAAAGAAATATTACACATAGCTGGATTCCAGAACGATGTGGAAGATGTGTTAAATGATTATTGAACAGCAAAGAAAATGCAAGAAAAATACAAAATCTTTTTGTTGAGAAATAATCATTATTTTATGCTCTAATATTCAGTCAAATACTCGCATTTCTACCAGAGATCAAAATTGATCCAAATAAGTGTTGTGTTGTAAGCTATTATTGTTCTCATACCGCTAATCGAAGTTAACTGTATGCTAAATGTAAGAGTAGAAAGTTTTTAACAAACTTTTGCAACAAATTTCACTGAAAATAAAAGAGCCAAAGCTGTCGTAAACATTTTATTCAAAAAGAGACGTTTCGACTAATTACTTTAGTCATTGTCAATCTGTAAATAATACACAAGAAAAATTAGAGCAATAGGTAACCTGCAAAGGTAAGCTTAACAAAACGGGCAAAAAAACAAAATTAACAAAATATAGTTCTACTGGGTGATTTTTCTTATTAAGTACCACAACTCCATTCCCTTTTTCTGGTTTGCATATAACTAAGTGTTGGTTATTGCGTAAAGACTCTGGCTCTTTTATTTTTGTACCTTGGCTTTGGCTCTTTTATTGTTAGTGAAACTGTTTCTCAAGACCAATTTTAATGCTCCAAAGTTTTCCTACAAAACTTTCAACCGATGTAAGAAATATGTTTGGATTGTTCTCTTCCCAAATTGTTTAATTCGAAAAAATGCTTACAATGAGGCTTTTCAGGTCACTTCCAATGCCGGAGCCGACGGACTTGGTAGAACAAATACTGTTGCCTTTGAATTTCGTTTGGGAAATTTCCGAATATGGTTCCGGTCGTTTCAAGTATACGATGCTAGTGATCCATCAATCTGCGAAGTTTATTTCTATATAGCAAATGAACAGGTAACCAGTCATACTACCCGGCTTGTCCATGGGAAATATCCAAAGGGATGGGATAGGATGGGACAGCACGCATTGCATTTTCCATGAATGATAATGAATGCCAGAATGATAATAAATTGTGAACTCTTCTGAACTTCAAAGTTAACAAAGTCAATAAATTTTGTCGTTTTGTATCTCTCTTTTCACTTGTAGTTCCATCTAGTACACATTATACCTAAATTTATATAAATTTAGTAACTTTTATTGAATTATATTTTGATGGGAATCCCATTGGATGGGACAGGCATGAACTGCTACCAAATGGGATGGGACAGAAAAATATGTCCCATGGACAAGCCTGCATATTACCTATTTTAGACATATGACTACACTTACAAAATAACACAGTAGCTTGAAATTATGATTGACATTTGCTATACAAACGTGCCATTAAAACAAAAATAGTCATCACAATCAACGTCAGATTGACTTAAACATTTGACGTTATCGATCACTTTTCAAACCAGATGAAAATAATCGATCAACAAGTTTTAAAAACAACTTCCAGTAAAATATTTCAATGAACTTCACATCAAGCAAATATCAACATTGAGAATCGATGCCTTCGTAAAACCTAAACCCTTTTCGAGCAAGTCAAAAATAGTTACTGCTGTAGTGTATTTGCTTGACTCGAACACATGACGGTTCCTTCACAGTCCCCCTGTCCTTCCCTTGTTGCTAATTATGTACATTATTTAAGATGTATTATTTAAGCGCATGATGAGTTGGACGTAATAAATGCAGCTGAGATGCTGCTAGTGATCTAGTAAACCAAGATCGTATTATGAATAATTTACTGGACATTCAAACAAATCCGAAAGCTCTCAAAAGATCCAGAACCTCCACTACCCATATTTTTCTCAATGTGGAACCGGTGGAACATTCTACACAAGGCCCTGAGTATTTTAGAACCAGGATTTATTCCAAAATAATGTTTTAAACGATAAAATTACGTTATAGAAATGGAACAGCTCCATCGGAATTATTGAGGTCGTGAGTTGGTCAAACCAAACGGATGACATTTCAAACCGAGTTGATTTTATTAATTTTCGAAACACCATGGTTGGATATGTTCTGCTGTCGAGGTATCTCTTACACTTTCTCATCAAGGCTTTGACATCAGGGTTGGAAAAATTACATGTTTTTGCTTTAATTACAATTACAATTATTCAAGTTCAAGTAATTGTAATTCAATTAGAATTTCAATTACCATGAAAAGATTCTCAAAACATTGCGACCAATTCACTTACACGCGAAGCCTCGAGTTTTGCTTATGTCAACACCGAGGATTTGTTTTGTATTTCCATACCAAACTTATTAAAGCCCCATTTTTCTCTATCCTTGTTCTTCCACCAATCTTCGTTTAACTTTAATTTTTTCAATACATAATTTTGTTTGTAAGCAATTGTCAAGTATGTCATTAAATTCATATCGCTTCTAGCAACATTATGGTTTTCGCTAAACCATGGTATCATACCGCTATTATTTTTGCAAACGAAAATAAGTTTTAACACAATTAAAAATCGTAAAAAAGTTGAAATTGTGTACGTTACAACTTCAAGTTACAACTACTATTTAACACTATTTTAACTTTTACCAATAATATCACATATTTAGCATGATCATACAAACTAGAACCTTTAGTGTCGCGTTGACATGCACACAAGGCCAAACAAGCAAAAAAGCACACAAAATCTTAATATCACAAGTAGGATTGAAGTTACAATCATAGACGTGGCCAGTAGGGGGGCCCAAGGCACCCAGGTCCTACCCCAATCAAAATGCCACCGAAGATAAAAATGAGACAAAAAAGTCTCGTTTCTTCATTTTCAGTTTCTTTGAAATGTATAAACCGGGTGAAATTATGGGGTTTTGTCCTGAAAGTTGCTATCTCAGGCCCTCATTTCCCTTTTTATGATCGTAATGCAATAACCAGGGCCGGATTTACCATATGGCACAGATGAAAAGACTTTTTTGTTCTTCACCTGTATTTGGCAGGAAGATGTTGCAAAAATCCCCAGAGTACCAGGGGCATGGGCAATGTAAATTCGGCGCGAGAATAACATGGTTAGTAAGCGTAACCATCCAGGGGCGTATTTAGGGGGGGGCATTGGGCCATGGATTGCCAGGATAGTATAATTAGCATAGATTTGTATGGAAAATGGCGGAATGGCCCCGCCCATTTGTGAGTTGGGCAGAAGCTTTGAGCACACAAATGGTAGGCGAAAACTTTTGTTTTGGGCCCACACCCAAAAAAATCGGACTGATTTTGACTGAAGACCTTTTTTTTTGGGGGGGGGGGGGTTTCACCTAATTTTGGGCGAAAAACCAGACTAAATTCAAGTAAAACGATGTTCATTCTGAGCTTTGTTCTTCTCAAATTTTTTGAGTTTCCTGCCCCCCCCCCCCCCAATTTTAAAATCCTGCGTACGCTACTGTAACCATCTAATGTACCATCTTCTAATAACGATTCACTTCCACCTCGCCAGTTTTTACGCACAAAATACTTTTAAAAAATTAGCTTGGAGAAATGCTCAATAAACAAATTGTTGAATTTGAATTGGAGGTCATGCGCCTCCTGGCCGTACATCTGCTCCAATAACTGGTTAATTTCACGACAAAACAAAAATCTCAAAGCAAAATCTTCAAGTGAATTATTATTTACTAGTAAAATATTGCACGAGGCATGTTCCTTACCTCCCGCAATCTGGGCCAAATAAATCACGTACTATTAAAATTCAACAACAAATTGCTAGATTTTTAAAGTGTTTTGGACTTAAATTGTTAGTAAAAGGAGGCTTGAACAATTTAATTTTTTCGATTGGCTTTCAAATGTTAAAAATCTTGTTCTTTCAAATGGCTCTAAACGCGTGCGAAATGTGATCTAATCGCATTAAAATAGCCTTTTATTTCAAAAAATTACAAAAAATCGCACAGCGGCTAGAGGGCTTCGTCCCCAGACCCCTTAAGTCTCCAGCGGCTAGGGACTACCCCCCAGACCCACGTCTGTGATACGTTTGAGTTACATTAGCTTACTCAATACGCTCTCGAGTTAGACAATTGCATCGTTTAACTTTTAGTTTACCTCTACCTTTAGCAAAATTCTTGTTAATTGCCAACAACAGTCCATGGCTTTGGATCTTCTATTCTACGATATTTTTGCCCCACAAAAAGTTCCTCTTTTGAAAATTTCTAATGACGTCAATGCATGTAATTTGTGGTTTGGGCCACCCCCAATTAAAAATCCTGGCTACACTTATGGTTAGAAATGGTTAGGTACCATCGCTTACAGTCACATCTGACGTCATTGGCCAATTTTATGTTAGGTTATTTTTTGCCTTAGAGCTAATTATGAATAGAGTAGGTGCTAAGTTTAGATTATGAATATGATTACCTCTATCTCAAAAACTAACTCTAATTATCCCTACCCTATTTTGATGTTCGGTTTGTGACGTCAGATGTGATTCCAACCGGTAGAAAATATCAATATCGATTTGCTACCGGAGGAAAATTGATATTGTTCAAACACATTTTGTTATCATCTATCTGAGTGAATAATACAGTAATTGTAATTGAAAATAAGCAGAAAAATTTTCAATTAAAATTACAATTATCGGCTTTTGAAAATCTTCAATTACAATTACAATTATAGAAAATCGCGTAATTAACTACAATTTTGTCAATTACAATTATCATTTTTCCAAGTCTGTTTGACATATAGAGACACTATTTCTTTTAGCAAGAGATCTATGCAGCGTTACAAAACAAAAGTTACAACGAAGCACAAATCCCAACGTTGGAAGCTCGTGAGCAAATTTGAGCAATTATCTTTGGAGCTAGTTGAAGAAGTTCGATTCTCCGTACGGTTAAACCAAAAATTCAATAATGGTACCCAGTATTGATCTTGGTTTAGCCGCGATACCAAAACATGAAATAATCTGTGACAGGAAAGTACAGTATTAAGACAAGCATAGCATCTTCACTCAACCTTGGTGACTAAAATCATTTTTTAAGTTCAGTAGAGAATCTAGTCAATCCAACAAAAACCCCACAAAATCATCTTTTGCTTACTTTTAGAACCCAGGGTCAGATGGTCGAAAATTCAACAATAGCAGAAGTATTGCGGCGACTTGCCATCCAAATTGGTGAGCCTTGGTGTATTATTTTTGTTGCTACATTGTAAGGATAATGAAGTATCCCCAATATACTGTAGATTCCTGCAGAAAAAATTAAACGTTTAGTATTAAACAAAAAATAAAAGAAATTAATTGGTATTAGCAATAGCTAATTTTGGGCGGCATTATCTGAGATTAGCACGTATTATCTCAATTTTGTCACCAGGAATACAAATTAAATCAAATTTATCAGCTCAACTGGTGGGGTAGAATAGCTTTCTGTCCAACCAGTTTAGCCAATAAACTTCATTTACTATGTAATTATATCCACTTAGTAGATTATGACTATATCTTATATTAATCTATTGTACTATAATATCTTTGGGGTTTCTGGACAAACTCTTAATCAATAACAAAATTGTGCATCCACTGAGAATAATAATGGTAAAAAAGATAAACACTTTTTTAAGAACAATGCACTGAGAAAGTAATGATAAGCTGTAGACAGTATACCCGAGTCTTAGAAGGACAATCAAACCAATTTTACAATTAAACACTCTTTTATAGAAAAATAGTGCGTGATTTAAGTAAACTCAATGGTAGTTTATGATAGCGAGATATATTTCAGAAGCATAAACCTAAATCAGTAGGCGTTTAAGCATTCAATGAATTTTAATCAACCTAAAATGCTCCTATAAATTCGTTCCTTTAGGCTGTTGATGTATTCAGAGATATCGTAATTCTTTTTCTTGCTCTAATTTTCGATTCTGATCCCCGGTTACATTTCTATTTTTTCAATTTTTTGTCTGAGAACAAACCAAAAATACGTTACTAGAATAAAAGATAACTATCAACAATCGCGTTTCCCAGATATTTCACCATTCAACAGAACCGGGACCCAGAACACAATCAGAAACCTTGCCTTTCCAGTTACATTCGCTCAAGGCAACGTGCAAATACTTCAGTCTCTGCTAGCCCCTTCGCAAAGGCAAATGGTCACTACTGGCTATCTACAAATGGGTGCATACAGCAAAGCAGGATATCCGTATCCACTTTGTCCAGGAGTAAGGTAAGAACTTCTCTAAATCCCTTGCTTAGTTAAGCTAAGATGATATGTACTGTAGTGAAACCTATTTTCATCAATACTCCTAGTTTTCACTAACGTGATTGTTCGTTAGCCCCTTTTTTAGTAGCTCTTTTGTAACTGATGAGCCCCTATTTTAAGCAGAGAAGCATACCGCTTTACTTTTTAGTTTTCGTGACAACTCCTTTACTTAAAAACATTTTTGTTTCGAACCAACTTGATTGCTAGTCAAGCGAATTTAAAATTACCAAAGTTGAAAGTAGATTGGAAACCTTTTGATAAAAAGGTCGTTGAAAATATTTTATCAAAATTTATGAAAATTTGGATACTAAGTATTTGACTACTGCAGATTAGTGATCAGTGGGTAAATTACAAACTTAACCGATCAGTGGTCGAGTGGATAGAGCGTCTGCTACTGAAGCGATAGACTCGGGTTCGATTTCTCGTCGGGTCAAACCACATACTATACAAACTTGGTAATTACGGTTTTCCTGCTTGACGTTCAGCAATTAAAAGTATAATGCGAAGCCTCCACCGTGTGTGGTAGACAGGTGGCAGCTTAACTCGAAGACCAAAAGATCCTTTGCTGACATCTGACCAAGGACCTTGGTGATTGTAAATGTAATTACAATTACAATTGCTACTTCTACTGATTACTGAATAGTTGCAATGGCTAAAGAACGACAATTTCTCATCAAAAAATATCATTTAAATAAAACGGCTTACTGTTAATGCTGGACTTACTGTATGCTTTTTGCAAAGTAATGTGATAAAGAGTGTAAATTAGAAATCCATAAAACAATCAACTTGTTATCTTCACAGATTAGAAAATGGAAGCAGCCCTGCTTTAAACTGCATTGGTGGAATATACACACCGATGAGAAATGTTTGTGGAGATTTTGCAGGTATAATAAAGTTACTCGGTTTGTGCTATTGTGCTCGAGTTTTTAAATTTGTTGGTAATTTCCTTACTTTTGGTTATGAAAAAAGTGGATGCAATACATCATTTATGAACAGTGTAAATGCCTCAATTATTGAGTCCCAAAAATATTTCTCATCCAACTTAATTTTGGTCTAGTATCGGAAAAAAATTAAAGGTATTGGTACAGGGACATCCTTGGCTTATTTTAGCTCACTGCAGCTCCTACGCTTGTACCGGTATACCCGCGTAAAAATTAGGAAGCTCGTCGTGCGTGATGTTAACGCCATCCAAAAGCAAGTCCTAAAAACACTAGTTCAAAATACAAAATCCCAATCGACACGAGACCTAAAGTACACCAGCTCTAAGGAAGCTTTTTCCGCTTTAGCTCTTAACTCAGTCGCTCTATCCACAATTTTATTACTGCTAAACTTTCATTACTGTTTGTTGAGTTTCAGGTTGGAATGGTTTGGAAGAAAATCTTGTTTTAAGCGAACTTATAGAAACTAGAAAACCTTCTAGTGCTCTACAATCAAGCATTCTTATATTTGTAAAAGAAAGCTAAGTATAAAGCATATCAAAACTCATCTAAACTGAAAACACGTGAAATTCTATAGTCAGATGAGCAACGGAATTTCAAAAAATCCATGTATCTTCAAGTAAAAGGCCAGTGAGTCGATTATCATCGTTACTTTTTATGCAATAATTGCATATACAGTAATGGCAATGACTAAGACCATTAAAAAGCAACGAAAATCTCAACCAAAAACAGCAGGTAAGAATATACAGTATTAAACAGTATCAAGGGCGGACGCAGGGGGGGTTTTGGGGGCTCAAACCCCCCATTGGTCTGTCGACTAAAATGCAAAATAAAGAAAATGTCACGTTTTTAGCACTTCTGAGCCTGTTTTTTTGCAATGACATGGACTCCAAAATGATTTAAAGCAACTTTTGAAACATTTTAAAGTTTCTTGGGAGTGGGGTTCATTTGCCAAAGATAAAACTTACAAATCAGTAACACTTCAAAAAATCGCCAAAATTAGCAAATTTAACCGCTAAAAATGCTTAACATTGGCTTCATCAGAAATATGGAGATGGGGTTTCAGTATTAGTTAATTAATCAGTTCAGTTAATTATTATTAGTCCACTTACATCTCGTTTCATTAGCCCCCCCATCCCCAGCTGTCTCGCTCTATAAACTACAGAATATAAATTCTTGTGAGTTTTTTCAAATCATGATTTTATGATTTACTGGCTTGTAAATTAGAGGACTACAATGTTACCATTAGCCATCGCCTACATAGCTCACTTATGCGCAAAGGCGTACACAGGGGGGTTTAAACCACTCTTCCTATCGATCCGACGTATATTATTCGAAATATTGTCTTATTGCGCAAAACAAACAAGCTCCTTCTTTACTCTTATACTAATACAAAATATTTAATTATAGTAAATAATTTTTTGATATTTAATGCAACATTGTACGTGACTAAGTGTAATACTGAAAATCTGGAATGTCGTGTTATGAGTCTCAGTAACTTTCAGTAGCGTAGGCGATGGCTAATCCCCCCCATTGGCCAGTCATCTAAAAAGCAGAATAAGAAAAAGACCACGTTTTTAGCACTTCTGAGACTGGTTTTTGCACTGTAATGGACTAAAAAGTGATTTAAAGCATCTTTTGAAACATAAATTTAGGGGTGGAAGGGCTAATTTGTCAAAAATAAGACTCACAAATCAATGAAAACTTTGAAAAATGGCCAAAAACAAGCAATCAAATTTGATCACTAGTGAAAAAATGCTAAACATAGGTTTCATCAACAAACATATTACAAACTTTGGAATAGGGGAGGGGGGTTGTTCAGTAGTAGTTAATTACCAATCATTAATCTCAAATTCTTTTTCCATGAACCCCCCCCAAGTATTTTTCTCTATAAAATATAGACGAAATAGACTACTCTGTGTGAGTTTTCTTGAACTATAGAATTTTATGATTTACCAGCATGTAAACAAGAGGGCTAAAATTTTACCATTACCCTCCTCCCACGTAGCCCATTTATGCAAAGAGTTTAAAAAGGTTTGCACTACCAATTTCTATGCCACGTTTTAAAAGCATTATTTTTTATCTAACTAGGCCTAAAATTATGCTATTTTTGCAAAAAAATGCAAAATTTTCAAGCGCTGGGGTCCAGACCCCCAATAGCCTCCAGCAGCTGGGGGCTCCGTCCCCAGACCCCCAAAACAGCCTCCCCCCATTGCGAATTTCTGGCCCCGCCTGGCAAATTTGCACTGTTTATAATTATACGCGTTTTTGGAGCTTTTGTTTTGAGCATTTTTTTCTTGGTCGTTCAGATGCAAACCCCATGATGTTAACTATGGATGTATGCCTGATGCTTAAATGCTTTTGTTTGAAAAGTTCGTTTTGCATTACGCACTGAGCGACTTTAATTCCATCTTGTGACATTGCAATAAGTTATTTATTCGCCAAAGTATAGAACGCGAAAAAAAATTTTGGAGTCACTTTTGAACCCCTCCCCCCATTGAAAAATCCTGCGTACGCCACTGTACAGTATTGTATTTTTCTCTCTCAAACCAAACATGCTGGGCATAAAATAATACCGTCCATTGTACACCATGAATTAAAAATTGGAGCTTTTGTCATTGGAGATACGACACGTGCATTATTTTTGCTTTTTCATAATTTTTCTTAAACATTTCAAGCAAATCAATTCTTTCTATTCAGTTTATTAATGGAATCTGCATCAGCTCAGTTAGGATTTTATCAATTTCGTCGCAACCAGTTCCAAAATGTCTAAGTGTCTGTAACATAGTCAAGTTTTTTCACAATACTGGCTATTGCTGGTTCTGGCATTTCTATATTCTGATTAATTTTGTCACCTCATAACTTTTAACTTGTCTTCAAAAGTCGTCTTTCATCTTTGGTATTATGCAATACATAAAAGATCTACTATAAAGCTTTGTCATTTTGCGCTAACTTGCAATGACCGATTTAACAATAACTAACACTGAAGATTTGAGGTTCGTGAATAAATTTTTCCGCCCGCCAGCAATGCTGCAAGACTCACTCTGCTTGTATGTATTCTTGATGATATTTTGCTTCGTTATTTTTATGCAAAATAGAAATATTTTTCCTGATGCTTTGGATCGAAAAATAAAAGAATTCGCAAAATGACAGAAATTTGTTCGTTTGTTAGAAACATTGCAAGAAAATTTTGAGAATAAGAAAAATTATACCATTAACCCACTTGCCAAAGCTGCCAAATAAACGCTCTAAATGGGGTAGCTGAAATATGAGTGAAGAATTTTAAGGACAAACACGGCTACGTAGCTATTGTACCTAACGTTTGAATTCATCGGAAGCTGCAGTTTATATTCAATATATTCAATATTCATTTATTGTTTCGCCTGATCGATAATACAATAAAGATATCGCACAATAAGCCTAACAACCAAGCCAGGAAGCACCGAACAACCCGGAAGTTTTTTAATCAAGGTGCTCCCTGACTAAATTCGTTCAAACATTGCGAAGAGAAAACAGCCAGAAAGCACAGCAATACAGAGAGCAAAAAATAATTAAAATAATTACAAAAATAGCAAAAAAAAAGAAGAAACAAACAGCGGACAGAAAGCAGAAGCGGACAGAAAACGAGTGACAGCCATTATTTAAGTATAGACACACGATAAAGGATAATGCAATATATGATGTACTAAAATACAAACGGTATTGCGTGAAGCAAATGAAAAGGAACATAAAACAATCGAATTGAAGCACTGTAACGATCAACGTCGGCAGCACAGCACTATGAACTATTAATGTGGGCAGCACAGCACTATAACAGACAAAATTTTGTTTGGATAAGAATAGCGACAGAAATAATACATTGGTGACATATATTGTTAATTGATAAATAAAAATAAAAAAGTCATTGACAAGCGACTGAGAAACAATTTAAGTTTCAACATAATTACTAATTAATCTTCTTTTTAACCGTTTTTTGAATGAATGCCAACTTAAACTTTTGATTGAATTATCTATGTTTTCCCATAATTTTACACCTCTATAAACTAATAGCTCTTTTCCAATAGATTTTTTTACTCGCGGCTTAAAATACACTGCATTTTGAGTTTGTCGAGTATTGTGGCTATGTATTTCATTTAGTTTAACGTAATCATATAAGGAAAACGGAAGTTTGTTGTTACGGAGCTGATGCATATACTTAGCTAATTCCAGACCATATATATCTGCTAGTTTTAATATATTAAGCTTTTGGTATAGTATTATCATTTTGCAGTATTTACTACTAAAAGTTATTGTGCGTATTATGTTATTTATTCGAACAGATAACTCTCGTAAGTGTATTTTTTCTACATTATATTTTATTTGATCAATGGTAGCAGATTACGATCCTACAAAAGCACAGTTAGCAAAGCGCCTGGAAATTCAATCTACATGAAGAAGTAACCCTTTTATTTTTGGATTCGTACCAGCAATGTACTTGTGTAATCAACTAAACATTTCGTTAGTAGAACTTAAACAAAATAATTACCGGTAGTCGATTATTGTGAAAACTCCGTTATCGAGCAAAAGTGTGACCCGCTACTTCTTCAAAAACAACAAGCTTTTTCCCCACACACAGTGATCAAAGCAAAATTAATCTGGTAAAATTCTTGGATGGATTGTTAGATAAAAATGGTAGATATCAAAACAGATAGCAAATAAGTGGATGCGATTAGTTAATCCAAATTAATCCGCTCACGAAGCAGCGACGGTGATGTTTTCATTTCGGATAAGTCCTCACCTACGCCGTGCCAAGGCGCAGTTTTGGCGTTCAAGTTGTCGGTTTGATTTTTGAACTAATTTCAGATTAAATTTGCTTCTTGCTTGAAATATATCGCTGAAATAACTTTTGTAGAGTGCTGTGATAATTGCGGAAGGACGCAACTACGGGAAGAGTAAACACTAGGTAGCAGTTAAGTCGGCATCGTACGATCGTGTACGTGATAAAAAAAAAACTTGGTCATGTCGCCGACAAGCAACAAGAGTGATGGCAGAACCGTGACTATTAGGTACAGACGATTATGGGCCAGGACTTTCAGGCACCTGGATTTTTAAGAGCCAGAGACCATAGTACAATTTTTCATTTTTGCAAAAAAAAAGCTTAGTCTCGCGCCTAAAAGTTGTGGGAGTCAGTAGAGTGCCCCTTGTGCAGGTACAACCTATCGGAAAGCGCAGTCGCAGCATTGTATACAATGAAGGTTAACTGCAAGCATTGCAGTAAAGAAGGAACTTGCAAAGCTAAGCAACTGGCTATTTATGGTGAAATCAAGTTTTCGGTTCCGGAATCTTCACACCGAAGGTGCGAGAGAAGCATTCATCTTTTTTCTGTTATATTTTTGAAGCCAAATAAACACTGCACATGTGCCATAAAGGTAATTTAATTTCGTTAGATTACTCTGGAGCAGAAACAGAATTCTAGTGTAAAGTGTCAACGATTAGATACTGTTTAAAGAACCCCTACAATTAGCAAATTTGCTTCTGAAAAATTAATGAATATGAAGTTACAAAGCACGCTATTAGTTTGTAGAATGAAAGGGCTAGCTTCCGCTATAGTCTTTAAACTTGAACTAGATGGGAGTTTGCCAGCAAACCCAGTAAACGACCCACGCAAAGCTAATGCTGTGACGCTCAAAAGTACTTTTTGTCTACTGTAAAATCAGCAATTATTCAATAATATCTGATTATGGAACCTCCAAAAAAATAGAGTCAAAATATTTGTCAGTTAAATATTTCCTGATATCATAAAACACTGGCACCCTAAGTTGAACCGTTCAAAAAATTGATTTTGGGGGGTCCATTTGGGGGGTCCTGGGGGGGTGGCATCCCCAAACTACGCCAAAATTTTTGTCTGTTAAATATCTGTTGATGTCAAACAGACTGGCACCCTAAGGTGAGCCATTCAAAAAATTAATTTTTGGGGGTCCCGGGGGGTAGCACCCCGAAACTATATCAAAATATTTGTCAGTTAAACATCTGCTGATATCAAAACAGATTGGCACCCTAAGTTGAGCCGTTAAAAAATTGATTTTTGGGGGGTCTCCAGGAGGTGGCGCCCCCAAACTATGTCAAAATATTTCTCAGTTAAATATCTGCTGATATCAAAACAGACTGGCACCCTAAGTTGAGCCATTCAAAAAATTGATTTTTGGGAGGTCTATTTGAAGCACGTTTTGGTCAAAATGCATTAGCAACATTTTTCAAAAATTGAGTTTTTCATATTTTTGCGTTTATTAACTAAATGTGTTTCCCCTGAGAAAAAATTTTTTTTCAGTTTTAATCAGTTTGCGGTAATAAATAGCTTTTATTAATTTTTGTCCCTGACATCGTTTGAAGCAGAATATAACGTGACTGATTTTGACTGAAACAGATTACTAAGAAAGTTTGTAGAAACAGCTTGTAACGGGCTTTTTGTGAGGAATAAACTTGCATCTGTGTTCTCGTAGCTACTACCAAAACAATGATTGATTACGTCAAGTAACTTGAGAACACCACACTCGTTGGCAAATGAGTCATTCAAAGAAGAGATGGGAACCGGTCGGGTCGAGATTCTACGACCGGCCGGTCAAGCCGGTTGAAAAACCGGTCGAATTCTCCTTTCTGGCAACTAAAAGACACCTAAACACCAACCGAAATATGCTTATATATTTTATCATAAATAAAACTTTTTATAAAAAATCAATAGTAACAAACCACATCTTTCAAAAACACTTGTTGAATGGTTTCAAGCTGTGACGAATATGCTGTGACCATTAAGACATGCACATCCAGGGACGTATTTAGGGTGGTAGTATTTTGCCATGCCTCCCGACTTTGGGCCACGGCGCAAAGCAAAAAAGTGCAAAATATACGTTAAAATCGCGTAATCAGATTCTAATAAAGCATGCATGTGGAAGAGGCTTGCGCTACCTGGCATTTTAGCATCATTTTAATCAGCGTAAGGGTAGAAGAGTCGCAGATTTCAGATTTTTTACTACATGCTAAAATCTTGCCGCTTTGAAAGCTTGTTTCGACTTAAATTTACCACACTCTACACTGGGCAAGAAAGACATAGCTCTTATTTTTTTATATCTAACTAACCATGGCTTGTTCTAAAGTAGCAGCATTTCTGCAAACTGCTGGGGCACATTGTATTTCGAATGTTTTCTAGCCAATGTCATAACAGTTTAGTGTTTTCAATGAAAATAACGGACGCGTTGCGTTCATCGGGATAGTTATTCATAACGACTTCGTACTACCGATGACTTTATTTATTGATTTGACGTTTCCCAAACCGGAAAGCTTCTTCAGAACAGTTTTCGGCAGTGCTGCCTTTGCAGTTACAAAAAGATAAATGAGAAAAAAATAACAGCAAAAGATAGGTAACAGTAAACATATGAACATCACAATACTTGTACTATTATACCCAAAAACATTAAAATGATGGAGCGATAACATTATTGAATGTTGAAAATTATGTCACTAACAGCGTGAAACTAAAGGAATATTGAAAAATTATGTCACTAACAGCGTGAAAAAAGGAATACTGAAAAACTATATCACTAACAGCGTGAAAAAAAAATTAATAATGTTCGTAACAACTTGCTGCTTCACTAACAGTTTGAGAAAGTATGAAAAGGATCTATTGCAAAACATTATGTACTGGAAAAGCTTTTTAGCTCCACAGAGATTTATATTTATTGTTCCGTCCGTATATAAATCTCTGTGGAGCTAAAAAGCTTTTCCAGTACACAATGTTTTGCAATGGATCCTTTTCATACTTTCTCAAACTGTTAGTGAAGCAGCCTATAGTTGTTATGAATATTGTTAATTTTTTTTCACGCTGTTAGTGGCATAATTTTCATTAATACATAATGTTATTGCTCCATCATTTTAATGTTTTTGGGTGCAATAGTACAAGTATTGTGATGTTCGTATGTTTTTACTGTTACCTATCTTTTGCTGTTATTTTTTTTCTCATTTATCTTTTTGTAACTGCAAAGGCAGCACTGCCGAAAAAAAGTTTAGTGTTTGCTGCTTGGCAAATTACAAATAATCTGTCATCAATAGCTAAAAATTGTAACTTCATGTTTTGGCCTTTTGCAAAATATTATTAGAAAGAACGTCATGCCCTCCAGTGCTTTTTATGCTTATTTTGTGCATGTTTTGCGCTGCTCAAAACAGGTCATTCAAACCGAAACTTAATCAAAAAAGGTCTTAAAATTGAGTCATTTTTGCAAAAAACGCAAAAGTTTTTTTGCCTTTTTTTCTGAGACCCCCGTCCAAAGTCACAAATTTTAACACCTCAACCATGCCCCCCTTTTGAAAATTTTTCATTAAATACATTGAACAGTGAGCAAAAATCTTCTGTAAAAAAACCGGTCGACCGGACCGGTCAGAAACCGGTCAACTGGCGATGATTTTGAAATTTACCGGTCGGGTCGAGAAAATTCTTACCGGTTCCATCTCTGATTCAAAGGAAACCATTAGCAAGTTTAACTTAAGATGTTTATTAAGATTGATTTTCGCAATGTACGACATTTCTCTAACTTTAGAAAGTTTTCAAAAGTTTTTCCTCTATATTTTTCAAAGTTTTTTTTGCAAAGCCTGTTCTCTTCATTTAAAAAAACTAATTCATGTTTGCGAAATGCGGTATAGCATCAATTTGCCTCTGTATACTGTCTATGAATGTGCGTTGTAACGATTAATAAACTAAACTTTCGGGGTGTTGAAAAACGGGAGGAATTGCAGTGTAGTGACTTAACAGAGTTACTCGATTGGGCTTCACTGGTTTTGTTGTTGGAGTGGATGCAGTGTGTACAAGCTACCGCATAATCTAAATCAAAACTTTTTAAAGTTTCAAACAAAGAAAAAAATTAAACTTCTTGCTCGTATTATCTATTACATAATGTTCCTTTGTGTTTTGTTATCAACCCATACGACAAAATACTACAAAAATAATACCATTATCGGTATTAATTTTGTAGTATTTTGTCGTATGGCTTGATTATTTCTATCAGCGACATTTTTTTTGTATTTCTATTATTATATTTTACAATGCTACCGTGATTGGGGCTTCGCTTCTCTTGGGTCTCTAAGGATTCAAACTATTATCCATTTAGACGTGAAGACAACATTAAGGTGTTATCAAATGAAGTAAGATTGTAAGACGTGATGTCTCTGTGAACTATTAAATTAATTCTGCCTATTTCACTTCACGAATAATTCAACTTGTTTCTATCTGCATTTTAGTTTTTTTATTAATAGCATTGTTTTTATTATTATATTTGTGATTGTTAAAAGCAGCAATAATCCAAAAAATAAAGAGATTTTATGATTTTTTGTTTTTTGTCGAAGCGAAAGCGCAATATTAAACTATATTATTGAAGCGAAAACACATTCGATTAAACATAACCTAAGTTGAAACATTAAAGTGCTAATTTGCTAATTAATCACAGTAATCAAATGCTTTGGCGTCTGTCATTGAGCCTTTATCAGAATCAATATCGTACCTCACGGCGTTTTATGTTATAAATTCACGCTATGCTTGCTCAGAAACAGGAATTAAAACCAAACTTGTAATGATTAGTAACGTCGTCAGAGGGCCCCACTGCCTGTCGAGTTCTGACCAAAACGCATTATGAAAAAATGCCACGTTTTTTGCCCTTTTGATGCAGTCTTTTGAAGAGGTATGTACTCTAAAAATTGTTTAAAGCCACGTTAAAAAAATTGCTTTTGGAAATGGGGCAATATTTGTCAAAAATTAGGCTTACAAAGTAGTACAAACTTTTAAACCACGGCTAAAAAACGGCAAGAAATCATGTTTGATCGGTTGATGGAAAATGTTTACCGTGTAGATTTCATAAAAAAAACTACGAGTATAAGGAGGAAATTAATTTCGATAACTTAATGCATTTTTTTTCAAATCTCATTCCATTATTTTCTTTTCCCAACTCTTTCTCTAGTCTATAAAATGCGCAAGAATTAGGGTGATTTTTCGAATGTAATAAATGGCGTGTAATATATTTACGCCATGTAATGAAATGATTGAAGTTTTACCATTATACCACCGCATACCTATCACCCTATTTTCGTAGCCAGTTTAATCATGTATTACAGAGCTATTTTATATCCCAAAATTTTTCGTCGAAAACTTCATAAGTTTTTGGTCGTTATGACTTTTGTAATTTTCGTTATGTAATTTTAACCTTGCAAAAAAAATCCATTCAGCAATAAACCTGTTGTTTACGAAAAGAAGGAATAACCATTTGTTAAATTTGTACTCGTTAAACCAAAAGCAGCGTCATGACGTCGAGCGCAAATAAAATTAATGGTCTCCAGCAACGACGGCGTCTCAGTCAATGAACTTTTTACGAAAGCTGTTAGCTGTCAGCACATACAACCAATTTCGACTTTTGAGTTAACAGTTTTCAGTAAACTTTTTTTGACCCCATAAGTTTTACTATGACTGATCAAAGACAAAATTTGTACACGCCTAACTTGGAAAACAAGCGTTATTGAAAATCGCGATTTAACAAACTTTTTCAATTCTAACTTTTTTATTTGTTCACTTAAAATCTTGAAATTTTAATGAAAGAAGGGCGAAATCAGGTACATCATAACTGTGAAAGTTATTTTTCATTAACATGTCAAACTTAAACGCAAAGTTTGTTTGAAAATTTTAAAATTTCAAACACGATTTTCTCGAAACGGCGAAATGCGACTTAGTATCTTCTGCCAAAACGTGCTTCATTTGAGGGGGTTCCCGGGGGGGAGGGGGGGGTGGCACCCCCAAACTATGTCAAAATATTTGTCTGTTAAATATCTGCTGATATCAAACCAAATTGGCACTCTAAGTTGAGCCGTTTAAAAAATTGATTTTTGGGTGGTCCATTTGGGGGGGTCTCCCGGAGGGTGGCTCCCCCAAACTATGTCAAAATGTTTTTCTGTTAAATATCCACTGATGTCAAAACAAACTGGCACCCTAGCTTGAGCCGTTCAAAAAATTGATTTTGGGGGCTCCATTTTGGGGGTCCCTGGGGGGGTGGCACCCCCAAACTATGTCAAAATATTTGTCTGTGAAATATTTGCAGATATCATAAAACACTGGCACTCTAAGTTGAGCCGTTCAAAACATTGATTTTTGGGGGGTCTATTTGGAGGGTGCCCGGGGGGGGGGGGGGGGGGGTGGCACCCCCAAACTATGTCAAAATGATTGTCTGTTAAACATCTACTGATATCAAAAAAAAGTAGCACTTTAGCTTAAGCCGTTCAAAAAATGGATTTTCGGGGTTCCATTTTGGGGGGGTTCCCGGTGGAGTTGTCCCAAAACATTTCGGGAGAAAAAATTGCGTTTGCAGCTCAAAAACTTCACACAAAAATTAGATTTTGATGTTTTGTGGTTTAGGAGAAGAGCGTGCAAAAATTAGGAAGAAAAAAAAGGAAAAAAAAAAGAAATAAACCTCATTGCGGCCAAAAATGGGTTGGTTGGGATGAAAGGATATCTTAAGACATACAACCATATGAAATATTTTTTGCCGTACTTAAGCCGTTTTTGACTGAGACCGCTTTTTATGCTAAACTTGCAGGGCGGTTTTCGGGTCCTAAAACCGAAGTCACGTGACCTATTGCCTCGAAATTTGGTACAAACATATAACTCATTAATCTCAAACTACTGTCAAAATTTCATGTAGCTAGACCTAACCGTTTTCGAGTTATAAGCAAAAGTCTGAAATTTTGCCCTCGTTAGTTGGAAAATGGCCGAGTAAAAACAAAGGAACACGCGACGCGAGCGTCGGTCGTTCCAATGAAGTCGTGTAGCTGGAGCCTTATTCTCGATACTTGTACAAAATCCAACTTAGCCCGACCAACTTCAAAAGAGCAAAACCGATTGTCAAATAAATTTCCAATTAATTTCTTCCAGCCATGGCAAAACACCTTCTACCACATAACTTTCGAATACAATTTGTTATATCAGTGCAAGAGTTAAACTACTTTGAATTGAAGGTGCAGAGAGGAAACAAATTACTGTAGTTTGCTGTCAAGAGGGGAACGATCGTGGCATGCAGTGAGTTTTTGTCTTGCTTCCTACCTAATCAGATACCATAGGTGGGCATAAGTCCGTTAATCGTTAATAACGAAGCTAACTTTTTCTTGAACTCGTTAATCCGTTAAAAAGTTTTTTCATGTTAACGGACTAAATTAACTTCCGTTAAGTTCTGTTAACTTCCGTTTAGGTTTTTATCGTTAATATCTTGCACCATTCAATTATTGTACCGCTACAAACCAGTTTGCTCTGGTAATAATTGCTGCGCAATAGCACGAGTTTTATAGAAGAAACGAAGAAAGGAGCTCTTTTTTGTGGCAAATAATAAGCTGCAGCCTCATAGGTCTATTAATTATCGCTGTTCGCAATTTCCTAAGACTTTCCGATTGCAGCTTCGTTAGTGCATTTGAACTTAATTTTATCTCGAAATTAGATTAGACTGTAAAATGTAACTTCCAAAACACAAAACGACCACAATAGCGATAAATATTTCCTTACACTCAGCTCAACAACGTCAATACGTGTTCTAGAAGCGAGTAATACAAAGAAATGTAAATTACACGCAATATGTTATTGAATTAACGGACTTTATTAACTTCCGTTAATTAAAGCTAAAAATAACGGATTAACGTTAGCGGAGGTGTGAAGTTTGTTAACGGAATGGTGGTTAACGAAGCTAACGTTTTGCATTAACTTGCCCACCTATGCCAGATACTAATCCCAATCAGTGTTGGCGGAAACGGAACATAACGATCTTTTTCGGATCAACGAAACATTTGAAGAACGTTTATAGAGGTCCATGGGTGGGATACTGTCAGGGGCGTATTTAGGGGGGCATGGTGCCATGGCCGTTGTTGAGCTAATTGTAAGGAAATATTTATTGCTATGGTGGTCGTTTTGTGTTTTGGAAGTTATACTTTACACTCTAATCTAATTTCACGATATAAAAATAGGTTCAAATGTCCTAACGAAGCTGCGATCCGAAAATCTTTGGGAAATTGCGAACAGCGATAATTAATAGACCTCTGAGGCTGCAGCTTAATATTTGCCACAAAAAAGAGCTCCTTTCTTTGCTTTCTATAAAACTCGTGCTAATAGGATCTACGACTTTTATGCGCGGACGTTTATGCGCGGACGTTTATGCGCGGGACGTTTATGCGCGGGACGTTTAGGCGCCGCCGATTAGGCGCCGGGACTTTTAGCGCCGAGACTTTTAGGCGCCAGAGGTAAAAAACTTTTTTTCAAAAAATTTTTCAAAAATTTTTTTTTCAAAAAAAAGTTTTTTTTTCAAGAAAAAGATTTTTTTTCACAAAAACAAGTTTTTTTCCAAAAAAAAGTTTTTTTTCCAAAAAAGCATTTTTTTCTACATTCAAACTTGCTTTGAAGTCACGTGACCGTCGTCACTTGGCAGCTGATCGATATGAATGCAAAACTTCAAAACAATTTTTCAAGATGAAGTACCGGTAACCATTAATAAAGAAATTGTTTCTTGCAAAACGTCGAAAAATAAGCAAACTACCTTATGAATTTTGTGGTAGGCTATCATTATAACAAACTTTGTGGTAGGTTTTTTGTGGTAGGTTTTTTGTGGTAGGCTATCATTATAACAAACACGTTGGCTTATCAACTCTCGAATGTCTGTTCTTTGTGGTAGGCTATCATTATAACAAACACGTTATCTTTATAACAAGCTTATACCGGTCATCAGTCCATAACGTTTATTCCAATCGAACAAAAGCACATCGTCAATTCTAATAAATCATTCAGTTACAATGTTTTAAGACTACAGTAGTTTACTGCGAAGTTTCAACATAAAGCAATAGGCCTACACTTTCGGAAATATTGCAAAATAAGGCATAAATAAACTGTTCTCCTTTTCACAATTTCATGAGAGTCATCTCTTATTTTGGGTTATTTGTTGGCTTAACTCCGGTGATTGTTTCAAGTGCTTAAGTGTGGCAGAACAGACATTCGAGAGTTGATAAGCCAACCAGCTAGGGCTAGGCTAGTTAGTTTCGAGGAGTGAAAGCTTATCCGTATTTCTCAAAGCAGTTATTGTATTAGGCTACTTTTTGTGGGTAGACTATCATCATAACAGACATATGGTGTAATTCACGAGGTACGGTACTTCATTTGCTTTTCGACTTTTAACACGAAATAATTTCTTTATTAATTCTTAAGGATACCGTTATTTAATCACGAGAAATTATTTCAAAGTTTTGTATTCGTAACGATCAGCTGCCAAGTGACGACGGTCACGTGACTTCAAAGCAAGTTTCCACGTTTAAAATTCAACACAAAAAAACTCAAGCTAAAACACTAAGTATGCAAACTTTTTAACAAAAACTAACCCATGATTAATTATTTAGTTTACAATTATAGTATTTTGAATTTTTACATTCAAAGAAAGATAAAAAATATCTTTATTGAATTTTGTGAATTATTTCACGGCAACACTAATAGTAAAAAAAATTATTCAAGCGTATGATTTTAAAATATTCATCCGCGTTCGATTAAAAGCGGTATATCTTAAAAACGGCACCTGGTTGCAACCGAAGACATTTCATTCATTAATCAGGCATTAAAAATCTATTTGTAAACAATTTTTCAAGAGGTACCTCGATGGGTATCACGAGATCTCTTTTCTAGACGTTTTTTCTGCTAGCGTAACAAGGCCTACCATACAAAATTTGAAGATCAGTTTTTATAAGCAAATTTTTGTGCCCCGCCACTTTGAGCTAGTGCCCCTTCACTTCGTTTGCCCTGGCGACGGCACTGATAGAATGTTACCAGTAGTGGTTCCTTAAACCAACTTACTTTCCTTGTATTGGTACCAACATCCTATCATAGCACCAACGTAATTAAGTTTGTTTTGGTGACAGAACTGAGTAATACCGGTAACTTTAGGTTGATATAACAGGTTAATCCTTTTGAAGTCTTCCGTGTGGCTCATGGAAATAATTCATGCCGTGTCTTTCGTAAGAACACAACAACGCAGTAGTATTTAATCGTTTTGCAAACGCAAAACATCACATTTAAATTATTATCATTGTAGTAGTAGCTGTAAAAGAAAAGCAAAAATTTGCGCTATCGCATTGGTAGAACCCCTAACCTAATTTTTTGATAATGTAATTTTACATAGAAATTTTGGAAAAATATAATCTACGAGTGACTCAGCTCCACTCGATCGACTGAGCACTTGCAATGTCACACGAAATCAGTGAAACATATGTAAACCATGAGCAAGTTGATACTGATGAGCCTATCTATGAAAGTTGTGAACAAAGCGGCCAAGCACAACCGCCTCAGAGATCAGAACATCATGCTGTCAAAAGTGAGTATAAAAATAACTACGTTATTAAGTAGCACATTACTTAAGTTGCACATTACTTAACAATTTGAGCACTTCGGCTGTGCTAAAATATTTTTCAGAACCACAGCCGAAAAAACTATTTATTGTTGTCGTTGTCAAGACATTGTTGTTGTTGTAGCGCATATTTATCCTCCTGTCACCGGACAGCGTCAGACGCCTACTTATCTTGTCCACTGAATTTGCTGCTTGTTCGAAGCCACCAAGCTGAGATAATCATCGTAAAGCGTCTTATTCAAGGACGCAACAACGTGACCAGGGTGCGGGTTGAACCCAGACCGTTCGATCAGGGCGTCGTCAAAACGACGCCTTTACCTGCCACGCTGCCGACAAGAAGACTGTCTTCCTTCTATAGTTCTCAACGTTGTTTGCAGGTAACTATATAATCTAAAAATAGGAAAGGAATGGAAGAAAGTGATAACGCATCTTGCTGTACTCAACTAAGAACGTTGTTTTGTCATCTTCGGCCCATATTTTTGCTTAAATACGTTATTTAATCCGTCCCCATCTCGACAAGTTCTAGGTGGTTAAAGAATTAGTTTTTAGATCAAACAATGCATTAGTTTGCTAGCAAACGGTCTTCCATTCATGGTTGTAATGTATAGAGTACCGGTATCATGAAATATAAGCAAGTTTAGGAGCGTAGCCAGAAATTCGCAATGGGGGAGCTGTTTGGGGGGTCTGGGAGCGGAGCCCCCAGCGCTCAAAAATTTTGCATTTTTTTGCAAAAATAACTTAATTTTAGGGCTATTTTGATAAAAAAAATAATGCTTTTAAAACGTAGCATAAAAATTGGCCGTGTAAACATCATCAAACTGGTTGCAAAAACGGGCTATTTGGGGGTAGCTAATGGTAAAATGTTAGTTCTCTTATTTAGATGCTGGTAAATTATAAACTCGTTTAGTTCAATAAAACTCACATGGAGCAATCTGCAGTATTTCGTCTACAGTTTATACAGAAAAATAATTGGGGGGGGGGGCTAATGAAAAGAGATTTGAGCGGAATGATTGGTAATTAACTTATACTGGATAGCCCCCCTGCCCTTTTCCTAAGTTTATAGTATATTTGTTGATAACATGTATGTTTAGCATTTTCACGCAAGCGATCAAATTTGGTTGCTTATTTTTGGCCGTTTTCAAAGTTTTCATTTGTTTGTGAGTTGCATTTTTGACAAATTAGCCCCCCTGAATACATGTTTAAAAAGATGTTTTAAATCACTATTTAGTCCATTCCAGTGCATACAACCGTCCCAAAAGTGCTAAAAACATGTTTTTTTCTTATTCTGCATTTTGGTCGAGATGCCGATGGGGGGCTACAGTCCCCCCCCTGGCTACGCTACTGAGCAAGTTGCTTATATTATTAGTTGGTTTTTCTCGTTTTAGAGCTGGTTCCTTCCAAAATGTCTCCGTCCTCAACAACAACTGAAAAGACAACATTAAAGTGTGAGGTTCCCTTAGTGGTACTTTTTTTCAACACGGTAATTGCTATCTCGGCCATCATTGTGGCCGTACTTGCTCTGCAGATGAGATTGCCAGAAAGCAAAAATGAAAACAATGTGAGGCTTGATTTGGTTGATTAGGCTATAAATTTGATAAAATAACCAGCCTGCAATTGCAGACTGTAAACTTTCTTAATAACACGTTTAATCCAAGCACAAGCTAAGAAAGGCAAAATTACAAAGATTTAAGCTTAGTCTTCACTGGGTATATAAAACCGTGAGCGTAGGAGCATTTTCTTAGTTTATTTTAACTAAGTAGCAGATTGGACTTTGGTAAGGTGGTACGACGGGCGTATAGTATTTCTGTTCAAAATAAACTGATGATACGCTCGTA
This sequence comes from Trididemnum nubilum, assembly GCA_963965965.1. Classification (NCBI taxonomy): domain Eukaryota; kingdom Metazoa; phylum Chordata; class Ascidiacea; order Aplousobranchia; family Didemnidae; genus Trididemnum; species Trididemnum nubilum. Next base: position 35,522,620 of record OZ014485.1, read on the forward strand.
CGCTCACGATTCTACGCACAGTGTAGACCGAACCTTTAGGTTCTGGCAGGCTGCAAGGTTCTGTTCATTATGCTTTGCCTTCAAACTCTACTAAAATCTGCTGCACACAAACCAGCGTGTTTCAACGTCTGCGCTTTGCTCTAAGTCTGGTGTTCAACACAAAACCCAAATTGTCTCAAATGTACGAAAATTGGAAGAAAACATACACGTATACAAGCACTTGCTATGGATTTGTTTACTTGCGGTAAACAAATGTTCTTTTACTCCTCCCAAAATATGAATGTTTAAGCAAATCACCTTTATAAAAATCCGTGATTTTATTGTCATATTACTGAAGCGAAAAACTGTATTCACATGTAAACGGGGCCTTATTAAGACGTTAAATACAATGCATTAAACATTCCTCAGTAATCAAAAAAATTATGCATAGGGCTAATAAAACAGAATATGTGTACTTCGCTACTTTTGTACTTGCAACATTTTGTCAACAAACCAGTTGGGATTTGAATATTTAGCAAGAACAGTTTGAACAAAGCTCATCAAACGAAAAAAAGTGTTTCCATCAAAGATTCTAAAGAAAAAGTAGTAGTAATAATAATAATAATAACTAGAATCCTCCAGCTGAATCCTCATTCAAATTTTTTTTTTATTATTTAATTAGCAAATCTTAATTAAAGACTATTTTCAACAAAAGAAAATGTTCCTTCAACGATGTATGAAATCGGATATGATCTTTTCACTCCCATCAAACCCCCGAAAAAACGTAGACCACTACTTGATGCTGATCAAGCGATCACGGAGGATGTATAAAGATTTACATAAGATAAATCATCTCACTATTACAATGGCGCATGAGAGAAGGAATACAAATGAAAAAATTCGGAGATGAGATTAGGAACAAATTTATCAATAAATTTAACTGACGGAAAATTAACAAATAAAACAGCTTCTCAGAACAAAAATTTTAGTCCAGGAAGAGAATTAGAAATAAAAAAGTAACGAAAAAGTACCGATGCCGCAAAAGTTTTAACGTAAGGAACAAAACTGTTAGAAAAAGCTGAGAACACTATCCTAGATAAATAATCGTTTGACCTGTCAGTAGAGCATAAAGATCGCCAAAACATATTACCATCGATTCCATCAAATGTGTGATGATAATGACTAAAACAAGTTAACTTTTATGTTTGATATTGCAGACAACGGCGAGTACAAATTTAAAGCTAACTCGAACCGACCTTGAAGACAAAAGTAAGTTAAAATCGAGCAATCAAGCGAACAATGAAATGCTTGTAAATTGCAATAAGATTTTTAAGCTCACTAAAGTACACATTACATTTCAAATTGCGTTGCATTATGGAGTTTTTGGCGAAGTGTACTCGATGCATAGTGTAGCGTTTAACTGAAATAAGGAAATTCATATTCGCTTAAATAATTTACAAAAATAATTTTTTTAATACGAATGCTGATTTTTGCTCCAAATTTAAAAACAAATTAAGAACAATGCCAGCCTCAGTCTGAAAAAATAATTAAGAAAACGGACTAGTGCAACTCATTTGTACGTAATCAGCAAAGTTTTCTCCTCATCATGGCCTTTTGTATATTTTCATTCTTGATTTGTCTAACAGAAATTGATCTATAAGAAAAGGCATATTTTCACCATGCGAGAAAAAATTTGTGTCACTTTATTCTCCAATAAAACGTTGAAACAAATTAAGAACAAATGAGGCTAAAAATTTGTGAAAATTTCAGAACAGCCAGCCTCAAATTAAAATTTAGTGGTTCTTGTAAAAAATGCAATTTCATATATTGTTACTTGTAGTGGATTCAAAATAGAATGCATGTCTTTATGCTACCAGTGTTGACTTCCAAATTTAAAATCAAGCCTTTACTACTCAGCCGCGACTTACAAAAAGGTGTTTTTGTCGATAAACATGTACATTATCGCCAATCCTCACTAACCAAATTGCTTATAAGGAACTGGAAAAAAGAACCAAAAATATAAATAAATAGGAAAAGCTCCATGCATCAATGCAGCTAGTTTCATTCTACGTATTGATAATAATTTACTCAAATCCGCAAAAATAATAGCCCATCTCAGCTAATGCATTGTAGAAGTATAGAACCGCTGACTGGTCAATTTACAGCTGGAAGTAACTCAGCGTAAAAACCCACAACAATTAAATGCACCTTGTTCTTCAAACTCGAACATGACCTAGCGAAGATCATTAAAATGTGCAATATATGCTGAATAGAGAGGAATAGACTCCCGTGGTAAAGTGACGATCGAAGTATTTTTTTGCGAACTTTGATGATAAACGATATACCACTTCCGCATTGCAAATGTAGTTCTCTTATACACTCAACAACTGTCGATACGTGCCAGAAGTTTAGCAAAATGAAAATTGTTGGTTTGCCGTGTTCGATAATGATTTAATCACTAATAGTTTTCTGTAGAAATGTCTTCTTCTTGTCAAGAATTGCGGACCCGCGGTATCACAAGGACAGGAATTCATCAAATCCAACCTAATCGAACCTCTCCAGCCATATACGTAAGTCATAAGCGTGGTAAGTAGCAAACTAGTTTAATCGTAAAAAATTTGGCGAATCCAATGACTCGCGTTGCTGGAAACTTGTAACATGTTGTTACACACCGCTTAAAGGAGCATTTAGGTAGGAAATTTTTTTGAAGATTTTTTCTCAAAAAATTTTGACAGATCTGAAGACCAACTTCACCAAATTTGAGATTTTTGCGATCTTTATGTTCCTGATATTTAACAGATTAGAAATCCTTTTAGAAAGGCTTTTTTCCTTAGAAATTTTGCCAGGGTTGCCAGTTAGAAACAAAATTTCAAAAAATGATTGCATGTTTTTGCTTTTCCATAAATATTTTGCGGCAGAGTTATTGTAAAACAAAGTACAGGTTTAGAACTGTAAAATGAGCTGCTTTTCAATAAATGTAAGCCAGCTTTCCCAAAATTAATCTTCTGGCACAATACTGACAAAATGACAACACTAAAATGAGTAAAAAACGGCTAATGTTGAACTGCAATATCTCGAAAACGAGAAGGCGTAGAAATTTCAAATTTGGTGAGAATGCATTTTAGGCATATCCCAACATTTTAGTCAAGAATGAAAAACTTGACTTGAATGCTTTTTTAAATTTCAGTCGTACTGCGACATGACGTCAGATGGCGGTGGTTGGACTCTGGTGGCTTCAGTGCATGAAAATAATATATACGGAAAATGTACGGTAGGGGACAAGTGGTCGAGTGAACAAGCTACCGGAACAAACTTTCGTGATCAATGTTCCCAAAATCCAAGAGTCAAAAGTTAGTTGAATTATGTTAGCTGATGCCTACTTTTGAATCAGATTAGACTTTAGAGCAGTAGTTCTCAACCTTTTTTATAGTTCCAGAGCCAAATTTCAAATCTCAAAGTTGCAAATAGCCGCAATCAAGCAACTCAATATTTTCAATTAGCTTTGCTAAACTGGCGCAGGTTTTTAAGTCACTGCAACATTTCACCAACCCATAGTAGCTGGCTTCATCAGGCTGCATTAAGCTGACTGTTCTAAGCTAAAAACAAAAAATAAAATATTAAAAAACCATTAAGAAACAAAGATTGATGTTACAGGATTAACCAAGGCATGTAACTAGATTTTACTAAGGAGGGGATTTGAACTCAAAACTAAAATTTGACTGGGTTTCACACTGACGGGAATATGAGGGCAGAGCCCCCAGCCTTTGGGTTTTTTTTTGTGATTTTTTGCATAAAAGTAGCGTGACGGGATTTTGCTAAAGATAGGGTAATAGAAAGCTGGGCGATTTTTCTGATTTAAGGGATAAAAGGAGCGTAAGCGGATTTTGATTAGGCAGAGACCTAAACTCAAATTTAAAATTTGTCTGCCTCTTACACAAACGGGGGTATGGGGGCAGAGGCCCAAAATGATTTTTGCAATTTTTTGGTTTAAATAGCCATTTTAACACAATTTAGATGAAATTTGGGATGTTTGTAGATTCATTGCTAAGATTTTGAACCCTTTTGCCAGAAGTAGAATAGTCGGTCCCTTCTGCGCCCTTACTTCCAGTTCAAGATCAAAACACTTTTAAAAGCATTCGGGTTAAATTTTTCAAGTGACTTAGCTAAAGGGAGCTTTAGCCCTCTCAAACAACCCTAAAGTCTAACCACTGCATTAGTCTGTTAAGTATTTAACTTTAGTCCTGCAACCATCGAAAAACTTGGTTATAAAGGACGCTCTTGCTATCTGTATAAATCAGAATAAAACTTTAAATCGGGAATAGGAACCAAGTAAGGAAATCAAGCTAATGCTACCATTAACATCCAATGAAGCTCCCAAGTAGAACACTGTGCAATATTATCTTCGACTGTAAGTTGGCTAAATGGATACTAACAACCAAATAGTAAGAAATTTGAGAAAATTTGTAGCTTTAATAATACTAGTTTACGATTGAAATGAAGAATGGTTCAATAAAGTTTAAATAAACAGTGCAAACATTTGAAATTAAAAATGATTAAATTTCAAAGAGTTAATGAGAGCCTCAGAAAAGATAACCAAGAGCCGCGGTTGAGAACCACTGCTCTAGAGAGTGTCTAACTGCTACTTCGCATACACTCAACATCTCACAAAACAAAAACAAAAAAAACAAAAAAAACGAGATGAAAACTATGGGCAACACATAGGCGTAGCCAGGATTTTTGATTGGGGGGGCCCAAAACACAACTTACCTGCAATGACGTCATCAAAAATTTTAAAAGAGGAAGTTTTTATGGGGACAAAGATATCGTAGAATGAAAGATCTGAAGCCATAGCCTGTTGGCACTTAACCAGAAGTTTGGTAAAGGAAGAGGGCGAAAATTAATAGTTAGAAAGCGCAAATTTCTAACTTAGGAAACGTGTTGAGTAACCTAGTATACTCAAACGTATCACAGACGGGGTTCTGGGGGCAGAGCCCCCAGCCTCCGGTGGTTATGGGGGTCTGGGGGCGAAGCCCTTAGCCGCTGGGCAATTTTTGTAAGTTTTTGGAAAAAAGAGCTATTTTAATCCCATTGGATCACATTTCGCACGTGTTCAGAGCCATTTAAAAGAACTAGATTTTTAATATTTGAAATCCAATCGAAAAAATTTAATTGTTCAATCCTCCTTTTACTTGCAATTAAAGTCCAAAACACGCTTAAAATTTTGCGTTATGGTGTAAAATTTTAATTATAAGTGATTTGGTCCATGCAGGGGAAGTTAGGCACATTGCCTCTTGCAATATTTTAGCAGAAAATAATAATTCGCTTGAAGATTTTCCTTAGAAATTTTTGTTTTGTTACAAAGTTATCTAGTTATAACAGTACATGAACGACCAGGGGGCCCAGGCCCCCTTAATTGAAATTCAATAATTTGTTCAATGAGCATTTTCCCTAGTTTTTTTTAAGTATTTTGTGCGTAAAAACTGGCGAGGTGGAGGTGAATCGTTTTTGAAAAATGGTACTATAGATGGTTTACGCTTACTAAACATGTTATTCCCGGGCCGGATTTACATTGCGCGGGGCCCCTGGCACTTAGGGTATTTTTGTAACATCTTCCTGCCAAATATAAGTAAAAACCAAAAAAAGTCCTACTATCTGAGCGCGGGGCCCTAGAACTGTGCCACATGGCAAATACGGCGCTGGTTATTGCATTACGATCATAAAAAGGTTAAATGAGGGCCTGAGGTAGCAACTTTTACACAAAATCTCTTGATTTCACCCAGATTATACGTTTAAATTGATTGGAAAAAATTGATTGGAAAAAATTGAATTAGGGGGTGCGCCGGACCCCCAGGTTGTCAATGTTATTTATTGCTAACTACTGTTGTACGCGTGTCCTGTAGTACGCAAAGATGCTAAAAGGAACTGAAAATGAAGAAACAAGGCTTTTTTGTCAAATTTTCGTCATTGGTGGCATTTTGATTGAAGAGGCCTGGGCCCCATTGGCCACCTCCCCTGGCTACGCCTATGATTTTGAGATAAGATCGCGCCCCAAGTTCTTTCTTAAGAAAAAGAAAACAGTTGAAGCAAAATTTAAATAGCTTTTTTTTTAACGTTCAGGACTCGAGTCAAGTCACTTGACAGTTTTTTTGAAACCTCCAAGAATTGCATGATATTATTATGACAAAGACACGTGGTCGTCATCATTATTGCTTAAAGAAACTGCAATTCCAGACAAGGACAACACCCTGGCTATGCTCTCATTATATTTATCATTGGTAGTATTTCAATTGGGGGGTTTGCATTACTGCCTGTGTTATAGCATTAAGTTCATAATAACGTTAAACGAGGGCCTGGGGTTGTAACTTTTAGGACAACACTCTTAGATTTCTCACAGGTTTTGCATAAAAATTGTAAAAATTTGAATTAAGGCTCGGGACTCTTGGTCGTCAGTCAGGGGCCCAGGGGCCCCCTGGTTGTCAGTTAGGGGCCCGGCGGCTCCGTGGTTGTTGGTTAGAAGCCCTGGGGCCCCCTGGTTGTCAGTTAGGGGCCCCAGGGCTTTTTGGTTGTCGGTTAGGGTTCCTGGGGCCCACTGATTGTTAGCTAGGGGCTCCCTCGACGTCATTAATATTATTGTTAATTACTGTTATGTGCGTAGTTACTGAAAAAAACTGCAACTAAACATCGCTAGGCTATGTTGTCATGATTTTTTTACGATTGGTGGAATTTTAATTGGGGGGGCGGGCTCCCTGGCCCCCCCTGGCTACGCCTATGGAGCAACGCACATATGGTTGGATGTCTTTTTCTTTAACAAATGAAAATGCGGTGACAATATTGATAGATATATCCGACAGACGGTGTTTTCCGACGATTTCAATCATCTTATTACCATGCTTGTTTTTTTTTAATCGTTAAATTATACCTCATTTCGACTCAACAAAAGCGATAACCTCGAAAAACACCATCTTGATCAGTACTGCGATGCCAAGTTTTCTCTCGATTGCAAAAATGTAAAAAATTTTGAAGCATAAAAGGTCTTGAGAAACAGTTTCACAGAGAACAAAAGAGCCAAAGCTGTCGTAAACATTTTATTTAAAAAGAGACGTTTCGACCAATAACTTAAGTCATTGCCAATCTGTAAATAATGCACAAGGAGAATCTTCTACCCACCTTGTAAATGAACTTAAACATTTTTTTCCGAATAAATTGCAAGACAAAGCTCAACTTACCATAACACATGTGACAAATAAACTTGGACAATTTTTTAATCATAAGGAAAACCTACTGTTATTATTCCGTAGTAATGCAGTCTGTCGTCTTAACTATTCATTTTCTATATCGATCAAACTTGGAGAAATATAAAATCTAGAATGAAAAACATAAACCTGAAGCTAAATTTAGTTACAAAACGGATGTTACAAACCATTTACTAAATAATCCGGAGCATACTAATAATTTTGAACCCCTTGAGATTTTGCTACCAGCTTCAAATTTGAAAGGAATATTGATCAAACAAACTATTTTAATTCAACAGCATAAGCCTGACGTTAACGCTGATGAATCTTCTCTGCCTGTCTATGTTTTTTATAACTGATTTCTAATGCTCATTGCTTTGTTATACTTCCTTCTTTCTTGCCTTCTATAATCGCATTTTGCCAAATATCTAAATTTTAATATTTAGTTTGTACTGTTGTGTATCTACTCGTCAGAAGTGGAGTCCGACGTCTTTGGCCTCGAAGACGTCCTCAAAAACACAGTTTGAAGTCCTTGGCGTTGGCCTCGAATTTGAAGTCCTTGGCACTGGGCTTCGAAGCCTACAAGTCCTCGAAAACGTCCTGCTCTCGGCTCGAGAATAGCTTTTTTTTTGATTGATTAAAAAGGAAAATAACCAAACAAAAGACAACATTACTGCTAGTCTATCAATTCGTTGTTTCTTTTTCGTATTCGAAAAATAATGCAATGGGATAGCCAACTAAGTCAAGTCACACTAAAAATTATTTTAAATGGCATTGTGTGAAAGCTTTAATCGAAGAATAAGGGGCAAAAAGCATAGTAGAAAATTGTTGTTTTTATTTCTGATAATATTTTCGGTGCAGTCGGTACAAATTGCAAAACACTAAACCATCCAGACTTATAGCAAGCCATCCGGGGGTCCAAACACAATTTTGAGTTGAACCAAACAGTAGCACTGCACTGCAACCAAAAGATCAGGTACATTTTTAGGCTTGTTAATTGTATTTAAATTATTTACAATTAAAAGAAAATCACTAAGCGAACGTTTTCGGCGCTACCATTGGCCCACTTCCGGTGTATCTGAAATAGCAGGGCTGTAGGTCTCGAGACCAACTTTTTGTGGTCTCGGTCTCGGTCTTGGTCTCGGTTGTTTTGCACTGGTCTTGGTCTCGAATTGTTGTGGTCTCGGTCTCGTAGCTCAAAAATTGGTCTCGAGACTGGGTAATTTTTGAGAGTAAAAAAAATAGCTGTTTTTGTAATTTTTGTCAGAAAAAATAAAATAGCGAGATTGTGTAAATTTTGTAAGTAAAATGTACTTTTGTAAGAAGCTAACAAAGCGGTTACATTATCGGTTGGACAAAGAGGTTTTGCACCTGGAGATTAAGATTGTCGCGTTTTTACATGAGAAAAGACGTCATTCACACATAGCGGTTTTGATGACGAGGAACGAAACTAGAGTCCAAGCAAAACTACTGAGTTCTTACCCAATTCGAGCACTGCAGCAGATGTTTTTGCAACTTTTTTGATCCCCATGAGATAGAAGTTTTTGTGTCAAAGAATGTACACAATGCTACTATTTTGAGATTATAGAGTGCTGCACAAATAAGTGAAAATTTTTTGGCAGTCGTTTCAGCAGTTGATGAAAAAAGTTCGCCTTTTCGCTTTTGCTATTTTACGATGCTGCTGAAGAAGCAAAAAAACTCAATTCGAAGTAGAAAAAGGTATGGGAATTAAACTATTTTACAAACATAGTCGCTAAAATTGACGTCGATGCTCTCAAAATTTAAGAACAAATGAGGCTGAAAATCGGCAAAAAATTAAAAACAGCCAGTCACAATTCAAAATTTACTGATTCTTATCAAAAAAGAGTGAATACATTGTGTACATAATACTTTATTGTCGATTGCAGTCGCGTAGCCAGGATTTCGCAAGGGGTAGGAGGGGCTTTTTTGGAAGTTTGATACAACCGAAAACGAACTTGACCCAAATTTTCTTTAGTCTTAAATTAGATTGAGGTGGTTTTTTTGTCAAAATTAGGTGATCTCCGAAAAAAAAAGAAAAAAAGGTCTTCACCGAAATTCAAAGGGTTTTTCCGGCCGAAATCAGAAACTCAAGGGTTTTTTTCGGCCGAATGCAGGTGATCTCCAATAAAAAAAAGGTCTTCACCGAAATTTAAAGTGTTTTTCCGGCCGAAATTAGAAATTCAAAGGGTTTTTCTGGCCGAAATTAGGTGATCTTAAAAAAAAAGGTCTTCACCGCCTTTGAGTGAGCTCCAGAACCAAAATAATCCACTATTCTAGTCCAAACAACGGCAAGTTCTTCACAACTTCGATTCCCAAATCCCTTTGGGGGGGCTGTTTTCATTTTTGGAGCAAAAATCGGCCTCAAAAGCACTAAAAACGTGCTATTTTGCACATTTTTCAGGCCAATGGGGGGTTCGAGCCCCCCCACTTCCCCGCTGGCCACGCTACTGGTCAATTGTCGACAACTAACCTACAGTATATATTTTGTCTCTTTGTCAACAGCGAACAAACCCACTATTTTAAAATTGGCAAATTTTGTTTATTCATGATGTATAGGCCCAAGCTAAATGTCAAATGACAAGTGACGCAAACAGGAGGGCAAAGTGGGCTGCAGCTCTCCTCTTTTTAGTCATATCACTTACAAAATTTGATTCATGAATGCAAGCATTTAAACGTGTCATGGATTTGACCTGTACAGGTAAAGAAGAGGGTCTAAAGTGGTTGAGCAATTTAATTCTTTCAAACGACTTCCGAATCTTAGCAATTAAGTTCTTCGCGATTTTAGCAATTAACAATCTTAGCGATTAAGTAGTTCTAAAAACGTGCGAAATATGATTTAAATGGTTATTTTTTACGAAAAATGACAAAAATTGTCTAGCGACTGGGGCAAACCTCTGGATGAGATACGATTAAGTTACAACAGTTTGCTCAGCGCGACGACAAGACAGTGCTGCGAACTCGAACTTGAGCTCGAAAAAACTCGGTGTTTTTGCCGAACTCGCTCTCGAAAAAAGAATTTTGCTGACCTCAAACTTGAACTCGAGTAAAACTGGCCGAGTTCGTAGAACGAAATTTAAAGATTAAAAAATCCTTTGAAATATTTTTGTTGATCAAGCTTTGTAAATTGAGATTGTGATTTTCCCAACAGTGCATGTTTTTCACTTTTTATGCTTAAGCGACCTAGAAAAACAGCTAGGAGTATAAAAAAAGAAACGATTAAGGGGGAAAAGCGACGCAACGTTTTATCTTGAGTTAATTAAGTGAAAAGAAATTTGTTTCTTATATAACGAAACCTTTACTATCTTTGCGTTAACAGTTATCTATTTCCATGACAGTTATCTACTCCCATGAAGTCTCAATGAAAATAGCTTTCAAGCAATTTAGTGCGGTCTATTCGTGACAGAAAAGTACGTTGTTTATCGTATTTGATGAATTCAAAAATCTATATTTTACTTTTAACAGAATATTAAACAACATATGATAGTCCTTGAATTATCATTTATTGTTTTATTAATTTTGTAGTGGCAAATATTCGTAGTTTAGAGCCATTGATATTTTTATCGAACTTAAACTCGAGCAAATTTAAATTTTTGAACTCGAACTTGGACTTTCCAAAATAGACCGAACTCAAACTTGAACTCAAATAAAAATCGATCGAGTTTGCAACCCTGCAACAAAATATTTTTCGGGTAAACTTGTATTGTTTTGTTTAAGCCTTCTCTTAGCATAATCGTAGTTACGCGCTTAGAAATCCCCCCCACCTCCTAATTAAAACTCCTGGCTGCATTTTTGTAGCCATACCTTTAATACGGTACTTCAAATATACAAAGAGCTTTTAACAATTTTTTTGTAATTTTATTTCATTAAGTTTGCGTCAGTTTTATTGACCCATAATTCCTGACAAAAACAAAGGTGACCAACTTCGAGCTTTGAATAAGAGGCATTAAGTTTAGTTAAAGGATCTCTTTTTTTGGTGAACATCTACATAAAATGATCTGTTTAGATATTTTGATGAAGTAATCGTCACTTGCACTAAAGCACTTTGTCATCTGAATCAATTTATGTGATCATAAAACCAACTTATGAGCAAATATGAGCTCAAAAACTTTTTTTCAGAAAATTGAAAAAGCTATTGATGACGTCATTTTTTCGGTCTCGGTCTTGGTTTCGAACTTTGCCGGTCTCGAAGCCAAAATTGAGATCGAGACCGGTCTTGGTCTCGGAAAAATTTCGCGGTCTCGATCTCGGTCTTGGTCTTGGACGAGTCGGTCTCGACTACAGCCCTGTGAAATAGTATAAAACTATAAACTAATTTGATGAAACACTAAAACTTTTGCTGTACTGCACACTGTCTACATACAGCAAATATGTTAGTGTATCTCGATGCAACAAACAAAACGTATCTTGACAATGACAACTTGTTCTGAAAATACGCGAGCGCAAAGAATTTGTTTTGATATAAAAAAGAACAACTCTAATCACTGTCAAGCGGTCTTGGGTCAAAACCACATCCACTGAACAATTTGTGAGTTGGAAATCGCCGCTAAGAAGTCCAAATAACAATTACCATTGGATCACAAAAAAACGATGCATGAAAAATTATTAAGAAATTGCAGTACGTGTGAAGTTTACTCGTATAATTGGTCGAATGCCTGGAGTGCTGATAAAATTTTTGCACCTCGTCATTAAGATGAAGAGGCGAAGCTCCCCGAAAAATTGGAAATTTTTAGAAAAAATTAATGGTTTATTATTTTTCCGTTTCTGCAATAACTATTATGGACCCTTTAAAGGGGAACTCGGAGCAAATGTCTCCAATGCCTTCCTCCTTAATACGACCCTGCTGGGATCCTCAGGTTGTTTTGAAATTAAACACCTTTTGCTAAATTTAACAAAGTATCTTTTGGTGGCCGAAACGTTCGCGCTCATTCATTAATGGGCATTAGATGTGAGAACGACAAAATACACTGAAACGTAAAAACTGATAGGCCTAAAATTAGGGATGGAAATTTGTGGGAAAACTAAACTTTTTCTACCTTAGAATTTACGGAATTTTTTTTTTCAAATTGTTTTGAATATGTAAATATGTAATCTTCTATAAAGTCACAAAAACTCCTATTTCTCCCCACCCAAAAAAGAAAAATCACTAAACTTGTTTAACGGGGCATGGGGCTTTCTCCTCGCCTCAGAACCCCGTATTTTTTTCAATGCCAAAAACTTAAAAGTTACAAATATACCCGGTACGGTACTTCAACTCATTTTAAAAGCATAAATTCGCAGTATTTTGCAATAGTTTTAGGCAATAATTTTTAAAAATTCTGTGAAAAGAAATGGTTTAACCAAACAATATGGTGTGCGTTCAAAAAACTAAGGATCTTAATCAGTGGACGTTTGCATCGGGGCCATAACTGATAGAAATAAAGCCTTAAAATTGACCATTTCTACAATTATAATTTAGCTATATTCCCATTCACGGGTTATGGCCTTGTTTCATTACTACGATCAGTAGCGTAGCCAGGAGAGGGGGGCTATTGCCCCCCCATTGGCCTGTCAACCAAAATGCAGAAACAGAAAAATTCCACGTGTTTAGCTCTTTTGAGACTGTTTTTTTGCGCTGGAATTGACTAAAAGTGATTTGAAGCATTTTTTGAAACAAATATTCAGGGGGGGGGGCTAATTGTCAAAAATTAAAGTCACAAATCAATAAAAACTTTAAAAAATTCCCAAAAATAAACAATCAAATTTCTCGCTTATGCAAAAACGCAAAACATAGGTTTTATCAACAAATATATTATAAACTCAGGGATAACGGGAGGGAGTGGGGGCTATTCAGTGTTAGTTAATAACCAATCACTTCTCTCAAATATCTTTCCGTTAGCCCCCCCCCCCCCCCCCCCCTTCCCAATTATATTTCTTTATAAAATATAGACGAAATAGATTACTCGACGTGAGCTTCATTGAATGATAGGATTTTATGATTTACCAGCATGTAAACAAGAGAACTGCAATGTTGCCATCAGCCACCTCCCATATAGCCTATTAATGCAACCATGCAGTTGAAACATGTTCCGCTGCCAATTTCTATGCCACGTTTTAAAAGCATTATTTTTTATTAAATAGCTCTAAAATAAAGTTATTTTTGCAAAAAAATGCAAAATTTTCGAGCGCTGGGGCCTCCGCACCAGACCCTCGTGCCTCCGGCGGCTGGGGGCGAAGCCCTCAGACCCCCAAAACAGCCCTTCATTGCGAATTTCTGGCTACGCGCTTGACTACGGTACCGCTACAGTACGTAATCAACATCCGCTGCTAACATGTAGAACTTCAAAATGGCATTCATAATTACTTTAAAAAACTATTATTTTGAATTATCATCAAAAAACTTATTTAAATGCAATATCTTGAGCACTTTCGCGTTTAATTATCATGGAAAATTTGCCGACCATAATTTAGAAAAATTGTGTCTTCGGTTCTTGGCCTCGACCAATCCTGTCCTTGGTCTCGGGAGAGTCTGTCCTCGGAAATTCGGTCTTTGGTCTTGGCCTCGGATTGTTTTGAGCCCTTGGCCTCGAACGTTGTGTCCCCGATTCCATCACTGATACTGGTATATATTTTCCCTCACTTTTATTTTGGTGTACCGGCCACTTGGTCGAACGGTAACACGTTTGTATCCGAAGCGGAAGGTCTGAGGTTCAAATCTCGGTCCAGTCAAATCGAACATAGTGTTGCCATCGGCTCGCCACCTCTGCAACATCTCTTCAAAGAGAGCTGTGTTGTCAGGGCGTAATGACGCGGAGATGGGCCCCGCAAAATCGTTACACGCTTTGGCATAATACAGCGAGCATAACGAAAGTGTTCTAAAGGGCTTCTATTTAAAAGCAAGTTACCACAATCCTAAACTTGAAGTCTTCTATAGCTTCTCGAATCTCTACTAGGCCTAATCAATCTATATTATAATTATGCTAATTATCGTATTCAAATAAAAGCTTATTCAAATAGAATCAAAAAACAAAAGCAAAGTTAGCATAAAGTAATAAAAAAGAATAATTAATTTAGTGATAAAAAAGTATTTTAGAAAAAGATCACCAAAAGTCAATTTTCGAAAAATATGTCAATCAAACTGTACTGTCAAATTCTATGATTACAATTGAAACTCAAATAATAACTAAATAATTTCTAATGCTCGATAACTCGGATCTACACGCACTACCTCAGCTAAAACTGTTAGCTTCAAAATAATAGATTTTCAAACAAGAAAAGAAACCACGGCAAAAACAAATGACTCAGAGAACCCTAAATTTAACGCAAAATAATAATTTTCTAAAACGCTGCCATCAAAAAGTTTATTCCGGTTTAACCAATTTAGATACAAAAAAGAAACGCTAAGTACGATTTTAGGCAAAGCAACACTTGGAAGCAATTTCTAACGCGGCAAGCTATTATTACGTGTGACAAAGTCAGCCAGCCCGAAACTCAAGTCTTCAGAACAGAAAGATTTGATTCATTTTTGGTGTTTCGGTGCTCTGATTATGGCTAAATTACGTAAGCTTTCTTGTTGTTTTTTTTTTGTTCATTGTGTTGCTTGGTTTTTAACATTTATCAGTCATAATTAGCTGTCTGCTGGAATAATTTTTAATAAAAATATCGCATTTTGCATTTAACTGAACGGTAAAAGGTGCAAAAATTTTTGTAGTAATATTTGAAATTCCTTTTTTGTCAACTGTTAGCTAAACTGGTCTTGGTTGTCAGTCAGCGGATATTGCTTTTGAGAAACGACAGATCAAGGTAGGGTTTTTTTCTTTCTCTATAGGAACTTTTAGTTGGGATTCGATATTTTTATTGCTTGTGGTAATTTTTAGTAATTTAGAATTTGTTTTCGAGTTTACTTTTGCAATTTCAGTCATTGGTGTGGTTGATAACACAAATGTTAGATATGCCTGCATTAACATGAAGCCATATATGGATGAAACAGTGCGTCT
The DNA here is from genome assembly GCA_963965965.1 of Trididemnum nubilum. Classification (NCBI taxonomy): domain Eukaryota; kingdom Metazoa; phylum Chordata; class Ascidiacea; order Aplousobranchia; family Didemnidae; genus Trididemnum; species Trididemnum nubilum. Next base: position 35,537,825 of record OZ014485.1, read on the forward strand.
GAAAGTGGGAGTGCACTGGTTAGTTTCAAGCGGCACTACATATAGTCAGGCGCGTAGCCAGAAATTCGCAATGGGGGGGCTGTTTGGGGGGTCTGGGGGCGGAGACCCCAGCCGCCTGAGGCCAATGGGGGTCTGGGGGCGAAGCCCCCAGCTGCCGGAGGCTGGGGGTTTGGGGGCAATGCCCCCAGCCGCCGGAGGCACGGGGGTTGGGGGCGGAGCCCCCAGCGCTCGAAAATTTTGCATTTTTTTGCAAAAATAACTTCATTTTAGAGCTATTTTGATTACTAAGTAATACTTTTAAAACGTGGCTTAGAAATTGACAGAGCAAACACGATTAAACTGGTAGCATAAATGGGTTATTTGGGAGGTGGCTAATGGTAAAATTTAGTTCTCTTGTTTAGATGCTGTTAAATTATAAAATCGAATAGTGCAATAAAACTCACACGGAGTAATCTATTTCGTATACAGTTTATAGAGAAAAATAATTGGGGGGGGCTAATGAAAAGAGATTTAAGAGAAATGATTGGTAATTAACTAATACAGAATAGCCCTCCCCCCCCTATTCCTTAGTTTATAGTATGTTTGTTGATGACACCTATGTTCAGTATTTTTACACTTGCGATCAAATTTGATTGCTTATTTCTTACCATTTATCAAAGGTTTCATTTATTGGTTGGTTTTATGTTTGACAAATTAGCCCCCCCCCCCTGAACATATGTTTCAAAAGAGGTTTTAAATCACTATTTAGTCCACTCCAGTGCATAAAACAGTCTCAAAGTGCTAAAAATGTAGTGTTTTTCCCATTCTGCATTTTGGTCGACATATCAATGGGGGGGGGGGCTATAGCCCCCCCGGCCCCCCCTGGCTACGCTACTGGCTAAAAACGTGGTATTTTCCTAATTCTGCATTTTGATCGGCAGTTCATTAGCCCCCCTCTTTAAATAAACGTTTCAAACTATGCTTTAAAGCATTTTTTAGTCTAATCCAGTGCAAAAGAGAGTCTTAGAAATGCTAAAAACGTGGTATTTTCCTTATACTGCATTTTGGTCGGCAGTCTATTAGCCCCCCCCTAAATAAACCTTTCAAACTATGCTTTAAAGCATTTTTTAGTCTAATCCAGTGCAAAAGAGAGTCTTAGAAGTGCTAAAAACGTGGTAATTTCCTTATTCTGCATTTTGATCGGCAGGCCAATGGGGGGGCTATAGCCCCCCCCCCGCCCCCCCTCTGGCTACGCTACTGCATATAGTCAGTAGATAGGTATAGTGATGATATGAAGGAATGCTGATTGCTGGTATCTTGTCAATTCATGATTGACTGCTTGGGTTTCTGCAATTTTGGTTTGACTTTCGTATTGCCTTTACTGAAATTTGTGTAATAAGAGGGTACCTGGATGTGCATTAGCAGTTCAATGGTTGAGCGTCGCGTGGTTAAATCCAATGCTGCGTTGTGAAATCAATAACTTACTACCATGGTTTGGGCACGTTGTTGATAGCAATAATGTCTTCACACTGTCGAACTATATTTCGTAAATTTCAGAATTTTTTGCCCGTTTTGTTAAACTTATTTTTGCAGATTACCCAATGTTCTACTTTTTCTTAAACGTTATTTACAGATGACAATGGCTTAAGTAATTAGTCGAAACGTCTCTTTTTAAGCAAAATGTTTACGACAGCTTTGGCTCTTTTATTCTTAGTAAAAAAAGTCTCATTTTCTATTTTAGCACTTGGAAGTTGGGAAAATTATGACGTGTTCGGGAACATTGAAGCTGTAACAAGTGGTGACTATAAGAACACTGCCTACTTTCATCTTAAGGTAAAATATTGGCGGTGATTGATTACTAAGGTTATTATAAAAAAACAACACCACAATATAGCAACTCAAAAACCAAAATAAAATGGTTTCAAGATATAATTTTGCATGATTAAAATTAAACCACAAAAGTTAAATACTTAATTTAATGTTTTGACTATAGATTTCTTAAAAAAATCCAAGACCTTTCAATTTCAGGTTAGTGACGTAATGATCTGGCAAGTTCCAAATGACGTCAGCACAGATAATCTAGACCGAGAAGCAACTCTGAAATATTTTACAAGTGGAAACGCTCTTTTCGAGTTCGATTCCACTCTGCGCGAGTTCTACACGCGTCACTTCGTAATGAAGCGCAAGCCTGCCGCTGCTAAGATTATTCCAGGTATATAGATTTTAAGTTTGTATTTAATTTGGTTTGAAAAAGTGTACGTTACAGGGCATAATACAGTAGTTAACTAATTACTCAAGTCAAAATTGTGTTTCAGTTTCTGTATGAAAGCGTGTTCAAAAATATTGTTTACACCAATAAGCACTGATAAAGTTCATCTTCCAGCATCAGCTGAGCAATAGGATCCTCTCGATTCAAGGACATGGAGGGCTACCGGCGTACAGTTAGAATCGATCTTCGAAAACCTCGAACGATGATTGGAACCCACACAGTAAACGATTTTCCGTCAAGTTACGGTTTTGAAAGAAATTACATGTTGTGAGCGAAAAGAGAGTAGCCGCGGCCAAACTCACAGTTTAAGATAGCTCCAGTTTAGTTCAGGGATGTGGAAGCAATCAAATTTTTAATGCTTCTGCTTCCAGCTCCTGTTGAACTTTTATGCTTCCGAGTTCGCTTCCGCTTCCTCAACTTTGGAGTTTTTTGCTTCCGCTTCCGGCTTCGGATAGAATTAGTCGCTTCCGAGTTCGCTTCCGCTTCCAGTCTCTTTCATCAAAGTGCTTCCGCTTCCACAAAAATTTAACCGCTTCCGCTTCCATATCCCTGTTTGTAACAGCTGCGACTGACTAAGTACAAGGTTTCATAAAATACAGGTGACACTATTAGGCTTACTTGGCAGTGCCACTTGCCAGCACGTGCAGCAGCCACGGCCATAGGCGTAGCCAGGATTTTTGATTGGGGGGGGGCCCAAACCACATATCACATGCAATGACGTCATCAAAAATTTTCAAAAGAGGAACTTTTCATAGGGCAAAGATACTATAGAATGGAAGATCTAAAGCCTTGGCCTGCGTTTGGCACTTAAGCAGGATGTCGCTCAAGGAAGAAGGCTTATACTAATACATAAAAAGTGCAAATGTCTAAATTGGGAGACGTTTTGAGTAAACTAGTGTTACTCAAACACACCACAAACGGGGGTCTGGGGGCGAAGCACTCAGCCGCTAGGCGATTTTTTATAATTTTTTGAAAAAAAAGCTGTTTTGATGCCATCAGATCACATTTTGCACGTTTTCAGAGTCATTTGAAAGAACGAAATTTGTTACGTTTGAAAGCCAATTAAAAAAACTAAATTGTTAAATCCTCCTTTTACTTGCAATTTAAATTCAAAACACGTTTAAAACCTTGCATTTTGAAGTTAAATTTTGTAAGCGATTTGGCCCAGGTAGGGGTAAGTATGGTGCACTGCCTACTGCAATATTTAGCCGTAAATAATAATCCACTCGACAATTTTCCTAAGAGATTTTTGTTTTGTCATGAAATTAACCAGTTATAGGAGTACATGCACATGCACAGCCAGAGGGCCCAGACCCCATTTATTCAATACCAATAATTTGTTCAATGAGCATTGAACATTTCCCGGAGCTTTTTTTTTCAAAACTATTTTTTCGCGTAAAAACTGGCGAGGTGAAGGTGAATTGCTACAGAAAAATGGTACAATAGATGGTTGCACAATGCACATACTAACCATGTCATTTCCGGGCCGGATTTACATTGCGCGGGGCCCCTTGGTACTTTGGGGATTTTTGCTACAAAGTCTTATCATCTGAGCGTGGGCCCCTGGCGCTGTGCCATATGCCATGAAAAAATTAGATGAGGTAGCAACTTTGAAGACAAAAACCCATAATTTTATCCAGGTTAAACATTTAAATTGGTTGGTAAAAAAGGAGTTGAGGGGATTCGAGCCCCCTGGTAGTCAATATTGTTGTTAATTACTGTTGTACGCGTGTATTGCTGTACGCGAAGATGCTGAAAGAAACTGAAGAAACTAAGTCTTTTTCGTCACATTTTTATCATTTGTGGCATTTCGAGGGGGGGCAGGGGCCCCCTGCCCCCCCCCCCCCCTGACTACGCCTATGGCCATAGCAAACTAAGAAAGAGCGTACCACAGCCACATCTTGCCACAGTAAAATCTCCAACTTTGATGCCATAGCAGTATTGGTGGTATGTCATGTATATCACATCCAGTGGTGTAAAGTAACGAAATACTTTTACTTGAGTAGACTACTCAAGTAGTTTTTTACGCTAACGAGTACTTTTTAAGAAGTTTTTTGTGGCTACTTTTACTTTTATTTTCTTACTTTTAGTGAGAAGTAACGCTACTTAAGTAGTATTTTGATTCAGAAAAGTACAAGTACTTTAAAATTTGTCAGAACGGTCGACTTTTCTATCAGCAATTGTTCATTTCGATTAAGTTAGTTGTCTTTTGCTCCGTTTTCGGCTGGCAACTCTTGCAGCAGAGATCAGACCACCAGTGACTGTCGCAATGCCTTTTTTCTACGCATGCGAGTGCGTATTTCGTTCATTCTGACGAATAGCAGTTCAAGATGCTTTAAGTTTCACATAGCTTGGTGTTCCTTTGCCGCAGCCACATACTGGTATAGATGTTTACTCTATTGAAAGTAAGTTATTAAAGAAGCAAACAGAAAGACATAAATTTGCAAAAAACTCGTCCTATGATTACTAAACGCTTCTAAAGCTGAATGCTACAAAGTGAGTAAAAAATCACACACCATATATGTAGTAGGCATTATTGTGCGGTACTGCAATTATTTGTGCAAATGTAATTCCAATATGACGATCAATCTCGTCCCAGCAGAAACCCAGAACTATCTAAATGGGCTATCTACACCAATTTTGTGTAATTTAGTGACGTACTGTTTTTCAGGCTTCTGCCTGCCTTCCACATGTAATACAAATTCAATTAAAAAAAACGCAATAATATTTAATAATTAACCAAAAAAAAAGTTATTGCAAATTATATACTGAATTAGCTATGATGCGTGAATTTTGCCCCACTCTGTAGATACAGTTGATTATGCACCGATTAGACACGTCCACATGGTTTTTTCTTTTTAACATGTTAATATAATAATGACAGTGAATGAGTATTTAAGCAAAGATGTTATGAAACGATTTCATGTAAATTCTGCGAGGCATGATTTTCAAATCTCGAAGTTTTGTTATTGTTCTTTTTGATTAATTGTCTTGAACATAATAACAAAAAACTTGGAACATTTAATAATTTATGACTTCTTGAGAGAATGAGGGGCTAGAAGACCAGCACTTGTGGCAGTGATGTGAAGGTAGTCGACCAGTTGTGTTATGTCAATTAAATAGTTTGTTTATTTTGCTTGAATACTTTCAGAAATACTTGTACTTGAATACTTTTAAATAAACTGAGTACTTTTTTGCTTTTACTCAAGTACTTATTTTGATCAGTACTTTGTATTTTGCTTCAAGTAGTTTTTTCGTCACAACGAAACTTTTACTTGATTACAATTTTCGAGTACTTTTTACACCACTGATCACATCACAACCAAGATCTCTCGCAAAGACGGTGTGTTCATGGCTCTTTACGAATCACGATAATTTAAGGCAGTACAAACTTTGAAAATTATGGCAGTGACTAAAGCGGAAATCTTACACGCATTGTTATGTACCTAGAAATAATATTATTGTAGTTACATTTTACCCGACCGGTTGCAACTACTTTGAAAATCCGGAAGAGCCTGATTTTGAAAAAATTGCTTCTGCTTCCAGCTCCTTTTCAACACTTTCGCTTCCGAGTTCGCTTCCGCTTCCAACCTCTTTCATCAAAGTGCTTCTGCTTCCGCTTTCACAAAAAATTAACCGCTTCCACCGCTTCGGCTTCCAGCTTCCGCTTCCACATCCCTGGTTTAGTTTTTTACAGCAGAGACTCTACCTGCAAAACCAACATTCAACTTAATGATTTTTTCATGCAAAAAGAAAGAAATATTTTCTTTTAGGATTTATTCAAAATATCAACGGTACAGCAGTTTTACGTTACAACTACCAATATCTTCAAGCTGCCGTACCAGACTTCTACAGTTACATATACGATGCACCGGGAGAAACACAAGGCGACCGCATTATCGATGGAGGACATGATATGTACGATAATGGCAACATTGTGCGTATCAAATACTCTAACTGGCGATAAATAAGTAATCAACGGCTAACAAAGTATTCACAAAATTGTTCGTGTTTTATGCGTTTGCAGGCTGAATGTCCAGCAAATGGAAACTTTTGGAGACTGGCGATTGATTGAGGTTAATGACATTTTACCATAGGTGGGCAAGTTAATGCAAAACGTTAGCTTCGTTAACCACTAGTCCGTTAACAAACTTCACACCTCCGTTAACGTTAATCCGTTATTTTCAGCTTTAATTAACGGAAGTTAATAAAGTCCGTTAAACCGTTAACATTTTGCGTGTAATTTACATTTCGTTTTATTTACTCGCTTCTAGAACACGTATTGACGCTGTTGAGCTGATTGTAAGGAAATATTTATTGCTATGGTGGTCTTTTTGTGTTTTGAAAGTTACATTTTACAATCTAATCTAATTTCAAGATAAAAACAAGTTCAAATGCACAACGAAGCTGCATGATATTAACGATAAAAACCTTTAACATTTTGCGTGTAATTCAAGAAACGGAAGTTAACAGAACTTAACGGAAGTTACTTTAGTCCGTTAACAGCACTTAACGGAAGTTAATTTAGTCCGTTAACATGAAAAAACTTTTTAACGGACTAACGAGTTAATGAAAAAGTTAGCTTCGTTATTAACGATTAACGGACTTGTGCCCACCTATGCATTTTACGTTTCACAATGCAGTCAAAATTAATTTTTTCCTACCCTACTAAAATTTGCAAGGTCTCAAAATTTTGAATGTTTTGGTTTTACCTTTGTACTGTATTATTTTTGAAAAGCTCGAGAAGTATCGAAATACTTTTGCAAACTACCGCACGTGGTAGCTTAGAAGACCATAGAGATTAGCCCAACACGAAAGCACTTTCTCATTTTGCAATGCTTATCAGCGACGTGACCGAGAAGATAAAGACGTTAATTTTGCGACAACCCTGATTGCATGATCTGGGTTCAACCCGCAACCTGATCATGTTGTAGCGTACTTAAGATTAAAACGCTTTAAGATGATGATCTCTGCTTGATGGCTTCGAAAAACAGCAAATTTACATGGGAAGTTAAACGTGAACCATAAAACAAGAAAAATTGTCAACTCTTGCGAACTCATACGAACCGATGGCACCACCGTCGGTTCCCCCCAGGGACCCCGTAACAGAGGATTAAGGTCGATCAATTAATCAATCAAAGTTTTGGCATAATCACAACATCTTCAATATGCTATGCGATTCCAAATGCAACAAATAAAAATTGAACCTGCAGAATTATGGCTTTGATGTTTTTAATGAAGTAATGTCGTAGTTGCTGTATTTTGCTATTGTTTCGTCATTAGGTAAGTTTTGTCATCGGAGACAGGTCTACCATTGTGCAATATGGAAAGCAATATAGCAAGTAAGAAGCTCAGGATCGGTTATAATATGAGTTTTTTTTTTTTTTTCTTGTAAATTAATCTTGTCAAATGTATCTTAAAGGAAGATACTTTTTCGTGCTTAAATTGTTTTACGCGCATGAAGCAAGAACATAATATCTGGAAACGGGCATTTTTTTGTCCGCAACATGGACGCATTAGCTTAAAGTGCCACAGTGTAGGAGTTACGTTCCATCTAAAACTAACGTAATTTTTAAGCATCAATCTACGCTAAAGTTTGAGAAAAAATTTGTTAGGTACTCGTATCCAAGGATGGCGGTACGGTACGGTACGTTTAGAATTTGCGTACTAAGTACCTCGCACCTTGAACCGTACCGTACCAGCGTACCGTACTTCAATTCAATTTTTGAAGCGTACCGTGCCCGTACCACAAAAAAAGCGTACCGTACCTTTTAGAAAAAATTGAGGCGTACCGTACTTACGTAACGTACCGTATTGTCATTCTTGCTTTTAACTAGTCGCAACTTTAACTGTCTTTAAAATCACTAGCCTATAAGTCAGCGATCTCAATTCAAACATTTAGCGTCGGTTTCAGCTGTTTTTTGCCTCTATGCACAAAAAAGATGGCGCCATGTGCGAAAAGTCTGGGAGTTTTAAGTCAAAGAGCGTACCGGCGTACCGTATCCGTACCACTACAGAAAAGCGTACCGTACTTCTTAGCAAAAATTGAGGCGTACCGTACCAACGTACCATACCGTACTGCCATCCTTGCTCGTATAACACAAAGATTTTTATACGTACCATTGAGGTTAGAGGGATACAACGAGAAAACAATTTACTTTTCTCAATTTATGCCCGGTCATCTATGCACTGTTTGGCACTAGCACGACCTTGTCCTTGTTCCAATGCTAATGCCAGCATTGTTTTTACTTTGCTTTGAAATGTTACAGTGAATGTTATGACTACAATGCAATCAGCGGGGCTTTCCATCCGTTTCTTTTCCTTACTTGGCTTGGAAACACAACACTGAATCTTCCTTCGTTTGGTATTCATGTGAGTAAAAAATAATTAAAAAATACTTCTACGCCCTCATCAAGCCAGCTTAGTTATTCAGTGAAACAAAATAACAAGGTATACATGGCTCTTCAGCGAAGTTTCAATGAAAAATTAATAGGTAGCAACTGCTGCATTTTAAGATACGATATTGCGAAAAAAATGATTAAAAATACATGTCAGATATAACAATTTTAGGCTTCAACATTGTTATTTAGTGATACCGAGATTTTTTTATTTCTACAAAATATCAAGCTGCTGTTATAGATTTAATCAGTTTGGTTGGTTACGAATTCGAATCTAAAACGGTAAGTCTGAAAAGTTCAGTCTTAAACCCGTCAAATAGTAAGTACACGGGGTTATCAACCGCTAACGACACTAAAACATTTCTTTGTAAAGAACTGCGCAACTTATTCGCAATACCACGGAAATGGATCGAATTCTTAAAAACAGTACATTCTAGATCAGCCAGACTACAATTTCCACTACAGCCAAACACGAAACATTTCCTTTTTGCGATCGATCTTCATTAATGATGCAAAAATTTAATGAAGCATAGCAAAATTCCTTGGTCGATATTTTTATGCCTATTGTATCTTCACATTAAACAAAGAAACAATTTCACTAATTCTCTAGGTCACCTCTAATACCGGAGCAGACGGAGACGGGAGATATATCTCAACGTCAAGAACGTTCAATTTCAGAAATTTTCGAATATGGTTCAGAGCGTTTCAAGTCTACGATGCTGATGATCCATCTATATGCGAAGTTTATTTCTACATCGCAAAATATCAGGTAACCCAAAAAATAAAATTGATATATTGGATACAATCTCGTATTTCTAACTCTTACACTGGCTGGCAATACTACGCTAATTCTGGACGTCTTGAGAAAAATATTAAAAATGCCACGGCGTGAATCAAGCCCAAGCGTAGGTTGTCTGCAGCACTCATTGGCATCCGATTGGGCTTTCAAATCAAGTGGATAATCGAATAGATAACATACGATCAGATAACCTGTAATCAGGTGCGCAACCAAGATTTTGCTAAGGGGTATAGACGTAACCAGGGGGGTCCAAGGGCCCCCCCCCAATTGAAATGTCACTAATGCCAAAAAAGCCTATTATTTCTTCAGTTTCAGTTTCTTTTAGCCTTTTCATGAACAACAGTACACGCGTACAACAGTAATAAACAATAACTTTGAGTACCAAGGGGTCCGAGCCCCCTCAATTCAATTTTTCCAACCAATTTAAATGTATAAACCGGGTGAAATTAAAGGTTTTTGTCCTAAAAGTTGCTACCTTATGTCTTCTATCTAACGTTTTTATGAACGTAATGCAATAACCACGACCGGGTTTACCATAATATGGCTCAGTGCCAGGGGCCCCGCGCTAAGATGGCAAGAGTTTTTTTGGTTTTCACCTATATTCGGCAGGAATATGTTGCAAAAATCCCCAAAGTGCCAAGGGGCCCGTCCTGGCAAACGCAATGTAAATCCGGCCCGGGAAATAACATGGTTGTGAACTTGTGATTATCTATTGTACCATTTTTCAATAACAACTCATCTCCACCTCGCCGATTTTTACGTGATAAAATACTGGTGAAAAACATTAGCGAGTGGAGCTGCTCATTGAACAAATTATTAAATTTGAATTAAGGGGGCCTGGACCCTCTGGCCGTGCATGTGCTCCTATTACTGGTCATTTTAATGACAAAACAACAATCTTTAAGGCACACCTTTGAGTGGATTATTATTTATTCCTAAAATATTGCACGAGGCAATCTACATTACTGTCCCCTACCTGGGCCACATTACTTACAAAATCTAATCCCAAAATGCAAGATTTTAAACGTTTTTTGAACTTAAATTGGAAGTAGAAGGGAGAATTGAACAATTTAATTTTTTCAATTGGCTTTTAAATGTTAAAACTTTAGTTCCTTCAAATTGCTCTAAAAACGTGCAAAAAGTGATTTAATAGCATAAAAATAGCTATTTTTTTTCCAAAAAATACAAAAAATCGCCCAGCGGCTGGAGGTAAAGCCCCCAGACTCCCGTCTGTGATACGTTTCAGGTACACTAGTTTACTCAACATATCTCCCAATTCAGACATTTTAACTTTGGGTTTAAGCCTTTTCCCTTCAGTAAAATCCTGGTTTCGTGAAAAACACAGGCCACGGCTTCTGACCTTCCATTTTACGATATCTTTGTCCCATAAAAAGTTCCTCTTTGGAAAATTTTTGATGACGTCATTGCATGTGATTTGCAGTTTGCATCCCCCCCAATCAAAAATCCTGGCTACACCTATACTGTGAGGCTTGAAGGGGGCTTAAACCAAAAGTTAATTTTTTTGTTACAAAATGTCTCATTTGGGCGTGCGCTTACCAAATTGGTGGAACTCAAATGTACCACAACCGGGAGACAGGAAACCAAGCCCCCGCCGCTGGAAAATTTTCCAAAAAAATGGCCATTTTAAAGCTATTTGGAAGACATTTTGCTCGTTTTTAAAGCCATTTTAAATTGCTAAAATTGACAAATCATTTGAAAAAAATAAATTGCCGAACCTCATTAGTCCCCTTCCTTTATTGAAGTTCAAGTCCAAAACAAGTTTAAACGATTAAGTTCTGTGTTAAATTTTCTTAGTAACTTGGCTACTTGGCTAAGGGGTGCCTGAATCCCCCTTGGCCCTTAGCCCCCCGGTTGCACCACTGCCTGTAATTGTTGCTCATCTGACAATCATCACAGTATTATACTGGGTTTCTATATGCCACTAATAATCTTTATAACGTATATAGGAAAAACGGTTTGTTTGTTTGTTTGTTAAAATTTTGTCCTATTGACGTCATAAAGTCATAAGTAAGACTGTAAATGTGGCTACTAACAGAACGAACTGACTCAATGTCCAAATTTGGTAGATTATGCGTGATTAAGATCTTATGAACTAAAAATATTAATTTAACAATTGTATCTATCAAATCATCAGGAATTTGCAACGTTTTTGGGAAATATTACAAAATTGAGATTTCCAAATTATACTTCCCAAAATTAATTTATTTCTCAAGTCCTATAAGCAATGAATACTTTCTTCCAAAATTTACACACACTGTCAATTCAAACATAAATTGTTTCCTGAAGGGACATATGCCAGAATGCGCATTTGTTTACACAAATGGAAAAGCAAGAGCAGCTAGATGTAACTTGAAGTGTGATGCTAGCTGGGCGCGTAGCCAGAAATCAATGGGGGGCTGTTTTCGGCATCTGGAAACGGAGCCCCCAGTCACCGGAGACCATTGAGGGTCAAAAATTTTGCAATTTTTTTGCAAAAATAACTCAATTTTTGGCCTATATTGATAAAAATTAATGATTTTAAAACGTGGCATAACAATTAGCAGTGCAAAAACATGATTCAACTGGTTGCTTAAATAGGCTATTTGTGGGAGGTGGCAAATGGAAAAAATTCAATTCTCTTAATTACAAGCTGGTAAATTGCAAAACCCTATAGTTCAATAAAATTCAAAAGGAGAAATCTATTTTGCATATATTTCATAGAGAAAGATAATTGGGGGGAGGAGCTAATGAAACGAGATTTGATTAACTAATACTAAATAACCCGCTATTCCTGAGAGTGCTGTATATTTGTTTGATAAAACCTATGTTCAGCATTTATAAACAAGCGGTCCAATTCGATTGCTTACCTATGGCCATTTTCCAAAAGTTTTTACTGATTTTTGAGTTGTTTTTTTTTTGACAAATTAGTCCCAATCCTAAATAAATGTTTCAAAGATGCTTCAAATCATGTTTGAATCCATTTCAGCACAAAAAACAGTTTTGTGGGGAGGGAGGCTGTAGCCCCCCTAGCCTGGCTGCGCTGCTGATGCTAGCCAAACTTGACCTCGAACGCATCCAAAAAAATGTCTGTTCTGGCTACACCCAATTCGGAAAATGCCTATTTCGGGAAATGTACTGTCAAAATTTGTTTTTTTTGGGGGGGGGAAGTTTCGTATTGAGAAACGTTTATTTTGAAAAAAGTTTTTTCAGAGTATTGTTTTTGGGGAAATTGACGGAATACCAAAAACTACAGCACATTGACTCGATAGTTGATATAATTATTTTGCACTTTTTTCACTATAATAATGACAAGTTTTACAAAATCTACAGTAACTGGAAAATCTTTACAGGGATGGAACAGCATCATCGGAGACACTACGATAGTGGATTGGTCAAACGAAACTAATGTACTTTCGAACCGAATAGATTTCACTAATTTCATGAATGTCATAGTTGGGTACACTTTGCTCTCAAGGTATTTTCAACATGAAACTACTTCAATTTTTGAAATGTAACCAAAGAATGAATAAAACTTACGGTTACGGAGAAAACTAAACACTAATGACAAAAAAATAATGTACTGTATGGTAAATGAGTCCTCAGACACTTAGTAATATTATGCTTTGCACCACAACACGAATTTCCAGTCGACTATATGAATATTTCAACAAAAGTTCACCATTTTTATGGTTCGCAATCGCTGCTTAACGTTTCCACTCAGTTGCAGGAGGGGGAGGGGGCAATAAAACTGGAGTTAAATATAAAAACTCTACGTATTTTTGTTGAAAATTATGACAAACTGGGATAATCACTAAGCTCAACATTTTTGACAGTATCAACCCAGAAATAAGATTTCAGTTCGATGCTTTTAGATTACTAGACGAAACCGTTTCGTCATCATCGATTCTACAAGTGTTGCAACGACTCGCCGAAGAAATTGGTGAGTTTGATACGTTTTTGTGGAAGCTATAAAACCTTATTCCAAACGCGTTTATAATACAAAATGATAAATTATTGGTATTGCTAACATTGCAAAAATTTTTCTGGATAATTTAATTGTTTCTGGCGACGTATACGAGGTCAAGTATAGCCTGCTAATTGTGGCGCAGTGACTCTCCGAAAAACTGAAACCAAGAGGGGTCATAGTGTATAGAAACAATGTGCAATAAATGTTAACTGACTAGACAAATACATTTGACTTTTTAGTGAATAAAACAGTAAATATCAATATTCAGGGAACAATTTGTTAAGTATAGATTAATACGACAAGGAAGTTGCGAATGGACCCTGGAATCATCCAGGCAAACAACCACCCTTGAACTTACTGACATGCTAGAAAATTCAAAATATTAAGAAAATTCACAGTAAGCGCATTGAGACGATTTTTGATTGAAGCACCTCGCCAGGAAGAATCGCTTCACGTCGCCGTATAAAGTTGGGAGACAAGAAACGGTTTGAGAATTAAACGCAAAAAACTAATTGTATTAGACCTATCGTGTGAACTAAAAGTTAGTGAATTTTAAACCTTCTATAAAAAATGTTGACCTATTTCAAATTTTCTAAGTAATCAAAATCCAGACCTGCGAGGCATCGTCATGCTTGCTTTCGAAGCCAGTGTATAGTCAAAAGAAAAAGGGCAAATAAATATGCGGAGAGAGAAGCTGTAAAATTTCTACAACGTTTTCTTAATTTGAATTGTTTTACCAATCGTTTGCTATTGATTTCAACCCTAGTTTTTAGTTGTGTTGAGTTGCAGTTTTACAGCACTGGTATGTTTCATAAATCTCAATTCACCTTCGCTGAAAAAACTCTTCCTTCATTGAATTACTATGCATTTAACGAAATTAAAGTTTATATTTGCTGCTACTGTAACTGAATGGCATATTGACCCATACATAAGGCTTGAAACTCAGGAAGAATCTATTCCTACTATACGATTAATAATAATTGCAATTTATATTCCCCTTGAGACAACACCACCAAGTGTCATTGCACCTGACTAAGGGAGCGTAGTAACATTCAAATAAAATAGCTTTGCAGAAATAAAGTTAACACAAAACAGAAGTACTAATTCTACAGCAATAAGAAGCAAAATACAGGCAAGAAAAGACTAATTTACTGATTTTTTCTGTAAATTAAGTAATTTTGTCCACAACTTCTTTAGTCACAGGAGTGTTTGACTTTTAGATGCATATCCAGTAAATAGAGCCAATGACGAAACCACTGACTTTACGTTCCCAGTTACATTTGAAAAAGGAGACGAAGGAATAATTCAGTCTCAGCTGGCACCTTCTCAGTCGCAAATAGTCACTCCCGGCTATCTACAATTGGGTGCATACAGTGAAACAGGATATCCTTATCCCCTTTGTCCAGGAGTAAGGTAAGTTTGAAAACGTTCTTATGTACAGCACTTGAGTCGACATTTTAAGAATCAAATTTAAAACACTGTTCTGGCAGAATTAAATCTCTGCGATGTTATTCGACAAAATAATCTTACGTGACAAGTTAGAAATTTGAAATGTTCAAAATTCGACTAATTGTTAAAACACAACTGTCTGTTTGACCAATAAATGGGTTCATCAAGAGTAATTTTTTTCGAATAAAATTCAAATTCCTGTTACATAAAGAGACCTATTCTATTATTAAGTAGCAGTGTATATATTATATACGTAGAGATAATACAAGTTATATAAGCAGGGATATCAAGGTGCCTGCAAACTCTAACATCTATGGTCCCTTTGCAGCCATTTTGTCGCTGCAAATGATTCATAATTTAAGTTTGTTTACTTATATATCAAGTTTTTGCATAATTGGCGGCGAATATATTCTATGATTTCGAAATGTTTCTGCTAGTAGCGACTAATAAACAATTGCAAATATCTTGAAAATAAATAATATCCTTCTACATTAAGATGTCCAAAAGTATATTAAGTGATCTGTCATTTGCTCTAAAATTAAAACATTACGTAACATTTTTCTTTCAAGCTCCACTCATCATCTAAAATGAAGCGTTTTTGATGGCCTGCGCGCCCACCTTTCTGGAGGCGTCATCAGACATTCTAGTTTCTTAGAACGTGCATATACCGTTAATAACGATGACTTAGTGATTCGCTTTTGCGCAGATTGAACTACTCTAGAATCGCAAGTAACCCCGCATTAAACTGTGTTGGTGGAATATTTACACCGCAGCAAAACATTTGTGGAGATTTCGCAGGTAGATTGTAGCTAGTTTCATTTCAGACCCATATTTGGCGCCTTGCATGATCGATTTGTAAATCACGCTGCGTTTCAAGTTCAATTTCATTACACTTACCGATACTGCTTCTGCTAAGTTGCTCAAGAGGTATCTTTCAGTGGACAAACCAAGTTGCCACACGTCTGGTGTCCTCCAGACACGGTAGCGTTCCCTACTCTTCCTTAATAATGCTGAATTTCAAAAGCATTAAATCTGTGAAATTCTAAGTCTCAACGTAAAGGAAGCGCCGAAACGGATTTTTACCGTGACGTAATATAGCATTTATTAATTCATTACCAAGTGATAAATTATTTGTGATAAATTGTTTTAAGGCAATATTCGTACTCTATGGCTGCTTGTCTTACTCCGCTTATATTTTATAGGCTGGGCTGGCAATGAAGAAGGTCTCGTTGCGAGTGAAACCACAGCTACTGGTACTGGAAAACCACCAAATTCTATAAAATCAAGCATTCTTGTATTTACGAGAGGAAAAAAGTCAGAAAACTAACTAAAAAGTTTACGAACAATCATCGCCTAAGACGTGGTTTTCACTTTAGAAGAAAACTCACAAGAGACTACCAACGCGTTCTTGTTTCATTAACCAATATAACTCACGCTGCCAGATCAGCTGGCAACCTGCAGCCGAAAATCTGTAATTATGCTTCAACAGTTTACACTCTTTCTTCTTAAACTAACGTCTAGCCGAGAAAATCATGAATACCCAAGTCTTTGATATGGTCTAACGTTAATTCACTAGGCTAAGTTTTATTTTTGCTAAAAAATTGCTTTGCATGTTTAAAAATGTATGATTTTGAACATATTAGTGTTAAACACGGACGGAAGGCAAAATCAATGGAAGTATCTAAAATTAGGTAATCGTATTTGATTGGCCCCCGCAACCCTCACGGAAAAGCGGGCAATGAAGAAAGAAGAAGTATTTGATTGGCGTTGACTCCGTACTTCTTGACCCCAGCCGTTCCAGAGACATTCTACTTCAAACACCACGTAGGGGCCTCCATAATTATAATTTTTACTGACAACCATGACGTTTCAATGCTGTAGCCTAGCCCACAGATTCTATACTAACCTATGTACAAATGAAAAGGCCTCTGGACAGGGTTGCGAACAAAATTATGATTAGACAGGCGAAAGTGCGCTGTAGGATTTTATCAAAATAGATCGTGGTACAATAGTTCATTCCATACTTAGTCCCAAATGCCAATCTCAAGTCAGGTGGAAACGTGGCAGAAAACTGCCACAAAAATGTTTTTAATAAAAGCAATTTGACCAACTTTTTTTTGCGTTTTGTATATAAACTTTGCCTTGCGTTGCTCTTGAGTCGTTATTTGTTGTTACTTGTGCAATATACAGGATTCCACTCTAGTTCGCATCATTGAGTCTGTACTGAGCGACCGACGTTTTTACGTTGAGATGAAAGGAAGAAAGAGTAAGTGGCACACCCACAAGGCGCTGTTTTGGCTCCGATCTTGTTAAACATCTGCACAAATGATTACCCACATTATCATAACATCACTAGATTCATATATACGCTGATGTTCTGTGCATCGCTACTCAGTCCAATAACTTTCATATTATTGAAGAAAGACTATCAGCTCTATCCAGCCTCTCTAAATGCTACAAGAAATGGTATTTGAATGCAAACCCAAATAAAACTCAGCTAAGCGTCTTTCATTTAAATAACCACCAAACCGACAAGAAACTTAAAATCAAGTGGAATAACAATAACCACCAAACCGACAAGAAACTTAAAACCAAGTGGAATAACAATGAGCTGACTCACCAGTCTTTTCCCATACACCTTGGAGTCACCCTAGATAGAACACTTTTGTACAAAACGCATATTTCCAAGCTGCAGAAAAAAATCCGATCTCAGACAAACCTCCACAGCAAACTAGTCAACACCAGCTGGGAAGCTGATCCTAAAACTCTGCGACAAACAGCTTTGACACTGCGCCAATCTACCACTGAATATTGTGCTCCTGTATCGACAAGATCGTGTTATGCCAACACAGTAGATGCAGAACTGAAAAAAGCGTATCGAATAGTAACAGGTACTCTGGAGCCAACTCCCTTGCCAACTTTGCATCGCTCAACTCAGGCTGGAGGGGCATTCTGGGGCCGTGTCCCCCAAATGACTGCTTGTGCCCCCCAAACAAAGATTGTGCTCCCCAAGCGAGGACTGTGCCCCCAAAGAAATTCAAAGGCTCGGGACTATTGGAGTGCAAATCGAGGCCTAAGACTCCCAAATTGGTGTTTACCGCCCTAGAATTCGCGAGCATGAACTGTTGTTTCGTAATTTTTGTGGACTCACACCGAATTTCATAAAACGTTACGAAAACCTTTTTTGTTTGGTCCTCACTTACGAAAATCGCAAGAAGCTTAAGACAACAACCAGAATTTGTGGCAATTTTTGTACTAAAGACCTTTTTTTTTTCTTTTTTTTTTTGGTCTTTACCTTTTTCGTTTGATCCACACTCGAGTAAACTTCTCGTGCCTCCCAAAATTTATTTCTGCCCCCCCCCTCCCACCCAGTCACGCTATCCTGGCGCCGGGCCTGGCTCAACTAGAATTTCATCGTCACATATCAGGCGCAAAACTATCACAACATTGAAAGGTACAAGCAACATAACGATTCTAGACATCAGTTGTTTGGTTGGCAGCAAGTAAGGAAAGGATTAAAGCCTCCAAAAGCTTTGCAACAGAAGATGACATCCTCCCAAGTCAAGCTGACTGTTTCAGACCGAAATCTTAGCAGAAATATGACTTTGACAGCAACCAGCACAACGATGCCCTACCAGAACTTGCTAAACCACTCCCTCTTGAATCAAATCTTACTAGGAAAGAATGGGTAGCGTTCTGTCGATCCCGGGCGAAGGTAGGGAAAACAAAAAACAGTCTTCACAAATGAGGAATCAGCACTACCAGTGTCTGCCCATGCAGGAATTTACAAACAATGGACCACATCCTTCAGATGTGTCAATTTGGTCCGCTCTGCCCCGATCACAACCTAAAAAAAACAAACCCCACAGCCGTTCGATGGGCGAAGCTTGGTGCAACAAGATATGATGATGACTTGTGCAATATTTTACATCAGTGTAACTCAATAATATTTAATTCAATACTTATTATTGGAACGGCCGACGCTCGCATCGCGTGTTCCTTAGTTTTCACTCTGCCATTTTCCAACTAACCAGTGCGAAGTTTCAGACTTCTGCTTATAACTTGAGAACGGCAATTTGGACAGCAGTTTGAGATTAATAAGATGTTTGTTTGTACCAAATTCCGAGCTAACGCATCACATGACTATGGTTTTAGGACCAAAAACCGCCCCAAAACTTTGGCGTAAAAAGCGATCTCATTCAAAAACGTTGAGGTAGGGCAAAAAATATTTTACATCGTTCTATGTCTTACCATACTCTTTCATTTCTACCCCCCGAAAACCTTCCAAAAATCAATTTTTTGAACGGCTCAAGCTAGGGCCCTAGTTGGAGTGACCGACGCTCGCGTCGCGTGTGAATTTCTTTGTTTTTACTCGGCCATTTTCTAACTAATGAGTGCGAAGTTTTAGACTTTTGCTTATAACTCGAGAACGGTTTGGTCTAGCTACATGAAATTTTGCCAGCAGTTTGAAATTAATGAGTTGTATGTTTGTACCAAATTTCGAGGCAATTAGTCACCGGCCAGTTGGTCGAGCGGTAACGCGTTCGTCTCTGGAGCGGTAGGTCTGAGGTTCAAATCTTGGGCCGGTCAAATCGGACACAGTGTTGCCAACGGCTCGCCACCGTTGCGACATTTCTTCGAAAGGAGCTGTGTTGCCCGGGCGCAATGACGCGGAGATGGGCCCCGCCAACTCGTTACACGCTCCGGCGTATTACAGCGAGTATAATGAAAGATTTGATTTGATTTGATTTTGATTAGTCACGTGACTTTGGTTTTAGAACCCAAAAACCGCCCCAAAAGTTCGGCGTAAAAAGCGGTCTCAATAAAAAACGGCTTGAGTACGGCAAAAAATATATAACATGGTTATAAGTATGTCTTAAGATACCCTTTCATCCCTACCAACCCACTTTTGGCCGTGATGAGGTTTTTTCTTTTTCCTTTTGTTTCTTCCGAAATCTTGTACGCTTTTCTCCCAAACCACAAAACATCAACATCTAATTTTT
The DNA here is from genome assembly GCA_963965965.1 of Trididemnum nubilum. NCBI lineage: Eukaryota > Metazoa > Chordata > Ascidiacea > Aplousobranchia > Didemnidae > Trididemnum > Trididemnum nubilum. The sequence continues at coordinate 35,557,689 of OZ014485.1, forward strand.
GTGTAAAATTGTTGAGCTGCAAATGCAATTTTGTCTCCCAAAATTTTTTGGGGCCACTCCTCCGGGGACCCTCCCAAAATGGGGCCCCAAAAAATCAATTTTTTAAACTACTCAAGCTAGGGCGACAGTTTTTTTTTTATATCAGTAGATATTTAACAGACATATGTTTTGACATAGTTTTGGGGTACCACCCCCCCAAGAAACCTCCAAAATTAATTTTTTGAACGATTTAACTTTGGGTGCCAGTTTTTTTTGATATCAGTAGAGATTTAACAGACAACTATTTTGGCATAGTTTGGGGGTACCAACTCCCGGAGACTCCCCCAAAAATCCCTTTTTTGAACACCTTAACCTATAGAGCCAGTTTTTTTTTGATATCAGTAGATAACTAGATATGAAAGAGATAATTATTTTGACATACTTTGGGGGTACCACTCCCCTAGGACTCCCCTAAATGGACCCCCCAAATCAAGTTTTTGAACGGCTTAACCTAGGGTGCCAGTTTTTTTTGTTTTTTTTTTATATTAGTAGATGTTTAAGAGATAATTATTTTGACATAGTTTGGAGGTACTACTCCCCCGGGGACCCACCCAAAATCAATTTTTTGAACGGCTTAATCTAGAGCGTCAGTTTTTTTTGTTTTTTTTTATACCAGTGGATATTTAATAAACAAGTGTTTTGGCATAGTTTGGGGGCACTATACGCCTTCAGAAACCTCCTCAAATGGACCTTCAAAAATCAATGTTTTGAATGGCTTACCTAGGGTGCCAGTTTTTTTCGATATCGGAAGATATTTAACAGACAAATATTTTGACATAGTTTGGGGGCAACCTCTTCGCAGAGGACCTCCCAAAAATCACTTTTTTGAACAGCTTAACTTAGGGTGCCAGTTTTCTTTTGATGTCAGTAAATGTTTAAGAAATAAATATTTTGACATAGTTTGGGGTACCATCTCGCCGGAAACCTTAATAGACCCTGCAAAGTCAATTTTTTGAACTGCTAAAGCTAGGGCGCTAGTTTTTTTGAAATCTGTAGATATTTGCGTCGGTCGTTCAAAGAGGGTTGCTCTTCAGCACGCTCCCATCTACTGTAGTTTCTTTTGATTTTAGTAGATATTTAAGAGAAATATATTTTGACATAGTTTGGAGTATCACCTTCCGAAAATCAATTTTTAAACGGCTCAAGCTATGGCGCTATTTTTTTGATATCAGTAGATATTTAAGAGACAGAAATTTTGACATAGTTTGGGGGTACCAAGCCCCGGTAATTCCCCAAATGGACCCCCAAAATCAATGCTTTGAACGATAAGCTAGAGTGGTAATTTATTTTGCTTTCTGTTGATATTTGAAACAGACATAATTTAGTGGTACCACCTCTCGGAAACTCCACTAAACGGGCCCTGAAAAATCAATTTTTTGAAGGCTTGAGCTAGAAAGCTTTTTTTTTGTTCTCAGTTGATATTTAGAAAATACTTTAGATATAGTTTGGGGGAACCCCCAAACAAACCTTCCAAAAGTCAATTTTTAGAACAGCTCAAGCTAGAAAGTCAATTGTTTTTAATTTTAATAAATATTTAAGAAGCAAATTTTTTGACATAGTTACGGGTGCCATTCCCTCGGGAAACCCCCAAAATCAGACCCTCTAAATCAATTTTTAAAAAGATTTATTAGAGAGGTAATTGTTTTTGATGTCAGTAAGTCTTTAAAAAAATTAATATTTTCGCATGGTTTAGAGGTGACACCCCTACCGGGAACTCGTCGCAACTAGATACCAAAATCTTTATTTTTAATTTGAGCTCAAACAGTTTTTTTCTTGATATCAGTAGATATTTAAAAGGCAAAAAATTAGAAACATAATTAGCCGCCTACTCGAGATAAACGTTTAAGAATTGCTATGATTAACTTAAAAAAATAGATCTGGGACCAACAAAGAGAGCAGAGTCTTTTAGGTAAATACTGTAAGTATGTAATAATCGTAATTGACATTAGACAATAACTTTGTACGCATTTTGAATTTGCGCTTAAGTAAGGATATAGCATTTATAGTACAGACGGTGGAAGCTTTGACAGACAAATTCTGCTCTGATAAAAGTCAAATGGAAAGTGATTTTTTTTTCTTTTTTGGTCGCGCTTGGGCAATATTGAATTTATGCTGTGAGACAAAACATACAGCGATTGCTATTTTATTCGTTTTGACCTAAGCACGTTCGAAGTTACAGCTAATTTAGATGAATCATGTAATGGTATGCAAAACTGATAAACTCTTTGTAATTAGGTGATTTTTTATCGAACATTTTGTCCAAAATTGCTTTATTTTTTTCCGACATGGAGCAAATGAATCCCTAACTGCTGTTTTTTAAACGGTTTGGGCAAAGTGTTTTTAATCTGAATAAACATTTAAGCGATAAACATTTGGTGAGACACAATTTGGAAACTACCCAAATGTCCATTGTGCACCCCAGCAATTGATTACAAAATGGCATAAGCTTGGATAGGATTTTTTTTTTATTATTATCCGTCACTATGTGGTCGATAGAATATATATTTTGACACAGTTTATTCCAAACACTCCTGGCTGGTCCAGAAGAAAATATTTTGAATTGCTCTCTTAACGGAAAAGCGAAAAATTTTTTTGAGAATCTCATTATTCAACATGCGTCGATCGTTCAATTGGCTTGCTTCTCAGCAAGCTCCCATCTAGTTTTTGCTAGTTTTCACTTGGCAAACAAACAATAATAACTAGATGTTCATTTTTCAGGAGGAAAATAATACGGGACTTCCGCCAGTTCCTTTTCACCAGCATCCTTTTCACCGCCTTTAACCATTATACCAGCACAGCACAAGAACCCAATCGAATAAAATCAACATTGTTAAATTTAGCCTTCAAAAAGTGATTTTTCGAGCGGTCTATTTGGAAGGATTCGGGGGGGTTGGTGCCCCCAGACTACGTAAAAAATTGTCTCTTAAACATCTACCGATATCCCAAAATACTAGCGCCCTAGCTCAAGCCATTCAAAATAATTGATTTTTGGGGGTCATTTGGGAAGGTTCAGAAGGGGTGGTAACCACAAACTAAATCAAAATTTTTGTCTCTGAAATATCGACTAATATCAATAAAAACTAGAGCCTTAGCTTAGCCGCTCAACAAACTGTTAGACAAACTGATCATTCAATCACGCTTTTTTAAGGAATTTTACCGCATGATTTTAAAAGACTTTTGTAATTACGAAAGGAACTGTAGCCAGGGGCCACAAAACAAACGCCATATACTATGGTCTTCGGAAAAACTTCAACATTCGTGTTTCGGAAGTCATTCGGGTTTCAAATTTTTATTCGGAATAGATTTTAACGAACATTTTTTGAAAGTCTGAAATAATTTTTCTTCGTAAAATTATAACTTTATTTTCTTCGTGATCGACTTTTCCTTGAAAAAAAAAACATGTAACAACTAAAAAATCGAAAATAACGGACGCGTTGCGTTCATCGGGATAGTTATTCATAACCACTTCGTACTACCGATGAGTTTATTTATTGATTTTGACGTTTCGCTTCCCAAACCAGGAAGCTTCTTCAGAACAATTTTCGGCAGTGCTGCCTTTGCAGTTACAAAAAGATAAATGAGAAAAAATAATAACAGCAGAAGATAGGTAACAGTAAAAACATACGAACATCACAATAGTTGTACTATTATACTCAAAAACATTAAAGTGATGGAAGTGGTTAATGAATAACTATGAAGTGGTTATGAATATGATTTGGTTATAATATGAAGTGGTTATAACTATGAAGTGGTTATAATTATAAAAACTATGAAGTGGTTATGAATACGAAGTGGTTATGAATAACTAAAAAATCTTCGGATTCGGATATCCATTATTTAATTTCCAAAGCAAAGCTGTTGCCTCAAAAATCTTCGGAAAAAGTTCTGGAATGAATTTCGAAAAAAAAAATCGTTTTCATGTTCCTAAAAGCAATTTGATTAACTCTTACGTTAAAACGCGAATAAAAATTGTCATTAAATACGTAACAATCATTACATAATTGAATATTGTTGGAAATAAACAACAAGTAATTGTCACCTCTTCCGCTTTGTGCACGAGTTACATTTTGGTTAAAATGGTTAAACTTGAATTTGGCTGTTTCAAAATTTTTGTCACGTTATTTATGCAAATTGAATCAAAAATGAGTCGCAGATTTAACTCAAGAAGTAGATCTTGTGAGCTTAAGGCGAATTTACACAGTATTCGATTTTCGTCCGTTTTTTAGGTTTATGCTTGTCCTTGAAAAAGTGTGCGCTCTTTCTTCCGCATTTTTATAAGCCCTTTTTCGCACTAAGTATAGACTGCTTCATATTGATAAAAATTCTGTTCAAAAAGCGATATTTCAAAATAGATCTGTACACCTTTACAAAAAACGTTTCGGAAAACGCGGATATGAACATACAAAAATGCGGACGAAAAAAGCATAGTTTTTCATGGAGAAGAAAAAACGTACCAACGCCAACGAAATCCGGATTCTGTGTAAATCCACCTTAGTTAGTCAGAATTATCACTATCTACCATCTTCGCTTTCCGCCTACAAGACGAAAGACATGGTGAATCAAAAATGGAATTAGATTGCTGATTCCATCTATTGTACAGACAACAATTCATTTTCGGTAGCAAAAAATTAAACTGCATTGGTTCGGTTTAAAGACTATATGCCTGCTATCAGCGACGGGCGGTGATTCATGCAACGTGGTAAATTAAGCAAATTCTTGCTTAGTTTCGCCCTCTAATAAACTATAAGGTTTTCATTAGACTTACCATACATCCCGGTTTTAGGGCCATGTCCAGGTCGATTGGTCGAAATGTCCCGGTTTTTTGTTTCTTTGTGATTGTCACTCGATAATTCGCAAAAAAAAGTGGGTCGCTGGCTTTTTTTTTGGAGATCAGCTGAAAAATCACGCAAAAACGACACGAAGACTTAGTGTTTTTGGTTTGGACAACTTATACAACTGTCTCGGTTCTCTGTCTGAAAAATATGGTAAGTCTAGTTTTTGTCATTCTAAAATTTTTCTCCTCATTCATAAATTCATACAACAAAGTCATGGTGAATCAAGCAAGAATGTGTAGTACGCTCTTTTTCTTTTATTACCTACCAATAACCACCGAAACAGCTGTAATAGCCAGCAAAAAAAAATCTTCGAAAAGTCTTACAAGTGGTCTAGAGTATTCGTGAATTTACCAACGATTAGGGCTAATTCACGAACATTTTGAGCCATTTTCAGTTTTGTTTTGTTTTCCGAAGAAAATAAATGTTTGTACGAACCAAAAATGTTAGTAAGGAACAAAAAAATTTTTGGCCGAACACCAAAACTTTCGGAAAAAATTTCGAAATCTTTGTAAAAATTTTTAACAAAAAAATTCTCGGCCAAAAAAATTTTTCATTCGTGAAATATTTACGATTATTCGAAAAAAAAAGAAAATCTTCGAAACGAAGATTCGGAAAGTTTACTCGTAATGAAGACTATAGTATGCCAATTTCACGAACACGAACGTTTGTGTTTTTGCGAAGGCCATGGTACGTTGCCCCAGAACGGTTAAGGTAGGGATGAAACCGTCTTAGAAGAGCTAAAGTTGTATGATTGAGCTGGCAGATTTGCAGACCGAATTGAGAAAGCTCTAAGGAACTTTCTTTTGCCAAAGATTCCGTCTCGCTGGCCGCAAGTGAACACTTTTTTTAGTTCAATGTTGGCCAGCTTTCCAACCGTGTCGAAGAACCAGCATAATAAAAGCTATAACTTTATTTTATAGTGATGCTTGGATCACGAAAAAGATCCAGCGTTTCCTTGCTACAGCGCCTTTAAAAAAAAAACTGAAGCCTTAGATTAAGCCGCTCTAAAAATTGATTTTTGTGAAGTTTATTTAAATTTCGGGACGGGGGGTGGTACCCAGGGCCTGCGAGAGGGGGGTTCAGGGGGTACATCGTACCCGAGCCAAGGGGGGCCCGGAAGAGTTCCGGTTTCCGCGTTAAGTTTTGGTATCGCACCATAACACCGTAATCGAACTTGCCAACAGCAAAAATATCAGTCAGCCCATTCAGTGCTGGTAATTCGTCGCTATTTTGCTACATAGCCTTTAGGGCATTTAATAGTGGCCGATTTGATTAAAAAAAGAGGAAAATGTATCAAAAGCCATACACTTGCACCGAAATTAACGTTTTGCTACATTTCTCTGATGTGAGAGCCCTAATTCTACGGTATAACAATGTACAATCCAATTCAAAAAAATTTGCAATAATTTTTATTAATTAATCCAAAAAAAATTGATTCCAAAATACACTGAATTAGCTATGGTGCGTGAGTTTTGTCCCACTCTGTAGATTAATTAGGGTGATTAAAAAAAAACTTTTTTTTGATGTTTTTCTTCAAGGGACTTAAAATGTGTGTTTTGGTGCAAAAATAACCCATGTAAACTTTTTTTGACTATAATTAATAATTAGGGTTCACGCACCCTCCACATTCTAAGCGTGCCCCCTAAATCACAAATTGCCATATCTCCTTAACCACTTGAGATAGAAACTTCAAATAAAAACCAAAAGATGTAGAAGATATGATTTCCCATAGGTGTTTAACACATTTTCTTATGCTATCTAACCAAATTTTCAAGATAAAAAAAAACTGTTTTTGTTTACAATTTTAGATATCAACTTTCAACTAAAACTTTGAACAAAAACAGTTTTTTTAAGTTATCTTGAAAATTTGATCAGATAGCATAATAAAACGTATTAAACACTAATGAGGAATCATATCTTCTGCATGTTTTTGTTTTTATTTGAAGTGTCTATCTCAAGTGGTTAATGAGATATGGCAATTTCGTGATTTAAAGGGCACGTTTGGAATAGGAGGGAGTGCGCTACCCCTAAATGCTAATTAAAGTCAAAAAAATTTACATGGGTTACTTTTGCATCAAAACACACCTTTTAAGCCCCTTGGAGAAAAACATATCGGAAAAAAGGTTTCTTTAAACCACCTAGTGTGCACTGTCATGGACGGCACGGTTAAGCTGGTTCTAAGTCCTCTAATCATTTACAGTAGTATGCTGTAAAAATCATTAGGTTTAAAGTTAATTGTAACTGGAAACATCAAAAGCTTTTGATTTTGAACAAGTTATCGGCTTTAATATTTTTCTCAAACAACTTCAAGCTACTATCTTCTTTTGTCGGCAGCGTGGCCGAATGGGTAAAGGCGTCGTTGTTACGACGACCCTAATCGAATGATCTGGGTTCAACCAGCACCCTAGTCACGTTGTTGCGTCCTTGGATAAGACGCTTTACGATGATTATCTCTGCTAGGTGGCTTCGAACAAGCAGCAAATTCAGTGGACAAGAATTCGAAGAAATCCACATGAAAATTGGATCATCGGAAACTCCTAAGCAGGTGCGGATTTCCCCAATCACGAAGTAGTCCTGGTAATGAAAAGTGTGCGGAACGTCCAACAAATTAGCGTCTGACACTGTCCAGTGACAGGAGGATAAATAATAAATATGCGCTACAACAACAACTAGTATACACGTGATGAAGAACAGCTCACAATTTAACATACCGAACTTTTCTTCTTCGCATTACGTCATCTTTTTCAAGTAACTGCATTTAACCAGCTAACAGTAGCGATTGTAATGTATAGATCTAAAGACTGGGAAGGTCGAAAGCTTGTCAGTATGTTACAAAACAAACCAGTTCGAAGCGAATGTAAGGCTTTCAAATATAATGCGACTAGTTTCTAACTAAAATATGTTTTAGCTTAGTTAAAATATTCCACAACTAAATCTGATAATACGCGTTTATTCTTGAAAATACTCACTCATTAAAACTCTTAAGCATTACAAAAGGGCATGGGGGCGTCTAAAATATGGGACACCGGGTGGTAAACACCAGACTTAATAAAACTCTGCAAAGATAAGATGTGTAAGGCTTCTGCTTGACCATCTTGACCAGCAAGCATTTCTAATGTGTACTCAGCAGGAAGAGATGTGCCATTTACCGGGTCTTTCGGCGAGTCTGGTATTTTGCTGTTTCCTCGAACCTGTGCAACTAAGATCTGCTGGTTAAGGAGACAAACTTGTTTGTAGAATTCCTTTAAAATTTCAAGGGTGAAATCCTTCAAATGTTTCACTTCTTGAACTAACCTGTCAAAGTTGCAATCATCTAGAAGAATTTCGTCCCAGTTTCGATTAACTTCTTCAACTAATTGGCTATCGTCGTTCGTTTTTAAAGTGATCAAACTATTGAGTTGAGCTTCAAAGTCCTCTACACTCATGTTATTGAGGACTTCTTCAAAGTCAACCGTGATAAAGCGAAATATCTCCTCAGCAACATGCTCCACTGAAAACTTGCTGTTTTGCGTCTGCACATTAACTGAAAGCCCTATTATACCTGAAGTGTTATGGTCCATAGCGTACACAGAGTAGCCAAGTTGCTTCTTAGTGCGTAGAATATCAAAGCAGGGTTCTTCCATGCATATGCTCAATAACTGCATAAGTGAACTCTCGCGTACACTTGCACCTCCAAACTGAATGTACACAGTGATCATTGAGTTATCATCCTGCATATTGAGAGAACGTACTTTAAGAAAGGTCTTCTGAGGATTCAGTTTTAAGATTCGCTCCGGAGTGGGTTCAGAACGATGAAGAAAATCGCACATTAAAACATCTGCACTTCTCTCGAAAACCTGAACTGCTTGCTTTTCATTATAGTTACCTTGAACCAAGCAATCAAGGTGAAAGCTTGAACGAAAGTAAACCAAAAACTCTGAAAAGCCTTCATTAGTCAACTTGTTAGAAGCTGCATACTTATCCACTAGTGGAGAACGAAGCTGCTCCAGAACTGACAGCCGCAAGTCTTTACATAATTTCTTTGGGTTTATAAGTAGATTATGGTAGCTTCGTCGGAGTTCTAGTTTCTCTTCTTCAAAAACTTGATTGCTGCAACTCAATTCAACAAAATGCTGCAAGATTGTAACAAGCAGAAAGACAAGCTTATCGCTGTAGCCAGAAACCTGAAAATACAATTTAGTTAAAAGCTATTTGAAATCGTGATTCTTTAACTAAAGAACACGCAATTACTCAAAACCTCTCATATTATAGGTTTAATATATTAAATACGATAAATATCTGTTATAGTCTCTCCTTGCAAAAATAACAGTAGTCCTAAAATATTCATTCAAGTTAAATACAAATTTCTCTTCACGAAAATACTATTAAACACACTTAGCTACTTAAAGGAGGCCTTCATTTGAAATAGGCTATTATTTAAATAATCCGGAATATTTTTCTGAACACGTTATCGAAAGTTCCGTCCAAAAATTCCTCACCGTTCTTGAGATATCCTCTAAAATCCGCTAATACGTGACGTCACTTGCCCGAGTTAGAATGGGCTGTGTAAGGCATAGAGTAGGTAGGCAACAGTTTTGAATGTTTATCCTTGTCTAAATTAAGTGAATTATACCCTATTTTATTCAAAACTGTCTACTCTATACCTTACACAGCCCATACAAACTCAGCCAAACTCGGGCAAGTGACGTCACGGATTAGCGGAGTATTAGCGGATTTTAAAGGATATCTCAAGAACGGTGAGGAATTTCTGGACGGAACTTTCGATAACGTGTTCAGAAAAATATTCCGGATTATTTAAATAACAGCCTATTTCAAATGAAGGCCTCCTTTAAATTCAAATATGAAATTCAAACATAATTGTTTTCGACATGCAATGCAATAGAATCAAGCAATCATAAACCATCAACTCTTCCAAATTGTAATAATTTTACCTGATAATCATTGAAAGACACTAATCACTGTAAACAGTATAAAATCCAACAAAATATCCAACTAAAATACGCGCATAATGCAAAGCTCTACCTTAATGACAAGTCCTCCTTTGGGACTAGTAGAAACGGAGTGTAGAAGCGATGCTGCATCTGCATGGTAGACATCTTCAGCCATCTCGCGTTTAAGTATATTGATCATCAAGTCGAGGTATGCGGAGTTTCCAGGAGAAAGAACAGCAAAAGAGTTAATCAAATGCATTCGAATGAATGCTTTCGGTAAACCAAACATCGTGTCTTGTCTAAACCACAATAAACAAGACGGGTATTTGGTAGGTAGAGAATGAATCTTGGCGGCCGAGTCAGTGAGACCGCTGTCGTCCACCAAGCCAAAATCACTAGCAATGTAAGGGTTTGGTGTTGGAAAACTGAGATCAGGGTGAACCACGATAGCATTACTCCATTTCTTAACCCATTCTTGGTCGATTGAAATCACGGAATATATCGTCCCAAACCACTCTTCTTTCTATAAAATTGATTTCAAAATAAAACATAACAAATCTTACCAAAAAAATATTCAGATACAATACATGCATGATCTTTGATGGATAAAGCCTACAAACCCACGGTCTAGAACGTTTATGAGCTCGTAAATACGTGAAAAATCGTCTGTCGTCTAATAATTCCGGTGCATTATCGGCCGCGCATATAATTGTTCCGCGGATGACAGTAGTAGACCAGAATTCAAAACCTTTCCAACGGAAAGCCAAGATATGTATTGTCTGGTTATGAAAAAAGTATTGTTGAAACCAAAACAGAAACTAAATATAATTTTGGAATCTATCAGTATATACTATGAATCAATATCAAAGAAATTTAAAAAACAATTTTAACGTAAATATGCTTGACAACAGAGCAATGAAAGTATTCAGTATCAGGTTTGGTATTACAGGTATCTCAGACAAAAAAGCGCGTGTACCTGGTTTTGCACTTCAACGTTAGCAAATGGAACCTTGTTGAGGTACAAGATTAAACAATGCTGGGGAAGCAAAGCGTCGAGAACGTTTTGAAGCACCTTCACGTTATATTCCACAAGCAGATGATCGCCTGAAAATAACCCACGTCTAAAATCTGCTAACATCGTCTCAAACCATGGCAACATTAGTTAACAGAAAGTTTACTTTCAATATGCTCACTGCAAACGCTAAACGAAAGAAATCGCAGCGCATAGTACAGTATACTAAAATCACTTACAGATCTCATACCTGAAATGACTTCTTCTGGGGGAAAAAGTGGTATATTTTCGCACAGATCTTCAACATACGATAATGGAATATCTTCTTCCGCATACGCAAAATCAATCTCTTCAATTTGTTGAATTTCTTCGAAGATACGTTTCATCGGTCCAGCTGTTCTTAACATCTGAACATACTGGAATACAAAATCAATAACCTTTTCATATTCTGCAACACCTTTATCAGTGAGAGATATTTGGACCATGAAAATTGAGTACAGTGAACAGTCAGTGAAACCGGAGGTACTACACTCTGCACACACAGAAAGAGCAAGATGCTCTTTCTTCAGCAGAGACAACAAACTACCAGATCCCTCGTGGCCCACCAACCATGACAAGTAATGCATCGGTTTAGTTCTGAAATGTTTTTGTTGTGGAGGGAAAAACCACCTCAAGCGCAGCTCTTGAACTTGCTCAATGGGGATAATGTGGCATAATTGAAATGGAGAAATCATACAGCCATCTGGAAATGGAACGTCTGCTTCAAAATGCGGTAGGACTCCTTCGGCATTATTGGGAACATCCTTAAATATATCTTCTACATAAACCTGCATAGTATCAAGATCGTCGACTGACTGTACAACAAGGGACATGTTTTTGGCATTGTAATACCTTCTGTGAAATTCTTGCAATGCGTTGTAAACTTTAATGCCTTTCTGGGCAGGCCAGGTTTTAAGCGACTTTTTATTTCCCCATAAAAATTTACCGATTGGATGGCCAGCTTTTGAAAAAATTCCGATTAACTGTTCACCTCGCGCATCATCGTCAACCAATGCCATTTCGAACTCAGAATCAACTGCTTGTACTTCGCGATTGATGCTGTTCTTCTTCATCAATGGAGAAATGAAAAACTGGGACCATATTTTTAGGGCTTCTTTAAGCTGCAAAGGGTTAATTTCAAACTTAAATATTGTTCGTTCGCAATCAGTAAACGCATTGTCATCACCACCATGCCGTTTAATAAACATGTCAAAATGATTTTCGTTCGGGTATGGAGCACTTCCCATAAACACCATATGTTCTAAAAAGTGAGCAAGGCCAGGAATTTCATCAGGGTCAGAAAACGAACCAACTCCAACACAAAGAGCAGCAGCAGCCTGCTTTCGTTTTGATGCTTTTTCTGTTGCTCTCACACTCTCGTCGTCATCGCTTTCAGCAACTTCTCCATCTGAAAACATAATAATAAGTCTAAGTCATTGCATAGGAAATAGATAACAGTACTTGCATTAGAGGATTTACAGCTATTATTCTACCCAACTAATAAAACTAGTGAAAACCAAAAATTCCAATAAAAATCAATATAAAACCGTTGCCAGTAAAGAACTTCAATTAACTACAAAAGGCATATTCTATTTCACCTTCAAGAGAAGTGGAGCAGTCTGAAAGTCAGCCTTTGAAGATTTGAACTACACCGAAAAGATCAACAACTACTACAGCAAATTTATCAATAAAGTATAAAAATTGCTACTCCTTTAACGCAAAATACACTGAAGAAAAATCAAAATCAATTGAGACATAAAAAATGGTTCTCTGGAAACATACCTGCACCCAATGCAGAAGCACATATTGATTTTCTACAAGGAGTGCTATTAAGGAAGGGTAATAATACTTTGTTTAAGAATGCAAATGTGCTGAAACATTTAGTGCAGAAACCTACGTACAAAAACAATGCAATAACACTCATGCAAGCAAAATTATTAATGCAATTACTGTACCCCTAAGTTGTTTGATTTTGCCTAACATGCTGCGAGTAGAAAATGTCATTAGTCATTACGGTCTTGTGCTATAATTGCATGTAATTAATAAACAGGTAAATTAAACTGCATGTTGCAATTTAAGCCAGGGGGTTATCAAAGTGGATGGCAACATTAAACTCTTTGGGTCAAAAGACATTTTGACAAATCAATCAGAGATCAAAATCACGAAGTCATTACTAAAACTTTAACTAAAATAAAGAAAACAAAAATTTACACCAAAAATCTACTTGTTAGAAACGATAATTTAAGTTGAGACCTTGAACTTATTGGAGCTTCTCGTGCCGGCGTAGGACCGATGTTTGTACTCGGCCATTTCAATAGATGAGCAGCGAAACTTATTTCATTGTAACTAAAAAACGGTTGAACCAAGAAAGTTGAATTTTGGATACAACATGTCAATAAATAAAAGCGTCATGTATGCCAATTTTGGGAATTCCAGGTCACGTGATCGTGATTTAAGAACCTTAAAACTGAGAAAAAAAAAGGCAATTTTTTGATTGAAAATTTATTAATTCGTTTATAACTTGAAAACAGCTGGGCATGGAATGCTGAAACTTGAGCACAACATGGGTGCAAATAGATGCTTTACGCACCAAGTTTGGGGGTACCAGGTGAAATGACCGGAATTTTGGAAGCCGAAAATCGGCAAAAAGTAGACAGATTTGAACTGGTATATCTTGGTAAGTACCGATATGGATGAAAAAAGGCTTGTGGTTTTGAAAACAATATCAACCATCTGGTTGTGTTCCAGGTTTAACCTGGCTTGGACGCTATTTTTTTTTTTGGTTATTCTTCCGAGACGATCTACTTTTAAACAGCTAAACGCACAAACTTTAAACTTCGAGCGATTGTAGATGAAAAGATGGACTAGTTAGTTCGGGTCAAAAATCGGGGGTGCCACAATGGGGGAATCCCCTCGAACGCGCCGTCTACAACTTTTAAGCACGAGACAAATTATGCACTGCCAATTATGCGCTGGAACTGTTATGCACTGCGACTATTACGTGCTATTCAAAAAAAAATTTACGAAATTAAACAAAAATCTTTTTTCCATTAAGTTTTTTTTTCAAAAACTATTTTTTAAATTTTTTTCAAAAATTTGATTTCCTTTATATATTGTATTTTTTCAAAAAAAGTTTTTTGCCACTGCATGTTCGCATAGTTTTATTTTCTAAGCCAGACGTATGCAATGTGCAGCCCGCGTAGCAAAATTCTGTGGGGCACGAGTTGTTTTTGTAGTTGTGGTACACGCAGTACGCAGCGTGGCGATTCATGGTTATTTTAAGTCTACCTGTACCAAGCAATACGCTACAAAGTTTTTCAGTAGCTGAAGATTGATCTACCAGATTCCTTTTTATGATCGTTACACGTTGTTGTAAACATAGCAAAAACAATGTTTAAATGGATGTTTCTAAGTTTAATTCAACCTGCACTACAAACTTAATTCAAAAATAAAACAATAATTTGAAGTAGTATACAAACCTGCATAACTTCAAAAGTTCTTTATGCAATTTTGAAGAAGTTAACTGCAAGAATTTAACATTATTTTTGCTGATGTTATTTACAAAAAGGTGTAACGATTAAACTTAAAAATATCCATTTATTTATTTGCAACAAGGTGTTACAATCATAAATGGGAATCTACATAGAGACGAACCCTAGCTCCTGAAAAACTTAGCACTTTATTGTTGGGTACAGACAGACTTAAACTAACCATGAAACCTCAAACGGCTTGCTGCATGTGCCAAGATTAGAAAATATGTCTGGCTTACAAAAAAAAAACTTTGCGAACATGCAGTGAAAAAATACAAAGTATTTGAAGAAAATGTTTGTAAATTGGTTTAAAAAATTTCTTGCTCAGGCGCAGAAAAGTCCCGGCGCTTAATAGTTTCAATGCTTAATAGTCTCGACAGATATAATAGTTCCAGTGCTTAATCGGCAGCGCCTAATCCTGCCATGCCTAATCGTCACGATCTGCATTTCAGTGTTTGTAGGTGAACATTACAACTGACGCTACTGCGTTGCACTTCAAATACATAAAAGACAAGCCAAACATAAAATTATTGTTGAATGTGGAAATCATCTCACAGCTATCTGTAGATCTTACAATTTTGCATAATTACAATGTGCTTGTAAAGCTTTTATGTCTTTTGGTCTCAACAGGGTTTTCTAAGAATAACATATGATTATGATGTCAGGCTACCTCAGATCTCAAAATCTTTCTTAACCTGAAACTTCCACTTACTGTCTTATTGGTACCTGAACAAAATACAAGGGTGTTTAACTCTGTGTTAAAAAAAATCTCAAAAAATAAGCTTACCAACATCATGACCCTACTGCAATTCTTGAAACTTACCAGTTTAATTGTAATTACATTTTATTCACCAAGCTGCTCTGATCAGGAGACAGCAAAGAGCCCTTTCAGTCTTCGAGTCAAGCTACCACCTACCACCTGTCTACCACAGATGGTGTAGGCTTCACACTATCTCTTTAATTGCTGAGTGTCATGCAGGAAAGCTGTGAATACAACTTTTACAGTCTTTGGTTTAAGCCAACCGGGAATCAAACCTAAGTATATTGTTTCCGAAGCAGATGCTGCATCCACTCAACCACTGATCGATAATGAAAGAAGGGAAAAAATTTCATGCTTTCCTCTTAGAAGCCAAATTTTGGCCATCTTGTTTCGAGCTGATTGCGGAATAAATCAGTTTAGTAAATTTTTCCTATTTCAAGTCTTACTAAAAGCACAGTACCAGGCAGAGGATTCCAGAAACTAAGTGAGTGCTGAAGGTATAGGTAAATAAATTAGTGGAACTGCTGTTTGAACTTAGGGAGGTTGCATGTTTTATCAGAACGTTTTGCTAGCAAAGTATTTGGAATCGAGACAAAAGCTTTAGTGCTTTAGGCGAAGTTGCCAGGCCCATTGCTTGCTACTGATAAACCTATCTGAAGAAACGATCGCATATTGCAGGTTAAAGCAGTGGTTCTCTTAAAGTAACCTAAACTTATTGAAATAATCAAATGTATGAAATTTTGCTACTCATATATATTCTGATTAAGCTTACCATGTTTTTGAGACTGAAAAACGAGGCAGCCGTAGACAACCAAAATATATCTCGAAACAATTTGCAGAAAGCGAGGTGAAGACCAAAAAAAAGGTCTTCACTTCAGGACCACGCAAATTTCTGCGAGTTTGATTAGACTCGTGTTTTACAAAAGTTTGTATATCACAGGTTAAAAGGTGAAGACCAAAAAAAGGTCTTCACTTCAGGAATCCACAAATTTTCACGGGTTTGGTCTATCATATTTCATTACTGCTTTCTGCAAATTTCACTCTTTGTAGATGTCTCCGAAAAAAAAACAAGCAATCCAAAAAAATTTTTAGACGACCCAAGTTTGGGTTGCGACCCATGGGGTTAAAGCATTGCAGCTGACTAAATCTTAGCCTAAGGTTTCGGTTTTTAGACAGCCAGTAAGTTTTATGCAATTACAACGCAATTAGTTTAGACCTAGGGGTCAGAAGGCCAGTTAGTTTTTCACGTATTGCAATAGTAAACTTTCAATGCAAAGCATTTTAGATATTTCAAGATTTAGCAACTTTGAGTCTCCAAAAACAAGTTTTGTTTACAACATGTTTAAAATTCTTAAAATGTTTGTTTAAAATATGTCAAAATGATGCTTGTTTAAAACAAAAGTCAAGCCAAAAGCCTAATCTTACATTTTTCATATAGTTTCCTATAGTTATCAGCATGTACCTACAAAGCAATTGCCTAGCCAGAAGCTTTAGTCAGTCATTTGGAAGGGTTGTGATGCACTTCCATTCAGTTCGGCAATGCTTGGAAAGCGTTTCTCCTTCATCTAAGAGGAACAAGAATTGCAATTATCTTATGATTTCTTGGCCAAAGATAATCAAAACTGCTAAAAAATTGCTAAATTTGTTTCAGCATAGTTTCACAGTAAAATTTTTGAACTAAAAATGTCCTGAATATCCTTTTAAGTCAAATTAAATCCAAATAAACGAAGTTGTATTGTACTTAAAATCAAAAAGTTTTTCTTGGTACAGACCATAGGTGGGCAAGTTAATGCAAAACTTTAGCTTTGTTAACCACTAGTCCGTTAACAAACTTCATACCTCCACTAAAGTTAATTCATTATTTTCAGCTTTAATTAACGAAAGTTAATCAAGTACACTGGTGCAGCCAAGGGAAGGGATTAGGGGGACCAGTGCCCCACCCCCCTTTTGAAAGTGGTACACAATTTCACAATGATCATTTTAAAATAAAAATCTTAAAAAAATTTAAAGAGCTTAACTCTAAACACCTACAAAATCCGAATGAGCTACTGCTAGTAATCATTATCAGTGCTGGTATTCAATGAAAGCGTTTGAACATTGACTGATGAAACAAAATATTTTTGTAGCCCGTGATGCGTTGTCATGGGACAACAATGTCTTTCAAGCATGCCGTTTTGGGATGACGCATGTTGCTTTTTAATTGAGTGAGCCGTATGTATTATGTAAGAAAGAATGGAACGCTGACGCATTTTCCCATGGTTAATGCTCAGATCCATATTTCCTATCAACGATTATAAACTTTAAAGTCATTAATTTGTACCGGGCCATATTAAGGGGGCCCTTGATTTATTTTCACTTTAATTGATATCTTTTTAAAAGTGCGAAAATTTTCACTGGCGCACCTGCGGTAATAGCTAAGAGACGTTGGAACATTCTTTTGCAACATGCCTAAGCATTTATGTAGAAAAGTTTTTTTATTTCATGCTCAATCTGCTAATCTTCATGTTAATGCAGGTTTTTATAAGCTTCCTATCAATGTTTGGTGGTGCTAATTTCCACATAATTTTAGATATTTTGGAAACAAAAATAAAACAAAGAAACTTTACAATTTAGCAGAAAAACATTATTATTTTGGTGCAAAATCGGAAAGATCGTCCAGTGGCAGAGGGCTTTGTTCACACACCCTCGTTATTTTGCCACTAGATCTAGGCCTATGCTTGTTGCTGTTGTAAGTGCATGTTTATTCTTCTGTTACCCAGACAGCAGCATGTGCTAACTGTTGAACAATCTACACACTTCTCATTACAATAAGTACTTCGTGCTTTGAGGAATCCGCACCTGCTTAGGATTTTCCAGTGTTCCAATGTTTCGTTCTTCCTGTGGATTTCTACAAATACTTGTTCACTGAATTTGCAGCTTATTCAAAGCCACTAAGCAGAGAAGTCAATCATCATAAAGCGTTTTATCTAAGGATGCAACAACATGACCAGGGTACAAAATTGCTGTGGTCAGTTGTCGTAGACCCAGAAAACTTTGTCAAGAAACTTTTATGACGTGGTTTTATGACAACCTAATCGCATGATCTGCGTTCAACCCACAGTCCGATACCCTGGTCATTTTGTTGCATCCTTAAGTAAGACGCTTTACCACGATTAACTTCTCTGCTTGGTGACTTCGAATAAGCAGCAAATTCAGGTCCACAACAACTGACCGTGAACAAACTGACCACGAACAGACTGACCCCAATTGATTGAGAAGAGTAGTCATAGAAATATTTTACTGTTTCCAGAGCCATCTTGCCCAAATCCTCACTTTGTGACGAAATCACTTTGTGACAAAATCACTTTGTGATGAAATCACTTTGTGACGAGATCAGTGGTAACCATTAGTTCGAGGGGTTGTTCGCAGTCAGTTGACTTAGCTTAAAGTTTTCTCGCTTTGCAAATTGATACGAATCAGCAACGCCATTTTACTTCAGTAAAATATGTTGGGGGCCCCCTAGCTACTTTGTACCCCATCAAGCCCTTTAATTCCTTAACAATAACACGGACACAAGGTTTTGACTTCGTATTGACAAACTACAATATAACGCATTTCTTTTGTCTGTTTGAAAAAAGCAAGCAGTGTGTGGCGGCAACATAAATAATGCGATATAGCTTTTTGTTTTTTTTTTACTTCTAATTTTTGGGCAGAGGCTGGTTGTTTTTGCAAATTGTCTGCCTCATTTATTCTCAATTCATTACAAACCTTACTGTGCCAGTCTGCTATGTGGTAGTGACAACCTACGATTCTTGTATCGTTTGCCTGAAGAACATGAGGTTTTTGCTTCTGCTACTGCATGGTGAAGCCACTTCAATTGTATTTTTTTGATGAGCCTGCTGCATAAACAAGAATACAACTGCCGCCAGTTATCGCGAGGACTTTGTAATTAATTTTTTAACAATTTGCATAAATTAAAACTGTTGGATTTACATATACTACAATCGTAGGAAAAATTTTTTGTCACCCCCTTTTTTTATTTCTGGCTGCACCTGTGATCAAGCTGGATAATTTGTTAATGTTTTAAGAGTGATTTACATTTCTTTTTACTCACTCATTTCTAGAACACATAATGACACTGTTGAGCTGATTGTAAAGAAAATTTTATTGCTATGGTAGTCTTTTTGTGTTTCAGAAGTTACATTTTACAATCTAATCTAATTTCAAGATAAAAATAAGTTCAAATGCACTAACGAATCTTTGATCAAAAAATCTTTGGAAAGTGCGAACAGTGATAATTAATACACCTATGAGGCTGCAGCTTATTATTTGCCACAAAAAAGAGCTCCTTTCTTGGCTTTTTCTTCGATCAAACTTGTGCTAATACTCAGCAAGTGTTACCAGTGCAAAGTGGTTTGTACCGGTATGATGAATGAGCAGTGCAAGAAATTAATGATGAAAACCTCAACATAAGTAAACAAAACTTAACGGAAGTTAATTCAGTCTGTTAACATAAAAAACTTTTTGACAAGTTAATGAAAAAGTTTACTTCGTTACTAACAAATTAATGAATTTGTGCAGACCATTTCAAAACACAAACTAATTTGCTGCAGCTTACCACTCGAGAAGTCCACTGATTCATTATCATCACCATCAAGAGTAGCATCACTTATCAGCAAAGCTTGAAGCCCATTGCCCAGTTTCAAATGTCGGTATTGCTTTTCATCACTTTGTGATTTAATTGGCTCAGGTAAGATTATTGTGTCCATAATTAAAGATTCAAATCTTGGTTATATTCTTAGTTTTAATTATAATGCCAAGTGCCTATCATACCTAGGTAAGCAAAAAGCTTAGTATTACAAAACATGTTAATACAACCGTGCGAAACTGCTACCAGTATTTTAATAGATCCAAATGACAATCTGATAATAATCCAATTTTTGATATTATTCTAATTTATGAACTGCAATTCAATCCTCTACAAGGTTTTCTAATTTGCAATCATATTCAATGTATAATAATTGAAATATTCTACCAATTCATCTTTCGCTAACAAGCTACAGCCAAACTTTGGAGAGAGCAACAGAATTCAAGACATCCAAAGCCCAGTTCACTCCACCAGTCCATTAGCATTAGATCAGAGATATTGATAGGCTAACAGCACTGGGTCCACGACTTTATAGAGCGGACCTTTTCGACACCAATTTGGTGTTTTTTGACAAACCCTAACCCTAAATAGCTCAACTGTCAAAGAGCACCAAATTGGCAACAAAAGGATGTGTGCTGAAAAAGTCCAGCAACGAAATAGGTGACGCCGAAAAGGTATGCGCCGAAATGGAATGTTTAGTTTTCAAACTTATTCAAGTCTAGGCATATCAATGATGTGTAGAAGTTATAGCAGTCAGTAACAAACCAATTTACTTCAGTAAACGTTTTCCACTAGCGCAATGCAAGAGCTTTAAAACAAAAAGAACATGAGCCTCTAACTTAAAAATGTAATACAGTCAGCAGGGCTGCAAACTCGATCAATTTTTATTCGAGTTCCGCCAATTTTAACAAGTATGAGTTCTCAAATTCAATTTTTTTTGAGTTCAAGTTTGGCAAAAATATTTTCGAGTTCAAGTTCCAACTGACAAAAATACTAAGTCTATTTGTACTTAATTGCTTTCTTATTGTACACATACATGCTGTTTTTTTAGATAGCCACAGCATAAACAAGTGAACAACAATCTCAACTTACATAACATTGACATGAGCAACAGAACATATTTCTTTCTGAAAATTTTCAATCTTTAAAATTCTTTTTAATGAACTTGAACAGTTATATATTAGTTCAAGTTTGAGTTCAGAAAAATTATTTTTGTCGAGTTTAGCAAAACAGCCAAAATTTTTTTGAGTTCACAGTTGTTGAAGTCGTAGCCTTTTTTGCTCAGTTTTCTCTTAAAAAATGTTGACACATCTGAAACCTAACTTCAGCAAATTGAGCTTTCTAAAGCTTGTCCCTGAAATATAACAGTTGGGAGTCATTAACTATATGCCGTTCGCTTTTCTTTTTGGAAGCTCTGCAACCCGTGTATGAGAGCATAGCTCCCTCCTCTCATTCTGCACTCATTAAGGTTAGGACTAGATTTTCGGTAATAGCTTAAAAGGGCATTTAGGTTGGAATTTTTTTTGCTCAATTTTTCTTAAACAATTTTGACACATCTGAAGACCAATATCACCAAATTTGAGCTTTCTGCAAGTTTTCGCTCCTTATATACATAGGTGGGCAAGTTAATGCAAAACGCTAGCTTCGTTAACCACTAGTCCGTTAACAAACTTCACACCTCCGTTAACGTTAATCCATTATTTTCAGCTTTAATTAACGGAAGTTAATAAAGTCCGTTAATCCGTTTACATTTTGCGTGTAATTTACATTTCCTTTTATTCACTCGCTTCTAGAACACAAATTGACGCTGTTGAGCTGATTGTAAGGAAATATTTATTGCTCTGGTGGT
Source organism: Trididemnum nubilum (assembly GCA_963965965.1). NCBI lineage: Eukaryota > Metazoa > Chordata > Ascidiacea > Aplousobranchia > Didemnidae > Trididemnum > Trididemnum nubilum. The sequence goes on from OZ014485.1 coordinate 35,579,311, forward strand.
CTTTTTGTGTTTTGAAAGTTAGATTTTACAGTCTAATCTAATTTCAAGATAAAAACTAGTTCAAATGCACAACGAAGCTGCAAGATATTGACGATAAAAACCTTAACGGAAGTTAACAGAACTTAACGGAAGTTACTTTAGTCCGTTAACAGAACTTAACGGAAGTTAATTTAGTCCGTCAACATGAAAAAACTTTTTAACTGATTAACGAGTTAATGAAAAAGTTAGCTTCGTTATTAACGGATTAACGGACTTGTGCCCACCTATGCTTATATATATTAGATTTCCCCTTAGAAAGGCTTTTTTCCTTAAGAAATTTTACAAGGGTTGCCAATTACAAACAACATTTCGAAAATTGACGGCATGTTCATGATTCTCCATACCTGTAAATATTTGGGTGTCGTTAAGTAGAAGCCGTACGCTTTTTTTCGGAATCTCTGAGACTGTGTAGGAGCATGCGCGCGTCTCAAGCGTGCACTCATTAGGGTTGGGGCTAGATTTGGGAAATAGCTTACATTGGAGAGAAAGAAAGAGTGCACGCGCATTCATACATGAGTCACAGAGCTTCTGAAAAAAAGCGACGACTCATACTTAACAACACCCAAATATTCAGCGGCAAAGTTATTGTGAAACAAAGTACAGGTTTGGAACTGTACCAAGTAAAATTAGCTGCTTTTCATTAGACGTAAGCCAGCTTTCCTGAAGTTAATCTTCTGTCACAATACTGATAAAATGGCAACACTAAAGTAAGTTAAAAATGGATAATTTTGAATAGCAATATCTTGAAAACAGGAAGGCAAAGAAACTTAAAATTTGGTGAAAATGCATTTTAGGCATATTCCAATATTTTGGTCAAGAGTGAAAAACTTGACTTAAATGCCCTTTGAAGGTTAGGGTTAGATTTTGGGGAATGGATAAGATTGGAGCACTCATTATCAGTAGGCTACTTAAATTGTAGGGGGAACACGGGGGGATGCATCCCCCCATCGAGATTTAGCATCTTCCAATCGAGATTTGGGCGTCTTTCCGTCGAGAATTGGGTGCTGGATGCTCACACAAACAAGAGTCAGCCAGCACGAATAAATCCCAAATTCTTGCCGAATATGGGCCCAAGTTGCAGCGAAGATCTTTTTTTTTTTTGGTCTTCACCTAATTTCAAGGAAAAACACTTCAATTTCCGACAAAGATCTTTTTTTTGGTCTTCACTCAATTTGGGCAATGGAATTACATTAATTTCACTGAAGTACTTTCGTATGCCAAATGCCTTTCGTAAGGGCTGCAAAAGCATCTCCCCATGCAAAATTTTACAATTTACGTACTGCTCATCATCAATATCATTAGGGTTAGATTTTGGGAAATATCATAGCTTAGAATTAGACATTGACGAATTGCTTAGAATATACTGAAGAAAAAGCGCATGCTCAAACATGGGTTGCAGAGCTTCCAAAAAAAAGCGAATGGCTTATACCATACTTAACGACACCTGAAATGCACAATATTGGCCTAATTAATCACAGACATCTAATTAATCATGCTGACATAAGCTACACATGCTGGCACACAAGTCGACATCCTTCAAGATGTACTAGTAAGTAATTCTAACGGCTTGTTGTTGTGCATAACGGCTGGAGAAGTTGTTCGAATAATTGATAGCCTACAGTAAATATTTTCCATGCAGATCCCATAACACTGCTGACGTAACAAGTCTAGGCCTAGCCTAGTAGCCTACTCCTTTCCTGTACCGTACCAAGGTACAGTTGTACACTTATCACTACATGATCAGGTATTTTGCTAGGCTATTCTGTAGACTATTCAAATCAACCAACTTTAAATTATAAACGAAAGCTAATCAGGCTTACCAGCTAGCTAGCCAAGCCACTGTAATTTTTAGCCAACTTCACTAGCTCAAACTGGAATTTCTGATTTTATGCCACTGACAGATGGCAGTATGCCCAATTTTATTTCAATTTATAGCTACCAATACCTTGATTTTAGCGTTGTTAGATGCATTTCCTTTTTCAAATGATGCTTTTTTATACTTTCAAGCAATGTCATACGCAGTCAGGCTGTAAATACCATTCCTGCATTCCAAGCCTACCAGGCAACTGAGTCACATTTTTCACATTTAACCAACTAACCACACAATTATACTGGTGAATTTGGTGATCAATGCTACCGGTATCTATCAAATCAAATCAACTTTTATTTGGAATGGTTCAATGCTTACACCATAACACATTTTGAATAGCACTAAGCATGCCCAAAAAAAGGACATAAACTGTGAAAGCACTAAATCCAAACCAGGAGACAGCAAAAATGACCATACGATCTTCGAGTCAGTTGCCTCCTTGCAGCTGATATCAAACAAAAGTAAACAGTAAAAACAACGCACATGACGATACATACAAAGTTGAGGCAAGTGGAAGGATTTAATTGCCCAGTCTCTTCAGCGAAAAATTGAACCTTGGGCAAATTTTACACAAAATGTCAGCATTAATGTTGAAAATTTTTCACAGAGAAAGTGTGTAGAATCAAAATAGGATTTTAGTGCAGAAAAACAATAAGAAAAAAAAACATAAATATGTACCATATCAAACTAAGTTGACCATAACATAATCTTAAGCATTGCAAGTTTACTTCATTTTATTGCAACTGAAGGCTTTGCTAATTCTTAAATATCGGTATCATTTAAATATTTTGACATGTGATTTTTTTAGTTACTTTGCAAATAAGTTGGTGGAAGCTTGTTTTAATTCATGTGGTACTTGGGCCCAGATTTTTGGTCTATGTTTGCTAACTGAAGTAGACCAATGTTTGAGATTGTGAAGTAGTCTGTTTTCTGCATTCAGCAAGTTGTAATACAGAGTGATCCATTTCAGGTTCTCATACTGTATCGTACACTGTAAGGTTGGTTTAGCAAAGTTCACCTTACTTTTTCGTAAATGTAACTTACCGTAATTTGTGATGAGTACAATGTAAATGACCGGCCAGTTGGTCGAGCGGTAACGCATTCGTCTCTGGAGCGGGAGGTCAGAGGTTCAAATCTCGGGCCGGTCAAATCGGACACAGTGTTGCCAACTGCTTGCCACCGCTGCAACATTTCTTCAAAAGAAGCTGTGTTGCCCGGGCGCAATGACGCGGAGATGGGCCCCGCAAACTCGTTACACGCTTCGGCGTACTACAGCTAGTATAAATGAAAGATTATTTGATATACAATGTAAATGTTGGGAATTTGGGCTAAGCAAGAATTGAAAACTTAACCAGTAATCCAACATGGCAATTTAAACTTTATTTTTCATATTTCGTGCTCGATGTACTAACACATACATTACTCCCTCATACTGCTGTAATAATAATGATAGACTAACAAAATTGCATTTCTGGTGCCGTAATTTGTAAATGACAACTCTGTGCTTAACAACTATTTCCACAATCTGATTAATAATGATGGAACAATTACGATGTCCAATATACTTTTCTGACTACAGTATTGTCAACCAATGTCCAATTAACATACAATAATGGTTACAGTACTTGATTTGTGGATATGGATATATTTTTGTGGTTACCATCATTTGGGTCAGTGGGTTTTGGTTCTTTAACACTTGGATACCCAGATACCACGTGCTATTCAACCTATTCAATCAACTATTCTGAGGATTGTCCTTGACATACTGTTGATGTAAAAGCAATTTCACTTATAGCATCCTTTTATTAATTATTATTATTATAATGCTGGGGAACCTCTGAGCTGGATAGGCGTGTGTTATCATCACTCGAAAAGTGAAAGTTTGTGACTTTATGCCGACTTCAAACACGTCTTGAAAACGGTTCACGAGCGCCAACCCACGGGAGCAGTTGAAAATCACACCTGCCGCTGAAAGTATTAATAGCTGATTAAAATGAATCAGAAGAAAACTCGGAACCGATTTTGAACTTGCAAAGTTAATTTTATCGAATCATTTTTTGGTCAAAAACACCAAACGGTATTTGTTGAGAGCTAAAATTAAACAGCAGCATCACGAAATGTCGCAGATATGTTTCGTAATGCTGCAAGTGTTTCGAGATGCACGCTTTCGGTTTTAGAACGATTATCAGAGGTAAAGTCCTCGAGAACGTCCTTGGCCTCGAGGACGTCCTCGACGACACATTTTAAAGTCCTTGGCCTTGAAGCCTCAAGCCCTCGAAAATTGCCCTGTCCTCGGCTCGAGGACAGCACTATTTTGTGAATGGTTACAATTTTGTAGATCGGCTGATAAATTTTTTTCTACACCGTTTTTTTTTTTGATGATCGCCTGAAAAAAAATTTTGAAGACCTTTTTTTTGTGGAGAACACTTGCGTTTGTGTCCTTGATCCTTGGCCTCGAGCATTCCTGTCCTTTGCCTCGAGAGTGTCTGTCCTCGGAAGGGCTGTTCTTGGCCTTGGCCTCGAGCCTTGTGTTCTCGACTCCACCTCTGACGATTATATTTACTGAGGGGTTTCAAACTTTCTTTCTTTCTGAGTTTTATTTTGAATGCCAAGTCACAACGTTGACACCAAAAAAGGAGACGCAAGAAAAACGCAAACTTACGTTATAAGATGACAAAAACCAAATCATAGCAATAAAATATAATATACTTGCAATAGAGATAGAGACTGCCATGCTCACGCCACCCGGCTATCAAAACAGGCAAAACAACAAACAAAAACGAACATTCTGTACACACTTGAAACTAAAAATAAAAAAAAAATTATTTACAGGATTAGTTTGAGATTATACAAGATTGACGCTCAAGCATCTGCTGCAATAAGAATCAGAATAGCCAAGTATTTGCCACAATTTGCAGTGTCAAACAATTTTGATAATTGTTTACTGTACCAAAATAATACAATTTTGATGCAAAAATTGGTTGCCAATAAAACAAGGATAATAAATGCTATCAGCCGTCAATAAAACTTTTGATCAAGTGATATAAAATAAAAGAAATAACTCTTTCTACTAATGACTTTAATTAAGCAACATTTAAAGATGGAAGTGTTTTGATTTGTTTAAATGACTGATAGCACTTTTCAAATTCCCAAGAGTTATGTAGTCAGTCATCTAAGCTTTAATTATTATATTTTAGAAAATACTTTAAAAAGTTTTTGGGGTTTGGAGTTGAGCATTGGGGCTTAGGGATTTGAACATTAGTTTTTTTTTTAAAGTTTGATGATTTATCGAATATACATAAATTATACAAATTATTTGTGTAGTTTTGTATGATGACTCTGGTTGCTGGTAGTAACACCAGTAATTATTATTAAAAATTCAAACAAGCAGCAAATTCAATTTTAATTGACAAGAATTCGAAAAAATTCACGTTTGGGAACATTAGATTCTGTAGCGTAAAAAGAGAGAAGGGGTGGCTTATAGGCGTAGGCTTCCGGGGCTCCACTTCGCACTCCGCTGGGGGATCTTCCTTCAGGTTTCAGAACACCTAAATGAAAATCAGCTGCATTTTAACTGCTGCCAGTACGTCATTATTAAATTATTTTGGCGATAATAAAAGGCCTTGTTATGAATTCTTTTATTCTCTTTTAATGCCTAATTACTGCCAAAGGTAACCCCAACTGATGAAGGCAATAAAGGCATTCAGTTTTCTGCCCTCGAACAAATATTTTATGCATTTTTTGATGAACTTTCTTGAAAAAATACGCCTAACTTTTTCATTGATTTCGTCCTTTTCAATCACTCAGGGCTGGTGCCGCCTCTGGTTGGTAAAATCAGAACGTCAGGTGAATGATTGAAAGGTTGCTGGCTACCGGTTCGATTACCGAGCTGTCGAAGCAGTGTTGTGTCCTTTGCAAAGACACATTTTTACGCATAAATGCAAAGGTGGGCATAAGTCCGTTAATCGTTAATCCGTTAATAACGAAGCTAACTTTTTCATTAACTCGTTAATTCGTTAAAAAGTATTTTCATGTTAACGGACTAAATTAACTTCCGTTAAGTTCTGTTAACTTCCGTTAAGGTTTTTATCGTTAATATCTTGCACCATTCATTCATCGTACCGGTATAAACCAGTTTGCACTGGTAACACTTGTTGCGTATTAGCACGAGTTTTATAAAAGAAAGCGAAGAAAGGAGCTCTTTTTTTGTGGCAAATAATAAGCTGCAGCTTCACAGGCCAACTAATTATCGCTGTTCACAATTTCCTAAGATTTTCACATCGCAGCTTCGTTAGTGCATTTGAACCTATTTTTATCTTGAATTTAGATTAGACTGTAAAATGTAACTTCCAAAACACAAAAAGACCACCACAGCAATAAATATTTCCTTACAATCAGCTCAACAGCGTCAATACGTGTTCTAAAAGCGAGTGAATAAAAAGAAATGTAAATTACACGCAAAATGTTAACGAATTAACGGACTTTATTAACTTCCGTTAATTAAAGCTGAAAATAACGGATTAACGTTAACGGAGGTGTGAAGTTTGTTAACTGACCAGTGGTTAACGAAGCTAACGTTTTGGATTAACTGGTCCACCTATGCATATATGTTCTAACGGAACCAAGCTGTCTACCCGTTGAACTCGCCCAAGCTGACGAAAACACGCTCATAGAACTGTAAAAAGGCTGTTTAGTGTTGTTGAGGTTACACCAGACAGAAGCATGGAAATAAAGAATGCTCTTGGTTCATGCGCCTGCGTGAATGAGTGAGTTTTGCAAATTTCTTTCCGGTTTCGAGAAACTGCTTTCTCAAAGCGGATAACGACGAGAGAGTGTTTGCTTTCTCCGCTGCAATCGAACGCATGGTATGGACCCTGCTATAAAATCGCAACAGAAAGAAATTTATGCTTTGTTGCTCAAAAAATAAGCATCAAATCAAAAAAATACACAATAGCAATACAACAAAAATACTAATTTGGCAACGGGCAACTGCGAAGGGACCCTAGTCTTCAAGTCATGCAGTAGCCAAGCCAATATTACGTCTAAAAAAATGTATTAACCAATTTTGGTGCTGGCGACCTGATTACATTTCACAGACTCTCATCTGTTTCATTTTATTGTCACCACCCACTAACCAATGCTGCCACAAGCAACTCTTCAAAATTCACTCGAATTACCAAAAAATATCTCTAGATCTAAGAAAAATATCACTAGATTTCAAATTTCAGGTTTTTTGTACAGTTTACGCCCCTTCACACCAATGCTGCTACAGGCTACTCTCCAAAATTGACTAGAATTTTGTGAAATTAAAAAAAAGGTCTTCACTCCAGCGACCCACAGTTTTCGCGTAATTTTCTTGGTCATCTCCAAAAAAAAAAAAAAGTCTTGAGACGATAAGTCTACTTTCAGGTATTTTTACATTCTACAAAAAATTCACTAGATCGTTGAAAAAACTCACTAGGTCACTAGAACGGACCACAATTCACTAGATCTAGTGAAAATTCACTAGAAGTGGCAACGCTGCCACTAACAGTCAAGACTTACAAGTGGTAGTCAGTCGCTACGATTGCTACCAGAGCGATTCTTTTTACCTTTTTTCTTTTTGAAACTAAGCCAGTGATCGATGTTTTTGTGACGTGTACAAGAGTAAACACACTGTAGCCCGCCTTTTTTATTGTGTCGAAAATTTGAGCCACTTGGTAGTCTTCATAACAGTTAAATGTTTAGCTCGAGATCTTAGTACAATATTTTACGCTGCTTGAAAGAGGGCAAAAGGCTTACATTTTTCCGAGTTCACGGATGACAGTTGCTTAGTTTAGCCAGTTGAATTGTTACCTAACGATCGAGCAGTTTTCTACAGCTCTTTTGGAATGGTATTTGGTGAATTACTCTAAGGCACCTTCGTTAATAAAAAGCGCAGCTGCTTGGAAACGAAATCGTGGAGCGCTGAAGCTGCAGAATTTCCCTAGGTTATCTGGATATGCCGATAAGGACCACATTTGAATGATTCCAATTCGGATGACTCCATTCCACCATTTTAAATGAGTCTATTTAAGAAGTAAGAACACTTGTCTTTTTCTGACCGTCCAAGCCAAGATGAGAAAAAAAACAGACGCTATAGGTTGTGCTTGTGCATTTGTGGCGCTTGAGGTAAAATGCAGAGGTACCGGTAGATTTGTTTCTGTACAGAAAGATACAGTCTTAGACGAAGATAAGTACACACACACAGTGGTACTACTGTAATACAATTATACTGGTACGAATCTTTCATTATTCTCGTTCTATTACGCCGAAGTGTGTAACGAGTTTGCGGGACTCATTTCCGCGTCATTGCGCCCGGGCAACGCAGCTCGTTCGGAAGAAATGTTGCAGCGGGGGCGAGCCGTTGGCAACACTGGGTCCGATTTGACCGGCCCGAGATTTGAATCTCAAGCCTCCCGCTCCAGAGACGAGTGCTCAACCGGTCGGTACCATACAAATACAATTATTGTAATTGCATTTTATTCGCCAAGTTGCCTTGAGCAGGAGACAGCGAAGGGACCTTTCGGTTTCCGAGTCACGCTACCACCTGTCTACCACACACGGTGGAGGCTTCACGCTGTTATCCCTTTTAATGCTGAACGTCAAGCAGGGAAGCTGTGGATAACAATTTTTATGGGGTTTGACGCGACCGAAAATCGAGTCCAGGTCTACCGTTTTAGTAGCAGACACTTTATCCACTGCACGTGAAGAATTACGGCAATAAACACGAGGCAGGGCCGTGCCTAGATGGTTCGGCCCCCCCCCCCCGAAAACTCAAGAAGGGGCCCCCTCCGAAACGCTTAAATTTGCACATGTTGGCAATCGGCCTAAATAGTCACTTAACTTTCACATATCTAAGACGCACTACTTTTCCAAAACCAGGATTGTAGAACAGCACGAAAATTTACAGTTAAATTTACATTAATGATATCCAAAATATAAAATAAATCAGTACAATCAATAAAATTATCGTTTAAGAGTGAGTTTTATTGAATTCCAAAGACCATTAATACTGTATTGTTACAATGGTACGAGAAAAATAATTTGGGTACTGGAGCTATAATTATGAGTTAAAGATGCAATCCTTGTAAGCGGCTGTAGTGACATCAATGATCCTAAAAAGATCTGTACTGAACTCGAGGAACTTAGGATTTAATGAAATAAATTTTAACTTGTTTGCTGACTTCCAAGCGCGTAGCCAGAAATTCGCAATGAGGGTGGCTATTCTGGGGGCAGAGCCCCCAGCGCTCGAAAATTTTGCATTTTTTTGCAAAAATAACTTAATTTTAGGGCTATTTTAATAAAAAATAATGCTTTTAAACGTGGCATAAAAAATTGGCAGCGCAACATGATTTAACTGATTGCTTTAATGGGCGAGGGGGGGTGGCTTATGATAACATTGTAGTTCTTTTGTTTACATGCTGGTAAATCATAAAATCCTATTATTCAATAAAACTCACATGGAATAATCTATTTCGTCTATATTTTATAAAAAAAATGATTGGGGGAGGGCTAATGGAAAGATATTTGAAAGAAGTGATTGGCAATTAACTAACACTGAATAGCCCCCCTCCAGGGGCGTCGCCAGCTTCGCGAGATCTGGGGGGGGGGCAAAATTAAAATCAGGGGGGCCAAGCTGAAAACCAGCGTTAAACTTGACCCAAATTTTCATTATTCCTGAACTGGATTAAGGCGAATTTTCAGTGAAAATCAGGTGATCTCAAAAAAAAAAAAAGGTCTTCGCCGAAATCCGAAGGCTTTTTCTGGCCGAAATCATAAATTTAAACGGTTTTTCCGGCCAAAAGCAGCAACTTTTTCCTCCCAAAAAAATACCGTGGGGGGCAAAAAGGAAAATCGGGGGGGCAATGCCCCCGCTGGTGACTCGCCTCCCCCCCTCTACTTATTTCTGAGTTTATAATATATTTTTGATAAAGCCTATGTTTGGCGTTTTTACACTAGCGATGAAATTTGATTGTTTATTATTGGGCATTTTCCAAAGTTTTCATTGATTTGTGACTTTAATTTTTTGAAGATTATCCCCCCCTGAATGTATGTTTCAAAAGACGTTTTGAATCACTTTTTAGTCCATTCCAGCGAAAAAAACAGTCTCAGAAGAGTTTAAACTTGGCATTTTTATTGTTCTGCATTTTGGTTCACTGGCCAATAGGGAGGATATAGCCCCGCCCCCCTGGCTACGCTACTGCTGACATCTGAAGGCAATCTGACTGTAACCATAACTAGACTGACTCTGGACTGGCTGCAGTGCAATCGAATGGTACCCTGAACATCTGAATTGATTAACTAGCTAAGACAAAGCGATTGTGATTCTATTACACCATATCTGAAATTGTAACGCAGCAGTAGAGACATACAGGTACAGCGAGCGTATTTTCACTATCTTATGCAATTTCAAATTGACAATACGTTTTAATTTTGTTTCAAATATTGCGAAACATACTAGCACTGATCAACAATACGAACTTTTAAAGTAGTAGTAGTAGTAAAGTAAAAAGTGGGGCCCCCATGTTGGCTGCCCCCCCCACCGGGGGGTTTGGGACTGCGTTGACACGGCCCTGACGCGAGGTGTTCTTTTTGCTAGTCTATAGCCTAGTGCAGGCTGCAAGTTGCAAATATTTTTTAAACGTAGGACATTGACTCAACAGACATCTTTGAGTACCATGCTGTTTTCAACCTAAGTGGGGATGCTTATTTGCTCAGCGCTTGACATTGCTGTAAGTTAAGCCAACATTCTTCTTGCGTGCTTCATTAATAAATTATTTATGGTAGAATTTTTAGATCAACTGTGTGGCATAGGGAGGTTAATATTGACTGAAGTAAGCAACCGTCTTTAGCGATAACATTTTAGCTTAAGTTTAGTTCGTAGTCGCTCTATTGCAATTTGCACAATCTTTAATACTGCGCAATGCACACTGTACACAACATGTCTTTGTTTAGCGATAATTTCAGTTTCTCAGGTATACCGCAGGTTGCTTTTTAAAACTTACATGTAAAAGGTCAAAATATGTTCAAACATTGATAAAGTGCGAGTGTTAGAGACAGGAAAATTTCTTGAGATTGAAAGTTTAAATCAAGATTGAAAAATAACGCTTTTTGTTTGATTTTGTAGTTGGTTATAAATAACGTCAATTCGCGTTCACTACTGCAACTTCCTTATGAGAAGCCGTTTTAGTGAAAAAATTTGGAGTTTTCTGATTTTAGTTGTAACCCATCAACAAACATTTAACCTTTTTATGCTTTGTTTTTCGAAAGTTTGACCACCGTTTCGATGATGTTGCACCTCATCTAATAATAGGCTAAAATTCAAACACGTTAGCATTTTTTAACGTACTGTAATTTTACTTTCTCTTTCTTCGTTGGCTCTTTGCCCCAAATGCACAAGGCTACAGCTGCCGACAATTTGGGAGTTTTTGGTTTAAAAATCATATATCGTATTGCGAAAATTACAATACATTACCTTGTTGTCTATATTCAATACCTTAGCAGCATTGCATTTGTGTTCTCAGATATTGTCAAGACGAGAACAGGAGTTACAAGTTTTTCCATGATTTTGTCTTCTTTTTGTTTTGAGAGTAAATTTCCCATCGTGGTTGCACTTGTGATGAACTTAAAATACGAAGTTTTAACGTTCGTTTTCGTAGCATTCCGTCAAATGACCATGATATTTGCAGCTTGGACATTTCTGAGGTTTATTTCTCTTAAAATAATACGAGCTCTATCGTATAATAAATTAAAATAAACGAGAAAAGCATTAGGTTAAATAACTATTTAATTCCGAAACGCACAATATGACGGACACAGATTATAAAACGTTCATTGCCTTGAAACGCGTTTTTTTTTTTGGACAACAAAAAAAGAATTAAAAAAATTGTGAGTTTTTAAAATCACAAAAATTCGTATTTCACATTTTTTTAATATGCCTACATTTTGCAAACCAGTTTCCTTTGGTGAATAGAATTGTTTCGTAGTTGTCATATATTTTTTAAATGCAGCGATTGATGTGGCACGTATGCTGGTTGCAATCATGTACTATATTTTCAAACGTTAAAACATTAAAAATATTTGGATACTGTTTGTGGTCAGAAGACAAAGTTACTATGATTTTTGAAGATTTTAAGGCCCGTAGTTACTCCAAAATAACCAGTGAAAGAATATTTAACCGTAGCTTGTTTCTTTTCAAACTCTAACATCGTCTATGCAATTACAGTGCTTATGGCAAAGCTGGGGTTAGCTTGCGAAGTTTGCTGTCATTCACGGAGTTAGGCTACTTGCTTTGGGGTGCAACATTATCGTTTCATTTTTGTGTTCCGCTGATTGTGCTGTCATAAAAATTGTTATGCTACTAATCTTTGTCGTTTTGCTTGAAAAAAAAATCTCTGTAAAACGATTTAATGCTTTGTTGTTTTAGCGAGGTCACTTCACACCACTCTGGTAATCTGGTTTGGGTTCAATGGTCAAGAGGGCTAAAAACCTCAAGTCAAAAATAAATAAATTTGCTAAACAGACAAAACTTTAATAACGCAATTCGGAAAACTGTTGAGAGTTCAATGACATCTTTATATTAAAGTGCAAAACTTTTTAGAATTGGTACCTACGTAAGTTTTTTCAGTATGCATTTACTTGTTTTTGTAATTAACCGCAGTTTAAATTTATTAAATTAATCCCATACTTCAAAAATTAGCAGCATTTTTGCCACGTATTACAAGGTTAGACAAAATAAAAACTTTTGCTATAGGCCAGGGGTTCTAAACCTTTTTTCTCGTTTACCCCTTGCCAAATGAAAAAAAGTATAATCAACCCCCGTCTTTTAGCTTTTTTGTCTCGTATACACCTTACCAAATAAAAACAGTAGATTTTACTCCCATCTTCTTAGATTTCCACAAATATCTGGAAGTCTTGCGGTGATCTCAAAAAAAAAAAAAAGATCTACTGTCTGGGTCACCATCATTTTCTGCAGTTCTTGGGGCTATCTCAACAAAAAAGGTCTTCTGGCCAGAGACTCGCTATTTTCTACGGGTGTTGAGGTTTCTCCGCGGGTTTGGTCGGCTTACTATTACATTTTCGGGGCTTTCCTCTTTTTGGGCAACGAAAATATGGCGCAACGGCAATCCAGTGCAACGCTATCACTTTTTTAATGCTGAATTAGTTGATAATTCAGTAAATTTACTCCCGGTTAAGAACCCCTGCTGTAGGCAAAATTTCATCAATGGGACACCGTCTATTAATAACCGCTTACAAATTTATATTTATCAAATTAATTTTTGCGTTTTATGTATGCTATTTAAATGTATCTTCTGATGATCCCGTAAGAGTGAAATAGACTGCATAGGGTTTTTAAATTCGACTGTAAATAAAATCATAATCTGGTGTAATCCTTGATCATTGAGGTCTCTTCAGCTGGAGATACCAGAAAGAACGGTGACGTTCTTACATCTATGTCTTGCTGATTAGTTTTTGCTTACAGCCCCAATTTTTTTATTTTGTCGAACCTTGTTATTGGCAAACTATTGGCAAGTGGGGCAGCATCAGCAGTTTTTGTTGTCCTTTAAATAAGTATATGGCAGAAAAATTTCGTTAATTATTCTACCTGAAAATGTGATGTGACAAAGAATGCGAATTGCGCGGGTTCCTTGAGCAAACAATAAACTTATATTTGTTGAATCGCGAAGCGCGTCTGCGCTTACTGCAAGCTTGATTGACAATAAATTGCTGGCCAATTACGCCTCGCTAACTCGTTCGAGCTTGCTGATGGCTAAACATCGACGATCTTGATCTACGCTCAGCTAAGAAATTAGTGAATTGGTGATACGCGTGAGAACTATGAACTTGAACCAACAAGTAACGACATCGATCTACAGCCTGTAATTACAGCCTCTCAAACTGCAGCACTACGATACTACGCAAGATAAGCTTTAAAAAATCCCAAATACGTCGGAGTTAAAGTAACCAAAAAGTGAAAGCGAAACTCTGCTTAATAGAAGTTTCGAATTTTAACACTCTACTGATTTTCGGTACTTTGATATATCTCTTTGATAAAATGTATCAGAGCGGAAGTATTCAACCAAAAAAGAACAAGATTTTAAACCATACATCTTCTGAGACTGTCAAATTTTGCGAGCTGCAGAAACAAGTCGTTGCTTTCTCTCAAAGCTTTTTATAACCGAATTGTGTGAAATGGCGAAGCATTGAACTCCTTGGCGTAGCATTCCAAAGTTGGTTGGCTTAATATTTCCGCATTGTGCCGAAGTCTTTAACTATCCATAGGATTTTCCACTTTCTAGTTGACAGATTAGACAGCTATCAGAATGACTTTCTAAAGGGCGAGCAATTGGCATTTACTTTTTTGTTTCAGCTGTTTTTTTTGCCACTTGTTTGCTGTACAAGTAGGCAATATGATGGAGAATTTATGGGGTAAGGTAGTTAATTTTTTGCCGGAAAGCACTAAGCACCTATGTTTTCTTCCATCTTGTTTGGTGCCTAAGGAATTTTGTTTTCCCTATCAATGATAAAAATGTAAATGCATTGAAAGAAGAAAATTACGATTCTAACCATTGGATGGCGGTAGAGCATTTACATGTGGTGTTGCGGTCGCCCTTTGTTTATCTTGCGTGATATTCGTGATTAAGAGATAATCAGTGAAAGCCTTTTTTAAGCGCGTTAATTGCTTATCTCTTTTAAGATCATTTTACACCTCCATTCATTCAATATCCATAGCATTCGAATGTGTGAGAGTAGTTGCATTGTATTATCTGGGACAGTAATATGGAGCGGAATTCTTTCAAAAATCTCAAAGCAAATCAACATTTTCAAGAAATTTTTTATTTTTATTTTAGATTTTACTTGTATTATGTATTTTAATTGAAACTTTAAAACAAAAAATCAGCAAAACCCTCTAAAAATGGGCAATTTCTAAAAATTTTAAGTTTAAGTTTTTTTAACTTAACAAAGTTTCTCGAAATTGACCATTTTTAAATGGTTTTGCATATTTTTTTGTTTTCAAATTTAAATCAAACAAATGTTTTCCAGAAACCAAATAACATTATTTCAGGCGAAAATTCTACATTCACTCCTGATCGTAGCTGAACTTTCAAATCAATTGTCCAAAATATTTGTTGATAGCTTATTTTTAATTTGTAGATAGCTTATCGCTGGGCTACTGGTGTCATTGGCGGAGCCATATTTTTTATTCAGAAGGATCCAAAAAGCGGTCCTCACCAGCAACTATCAGAACTGTTAGCTGAGATGATCTCATCCACACAAGTGGTAGAAACAGCATGGTTATTTGTCATTTATCAAGCCTAAAATGTCATTTTGTTCTATAAATATTGTTTGAGGCCATGTTTTGGATGAAAATCACACACAGGAGAAGAAAGAAGAAATTCCGACGACTTCGCATTTAGGGATCAGTAAAATAATATAGCCACAAGCTTATCGGGCATATACGAAATCAGTCGTAAATTATATACTACTATTTTATTTTATTATATTATTTTATTTATTAAGATATAAATAAACAAATAGTAGTATATAATTTACGACTGATTTCGTATATGCCCGATAAACTTGTGGCTATATTATTTTATATATTTATTTGTTCTATGAATAGTTACAATCATGTTCCTCCAACTGCTTTTTGCGTTTTCAAAAGTAATTTGTTGCAAGAAAAGCTAGTAATGACAGATACTTTTTTGAACTTGGTACAGGTAGTCGCAAATCCGACTGTCATTCATTAAGTTTCTTGAAAAGTTTAAATTGGGGCCTGGGTTGTAAATTTTAAGACAAAAGTGAGGCCTTGGGGCCCTTGGCTCATTTCTGCTTCGGTATTCGTCTTTGTATTATTTATTTCGTTTGAAGTAACAGCATGGTTCAGTTGCTAATTGCTATGAAGTAAAATTATCTCTGTTACTTTCTGCTAGAAATATTTGTGTTGAAGCCAACTAACGTACCTTTATCTCTTTGTCGCAGATTTTTAAGTTATTTTTGGTACGTGTGATTAATATGTAAACAGTTCGTAATGCGGTAGCAATTAGGCTCTGCTAATGCATGTGGATGAAACTTAATCCCTCTCTCCGTCGGGATAGAGGAAACCAAAATGTCCAGCTATACGCAGTCTTCTCCTGCGGCGGAGCGGAACGAAGCCGTATGGCGCCCCATGCACCATGCGAAGTTGCATTGCAAGAACTTTTCGTCGCAACAACACGCTCAGCAACCAAATCTTCCTCCGAAAAGCGACCGCATCCGTTATGCAACTATGGCCTCGAGACATAGCGCGAAAGATAAACAAGCGTTGAGTCACACGTCACACCTGAGCAGCGATTTGCATTCGATCTCTGACCATCAGGCGACGAACAATCTCTTATCTCGCGCTTCACATTCCAGGAAAGATTTAGCGTTGAGGAACGGTGACGCATCACTAAACACCGTGACGTCGTCGTTTGAAAATACTGAGCCCTACTTAAAAGAGAGTAATGCGTCAAAAAAGCCGTCAGTAGACTTAACGAAAGCGAATTTTTACTTAAAAAAACCGCCGATTTTGTCGCCTAAACCAAACATTCTACCGAAGCCGAAAATATTTTCTCCCAATACGGTTGACGAAAAGAATCAATCAACCGGTGTCGAGGATTTAGACAGAGCATTTCAATCAAATAGTAGGAGAGATTTACAACCTGAAGCCAGAAAGTTTGGGGAGAATCGTTTTCGTGGTCGAAGTCAGAGTGTGGAGGAAGAGACAGCTTTACACTTAAGCACTGAGACACATAAAACCGCAACGGCTAATCCATCAAGTGGTAGCCATAAAGTTAAACGAAGCCAGACATTACCTCGACAGATCAACAATGATGAATACGTAAGAGAATTTGGTATGGAGACAGCTAAAGGCTATATTGATCCTCTCAGGGAGAAATTTTCCTTGAAAAGCCCGCCTAAAATTCCTGCCAAACCAAAAATAAAACCCATTATTACAAGCCCTAGTAATCGTTGTGCGAACGGAAAACCCATCACCGATAAATTGTTGAATCAAATTGATTCCGATGATCCTTCACTTGTTCCCTTTTCGGAAATGCGATCTAAGTTCGAGGATATGAAGATAAAGTTTAAAAAACCAGTGCCTGAACCAGATTTTGTTCCGCCTCCTGTGAAAAAATCCAGCTCCGGACCGGCTTTGGCAGAAGACCTTTTCAAAGATATTTTAGAGATGAAAAGTTTAGAACACTTTGAGAAAACTCCCTCAGTAACCCCTGCGATACATGCTCGAGAAAATGTTGAAAAAAACTCGAGTTTTAAAATTGAAGCTTCAGGCTCTTCGTATCCCGTCGACGATTGGTTTCTTGATAAGCCAAAAGCAACAAATGTGACACCGCCTGAAAATCTTCAAAATCTTAAGCAAACACGTATCAGTAAGTTCATTGACGCACCAAGTTCACCAAAGGGTAGAAAGTTTTCTCAATCAGAACATCAGCCAAAACAGGCGGGTGTGAGCGATCGAAAATACAACCCGGCTGATATTCCAGCCCCAATTAAAGTTAAAAACGATGATTTGCATGAAATTAATTTTATGGATCTTCCACCGCCACCAGAATTACCCCCAAACTATGAGCCTCATATGACAAGCATTTCGAAAAAGAGTGACGATGCAAAACCATCCGCAACGCAGCATATAGAAAGGAATTTGACCACACATGAAAAAGCTGTGTATCATCACAAAGACAGACAGCAGATCGCTTCAGGCTCAACACAGCTTAGTATGCACTCAAATAAAACGATGGGTAGCAGAAGTGAAAACAAAAGTTCAAATAACAACCATCAGAACAGCAAATTATTGGGTAAACCCGTGAAAGCAGAAAATCCATCAAACCAGTGGCAGTCAAGTGAATCGAACCGCCACAAAGCTGTGTTTAGTCATAATGCTCCAAGTTTGGGTGAACATTCAAGCTCTCTAAATGGCACGTTTGCTCAACCAAGCGTTTCGGAGGAAAATGCCCTCAAAGATACAAAGTTCCCTATAGCTCCTCCCACTCGGAGTTTTGAGGAAGAGATTTTGTATTACGACAACATGGACATTATGGAAAAAGTACGGCAAAAGCGCGAACAAGACGAATTTCGTTTGAAGAAATTTAGCGAACATCAAGACAAGAATGTTTCGCTTCCGAAGAAAAACAAAGATCGAATTAACAAAGAAAACAAAGAACCTGTGCCACAAAACTTGTCTTATTCGTATAAACCCCCTATCAACAAAATCAGTGCTTCATCTCCGTCAGCTAAGGTTTCGCTCAAAAATGGCAGCACTAATTTGCAAAACAAGGTTGCAAATTTCGAGAAAGAGGGTTTGAAAGAAGAAAAACAAAGCCAAGCTCCACCTAAACTCCCCCCTAAGCAGCATAAATTTAATCGTAAGCAAGCGGTTAAGAATGCCGAAGACCAAAAAAGTCCTACTTCAGATAAACAACACCATCTATCCACTGGTAGTAAAGAATCCAGTCACCAACCTTTGCGGATACAAATCGGAACCTCCCCAACTCAAACTATTTCGCCCCATATCGCGACTCCGATCCCAACCCAAGCTTCTCCTTCCTTTATCTCCCTTTCCCAAACGCAACAACAAAATTCAATGCGACAGCAACAACCACAAGGTCAGCTTCCTCCTCAAATTACACCAGAAGATGCACGAGCCAGACAATTAGTTGATGAGCCGTTGGCCCCCATAATAGAAGAAGACAGCACCTA
Source organism: Trididemnum nubilum (assembly GCA_963965965.1). NCBI lineage: Eukaryota > Metazoa > Chordata > Ascidiacea > Aplousobranchia > Didemnidae > Trididemnum > Trididemnum nubilum. The sequence continues at coordinate 35,597,981 of OZ014485.1, forward strand.
TGGGGATTCCTCATCATGTGCCTCCTCAGTCACAGGTGACGACGGATCTGTATTTGAAACCTCATCCGTTCGTTCTTTTGATTTGCAGTCGACTTCTAGCAGCCTAACTATGCTTGGTTTCCCACAAACGAAAGCACTTTTGCAAATTAAAGACGAGCAAGATGGAGGAACAACTGAAACAGATTCTACTTTTGCTGAAAAGGAATCTTTGGGAAGTTCAAGTTCGTATGAAGGTGAATCTGACGCTCCATCAGTCCAATGGCAAGAAAATCCATTGCAGAATAAACCGGTGCCAGCTGGTTCATCGCCGGATGTAGTAAGCGGCCCCCCCATAACGGCTGCTAAAGTTTCAGTGTCAACACCACAAAGATCACAAATAGAAGTTGAAAAAGAAGGTCGAAATGTTCATGCAACACCTAGTAGTATCCAATTGCCACGAGAAAGCAAAAGCTCCGAATCGTCTGGACCTAAAGCAAAGGATACTGAGAGCGCTAAGCAAATTTTTAGTCAAAGTTCAGAAGAACTAGGCGATGTAGCACCTTATGGAATGGTAGATTTATCGAAATTGGAACCTAATTATGAAACTAATTCTCGACTATCTAGCAGCAGCACTGATGCAAAGTTAACCCCATCTTCCATTATGCACTCTGTCAGTCAATTTAACGCAACTCATTCAAAATCTCCGACTAAATCAACTGGAAGTTTTGGCTTTGATGAATCTACAGAAATGCCTACTTTTCCGCTGAAAGTTGACGTTGTCGGTAAGAAGCAGTTGAAAAGTAGCAAGACACCTCCGACAAGGCACCAAAGAAGCAAATCAGATGCTGAGCGCAGATTCGATGAGGAGGAGCAACCAGGATATGATAATCTGGAGAATTATGGAGGTTGGTTTTAGTAGTTTTTATAAAATTTGCTATAATGGCTTCAGGGTAAAGATATTATGCAATAATTGTTATAAGAAGAAGACTGAATTAATTGGCGATTGCCGGGAAATTGTCGGCAGTGTGGCCGAAAGGGTAAAGGCGTCGTTTTTACGACGACCTGATCGCATGTTCTCGGTTCAACTCGAACAATGGTCATGTTGTTGCGTCTTTGGAGAAGACCTTTACGATGATTATCTTAGCTTGGTGGCTTCGAACAAGCAGCAAACTCTGTGGGCAATAATTTGAAGGAAGCCACAGCAGCATTGGATCATTGGAAACTCCTAAACAGGTGCGGAACAGCGGATTCATCGAAACACGAAGTAGTTATCGCAATGAAAAGTGTGCAGTTCATTCAATAGTTATCGACTAATACTGTCCGTTGACCGGAGGATAAACATGCAACTACAATACAACAACCACAATTTTTGGGCCGTCTTTTGTCGGTAATGGAAAACTTGAGACATAGCATAATGAGGTTTGGTCCTGGAACGCAAGTTTTTGACATTGTTGGGCTTTTTTCTTCACTGCGGTTACACAGTAGTTAAAAAGGAAACTAAAAAAAGGAAGCTAACTTGAAAAAAAAGCATAAAATGTTATTAAAAGCTTATTTTTAAAAACGAATTACCCGTTATTTGACTCTCTAAAATTTGACCCCCAAGTAGTCAATGTTTCTTGACTATTGAACTGTGATAGGACTGTTGTGTTTTCGGATTGGTCGGGCCAGAATCGATTTACCGTATGTTATTTATCTGCCGATAATAATCAAAATTACTGATTCATATTAATAGCCAATAAGTATGAAAGTAGAAAAAATACTTACTTGAGCATTATTTTACTTTTTTATTCTCACTCAAGGAATTTTAAAGCAATTTGAAAGATTATGTGAGGCGGTATAAACTTCATATTTCCCTTATGATAATAAGTTAATATTAGCCAATCCCAGTTCATACTGTTACGGTACGTAAAAAAAAAAAGAATCTTGCAAATCAGATATTCTCCATCAGCGTAGCTTAAAATTAAGCGCCAAAAAAAAATCTGAGGTTTAGCAATCCGACTGGTTATGCATCGTTGATTTTCTGAGAAGACGCACATGAGAGATTAAAGTTAATCAATAGTGCAGCTTTAGGACAATAAAATTTCTTTGCCCTTATTAGGGTCTCAGTGAATAATAATGATAATAGACTGGAGGTCCGATTTAACTTATGAAAAGTTGTCGCAATGACCTTTAAGGTAACTCACAGTACCTAGTTTACACAAAATACAGTAGTTTAAAGATATTTAACGCACTTTGCGTTTTTTCCACTGTAGATGTGGACATCGAAAAACTTTTAAAAACCAATTGTAATTGTAATTACATTTTGTTCACCAAGTTGCCTTAGCCAGGAGACAACAAAGGGACCTTTCGGTCTTCGAGTCAAGCTGCCACCTGCCCTCCTGTCTACCACACACGGCGGAGGCTTCACACTGTCCCTTTAATTGCTGAACGTCAAACAGGGAAGCTGTGAATACCAATTTTTATAGACTTTGGTTTGACCCAGCCGGGAATCGAACCCAACTCTACCACTTCAGTAGCAAACGCTCTATCCACTTGACCACTGATCGGTTAAATTGGTTTCTAATATTTGTTCTCTTAAATTTTGGTCCAACAAGCGTGCTAAAAATTTCATCTTGTATTGTAAATGTTAAACAAACGTTAATCGGGTTCTTGTACCGCAAGATGGGTAAATGATTAAGTTGCCTAACGAAGAAAAAAAAAAAAGTAGAAATGCGAAAGGCAGTTACTTGTGGACAAGTTGTATTTGGAGTTTGTTGTATGAGAATTACAGAGTTATGTGTGAAACAAGCTTGTTTTTTGATGGGTCTACACTGCATTGCACTCTGTGTTAATTGATTTCTTTCTGCATAAATGTAGGTTATTAATTTAGCATTGCTTAAATCATGTACTTCAATTCAGGCGCGACCAGAGAAGCTGAAATGAAAAAGAAAATGCGGGAAACCTCCCTACCTGCCAAGTACACTCAACCCCCAACTTCATCGCCTACTAGCGACAGCTCACCGCAAAAGCCAATGGGAAGAGAAAATTCTCGCGATTCGTTGGCTTCGGAGCCTGGTCTGGCGCGCCAAGTTGCCGGTAGTCGCGCCAGCTTTCCACTTCCGGCAGCTGAGTCTAGATTGGCGCGCCATAGTTCGGCAGTGCGTGCCGTTGATAGGCACAGTGGAAACTTGAAGCGCGCCAAAGAGTCCGGTGCATTTGAATCTTTTCACAAATCTCCAGGCCGTAGAAGGGAAGATACAAAGTCCCCTTCCTCAACTTTTCCTCTGTCACATGAAAATGTGGTCAAAAACAAGGTTGTCAAACAAGATTGTTTTTCAGGAAGCAGTTATTTACAAACAAAAAAATTGCATAGCCAAAACGAATTTCCGAACCAAAACGTACAAGTTACAGGCCAAAAGTATAAAATTGATGTTGGACTTCCTTCTGATTTTGACGAACAGCAAGATGATGCAATCGCAAACCCTTACGAAGAAGTACCCTTTGTTTCTCCATCAAAGGGTCAGAAAGAAATGCCCCTTCCCCTAGAATCTGATCAACAAACGGAGACTAAGAGCAGAGTGAAAGAAATCATGGAAAATGTAAAAGCTCCCGATTCTCCCTACAAACCAAAACCTCCTGTTCCTCGCTACCCTGTCGATTATGATAATTTCTACTTAGGAAAAGATACATCAACGCCAAAAACCAACACTAGCAGTGCCAAAGATGCTACCTCTAAACGCAATCTTAGCTCCCCCAACTCCTATACTCCTATTACCACTCCAATAGCTGATGATAAATCCTTTTCTTGTTCCGATGTGTCAGTAACCCCGAGTTCGACTCCGGCCTTAAGTCGTGCTGCAGCTTCAAGAACTTCTCGTTCGAACAAAAGCGACATGGAGAGCAACGTATCGATTCCCAGTCAAGACGAAGATACGCTACACAATGCGTCAGACGCCGGGTCACGGTCTCTGGGCTCTCAACTCCGGTACCTTCTTGGTGGGGGACAGGATAGCAAACATGCGTCCCCCAGTATCCGCAGAAAGAGGTCGTTGTTGAAAAGATCGAAGTCTCCCGGCGGCAGCAGGAGATCAAAATCTCCTTCGAAGTCGATTGAAACAGGGGATGAGCACAGCTCTTGCAGCGGAGGGGCAATCAAGCCCACACGAGACATATTAAACGACGAGCATGAAACTTCAAAAAATGAAAGGTATAAACATATTGTTGCCTGCTTGTTGTTCTAATTATTATTTCTTGCATCTAGGTAAACGATTACTTGAGTTCAACTTTTTATTCCCTCTTATCTTATAGTCAGTCTGCTGGTACGTATATAACTGACATTTTGTTAAAACAAAAGTGTTAAAACAAAAAATATTGCCTGTTTATGCCCAACTATATTTGTTAACTTGCTGAAAAAATGTATTTGAAGGTCACACAGCTTGAACGTGCCATTTATGAGCACTTGAAATTGAAAAGGTTTTTTTTGAGAAGTTTGGTTTTGTTTTGCTGACAATCAAGCATAATGAATCACATGAACTTGCACTTCGCGTGCAATTGATCAACCATAGACTCTGCTAAATTTATAATCTCATTATTTTTTTGTCTTACAGTAGCAAATCATCTGAAACAGAATCACGTGATCAAGCACCTCCCAGGCGTTCAGCTTCGCAAAGACTGGTGGATCGTAGGGGGCGAGCTGCCCCTCAACGGCCCAAAACATCGGAAGACGAATCATCAGGACAAACTCTCGAACGTCGCAAGAAGGACAAACTCAGAATGTCGTCTAGATGGAGGAGATCCAAGTCGCAGGACAGAGCGGAATCCCCCGCCAGATCAAAGTCGAAAGAGCGAAAAATATTTGGAAGGTAATAATTAGAAACGACTAGAACTTCGAGGGAGTGCGCAGTATCTTACTCAACTAACCCTAATTGGCTTACAACCAGAGAAATTTTATTCTTTCGCTTGTAACTCAAAAACGGCTGGACGTAAGTGTGAAATTTGGGCACGTTGTGAAGATTGATGAAAGCTCTGTAGATGTTAGTTTTGGGAGCGTTTTGTTACATGATTACAATTTTAAAAGGCCAAAAACCGACTTGAAGTTACAAATTTTAATTACTGTTCCGAAAGTAGCCGAGCTGATGCGTAATGTCACGTAACTCCAGTCAAATACCGTTCCGCCGCCACTTGGTCGTGAGCTGAGCAGAAATACCAAAAGCGTAGCAAATTATTTGGAATGTTTTAAATTTGAGTTAAATTTGATTTGCATTGCTCTAAATTTTTTTTGATATCCACTTGAGTTTGTTTGCTGCAACCATAGACTCTTTATTAGTTGACTGGAAACTGACAGTTTTGTCTTTTTTTCACGGTTTATTTGTTCTAAAGTATGCCACTTCGTCCAATCAACGTGACTTTCTTCTTCACGGTTCACTCGTTCTACGACTATGACCCATCAAATCCATCAAATACGCATGACCGCAAAAAAACCTTCGCAACAAGAGCAAATTTTTTTTCTTCTATCCTCTTCTCTTTTTCTCCGCGCGTCTGTTACTATAGTCTGCTAAATAAACAGTCCATGCTGCAACGGTGCAGATATTGCAAGAATAAGCATAACTTTAAAACGATATAAACAAAATGTATATACTAGACATTTTATGCAATTGACTATTTTGTAAGCAGAGCATCAGGATCTATTTTAATTTTCAGTTTGTTTTAATTATTGTGCTGTTAATTTGGAGCTTTACTGGTCGTACTGCGTGGTGCGTGTTGAGGTGGATATTGAAATTAGCTGCCAAATTTATGCCAAAATAACTTGAAGAAGATAATCTTAATGAGATAAGCAGGTTAAATACTTTGCCAGAAAAGCTGAACGCCCTTGGCTATCGATGTAACTCAATCTTAAAAGTGATAGAATAACAAAACTATCGCGGTTTGTTGTTAAACTTATAAATTCCGTACTGTTTTTTTTAAATTCATTGTGATTTTGCTTAGGAGGCAATTTTACTGTTGCTAACGTAATGGCTGTTTCTCTTAATACATTGTAAACCATCATGGTTATGGGGTTTAATCTGAAATAAAAGCATCGTAGTTTTTGGTTGTGGTCGATCTGAATAAAATAATTATAATGTAATTATCCCATCCAAAGTTGTACCAAATTTTTGAATTTTGAAAGTGCCACTTCTTAGATTATTGTTAGACAATTTGGATTTTTAAAATGCCAAAATTTGGAAATTGCCACTTCAGAATTATATTTCAGAAACTTGATGATCTTATTTGTTCTCTCACAGGCGGTCGAAGTCTCAAGAGCGTCCAGGAGATAAAGATTCGAAGGAGTTGGACACCGGAGATGAGGAGAGGAGTGGACGAAAATTTTTGAGGCGGAGTAGGAGCAGCTCTAGGAAGCGGGATAAGCGAGGTCGATCTTCGGAGAGAACGGATGACGGGAACTCAAGTGGGGGACGCGGGAGGAATCCGGTTAAGTTCTTCCGAAAGCTCTTACGGAATAAGAAGAGTGATGACGACATCGAAATTATCCACTCCACTTTTGATAAAGGTTGATGCATTTTCAAAAATTCAGTTTTTTTCTGCGTTTGTTTTTGATTGTTTGTTTTTGATTTTTGTATTTACCGTATTTTTTAGTTATTTTTTACGAACCTGCTTAGTAGATTAGTCTATATTTTGATTGATGAGATAGATATACATAAAGTTATGTAATGTTTCTTGCTTACAATCAAACTTTACTATATACATTTTTTAAACTTGTTTGCCTTTTTTTTATCCTCGTGTCCCTTGGAAAATGTAGTGATTAACTTTAACACAAATCAAAAAAATGTCTCTACCAAAGATCAAAAATAAACTGGCAAATGAAGCCTTTACCAGCAGTTACGTTTTGGACAAAAAAGTTGAATTAAAATGTTATTCTCGGGTGTATGACGCTGAAGCGGACTAAGCGTTGTTGGGCCAACGCTATATCGTCTTCAAATTGCTTGGGTTTCAAAGCTTGCAATCAAACTTTGCTATACATTATATTGTTACAGAGGTGGAAAGCCTGTGGTTCATTGTTGCTAATTTGAAAGCCTCGAGAGTTGAACTCAAGATCTCCCGTTTCAGAAGCAAACTCTCGACCAACTATGTATCTCAAAACAATTTTAATTGAAGTTAAACGTATGAGTTTAGCAGTAAAACTTTTCCTTGTCATTTTACAGCTGGTGATTTAACAGACTCATCAGAAGCTCTTTCAACTATACTGGCTTATAAAGGAGAAGATGGAGTTGAAAAGGAAGGGTGGAACCCTCCACGCCCTAACCCCCCTCAACAAAGAGTCACTAATTTGAATGACAAGAAGTCAAAACCAAGGTACAACGTTGATGACGTCATGATTGTAATTTTATCACATGCATCTGATTGCGTCAACACCTTAGACAAACCAAGCGGTTTCAGTTCATGCAATTCACTTCGAATTGTTTATCACCCAAATTTCTAAAACATCGAAAATCAAGTTTTACTTTTTCGGCATGTTTTAAACGATTTTGTTAATTTTAATGGAAATTCCAATCTTAGTAACAAATATTTATGTAGCCCATCAACGAAGCCTAACAAAGCGTTGAAGTCTCCTCCTTCTCATCGAGCTAAAAAGTTTAGCTCTTCTCATTCAACAAAAACCAGGCCAGAATTGAGTACGGGAAGTTCATCAGAGGGGGTCGACAAACGAAAACAAGATCGCAACAAAGCGACTCCTACCCTTGGAAATTTTGGTAAGCTTTTACTCAAACCGTATTTTTATATACTAAGTTCTTATAATTCACATCGAATATTGCATGCTGAACTTGCTATTTTTGCTGAAGAAATTTGAAATGCATTGAGCAAGCGTTTAGCTGGCGTTAATTGAATAACGAATTCCAAATAAATCGTTGCTATGTAAAATTTTACCAGTTGGTGCAAGATTTTTAAGTAATTTACGATAAATTTGCTTTGTGGCAACGTTCTATAATTTTTCGTTAATCGATAATGTAAATAAAAAGCGTTTAATGTGTAATACTTCCACCGGAAAAGAATATGACTTATTTTGTTTCGTCAGTGACCTACGAAAAATGACCTGATGATTTAGTGAGTATTCAAATGAAGTGATTTAATTCAGTAATCAAGTTTTGGATTTCATCAGCGATCCACTGCTGTGATTTTGAATGAATTCGGAATATTCGCGTCATTAAGAAAGAACCACAACCTGAAGATTAGTAGTAGCTTCACAGTGCTTAAATTGGTTTGCAGGCTCCTCCCGTTCGCGACTGAGTCCTCCTCAAAAACCGACCCGAACTTCCAGTCGGAAGAGCAGCTTCAGTAACTCGCTTCCCAGCTCTGATTCTGAACCTTTTAATAAATCGGATGTAAGTGAAGTAGGGTTCGCTTTCAGTTTATTTTACATTCAAGTTCAACAGTTTTTACTTTTGCAAATAATTTTTTTTGTTTTTAGCTTCCTAGTATATGGTGAAGCAAATCCATGTTAAAACATTGACTTTGTTCACTTCTAATGCATTGTTTTGGCCTTTTTTTTCAAATTTACTGCTTTGAAATGCTAATCGTCACCGTAAGCCAAACTTTGTATGGTGGACCAAGGCCTATTCGTTCGTGCACTCAGGCTGCAGGTAGTGAAATTTGTTGGAAACGTTAAGATAATGTTAGAATGGGGTGAGGGGTCAAAATTTCTCAACAATGTCATTTGAATGTTCTTTTTACTCTAGGTTAGAACTGATAGACCTCAAAACCTGTAAGAAATTTTGCATGTTTCGCTTCTGGTAATTTTATTGACAGTTTAAATTATAAGAAACAACGGTTTTTTCTTAGTTTTGCAACAGTTTAAGCTACCAAATAAGAAACAATTGCCTAAGGCGAGAAACGAGTGCAGTAGCTGTAACATGCGCTTTGTATTGATGGAAAAAATAACACATTATTCTTTTTACCAGAAAGGTTCATACGGACAGTAAGGTAAAATTTCGGAAATAAGCTAATCAAAATGACATATTTTAGCGCAAATTAATAACTTTTACGTTAATTATCTGCATATTTTGACGCTGTTTACACTCATTCATATGACGTCATCGACTCGCAAAGATAATCGCTCATAAATAATAGGAAAGTCTTCCACAATTACAAAGCCTCCGTATCATGACTTAACTTTGCAAATATTTAATTGTCGGCTTTAGTTTTCAAATTGCTGTACCTTATGAAATAAGACAAGCTTTAATTTCGACTTGTTTTTGTCCTTCAATCTTCGAAAGCCTTGATTAGGTTTAAATTGAAGCGAATTAAGAAATATTTGGAAAACGTCTGCTTAATTTCTGAGCTATGTAGAACTCATTGACTTAATTCTTAAGCATTTTTTGTTTATAAACCTTAAAGTTTTTTGTTCGAGCAGAACCAGATAACTATTCTTGCTGCTGCAAATAGCGCAAGGTTTTCAGAAAAGGATGGCACATAATCTGATAAATTATTAAAGGCGGCCGAAATATTGATTCTTTGGCATTAACTTTTAATTGTAAACTTTTATCCGCACTGGACAATTTCGTTTTTGTTTTGTTTTTTGCGCACTCTGCGAATCGCAATAGAATCCGTCCTGTTATTGAGAACTCACTACTCGATCGGTGCGCTGTCTGTGCAGATCGACTTTGGAGTGGATCATTATCCCTTCAATAGCGGATCAAACCGGCCACCTTCATATTTTCCTTGACTCACCGTGTTGTGGTGGTTGCGTAGTTGCGTTATAGTGTGTTAGACCGGACATTGTGTTCTTTAAAACGTACAAAGTCAGCCGATGTACATCCATCGGAATCAGTCGCTCATCCCAAAATAACTTTCGCAGCTGTGAGTTTTGTTCATTACATAAGTCTTTTGCTTGTGTAGTATGCAGCGTGTATATAGCTAATTCATTTTCGACTGAACAACTCGGCCCTAGAAAGCGAAAGCAAAAGAGTCAGTCTACTACTGCTTTAGCTTCTTCTAAGCGTTCAAAATGGAGGACTGAAATTGTACCGTTTATCAATTGTGATTGCGTAGTTTTGTACGAATATGATTTACCAGAACCATATATCCAAAAATGCTATATAGCGTGTATCAAACAAGTACTTTGAGTGGGATTAAAACGGATTTAGATTTTAATCAAGTCTCTTCCCGAATGTGATTAGCGGTGATAGCTGTTGTGGTATTTTTAAAGAATTTTAGCTTACGCCTACATTAGCGGTAATGATAATTCTGTCAAAATAAGTTAAACGTTATATGCATTGTCGTTGTTAAATAGCTTGTAACACGCAAATTCTAGTCCTAACGTAGGTATCTTGTTTGAATTTGCGTTAACCGTGAAGCAGCAGTCTATTTTCTTTAGTTGTAACTTGTATTTACACAAACTGCTTAAGCATGACGAACCTACTAAGTGAGGTTTATCACGTTGAACTTGAGTAGTTGTCTGATAGAGTTCAATGAGTTGTTTTTCGACGATAGAACTAGCTTTACAGTGCTGCATCGCAACTTCACTGCAACCTTTCAATTGATGCAAAAAATTGCAGTGCATGCAATTAAATCCACTACGACGTTTCTTTATCCTGTAACCATACACCAATTCTTTTAACATGTAACTTGTGTTTTCGCCAAAGAATGAATCTACTGTACAATGAGAATCTAAAGATTACTTCAAAGTTCAAAGATTTAAATGCGCCCTTATATAAAAAAAATCAAAACTTTTTCCTTGCATAGAAAGTTAACCTTTTTAATTAAAATTCTTCTGGTTGTCTGCATGACCTGAATTTAATTCCGGGTAAGACTAAAGAATTCAGTTACAGCACTTACTAATAATCCCGCCCCAGCAGCTGTTCAGTTAGTAAGTGACCTCTTTGCCCTCAGTGCTTAATAGTCCAAATTTATGGGCATATCTTTAAAACTATAGTCGTTGTTGTCTCTTATCCTCCTTTCACCGGACAGTGTCTAGCGCTAACTATTCGATAATCCAAAACAATTTTGGCTTTCATTGCGATAAGCAATTTTTGAAACCTACGACATGAGAGGTTCATATGAAAGAAAAAAGTCCCAGCTTGATTCTGGGATATGGTAGTTATTACGAAAACTTTGTGTCTTGGTCGCCGAATCAAACAAGCAGCAAAACCAAATGAAAAGAAATCAAAGAATCGAGTAGAAGGTGTGTATCGTAGCACCGATTTAATTACATAAATACAGCATTTGTGTGTTCCATGAGATAAAGAGTATGGAAAAGGTTAATTTCAAGTACTGTATTTGTATTTTCCATGATAGGAGAATGAAGCCGGGAAATTTTCGTTTTTTGTTATTTTTTTTCTTTTATCTGTACGTGCAAAATATTGAAAATTTCTTCATCTACAGTCAACTATGGTTCGAGAATAGCTGATTATTTTTTGATTGATTTTTTTTTTTCAGAGCAAGCGAAGAGCGTTTGCGAATCCTGCTCTTGCTTCAAATCGGAACCAGTTTCCACTCACGTCTGCTGGATTGCGAAGAAACCTCCTTAATCGAGAATACGACTCAGATACAGCTACTAGTGTTCTAGTCTCAGACGCAGACAGCTCTGCAGGCCCCCATTCTGACTTCGACACCAATAATTACACTGGTCTGAGGTAATTTTGAACCAAACTCTTTATAACTCATTTTTGTGCCAATGCCAATGTGGAATTGTAGGAGTACGTCTTTGCACTTGATCTCAAATCGAACCAGCCACCTTTTTTTTTTTCGACGCGACGCTCCATCGAAGCATGGTGTACCTTTGTACACTTGTCTACTGGTGGTAATGGCTGACCGGTGCTTTTTGGGTCAATGGGCACAAAACAAAGAGTCAAAAATAAGAAAATTTTCCAAATTTACCTTCACCAATTTTTTTATGAAGAGGCACGACTTTCGCACTGTAACGACAGTGATGAGTTTATTAATTTATTTAACCAAACTTCAGTCACACTGCTTTATCCTGGCTTGAGGTGTAGTAATCTTGTCAAAAACGATATGTTTTTTTAAAAACTGTTTTGTAGGCGTATAACTAGTAAAATAGATATCATATTTAACTTTTATCGACTAACACTGACAAAGATTTTCAAACATCGGCTGATCTGTCATAGGTCGTGCCAATTTACACTTTATTAGTGCCATCTGGCTTCCTATATTAACGTGGCTGTAAGATGATATGCAATCGAAAGCTAATGACAAAATATGAATGAGTAAAAAGCACAGGTGTTCAACATCAAATATCTTCGTGATATTTCATGATAATGTCCATTTTTGCTTCGAAGGTTCTTTGAAACTCTCGAACGTGGATCAAACAACATATTTTTCAACTGTACAGCAATACATACTGTGTACAGTCATTGAACCGATTGATTCGCTTTGATTCAAACTAACTCAAGACATTGATTTTGTATTTTTTAGACCAGTCCTAAAGCCTGGAAATGCGGGCCATCAATTTCATTCTAAAGACGCCGTAGCTCCTAAGCGGCCAGTTCGGGTCATTTCACCCCAACGTTCAAAATCCGATCCAAGTATATTCCCTGGCCCAAGCACTTCTGAAACTAATCCTTCCAACACGTACTACAACATAGAGGAAGACAGCAAAAGTCAGACCGCAGTCAGTTCAACAGATAAGTGAGTAAAGTATAAAAGTTTTTTAATGAAAAACTTGACCTCGAACAAATCTATCTCAATCCCTATCCCTAGCCCAAACCTTGTGAACTCTCACTCCAAAACTTGCTTTACACAACTAGTGATTTTTACCATAACACTTCTTTGTTTTATTAAAATTAGTTGAGTACAGTGGAAGTCAGTGTGCCTAGCGTCAACTAGTTTTAATAAAACAAACAAACTCTGCACTCAACTTCACTGGCCCAGTCAGCGAGGCTTCAGACAATCCCAGTTCTCTAACATAACCTATGCAGGCACCCACATTTCCTTGTGCGATAACTACTGTTCTCTAGCCCCGTAACAAATAATCTAATAAATGTCGATAAGTATTAATAACCTTGAATACGATGCTAAATAAGTTAAGGATGCTAGTTGAATCAGTTCTTCGGTAATAATCGAAACGGTGAAGTATCGAAGAAGTAATTGTAATGGAAACAGTGAAGGTGCCGGACTGCCCATTCATTCTCAAGCTGCTTTCTAGGCAAAACTCTCCTAAAAGTGGCAACGAATGGACTTAGTTAAATACTGTACTGTAGCTGCTCTGGTCCCTTCAGTGCCGTATCTGAGTACCGTGTGTTAATCTAGGAAACGTCCTGATAAATCAGTAGCAAGCCGAAGACGCAACCAAAAGCAGACCCGACGACAAACTGCCCCGGTCGATCTTGCTTACGAAGCTCATCAACGCCAGAAATACAAGACGCTTGTCTCTCTCAACTCTCAAACCCTGAGAAAAGTAATCGTTCGTTGCTTTTTAATTTATTTGTAATGAAGGGCTCGTTGGTTTTTGTAATAATTTTCAATGAAATGCTGAAGACAATGGAATTCTCGCACACATATATTTGAAACAAGATGTCTTATACCACTGTAGTTTGACACAATCGCATTACAAATTTTATTTTTGCTCAATAAATTATATAATGCTGTGAAAGTTGACTTCTGATTTTATCGCACTTTTAACTCTATGTATCTTTTGCATTCATGCATTGTGTCGTATGTTTTGAAAAGACATTTTAATGCGATAGCGTCAAAGATTTTTTCAAAATTGTTTGGGGTTAACATGCTTACAGTCAATAGAGGCTGAGCTCTGCAGCATGAGTGCATTCTACGCATTTTTGCACTACCAAGTTCAGCTGCACTAGTCTACTCTATTTTTCACCATTCTTCTAATCTCTTTCTTTGATGAAGACAATGTTGTATTTAAAATACCCTTTGCAGCATAAACCCAGTAATGGGCTAATGGCAAAGACGCCTTTGAAACAAGTTTGAAAGCTCACAGACTCCGCGAAAATTTGCGTTTTTAAATTACTGATGAAAAATGCACCTTGGCCTATGGCCATGGGTGGTGATTTTATTACATGGCGGCGTAACTATGTCTAAAAACCACGGATAAGTTGATTTGGTTTTAACGTCAAGGATTTTTGCCTCTAAAAGCATTTTTTAAAAACTCTTTTTGTGATACCTTCAACTGATGAAAGTACAGGTTCAACAGAGGAAATTACAAAATTAATTTATTTGCGATAACTGTTAATTTACAAATAAACTAACATTAAAAGAACTATTTGATTTATTTCAGGTGACGGAGAAGTGGCTTTCCGAATGGAGAAACCAGCTTCCAGTGGGAGGATTCCTTATTACGTCATGGTCAGACGTGGCGCTATCCAGCCACCGTCCCATGTGCATGATCGCGAACAGTGTGGTGTACAGTGCTGTGTCAACTGGTAGCAAGCAGTTCCATCTCGCCTGCCAGGTTGGTGCTCGAGTCACATTGTTATACGTTATTTGCTAACTCGATTAACGCTATTAGCCATCTCTGTCAATCATAGTTTTACCGCCCCAAAATGGAAAATTAGTCGAAATAGAAATACGTACAGCCATTGAGAAAATAAAGGTCAAAAACAGTTTTTATGAAACAGGCTAATGTGCAAAAACTGTGGCGTGAGTAAACTGTGGATACGAGGTTCACCTTTTACCGCTTTTGCGCAGTTCAATGGTTTAATAATATTGATAATTGGAAGGTTGCAATGTACTATGTAGGACACTGTATGGTAAGTTGTATTTAGTAATACGGAAATCGTGAAAATAAAAATTTCAAAACTAAGAAAAGATTTGCTTAAAAAGCAATGCAAATAAAGTCATCTATTCATATTTGCTTTTGCCAGTTCGGAATTGTAGTAGTGTTTTCAGGTCACAAAAATTTATTGCTCGACTTACATTGACAATCGTTGCCGCTCTTTCCAAGAATACGAGAGGCTTATTTAAAGTAATCGTTGGTTGTTGTTTGTCGCAAAGACCGTCCTCCCCAGGCCACTTTACACTTTTCCTCCAAAAGAGCTGTGTTACTTCAGATATGCAACGCATATTTTTTTTTTCGAAGTACAGTATGCACTATGTAGGCTATATACCAGCGGCAAATGAATAAATTGAAGGGAAATATTTTGGAATTCCTACTAAACTCTGATAGGTTTACTGATAATATTCAGCGTTGTGAAAAGTACTCGAAAAGTGTAATCAAGTAAAAGTTTTGTTACTTGAACCAAAAACTACTTGAAGTAAATTACAAAGTAATGACCAAAAAAGTACTTGAGTAAAAGTAATAAAGTAGTCCTTTTAAAAGTACTCAAGTACAAGTATTTCTGAAAGTACAGTATTTAAGCAAAATAAACAAATTATTCAATCGACAAACTGTAGTGTATGACAACTTGTCGACTACCTTCACATCAACTTCTCAAGAAGTCATAAATTACGAATTGATGCAAGCTTTTGTTGTTATTGTATTCATATCAAAAAGAACAACTACAAAACTTTGAGATGTCTTGCAGAGTTTATTTGGAATCATTTCATACAATCTTTGCTAACTTAACTTAATGAACAATTACCGGTAGAAAAATCAACCATTCTTACGAATTTGTGGTTCAAATTTAAAACTACAGTTAGTTTGTCCTCTTCTGAATCAAAATGCTACTTCAAAAAATTAAATCTTTTATTATACTCGCTGTATTACGCAGAAGCGTGTAACGAGTTGGCGGGGCCCATCTCCGTGTCATTGCGCCCGGGCAACACAGCTCCTTTGAAAGAAATGTTGCAGCGGGTCGAGCCGTTGGCAACACTGTGTCCAATTTGACCGGCCCGAGATTTGAACCTCAGACCTCCCGCTCCAGAAACGAAAGCGTTACCGTTCGAGCAACTGGCCGGTCAAAATGCGACAGTAGCGTTACTTCACGCTAAAAGTAATCAAGTGAAAGTGGAAAGTATCCAAAAATATAATTACTTTAAAAGTGCTCCTTATCGACAAATTTACTTGAGTAGGCTACTTAAGTAGGGCTACTTTCGTTGCTTTACACTTTTGATGACATTTAAATACGACAAAACAAAAAGAAAACGTTAATAAAATTAAAAATTTCTTTGGTTATAAATTTATAATCAATGAAAATCTAATTTGATACAGCTTGCTCTTCTGGCCAAAGCCGTTTTCACAATATTGTCTAAAAGTGACCAAATTGACGTCCTTTCTCGCCTAGCAAGATGCTACTCTGGAATGCTAGCTGCACTGGTCCGGAATACCAGTTTATTACCTTAAAACCCTTTTTATGGATTAAATTATCACACCACACTTCGCTATTTTTCAGCTTTACGACCACGCAGACGTTGACGATAGAATGTTGCGCAAATTGGATAACTGTTCTTCTCTTCCTGCTCATCCCAACACGTGCGGGGTATGCAGTCACTTCAACTGCCGGGTTCCTCGCTCCCTGTTAGATCCCAGCAGCGGGGGTGGGGCTGCTGATGCCGTATGTGTTGTCTTGACAACAAGACCCTACCAGTCATTACAGGTATCAAATTCCGAACGTATAAAAATATAAAATGCAATTTTAGTAGATCTTTTATACTAGGAGTTACGTCGCTGGCTGGTGGTGCAAGGTTTTGAAGGCACTCTACTTGGCCAAAAACTCTGTTTCATTTAGTTTTAGTAGTTTTAGAATCTTGCCTTCTGAGTAATGTTTTATTTGTTGATAATATTTGCTGATAAACAATCTAAACTTATGTTTTGCTGGTTTCCCGCATTGTCAAGTGCTCTGCAAATCGATAATAAGCTTCATATAGCTGGAGGCTTTGAACCGATTTATCCTGCTCAGTTATTACTTATTTCAACCAATTTACTCTTTAATTTCTTTACTTTTTTAGGACTTCTTGGACAGAGTAGCTCTCCAGGAAGATCCAACTGAACTGCATCGACAAGTGCTCGTTAACATCCTTCAACTTCTTCAGGGAGTAAAGCATTTGCAAGCATCTGGTTTTGATCTTTCCCAGGTCAGCGTCGAACACCTTGTTATTACGGAAGACCGAGGTTTTTTACAGATTCTACCTCATCTCTACTGCTCCGATTCTAGAGGGCGGAGAAATGTTGGAAGGGATTCCTGTCAGAGCTCCGACTCCGATTCCAATTTTCCACCACATCTACGCTCCGTTACGCAGCAAGTTGGAAATCTCACTAAAATATTGCTTCAAAATGGAAGTTTGGCTTCTTCAATGGGCCCACTAAGTCGCCCTGGGGAACGCCGGTCTACCACATCAAACGTAGTACTGCCCGGAACTAAATACTCGGCCGCTTTCAAGCACATAATCCGTCATTTGGAGACAACTCCGACGCTGAGTGTCCAAGACGCATCTCAGATTATCCAATGTGCTCTCTGGGGTCCGGAAGATCTGGAGGACGTTGGAGTGGATGATGTCAGTCCGTACGCAGCTCTGGAGCTGTGGATTGAAATGGAGCAAGCTAAACTAGTGAATAGTTTAGCGGTTCTAGCCTCTAACGATCGCCTGGTTCCGTTTTCGTTTTTGAAGCATCAGTATTTTGCTTCCGTCACTCCCCAATTCCTATTCAATGGCTTGAAAGTTTTACAAAGAATTTGATTATCCTCGATTCGCGGAAGATTGATCGGAAAATTCGTTGATCCGCTCGGCATAGTTACCTCGATAAAAAGCGGATCGTAGGGGACACTTGGATGGTAGGCCTATATACATTCGTATTAACATGGAAAAAAAACGACTCCGGTCAAAAATTGCAGTTTTGTAGATAGTTTTGCGCAAGGGGATTGTCTATTTCAGTGAGATGACACGGTGGTTTCCAAATGGAGCTCTCCTTTAAGATGTGGGCGTATGTTTGGACTTCTGAACCACATTCACGTGCACTCGTTTCGGAAAGGCCTCAGCGATGCCTGTCGTCTGCAATACGTCCTCGTGGGAGCTGTATTACGTCCTCATCGTCCATTCTGGAAAATGATTTCAAATCTTTGCAAAATTGCAGCAAACAAAACAAAGAACAAGAAGAATCTTAGCATCGACTTCGATGGTGAGAACTTGTCAGCCATGTTATTGCTACCATGACAATCAATTGTAGATGCGTTTATCGAAAATTTAAGAGTTCTGAGGAGTGGATAAGACGTTACTACGTTTATACATTTTAGTTGAAAAGTGGCAACGGTATTTGAGTTTATCTCGTGTTATCTGTAACGCAGTGATAGAAAATAGCCTTCAACGTATTACCAGTTTCAAGGCATTACAGTATTTTTCGCTTCAGTGTTGCCATGAACATTATTATAATTCAGAAGTTACATAGCAGATTTAAAACTTAAAACTTTTTTCACTACTGTGAGGTAGCACTTCCTCACATATTTACTATCCCATTAAGCAGGTGTTTCATCAGTATCTGAATTCACTCGTAGCCCATTCTGGCAGCCCACCCAAACCTTCAAACTACCCAGGAGGGCAATTTCTGCATTTGAAAATTATTTTGAAAAAGTTATCCAATTTGTTTTTCAGAAGATTCTAGATAGCAAATAACATTGGTCGGTAGTTCTCATAAACTCCATAGTTCTCATGGAAGCCCAAGCCTTTGAAATTAAAAAAATCTCTTCAGTTAGCCACACGATGAGACAGACACCAGTTTAGCACGGTGAAGAAGATATCAAATTGATGAGAAAGAGACCCTTAATTTTTGAGTTAATGTAATATCTTGAAAACGGTATGACATGAAAGTGAAGATAGTTTTGGATTTTTCCAGTTTTAGTTGACAAAAACAAACCTAAATAGTGAATTGAATACCGTATTTTGAGCTTGCTTTTTCTGTTTCTCTATCAGCGTCACCACTGAGCGAATGTAATTAAACACATTAGTAAGGTGGTGGAAGGAAGGAATTTAGTTTGTTGAGGGCCACCCCAAAATTTTTGTGGTAAGCTACTCCCAAAATGTTGGTGTAGTGACTTTTGTCGTTTACGTGATTGTTTACTGTCACAATTTATCGAATTATTTTGCAAGTTGTTCGCACAATTTTCTTTTGTGGTTGAGATTTTTTAAGAAGTTCATTTTAATGCTTGATTAGTTTTAGTTACTGTTTTTGTGTCTTTTTCGCAACCTAAATGCATTGTGTCTTGAAGCAATTTTAGTAAATTGAAAATAATTTAATATTTTTTTTCATAGTTGGGCACAAGTCCGTTAGTCGTTAATCCGTTAATAACGAAGCTAACTTTTTCATTAACTCGTTAATCCGTTAAAATTTTTTTTCATGTTAACGGACTAAATTAACTTCCGTTAAGTGCTGTTAACGGACTAAAGTAACTTCCGTTAAGTTCTGTTAACTTCCGTTAAGGTTTTTATCGTTAATATCTTGCACCATTCGTTCATCGTACCGATACAAACCAGTTTGCACTGGTAATACTTCTTGCGTATTAGCACGAGTTTTATAGAAGAAAGCAGCTCTTTTTTTGTGGCAAATAATAAATTGCAGCCTCATAAGTCTATTAATTATCGCTGTTCATAATTTCCAAAGATTTTCACATCGCAGCTTCGTTAGTGCATTTGAACTTGTTTTTATCTTGAAATTAGATTAGACTGTAAAATCTAACTTCGTAAACACAAAAAGACCACCATAGCGATAAATCTTTCCTTACAATCAGCTCAACAGCGTCAATACGTGTTCTAGAAGCGAGTGAATAAAACAAAATAAAAATTACACGCAAAATGTTAACGAATTAACGCACTTAATTAACTTCCGTTAATTAAAGCTGAAAATAACGGATTAACGTTAACGGAGGTGTGAAGTTTGTTAACGGACTAGTGGTTAACGAAGCTAACGTTTTGCATTAACTTGCCCACCAATGCTTTTTTTGCTTTTAATTGATGTTAAAAATAATTTTCGTTATGTGATGCGCGTTACTACAGCGGATTTTGCCAAACTTTATAAAATTGCAGAAGGAGAAACACCAGACCATTGATTATAAACGGAGGTCACAGAGAAACGCCTTAACTGCTAAATGAATTTTGGACAAATATTCAAGCTATTTGATAAAGTCTGTGCAAAGAATTGAATTAGGCTTAGAGTGCGTTTAGGCCTAATGCTTGGACTTTTGATGCAGATTTCATAAGATTGCTTTTCGTCATCAAGTGTGTGATTGTGTAATGTTGTGATTTTTTTTGCAAACCACGCCACTGTATACAAACAAGTCCGTTGTCAACACGTTCGTTTGTAAGTTCAAGGAGTGTATGACGTGATCACCGTGTGCTCTCCTGCTTTTCGGCCATGAGTCGTTTTTAAAATGAATGTTTGCTACCGCTTGATGACGTATGCACTTTTTATCGCTGCTTTATGACCGCATGCATTGTGTTTCTTGTTAATTTAATTTCAGTTTAAACTGCCATAAGCTACTAACAATATTATGCTGAAATAAAAGAACATGCTTTAGCTTTGTAAAGGATTAGTTTTTAAAAGCTAAAATAACTAAGCAAAGCATTTTTATATAAGGAGTTATTTTTTAGAGAGAACTCACGGATAACTCTGGTAAATGAAATTGCCGGCATAAGCTCCGGCTATGCAGCCTGATAGGCTCTGGTTAGTGTTGATCGAGATTTGGGTTTGAGACTTTGAGTAAAGATTAGCTGTTAGTGTGAATGCCAACTACCAAACGATGTCTTTTAAAAAGGAACTCCTCTGACCCAAAAAAGTTTTTGGTACTCGGAAGATCTTTCTCTGAGCCGCATTTTTGCCAAAACCAAAAAATATCATTGCAGATCCGAGCATCAGGCGGTCTTTGCAGTCTCTAGGTGGGACTCATGAGTCATGAATAACATTTAGAATGCTGGTTAAAACAACTAAATCAACAAAAGTTCTCGTTAACTGACGCAAAAGAGACATACGTAATTCTGGACTAAACACAGGTTACGAAGAAAAATTTTTTCGGTTCCAACAAGACGTAATTGTGGGCCAGAAGAAGGCCTTCAATTCGAGCAAAATTTCAAACGTAAAAAAGGCCGGGTCACGGGCGAAGACGGAAACATGATGTCTCCAGCATCGTTGAGTCGTCATTTTTGATAAAGAAAAGTTTCTCAGCTGTACGTTCAATTTGCAATGAAAATCTATCTGCTAGGAGGCCTAGTCCCAGCAACTTCCTTCTGGCAGCTGCCCTAGGTCATTGCACAGCTTAATGGAATCCGAACCTAACAGAACACTTTGTTATTATTATTATTATTTTTTTTTGTTGCCAATAAAAATACCAAACTAATACAGAATTGCACAATGATAAACAGCAACGGGAGGCTGCAAAGGGACCAATGGTCTTCAAGTCAAGCAGCAACCCAGGCAAATATCCTAATTAAGTATTTACATAAATCGATTATTGTCTCGTTTGTCTCTCGCTAAATTAACTACATCTCATCGCTAGAATCTTTATATGCTAAGTCTCCAAAGGCGATTCAAAAGTATTACGGAGTTGGGAATGACTACTCCGTTGCATGCAATTTGGCGCTTGTGTTACAAAAAGCAAAGACCAGAACAGTTTCAGAATTTTGGATATCAGAAATGTCTGAGGAATAATAGCGTGTGAAATGGTAAGGGATACTGAATAAGTAGTGACTATTTCACCGAAAATTTTCAACTTAAAGAGAATAAAACGAGAATGAGAAATATTCATCCGCGCTTTTTTCATTTGCTTTTTAGGGGTTAAGATTAGGGTTTGGGTTAGGGTTCGATTTGGGAATAGTTTTAGAGTAAGCATTTGAGTTTGTGTCAGATTTGTTGAGTCAGAATTAATAAAAAACTAGATAAAAATTTCCGGTGAAATAAAGCCTTCCTACTGAATAGCCTACTGATGTACTTGTATAGGAATAGAAACGCAAAATAACTTGACGTTTGGACTGTAGATGCATACGTACCGGTAAGTGTTAGAGCTTACTGTAGTTTGTTTGACCGATCAGTGGTCGAGTGGATAGAGCGTCTGCTAGTGCTACTGAAACGGTAGACTCGGGTTCGATTCCCGGTCGGGTCATACCAAAGACTATAAAAATTGGTATTCACAGCTTTCCTGCTTGACGTTCAGCAATTAAAGGGACAGTATGAAGCCTCCACCGTGTGTGATAGACAGGTAGGCAGGCAGCTTGACTCGAAGACCAAAAGGTCCTTTCGCTGTCTCCTGGCCAAGGCAACTTGGTGAATAAAATGTAATTACAATTACAATAAAATGTTCTGTAGGCACTAGGCTAGGCCTATTTTTTTGTTTGATCAGGTAAATAGTGTCACTCAGCACTGTCAGTGTCAGTAGCTAATCTCGGATCTACAGGCCTAGAGAAGAAATTAGAAGCACCAGCAACACTAATTAACTACTGGTATCAGAGTGCGAGTAAGCAGGTAAGGCAGCATTAGAATATCCTACTGTTAAGTACCAGTAACTCCTAACTTACTGATACTGGTAAGCCTATTTCCATTGGTAGTGACTATTTCATCGAAAATTTTCAACTTTAAGAGAATAAAACGAGAATGAGAAATATTCATCCGCGCTTTTTTCATTTGCTTTTTTAGGGGTTAAGATTAGGGTTTAGGTTAGGGTTTGGGTTAGGGTTTGATTTGGGAATAGTTTTAGAGTAAGCATTTGAGTTCGTGTCAGATTTGAGTCAGAATTAATAAAAAACTAGACAAAAATTTCCGGTGAAATAAAGCCTTCCATTTTCATTTGTACTCAGGTACCGGTACTTTACTTTAAGCAAGCTTGGTGATGCTGGTACAACATGCAGCCTGCTCACTTAAGTTAAGAAAAAGAAGTGGCTAGTGTTACCTTACACCCATAACAGATAAAGAGAATGAGAGAACAAAAAGTTAGTGCTCATTTACTGTATCCTACTCTCTTTTAAGTTATTGTTGGCGAGTGGGTTAGGATTAACCTTTGGCAGAGGCTGCTGTTACGTTACGTAACAATAAAAAAATTGCTATTCTAGCTGCTTACGGTACTAATACTAGCCTTGAACTTAACCCTAGCGTTAATCTTATCCCAAACCCTAACAATAATTTAAAAAATAAAAGAGTACTGTAGGCTTAAATCTGTAAATGAGCAGTCACTCTTTCTCTTATTCTCTTTGTAATGTAACACTAGCCACTTCATTAATGTTACAGTTAGAGCTTGGGTTAGATTTAGGCAGTAGGGTTGGGGTTAGGGCTAGGATAGCGATTGTCTTATTCTTATGTACCGGTGCTAATGTAACAGCAACCTCTACCTAAAAAAAAATAAAAAGGATAAACATTAAACTAATAGGGTGAAGTCGGGTAATTTCGGCAGGTGTGAAAATTTAAAGTTTGATGCTGGCAGGTCTTTCTAGAAGTTATAAGATTTCTAAAAATGGTTTTAATTTTTTCTGATAGTGTTACGTAATATTCTGCAAA
Organism: Trididemnum nubilum; assembly: GCA_963965965.1. Taxonomy (NCBI): domain Eukaryota; kingdom Metazoa; phylum Chordata; class Ascidiacea; order Aplousobranchia; family Didemnidae; genus Trididemnum; species Trididemnum nubilum. Next base: position 35,621,316 of record OZ014485.1, read on the forward strand.
GAAATTGACAATCTTTGAAGACCTCTGCATGTTCTTTTCTCTCAGCTACAATATTTCTGTTAATAATAGAATTGAACTTTTAATAACGTTTAGAAGCGATTGGTCTGTTGCTACCTTTCTAGGCTGTGCTGTAGCCTAACTTTGTTGTTGGTAGCACTTGGCGGTGTTTGTTATTACGCGAGCTGTAAACGGATTTGTTAAAAATAATCCATTCCTCTATCCTGAAAGTATCAAAAGCAGAAGTTTTGCAACGTTAACAAAAATTGTAAGAATTGAAAACTTGTTTAATTGATAATAATTCAAATTTAATACGGAAAACTTTTAGAGAATGCAATTGTAATTAGAAAAATCAATAAAAACAAGAATTTGTAAGATTTTGCAGAATGGATTTTAATTTTGTTTGGACTATTGTAAGTAAAGTCATAGATCATATTTGCTGCCTTTTTTCAGCCTTTAAGCCTAACTGAGTGGCATATTTTGTTCGAATTAGTCAAAAATCTGAATAAATTTAATTCGATTCACCAAATTTAACACTAAATAAGCAGCCAGATAGTTGGAGCAAAAACAAACATGATTTGTTTGCTTGCCGGAATTTCCGGTTTTACCAGAAATTTCGGCAACCCTTATTACATCATATAGCTTGAGAGCATGATGTCATAGTATCTCGAAGTTGGTTCGAAAAAAAGCCGCAAACAAAATACTGCGCTGCGCAGATAGAGTTCAAACAGAGTTCAAAAAGAGTCAGTGTTTTCTGAAAATTAAAAATAAGTGAGAAAGTTGCTGAAATTACCTGACTCTACCCTACCGTATATACCATTGCCAGCGTACTGGAACAGGACAGTGGATAAGCATCAGACATTATTTATATTCTTTGCTATCAGAACCACTTATCAGCACTGGACTAGTGTTCAACCAGAATTATTCTCATCAAGAACAACCTTTTTCATCTGTCATTACTGGTAACTGAGAGAAAAATAAGTCTTTGGTATTGATTAGGTCAGAGGTCTATCACCTAGACTACCTACTTAGACTCAAGTTAAAAGTGTCGAGCTAGGAGTAGGATGCCCCAAGCACAAGTATTGAAACTTTTGATTGTCCGCAAAGGTTGTCAGACTGCAGGCTCTTAAGTTTGGAGAGTAATGAGGAAAAGGTGATCTGTAGTTGTAGTAGCTAAGAATAGCCTAAGGGATTAAAGGGTAGTGGTAGTGGTAGCCCTGATTGGAAAGTTGAAAAACTCTACACCGGATTTTTTCACCAACTTAGCACATAATTGTTTTTTTTTTACTCCACACCAATCAAAGTGCAAAAAGTTGGCCAATTTAAACAGATGAAATTTGCTTTTAGAATTCCACTTTATTTTGTAATCTGCAAATCAATTCCTACACTAAAAAAAAAGGTCTTCACTACCAGGATTTGCAAATATCAAGGAGTTTCTCACTGCCCCTGCTGTAATTTAAGGTATTGAGAAGCCTTTGCACCATGCCAAAGCTATTTTTGCGTTTTGTACTTCTGTCAGTCTGTGTGCCAGTTTTCTCTGGGCAATGTGCAAACTTTCTTACGGGGGTGTTAGCTTTCTGCGTAGCCTTCCTACAGACCAAAAAGCAATGCTTGGGCACTTTTGACTTTGCAATGACTGACTGACCAGTGTTGTGTATGTAAGCCCTGGGCCTATCTATCTGATACAGTAGTGTACATTGTAAAATGTTTTTATTTCAGATTCCAATTTGTTAAAGTTTTTCTGATGCATTTTAAAGAATTTTGTACTTGTTAATTGTTATTGTTTGCATGCAGCGATTAAATACACACTTTAGATGACAGTTCATCATTGATTGATTCAAATTCCAAATATCAATTTGTTTTGTAAGTATCTTAGCTTTCTGATTTTTTAAGTTTGGCTCAGTGGTATCATACACTATACAGTTACATACTAGGTGTTCAGATATACAATAAATTTTTTTAAACACATCACATATAAATATGAAAAGCGGGGAGACAAGGAGATGGTCCTATGGTTATCAAAGCCAGTTGCCACCCTACTTATGGTTGATAATTAAATCAAAATTGTAGTAATGCCAATTAAATTTAGTTTGGAGAATGTAATATTTATTGTGTAGTTGAAGCATATCACATCAGCTCAATAATTTAGGATTAGCTTATAGTCTCAGCAAGTGCGATTATCTGTGTGTCAATTTGGACTTGCTTTTTCTAAAATTCAACCACCTTATAACTCAGTAATTCAAGTCACTGTAAATTATAAAAAGTATTAGAAGTGACTTGGTGCACAGGCATGCGCTATTAAATAAATAAAGAATTTGGTGACACCACTCTTTCTTGGAAATTTTTATTATTACTGTTTAAGGTTAGGGTTAGGTTTTATTAAAAAATGTCTTCGCGCATGGAATGTCCACCAATCCTTTTCGAAAAGTATTTGTGATTTGGTAACTTTTTTTGCGATTTTGTGAATATAGTACAATCTCATATGAGCAAGCGTTCTCTACCACCATGGTTAGTGCATTCTTGATATGAGCATGCCAGCATATTGATTCATTCTGCAACAATGAAAAGCTGGCAACTCCAAGAATGTTTCATTTTCAAGCCAAAATTTTTAAGCTTTTTACATGTAAATTTCTACGCAGGTTTTTGATTAAAGTAATTTTTTGAAAACTCATTCCTTTTCTCAACAGACTGTGTCTTTGTGTTAATTTTTTTCAGCTTAGCTTTATTCGATACTTACCAATATTATTATTAATTGAAGAAAATTTTGTTTAATTGTTGGGATGAACAAGTGAATACTGAATATTTATATCCAGTATTGACCATAGGGAGTCCCTTCTTGGCAACTATTTTATACTAGTCATAATTTAGGTTACATTACTGGGTTCCATTGCTTTGCTGCAATAGTAACAAAGACTTCACATTTGTGTACTGTATATATTTACCTTAATTTAACAAATCCTTCAATATTCAGCTTACTACCATGGAGGATTGCATTGTAAGTTGTTGCATAGTTTTAGTGTGATTGTACTCATGTAATGTACTTCACTTTTTTATCTTTTTTTTTTTGCAATTAAGGTAATGTATTGCAACAGATGCTGGTACACGGTTGTGCATTTTCACTTGTCTATTGTTTTTGAAATTAGTTGTAATTAATTTTTTTATATTATGACAATTATTGCATGATTTTAAAAATTTGTTAAGATACAGTACAACTTTCATCATTTTCTTACTTGGAAGGTAATGTACTACAATGAAAAATATGCAAGTTATGACTGCATTGCAGTACTTAAGAGATATATTATTTAACCAGAAAGCTTATTATTCAAATGTAGTTTGTTTTTTTTCCATTTAGCCCAAATCGTTTTTAATCTGGAAAGAACTCGTTATTACGGAGTATTTCAATGATTTTAGTAGAAAAAACTGACTCAAATTTTGTCTTGTGTTTTTATTAACAAATAAAATTTGTTGGATTCTTCTACTGGAGCTGTCACTCTAATGCAAATGCTAAAATTTTTGTTGTGATGATGCCACTCCTTTTAATTTTCTGCCCAAGTATTCATACGTATTTGGATGCACTGCGCAGTGGGTAATCTCCCATATTGACTTTACTCATACATGTTGTTAACCATTACTTCCTTAATATTTGCTATAATTGGTCTCCAGGAAGTTTTAATTATTTCCTTGCTTAAGTGGTTCTGCCATGTTATCGTGTACCAAAACAAATTTTTGTCGTTTGTAGTTGCTCAGCATTTAATTGTCTTTAAAGTCTTTGTTTTTCTTAGACAACATGAATTTTGATCTTCTCAAATTTAGTGTTTTGATTTTTATCCATTTTATTCAACCATTGTAGTTATTTTTTTGAGTTGATGATTACGAGTATCTACGATGCTGAAGTTGATGTAGAAAATGGTTTGCTTTCCATTTCGATATTTTGCTGTGCTCTGTATATGCTTGTACTTTTGGAAGTAAACATAGTCAAGCGCGAAGAATTTCCTGTGCTAATTTAACCTCGACGTAACATTGTTTAGAAATTCGTAATTGCAGCTGCCAGTATCGTGTTCTCGCTTCAATTCCCCTGAATTACTTCAATTGATTTACCATTCCACAAATCAATTAATTTGGTTTTGGGGCTGCAGGTCACAGTAGAGTTTGAGGTCGCAAAACTGGCCATTTTAAGCGTAGTCTTCAAAGAGATAGTAGCGTTTGTGGATTTACTAAAGAATTGATTCAATCTGTGTGCAGAACGTTTTAGTTCTGCAGTTTTTGTAAAACATAAATGAATTATTAATAAGCCATGGTGACGTCAGCAATCGATACTCTCCTGAATGCACGATAATGTACAGATGTTCAAGTTGCAGTTCTCAACTCAATGCTGCTGTTCTTTGCCAACGCTTCTTTGCAACGCCCTCTGTAATATGCTTAATCTCATTTGGTTATTGCGGTTTTGGTACAAAACTTAATATAGTCGCTTGGCAAGCTTTTCAGAGCTTTCTTGTATGATTACTTTAAGGTGAATTTACAAGTATCCGTTTTTCGTCCATTTTTTTACGTTTTTGCTTCTCCGTGAAAAAGTATGCGCTTTTTTATCCGCATTTTTATAAGTCCATATCTACACTAAGTAGACTGCTATATATCTACAAAACTTTTGTTCCAAAATTTTGTTTATGAACGATAAGAGCGATATTTCAAAATGGAGCTGTACCCCCTTTCAAAAAATTTTTTTCGGAAAACTTTTGTCCAGAATGTGACATTCTGATTAGTGCGGATATGGACTTATAAAAATGCGGATGAAAAAGCGCATACTTTTTCTCGAAGAAGCAAAAACTTAAAAAAACGGACGAAAAACAGATACTGTGTAAATCCACCTTTAGATAGCGAAGGCAAACAATACGTATTGTTGACTCTAAACTTCCTGCATCCGGTACAATTCAAAATTTATCGTCAAACGGTTAACAAATTTGTGATTACCGCTAACGCGTGTCCATTGAGGTATCGGCCGATTTGAGTTGGGGTCAACAAGAATTTTCGCAAACACAGAATTTTTGATATATTTAGCAACTGACACACTTAAAGAATATAAATTCCGGTTTGCTCAAAAATATAATGTACGCAATATGCAATGGTACGGTGAAGTCATGAATGTGATTTCCTTGATTCAATGTTAAAAGCAAGTTCTCAATAGCATTCAGAGCGTTTGTCATAGTACAGTATAAACGTCGCTGCATCAGGGTTCTCTGCAAAAGGCAAACCAAATTTAAAATTAGAATTAGAATTTTGATTTTTCAATGTTGTTACATCGTTGACGGGTGTCTCTTACGATCCCGAAAACGGGTGAAATAGTCTGTAAGTTTTCAATAAATTAGTTTTTCATATATCCGCAAATTCGTTGCTTTGTGTTTAGAAATTGAACAAAATTTTCCTCACATTACTACGCTTGTCGTGTGCTTGCATTTTTGTTTCGAAGAATGAATCTGTTTTTCTTCAAGACTGTCATATGTTTTGATTAGTTCACTTTCAACTATGTTGTTTTCATGCGTCATCGATCACACAATATTTCCACACTTGTGGTTGGTTTTAACCCGCGATGCCAGTGTACGTTTTCATCTCATTAAATTTGGGCTGTTTTGAAATGGTCAAAAATGTGCACTGTACAGATTTATTTCAAATGCATGATTTTTTACTGCAATCTAGATTTGTGCCAAAAAACAATTACGTAGCTGTATCGACGAGGGTGTGACTCAAACTCTGCTTTGGCATACGGCTTGCTTTGCACGGATTATTCCCATTTTGATTTGGGCAAAATGAATTAAGATTTGGGCACTAAATGTGTAACGAGACTTGAGTTGGAGTTTCACAGGAGGCTGCTACCGTTTTCTTTATTGTTGATTGAGCATTATTGCTGAACATTCTTTTATTTTACTTTTGTGGGTTTAGAAGCTTATGGCTAATTTTCTGCTACTTAAAACCGCAAAAATAGCTAAGTTATACCCAAAACTTACCACCGTAGAAATAGGTAACTTTTATCCAAAGCTCGAGACAGTAGGTCTATTTTCCATAAAAGTTTAAGCTTTATTTCTGTGAACACTGTTCATATTTCAAATCGTTATTGATTTATTTCTGATTCGATTTTCATTAGTTTTTGGTTACATCAGTGAATGTAAACGATGTTCTGCCCTGTAGAAAATTATCACTTAGCTACAGAGGTTTATGCGTTACTATTCTCAGATTTTTCCGAGAAAAAAGATATCTTTTTAGCTTTGATATTTTGAATCTTATCTTAGAATATTACCAAACACACGTAAACAGCTCATTTCTTTGGTTTTTAAAAAGTTGAAGTACCAACATCTTGCTTTATTTGGTCCCTAGAAATTGTCTCCATCCGTTCACTTGGGTCGGTATGCTGCAATGTTGGAACGTTTTTATCGGTTGTTTTGTGGGATCTGTAAATATTCTACTATTGATAAATGTCAATTTCTTTGATGGAGTTGTGATGGTTTTATTGAGTTACATTTTTGATGTTGTAGTAGTTTTGAAAATTTTGAATTTTTTATTGATTTTAGTTTGTTCGAAGTGACAATGCTGATCAAAACAGCAATTTTTCATATGTGGTTTGTTTACTTTGGATAATAAATAAGAAAGTGCAAATCTTTTTTGTTTAATAAACTCTCAGTATGCGCAATCAAAATGGAATTTTATGTATCAACTTTTATACACTACTTGGAAGATACGAGCTTTAGGTTGATTTACGATTGAAAAATACCGAAATTTGTAGAACTTTTGTGTAACTAACCATTTATGTTTTTGTATATTATACCGGTAGTATTATTTAACTGCACGAAGCTGCAAGTTTCATGGTTGAATGAGCACGCTGTCACGTGATTGCACGTTGAATAATTTAAGCTTAAAATTACTGCTTATGTTCGGTAATAGTGGAATATTACGCATTTTAGGCACCGTATGCTTTGGATAATGTCGGTAACATCAAAGAGGGATTAGCCAGCGATTCGAGCTCATCAACTCATCTTATTGTAAGTAATCTAATTCTTGCACGATCAAGTTTGTAATAAAAAACTATGGTATGTGGTCATTGTGGTGCTTCATAGAAGATAGACAAAAAACATCGTCAGAAGCCGGATTTTAAATTTTTAGGGGGCCGCGTTTGTTTTGTTAACCTACGTATTTTGTCATTTGCATCATACATCATACTGTACATGGTGTTTCAAAAAAAAAAAACATATCAGTACATTATTGCAATAATGTACATACCAGTGCATTGTTGCAATAAGTTTTGGTATATATATATACATATACCAAACAGTATTTTGGTATGTTACTTTTGAAACACCGTGTATGTTGCTTTACTCAGATGACCAGCAAAATATATATTGTTGTAGACTTGTACTTTGTAGTTGATGTTGATAATATTTGACAAATCATAGACAAAGTTTTGACAAATCGTAGACATTTGTCAAGTTCTATTGCGCTTTTTGAAGCAATTTCGAAATCTCTTGAATCTTCTCCCTCTGAAAAAGAATTTGAGCTTAAATGTTGGACCTTTTAGGATTGATTAGTATTATTTCACACTTACACGATGTACTCTCGATGCAAACCATTCAAAACCGTAGCATGGGATTTAAATTTTACTCTGTTGCTTTATCCCCTACCTACGGTATTTGATGCGGCTGCTTAGTTGCTAGAAAAAGTAGAATTTTTAACGGAATAGTTTTGTTACGTGAAAGCCAATAAAAAAGATATTTTTTGTTTTTTTTGCATTCTAATTTTTCCTTCGCATTTTAATTTGTTGAAAACTAAAGTGCAACGCAAGCATAACTCCGGAATGATAATTGTGAAAAGATTTAATAAAATTGTGTTTGTAAAAGGTTTATAAGACAAGTCGCGAAGTTTAATTTGCTCTTTGTTGATCAAATGAAGACGAAGTTGCCGTAAAATTTTTATTGCTAGATTTAAAGTATAGCAGGTTTCTTATGCTGTGTATGCCGTGCTTGTTTTCACCGCTTTAAAAAATCGTAAAATTTTATGGTTTTCGGTATGGCCGATCTCCTCATAAGAAAAAGCCCAGAGCAGACGAAATGTTTCGAGATGTGCCCGCTAATGCAGTTTGGCTGTTTGGGGTTATAATAACGTGTGCTTCTAAGACAACACTCTAGTATTTAACTGAAATGCTAACACGTTTTACAGAGATACAGCTCGAAATTGGTTTTATTGAAGAAATGAAGACTACTTGATGTAATAAAGAGGTGTTCCAAACCTTTTTTCGACAATTCCCCTTATTCGCGAAAATACGATTTAATCCGCTTGACTCCGTACCATTTGCAACTCTGCATTTTGCAATTTTGTGACATCACAAAAGGCCTAGTGCAGATCAGTACTGGTAGCCTCAGCCTAGGTCTGCAGTTACCAGTAGCAGTAGCCTGGTTTTCAGATTTGGTTAGGCTACTCACTGCAACCAGTTGATAAGTTATGGGTATTACATTAGGCCTACTAGCAGACAGCAGTAGCCTACTGAATTAATATTAATGCGCTGGTTTCTGATTACAGATTTGAGATTAGCCCACAGTATACACAGGGTTCGGAATTGACGCTTGCCCAAAGCAAGCTAAAATCGCCTCGGGCAAGCTAAAATCGCCTCGGGCAAGTTTAACTTGCCCGACGGCAAGGTAACAAAATCCAGCGTATTAAACAACATCAAACAAGATTATTTAGAGACGCGTTTTAGGTCCGCTTTTGTTGCAATAATAGTCAGCACTAAGTAATCATCACTGTAAACACCTTGTTTTAATACTACGCACATTATTTATTCGCAATTAATACTTCCTATAATCGCAAGTAGATTTTTGATACTCAGACGCGTTTAGCAACTTTTTGGCACAAAATGCTACGTTTTTTTCTTCTAAGGAAAAATTTCCCACGCTTGCCGTGTTAACCGCTCTTTCAGATATCGCAAGTACTACACTGCGCTGTGTGAAAACAACATCAAGAATTTTACGATTTTTTTGTTATGATTATGTTGAAAATATTTTAGCTCTTCTTGCAAAAAATTTTGGCTTTCTAGCTATAGTGTAGTTTCCGAAATACTCGCTTTGAAAATCCTTTGCACCAAATCGCAACGCTAATCAATATCATTGTAACAGAATAATTGAATAAATTACAATCAAAAAAATCAATTTTTGAGTGATGCATAATTATTGGAAAGAGTTACTTATTGCGCCTCATTTACATAACATCGCTCACACAAAACTTGATTCTCGAAATAGGATACACGATAGGCGTATTTTGCAAATCGACTGCTTTTTGCCTAGAAGTACATTTCACGAGTTTTTTTTCCAAAATTAAGCAACCTCAGAACTTATTACACCTATTTTTTTCGGGCAAGTAGACATTTAATATCATTTGCTCGACGGGCAAGTTGTTAAAAACGTTAATTTCGACCCCTGAATACAGTATATTTCGTTATTTTATTGCTTGTATCAGGGTTTGTACAATAACTTAGCTTAGTGAAACAGAGTTGGCAAGAATAAGAGTGGTAGGCCAGGCTGGTGTTGTTTTAGGGCTGCTATAGTAGGCAATAGCCTAAAGTCTGCGAGAAATTTTGCAAAATCAGTCTTTTCTGCTGTCACAAATTGCGAAATGCAGGGTTGCCAATGGTACTGAGTCAAATGGAGTAAATCGCATATAGGAAATTGTGGAAAAAGGTTTGGGGCACCTATTTATTACCTCAAGTAGTTCTCATTTCTTCAATAAAACCGATTTCGAGCAGTATCTCTTTTAGATGAAATAATGCAGTGTTGAAACTTAACAAAGCTTTCGGTTATTTTAGGTTTCGATCATAAACGAGTAACTTCACTTATTTAACAATTTGTGTTTTTTTTTGTTTTTTTTCAGTCATTGAATGTGAAAGAGGTTCTGACTAATCAGGTTGCTTCAACAACTTACCAGGAATTGACTGCCGAAAAAAGTGCTGGGCTTGATATAGAAAATTCACAAAACCAGGTGCAATTCCATCTCATTAATGACTGTTGCCATAAAAAGCTGCCGTCGGCCCAGACTCTACGTTGAAAAATCTTATGTTAACCTCAGCTGCACATCTAAACATGTTTGTTTGATCTCGAGGCAAATATATTTTCAACATCATTAAACCTTCCTGTAACTCAATGCGTGGGTTACCAAAGTTTTGAATTCTTGCTAAGCTAGCGATTGGCAACCATTTCTGTTCAACTGACTGGTTTCAAGGAAATTTTTAATGGACCAGCCTTCAACAAGCTATTGAAGATTGGTGGATGCACATTGCACAATAATACAAAATTAGAAGTTATAGGTCTGACTCCAAGAGTGAATCCAGGATTTTGATTTTGGGAGGCATTTTTAGTAGTGTTTGACTAGCCGAGTTTTGCGTTTTTTAACAAAACTTGACCTTTCAAATAACTTTTGTAAGCACCAAATTGCAGATTATTGCAAAATAATATTTAGGCCAGAGATTTGCGACCTGGAAACAAATAATAAGTAATTAGATTAATCTGTGGTACCGATAGTGAACAGGATTTTTCCAGGCTTCATTGAGTATGTGATAGAACACAGCGCCACATGCCATAATAAGCAGCTAGTATTTTTGCCACTGCCATAAGCCTGAACGTTATTGGATGCAATTTTGTGAAGTCGTCCTCTGCAAATGAAGACATTTGTACTTGGTCATGGCCTGGTTTCTAATAAGAATGAGTTTGTCTTTTGTTGGTCGTGTCAAAGGCACTAGTGATTTAAATTAGGATAATCCCTTTGTTTATTACGGCCTGATCATATTTGGAGCCAGCAAATAGCGATTTTCATTTTGAAGTTAGATTTTAGCAGATCTCGTCGTACAAAGCCTTTCCTATGTAGTCAGCATTTTTAATTTAATCGCATTTTTCAAGTTCTTTGGGTTGTTGTCGGCTGCAGCTGCGGCATTGGATAATGCGATTAAATGCGTGATAGTTCGAAAATACATGACTGGCGTAATTGCGTGGTCCATCGTGCCTCGGCAGTTTTCTCGTACAATTTCTTCGATCTGTGCTGATTATGCTCAATTATGTGATGTCGGTTCTGGGAGACTTTTAGTTCTTACCGGGAATGCCTACAAATTACGTTAACCAATGCCAGTAACTATTTTTTCAGCAGGGTAAGAATTTGATTTAAGAATTCTGCAAATATAGGCATTATTGTAACGTTTTTTAATGAATCAAGTTGGTGCGAAATACTAATTTTTCACTTTTTTTCTTGTGAGTTTGCTGGTAAATTTCCACTTGGTTTTGTTTTTTTTTTTCGAAAAATGAAGGCCGTGATGGCATTTGTTTTACCCCTTCAGTTAATGCTTTCTACTAGGATTTGGAGTTTACTTGCACATTGAGGAATATTTGATTACCGCTAGATGTCAGTACAGCATTTTTCACTTTATTTACCGGTATTTTTAGTCATTGCAGATGTCCACAAGTTTGAAGTATTACAGCGCTAAATATGCAAAGTGATAACTGGATCGACATTAAATTAGCACGGAATATTTTTTATCGTTTGCTTGCATGCTTAGATTTTCATTTTGAAGAAAAGCAGGTATATCTTTTTTTTCGTCTTAGGTTCTTGACAACGTAATCAACCAACCTATCGTGAGAGACTCGTCAAACAACATAATAAGCGAGACTAACCACGAACCGACTATGGACAACCACACAGAACACGAAAGAAAATTCGAGATTAAGGCTGCTTCTGCTGGTGCTAACTTGTGAGTGTGCTGTAGTGGTAAACCTTAGTAGTTTTGAGAAATGCTATGAACTAAAATGGGTGCTGAAAACTGGGATTATTTTTTCGCCTTAAACTTTCGGTCAGTTGCACAAATTAGGAAAAATTTTTTGGTCCTTTCTCAATTGCAAGCGCAGTATTTAAATTTTTTCATGTAAAAAATTTGCAAGATTTTTTTTTCAATTTTTTTTTTTCGGTCATTTTGACTGAAGTGGTTCAACTTTTATTGGTCGTTTTCTCAAAATTCGGTCATTTTCTAAAACAATTGCTGACACTTGAGGACTGCATAATCGAATATTCTTGCATTTCGGTCAGTTTTGCTGTTACAAACTACATTTTAGGATTTGACGCTTGCAAAACTTGAAAATAGCCTATAAATTTCTTTGCGTCTTTTTAACCAAAATGTTTCTTTTTGGCTATGTATAATTTTGATCCATTTTTTTTAATATATCTGCGCATTTGGAAGAGTTTCTCGTCTTACATGCTTTACTGGATGCTACAAAGAGCGATACGCTGTAGAAATAATTTTTAAATTTCTTAATCCATAGACACCCAGGATCGCTGAACAAACAAGGCAATGGGTATGACATGGAAGAGTATGTTGATAAGCGATGGGAGCAAGCCGAATACGAGGACAGTGAAGGAGAGGACCTCGATAACAGCTCTGCAAGATTGTTTGAACGCTCCCGAATCAAAGCCCTCGCAGGTATTTCGAGTAATGTTTTATGCTGCGCGTTATATCGGTAGCCGCGTTTGTACTCAGCAGAAGATTAGTTGTGCTGTAGCTAAAGTCTACGATGTTTGTTCTTACGAAACGTTGCATGATACGGCTGCTTCTTTTTTTTGTAGGAGTATTACTCTGTCTCGTGGAAAATTGCATCCTTTTCGATTTCTTTTCGGCAGCTACTTTTTATGCAGGTATCTAAGACACAACAAAAACTAGAATTGGCAGGCTGAGTGAATACCCAGAGTTTCATGAAAACATCTCTCGCGTTGAGGCGTATTGTACTGTATTTTATGTTATTCAGATTATTTAAAACATTGTTAAATTTTCGATACACTTTTTTGACTCTTAAATTTATTGTATCGGGCAGTGGAGTACCTTAAAAACGAAGTTCGTACGATCAAGAATTTTTTTCGCGGTTTGTTAATGAGCAAGTGTATAGAGTGACGTCATACTTTCAAGGTCATTTTGCGTGGCAGAAAATCAATATCTAAGGTTTTATTGCTCGAGTTTCCATCAAACTAGCACTCGTTTCGGTGCTCTTGTCCAGAAAAACTTGTTGTTATTAGTCGAGTGCTTTAAGTGCTGTCCCTTCCATTGGCTCGCTTTCCACTTTGCGTTGTTAGTATAGCTTCAACTGGCTTCTCGCCGCCTAGCAATTGCTGATGCCCTCGAATTTAACACATTCAAATCTTCGGTTGCCCTAAACTGATACAACTGCACAGTACAAGAACTTTTGGTGTGAGTACAGTAATGGGTTTGATACTTCATTTCGTCTGCCCCAACTTAACTTGAATTCTCAGTTCACTTACTGAAATCGGCAACCATACTGCTTAAATCTGTTCAATGTAAGTGAAACCAGTTTTGGTCCGTGCTGACCATCGTAAGTTAACTACTTCATAATTATACACTTGCTCAAACCGATTTTACCGGAGTCAGTTCTCTTGAAATCCGTTTGCGGAAGGTGCAGAGCTTCTGCTTTGTCTTTCGATAGTTAAAGATGGATGAAGTTTATGGACCAAGATGTATTTTAGCTGAATTAGAATGTGACTGATTTTGGTTGTTTATTAGACTCGGTAGTAGACCAACAACGATTATCGTTGTAGCTTTCAAGAGTGAAAAGTAGATATTTTTCAGAATTCGAAAGCTTTGGTTAATCAAGCTGATTTTCACATCAACGATTTTGGTTTGTTCATCAATGTTGACAAAACGTAGCTGGTGAACAAATCGATTAAATTTTGGTGTTCTTCGAAATACATTGGTCTTGTACTACTTGTTTGACCATTTTTTTGGTAGTAAGCATAATTAAACTTTGGTGATCTTCAAGATTAACGTGATGCACATATGACTCTCCCTTGGTGCATATTTCGATTTCACTACGATTCCAAAGTTGAATTACTTGCCGCATTTCATATCTCTTGCACCCGCAGTGGTATTGATCAAACAATAAAGGCTTAGATCCGATGAGGCACGGGATGAGGTAGTTTGTGCTCCGACTGTTCTACGTTTTAAATGTACGTGCAGTTTGATTGCATCAGATACAAGAAACTCTCAACTCAATCTTTTGAACGCATTTTGATATGGAAATAAGGGAGATAAAGAAACTAGCGGGAGACCGTGACATGCGGCACCTCAATCTAAAGCTACTATCCTCGCAACTTCATGGAATAGTGGGTGATAAAGAAGAACTACGAAGTTGCAAGTTCACGCAGCAGGACAGCATTCGGACTGCTAGTTCACATCAGCAACTTTAAAAACTGTAGAACTGCGATGATGAATTCCCACAACTCATAACCAAATGTTTCCACTCTTGGGGTTGGATATCATCTCGATCGAAATTTATCTTTCTGGTTTCTTCCCCTCGGATTTTACAGATTCTTTGTAGCGTTGTATGTTGGACATTTATTGATCGAATTCGTGAGAAGGCAGAAATGTAATGAGATAAACTGCTCTGAATAGAGGACGTAAAGATTTGATACCGTATTTGTAATGCCAGCTTTCATGGTTAATATTTTAATCCAACAACTAGCCATTTTACTACTAGCGACGCAGCTAAATCCTTTCTACATAGTATGCGATTGCACTGTGTACTGGAATTTTAGGATAATGCAATGGTATTCGTTCTCTTTCAACGTTTGACATTAATTTACTTGATTTACCAGATTACCTTGAAATTTTAATTAACCAAGCGCCATTGAAACCGCAATTATTATCTTGTTTTAACATGCTCTTTCATCGCATGGATCAAGGACGTTTATGTAGCTGGTTATGTAGATTAGCCAAACCAAATATCCGGTTCATTGATAGCAATATTGGAAATATAGGCGGTACAGTATTAGCCAGATTTGATAAGCCTTTATTTGAACTGATTTTAAAGAATTTCATTATGAAAACACCCTAAAAGTTTCTTGATTGCGGTCGTGCTTACTATTAGAATGTTAAGATAGTCCAACGAGCATTGTGAAGCGAAAAAGAGGAAAAGACACAAAAAACATCTTACGAACACGAAATAGGGAAAAAGATTTTAGTGGAAAGGGTAGATTGTTTAGTAAGTCTCTTTTTGAGTACAATACTTTAATTGGATTTAATTTGATTTTATACTCACTACTATTGTGCATTTGTCAGTTGCAAACCCTGCGCTGTTAAAGAGCTGCTGTTATATTTCAAAATCACTGGTAATTCGAGGCTGTGGTAGTGAGTTACCTGGCTTTTATTCAGACCAAGTCACGCTTATCGCTCCTTTGTTAGCTGATCGAGCCTCTGCTATTTGTTCTTGTGCCGGCCAACAATCTTAGTGTTGGTTTTGTGAATAGGCGTTAGTGGTAGTGGTAGAAGAAGTACACTCGAACGCAGTTTGAAGGGGCTGGCAGAGTGATAATTTCGACTTCTGTTTTCTATTGGCAGGTGATAGTGGTAAAGTTACGGTTAGCTAAAAATTCTCCACCTTTGTGAAGTGCAATGCAGATAATGAGATGGAAAATGACATATCAAGGGAACATAAAACCGTACAAGCTAGGTCGCTATTAACATAGTTGAGTTGGCCTTAAAAGGGTAGGAGAGATTTCGCGCTGCATAGCTTAAATTGCGAAACTACGATCTGCAGTATACTTCGTTCTTAGTCGCAGTCCTCACATTGAACTATGACTAATAATCTATTACTCATCTTCAATTTTTACGCAAAAGTAGTTAACATAGCAAAGTGAAATGGTGCAATTTGTTTGCAGAGCAAGCTGGATATCCCACCAGAGAAGATCGAACAACTAAGAGCATGAATTTTTTTCGATAAAAAAACATAAAAAAAGCAAAACAGTTTCGATTAGTTCGCCAATTTTGGTAACTAGGTAGTTTGGACAGCCCAGCGAGAATCCAAAGTATGTTTGGTTGATCTAGTTTTTCTTCCACCATCACCTCTGGCAGGATACAAAGTACAATGCATTCTTGAATAGAGCTTGCTGAGGCCGTTGAGCAGGCCACAATTTAACAGCTAAAGCAGCATTGCATATCAATATCGATTGTATGTAGTTGAATTATCAAGTTTCATTGCCGTACATGTAGGACTTAACTTTTCCAGATCTGCATGAAACTGCAGTTTCAGCGCTACAGTTACTAGAAAATCCTTTCAAAACCATTGATTCGCATTCTTAAAGTCGACAATAAGTTTTGCATTATATGCTACGGTAGATTTTCTGTGTTTGTGCTAAAAAGAGCATTTAATCGCGATTTCATGATATAGCCCTAAGCGGAGCTCAGAAAAGATGCAGGTACAAAATTGCTACCATTATTAAGGCGGTCCATTTTCAGCTTACCTTGTACTTTTGGCTTCAAGAACCAGTGCAGTTAAGCAAGATGCTGAGAAAGATGCACCAATACCATGTTTAAGCAATCGAGTTTGTAAATATACGTTCATTTTGAGCCCAACTACAAGACTCAATTTTTGGTACTCGCGTATTCAGGTGTAGTAGTTAACACTAAGTACAATGAGCTCGCGTCATTCGAGTTACGGCGAGGCAGAGGAGGCGCGAAGATCCTCTCTGTCCCGACCAAGAAGTGGCAGCCACATATTTGACGAACCTGATTATGGTCGGGTTAGCATTGGAGCTGCAGATGGCCGCATACGGCAGTTGCAGGGTGAGTATGGGGAATGTGCGTTGTGGAGTGTCGACTCGTTTGGAAAAAAACCTTTATAAGATAAAAAGTTAATGCAAACTCGCTATAAGCCTAGATTATTCTAAATAGCCTCTTCATAAACTTCAAAGCTAAATTGTGTGATTAATTAAATCGTTCTCTGTATGTCCGTGTACAAGATTGTCTTGTTTGTTGTAGTAGTAATCTAGTTGTTTGCTTTGCAACCAAGCTTCTACAGTAGGTTATCTCGATCAGGCCGCCGCCGCCTTGAAATTTCAAGAAAAAAAAAAACTTATGATTTAGTTATTTTTTCGAAAAACTTAACTCTCATGGTACAGGAAAAAAGCTTAACTTTGCTAATAGTCCCCTAATTAGGATCAATTGAAGGAAATCAAATTGGATTTCGACTTATGCTTGCACAATGCACTGTACAAGAATGTTATAAAGCAATGTTTCAAATGCCGAGTTTACATTTACGCTGGTTGCTGTAATTAGATATTCTTAGACAATGAGATGATTTCGTTATCCACTGTAACAATTTGTTTCGTTGTTGTTAGTGTTTGCGTCAAACTTTGAAAGTTTAAAGTGCGAATTAGTTGCTAGTGGGCGATATAATTAGGGCCTTCTTGAATCTTGATCTGAACTTGCTGTACTCTATATACACATTTCTTCTCACGGTGATATATTCTGGTGTAGATGTTTGCAGATTGCCATTTCATGATTTAAATTTTATAAAATTTGTTCTTCGAGTTGGGTACCATTCTATCAATTATGATAATCTCAAACAGTTTACTTGCAAGCTTGTTTTGCGGTGGGGGTTGTTTTCATGTGATTTAAGTCTGCTCATGTATCGCTGCTATTATCTTTCTTGAGGAAAAGTAAATTCTTGATCAAGTTAATTTAGAAAAAAAATAATTACAGGAATGTTCTGCAACTTTAATGACGGGATTGGTTGTGTAAAACTGGCAGCGTTATAAACGGGCCGACCAATCTCGGCCCGAAGCCCCAAACCCGGCCCAACTTAATAATAGCAGCAAGGCTTGCGGCTTCGCAAAATCCCTGAAAGCTACATTCAAACTAAGACCCCAAAACACTGGATCATCGTAGTGGTGTGTTATCTAAATTGTTTTCATCATCCTTTTATTGTGCGGCCTAGAAAAGCAAGCCTTATTCACATATTAGTCAACCCGGCTAACGAAACTTAGTAGTATTTTGGTTTGAGCCTTTATGGCAAACCGTATTATTTTTGCAGTGCTTGAGGTGAGATTAGTTAATTACATAGTAGCTATTTTGAACTCTATGACGGTTACTGGTTGGTTGCGATTCTTTTTGGCTAGTTAATTATTAACTGGATAGTCGAGTGATTGTTTGCTAGCCTTCACTCCCGACTTAAACTGGGAAGCAATTGAATGACAACTCGTCGGACTTATGTGTACTTTCTATTAATTTTCGGAGCATTTGAATTGTCTGCCGCCCTTTGAATGTATTCGCGCAAATTCCGCAGTGCCGTGAAAATACGTGTTCTTAATCGCAGCTAACTGAGCGGGTTTAAAACGCTTAGGGCAGTGGCCCAACTGGCCCATAGCTCTGGCATGTCAGACCAAGTGTGTTTGGAATTTATCTAACCTGCTGTTGTTTGCCTCAGTCTACAACATCATTATTTCTAGACTCTTTTTAGTTTTTTTTCAGTAGGTTATGGGATGCACGTTTACATTTGGGATCTTGATGTTTCACAATTTTCAATGCATGCTGTGCAGGCTAATGCGTTTAGACTGCGTAATAGCTGAAAAAATTTTGAAAGGTGATTTATCTTAAAATTTAGCACTAATGTTAAACACCATGGTGATTTGCTTGCATTGTACAGTCTATGAAAAAAAGTCATTTGCGTACAAAATGACATATAACTCTTTTTTTAGATGAACGAGAGGCAGTTCAGAAGAAAACCTTTACAAAATGGGTGAATTCCCACTTGGTTAGGGTGTCTTGTCGCATCCAGGATTTATACGTGGATTTACGAGATGGAAGAATGCTCATCAAACTGCTAGAAATCCTGTCCGGAGAAAAACTTGTAAGTTTACAGAATAATAACATGCAGGAATCACAGTGCTTTTACGAAATGTTTGATGTGTGGGAGCCTTCAAGGTAAACTGTTGAAAAAATAAACTTGCTGGCCTTTTTGTTTTACTGCTTTTGGTCCTTGCAGAATTTGTACAACGTTATTTCCCTTGTTGGTTCATGGTACCGGTTAAGATCCAAGTGTTCGTCAGTTAATTGAGTTTTCAGTTTTTTGATGCTAGTTTGACCGTTTATGCTCAAAGGTTTGTTAATAATGTGTTTTTCCAGTTTTTTTTTTTTTTGGCGTAGTATTTATGGCACTAGTAAAGCAGCTGTTTATCTTCATTGTTGCGAATAATCCTTGCATTGTTATTCGGAAACGATACGAATAAAAAAGATCAAGTTGACGTTATTGTTTCCTTTGTGTTGGCATCTTTGTTGGAAGCTAGTGCTTTTCTGCTTCTGCCAGTTCAATACAATCATCCAAGAGAATCAAAAAATTACAAACCTTCTGATTTCGAGTTTTTCTTTTGTCTGTTTTTAGACTTTTTAGTTTTCTAGACTTTAAGTTGGCAGTTCGTGTACAACACCTTCGCATTTTTTGCAGTAAATTCCTGAGCTGTGGTATGTGTAGTGTAGTCGTAAAAGCTAAAACGACAATTCATTAACCTTTTTCTTGATTTTTCTTGCAAACATTGTCGTGGTGACTTGTTGCAAGTTAATTAATTAGCCTGAAGTTTTGTGAATTATATAAACTAGTGTTGTAGAGTGTAGATGCTTTATTGATAATAATTGTTCTTTAGCATGTGTGATTATTGAGAAATAATAAGATTGTGAACATATGACCGTAATATCGATAATTTCGAAACTCTGTGATCGTTAGTGAACGTCTTGACTTTGTTGGGTAGAAAATGCTTTTGTTTTGAATTTTGGAACGACTGTCACGATTTTGCTTTAAAGAGTGTATGTTTCTTTTTATCTTTGTTTACACAGTGGCTTTAACTTCACTCGTTTTGACCACTCAACATATTAACATAACTCTCAAATTGTTGGTTGTTACGTCGAGCTGCGGCAGCAAATTGTGGTAGAGTTGGGGGTTCTTAATCTAGATATTAGCGTGATCTTTGAATTTTAGAATTTCAAAATGCTTGGTTTCTAATAACTTGCGTCCCCCGTACTTTGGTTACCAATCATTCATCTGCTTAAATTTACTCCTGTGTTGTAAGGAAGAATTTGTTTGAGGGTTTTGTTTGCGGTGCATGACAGTAACCAAGGCTAGCTAGGCCAATTAGAAACATGTTCTTTGGGTAAAATAACAGTAAACCGAGACCGACGGAAGAATAAATTTGGAGTTAATAGAAAAAGGTGGCTGAAATCTTGCTCTCTCTATAGTATACAATCCAACACCATCAGTAAGCCTCTGCGATGTACAAGTCTATCAACTACAAAACTAGCCAGGGCTAGGCTAACCAAAAAGAAATAGTTTAGACTTTCAAAACTTTCCGAAGCCTAGAGCTCAATCTCCTAAATTAAGAAATTTCCATGAATTTACGTTAGGGTTCGGAACCCTTTACCGATTAAAATTGGAGTCTATACTTTTGGTTTAGTGTACGAAAATGACAAGAAATCTAAACTCTTCTCTTGTCCTGTTCTCTGAGATAGAAAGTCAAGACTTCTATATACCTAGTGTTAAGGCTTCTAGACATACGCTGGTATACACTATACAGTCACACAAAAGTAATGCAAGAATTTTTTGTGATAACTTAAATCTCCGAATTGAAATTGCAATTTCAGTATTTAGTTGTTTTTCTGAACTCGTACTCTTGGTCGCGCTTATTTTTTTATAATCTTTTTTTCAGCCTCGGCCTACCAGAGGTAAAATGCGAATCCACTGTTTGGAAAACACGAACAAAGCACTGGAGTTTCTCAAAACAAAGAAGGTCCACCTTGAGAACATGGGCTCACATGACATAGTAGATGGAAACCACAGACTCATCCTCGGTCTCATATGGACCATTATATTAAGATTCCAGGTCAGTATTTTATGTTATTTTCTACCCTTGTTACATTGTTTAACGGAAGTGAGGAAGAGGTGATGTCAAATCTAGAAGTGGGGAAGAAAGTCCTCAAAATTGTACTCATCGCGATCTTATCAACTTTTTTACGCAAGCTTTTTGGTACTTTTTAAAATTGTCATTGGTTTTTTGACTTAAGCACAAAATGCTCCAGTTGATAAAAATCGATTTTATTGATTTCAGATTCAAGACATCAGCGTTGAATCAGAAGACAACAAATCAGCTCGATCAGCGAAAGACGCTCTTTTATTGTGGTGTCAAATTAAAACAGCTGGTTATCCCAACGTAAACGTGTTCAATTTCACCACTAGCTGGCGCGATGGGCTGGCTTTTAACGCTATCATCCACAAACACAGGTAGGAAGAAAAGAAAGAAAATGCAAGTTTTTTTAAGTGCTGAAACTGCATTAATGCGCGACAACTGCCATTAAAGGAACCCGGATTCCCCACCGTTTTGCACTATGAAAGCGATATTATATGCAGTTTTCTGTGAACTCTTTTTGTGTCTTGTTATCAATGAATTAGTGACGGATACGTAGCGTATTGCTGAAGTGAAAAGCGGAGGAAATTAGTGTTACTGAATGTCTGATATTGTGAAACAAATGCAAAGACGATGTTGCAGAACAAACTATTTCTTCAATATTTTAGTAGCAATGTTTGCTGGTACTGATAAGTTAGTAGAGGCAACTGTCCAACGTCTTAAGGCTTCCGATTGTTTCGTGCGTTTGCACAGAAATATTAAATTTATCGATTTTTTCTTCTATTATAAAATCACTCGGTTTTAAAATGCAAGCTAGTAAACACAGAGCCCGCTGGATTGTTTGTCTTGTCGCGTCACATACTGTTTGTTATGCTCTAAAACTTTTTTGATTGCTGTTAGTCTTTGCAAAACTTCAGATTAGTCTCCAATAAATTTTCAACCTATGAGGTTTTTGAATTACTTACTGTATATGCGCGTGGAAACAGATTCTCAGTAGCAAATGTAGATTACGTTAGATAAATGGTTCTGGTTGCATTCTTGGTCTAATAGTAAGCAGTACAGGTACCACCAATAAACATGCAAGAAATAAATATTTTTTATTATTTTGTACAGCGTGCTTTAAGCAATACTAAAATATGTTTTATTGTATTCTAAACGACCTAGCTGCTCAAAATTTCTGAAGACTGTAATTTGGCAACAGTAAAACACCTCAGTTGAGTCAATGTTTGTTTTGTTATTCTCGCTTTGCAATAATTTGTGGCTTTTAACACTCATTTTGTTACCAAACAATCATTTTAGACCTGATCTCATTGATTTCGAATCGTTGAAGAAGTCGAACGCACTATACAACCTTCAGAACGCATTCAATGTGGCTGAGCAACATCTTGGCTTGACTAAACTTCTTGACCCTGAAGGTGGCCATCTTTTTAACAACTTACTTTATATAATGTGTATTTATTGTAATTCAAGCTTGTTGATAATAAGTTTTGTAAGATGGGGAACCTTGAACCCGTGCTGAAATACGGAGTCACTTGAAGAAGTTGTCTTTTTAAGATTGTTAGTATATTTTTGATTTGACTGAAGCCTGAATGCCTTAATACTTTCAATGATGGAAGGCATAGAACTCTAATTTACACTTGACACCCACAAAAAAAGTAACAAATTCAGTTCGCTCTGACTGAATTCGAATGTATCTGCATTTTGTGATGTTTTAATTGATTGTGATCTTTTGAAAAAATCTTCAATGACTTTTTCAGACGTGATGGTCACCCAACCAGATGAGAAGTCTATTATTACTTATGTTGTGACGTATTATCACTACTTCTCAAAAATGAAGGCCATTGCGGTAGAAGGGAAGAGAATTGGAAAGGTCAGTCAAGTTCAATCTTGAATTGGAACTGAATGTGACAAGTGCCACGTCCTATTACGTGGCGGGACGCTAAGTAAAACCGCCTGGCCACAGGAAAATAAATTAAGAGTGATTAGAAACGCATTGACTACCGTTGTGGTGTAGCAGTTGAAGGATTGTTAGACTGGGGACAATTTACTGATGGTATTCGTCTGGAAAGGTATTCTTAATTCAGTTCTACGTTAGTGGCGGTATTCGGTCGAGCGGTTATACCAACCGTGCATGTGGCAACCTTTGATCTCTGTTCGAAATTCAGCTGTGGAAAGTTACGTTTAAAATCTAGCAAAAAGGAAAGAACAATCATGTGAAGCTAATCTAGTTATGTATTCGGCACCTGGTGGTTTAGTAGATCGTGCTCACATCCCTTATCATACATGTTTTTGACCTTCGGTTAAGAGAATTGATTTTTGCATTTTGTTAACTATAAGAATACAATTTAGGTCCTTGGCAATGTATTGGAAAGCAACAAGATGGTGGAGAAGTACGACACCCTCACCTCCGATTTGCTAGAGTGGATCGAACAAACCATCGCCATTTTAAACGATAGAACCTTCGCTAACTCATTGTCAGGTTAGATAATAATTTAGACTTTCTTGACCACTGATTTTCTTAAGCTTAGTCGGGCACGCTGACAAGTTAAAACGATAACTAAGATCAGTGTTTTGCATTTAAGACTGTTAAATTTTATTAATCTATGCTAGGATGGTATGTTTGTTTATATGCCCGAAATTTTGTTTCGCATAGAATTTTTTCCAAAAAAAAATATTGAAAGTGGAGTATTTAGCGTGTGTCCAAATCAAAGGCAAAGATATTACTTTGAATACTATTTTCTGTCACTTTATGCCTCGTTGTTATTCCTGGTGTGTTTTGAACAGGAGTGAGCACACAGTTAGCTGCATTCAACAACTACCGCACAGTTGAAAAACCACCGAAATTCGAGGAGAAGGGAAATCTGGAAGTTCTTCTCTTCACACTACAGAGCAAGATGCGAGCGAACAACCAGAAACCTTTCACTCCTAAGGAAGGAAAGCTCGTTTCGGACATCAATAAGGTGGGTTGATTGGATTTGTTGCGATTATTAGCTTTTAACTTCTGTTAGTAGAAGGAAAATTTTATGCGCGAAAAACGTTTTCAATGTAATACTTCATTATAATGCTTGGTAAAAATTCCAGTCAACTTCAACGTACGCGAAAGCTTTTAAGGAGTTGCGGATGCTATGCTGATGTGTTCCCGATAGCTGTTGTTAGAGATTAGATACCACTGCTGCATTTTGTGAGATTAAATCTTTATAATCTCCAACATACGGTACATTTTCGTAATAATTAAGTTTGTACTTTTTATTGAGCTTTTAACCTATGAGTTATCAAAAAAAAAGCTTAGATTTCATCGAAGCAGGACATCCTGACGCGACCGACCTGACGCGAGACTTTTCACTCGGGAATTCTGACGCCATGGACATCCTCACGTTTGGGTTAGGGCTAGGTTTATGGAGAGTGTTAGAGTTAGGGCGTCAGGATGTCCCTGGCCTCAAGAATACAAGAATACTGGCCTCAAGAATTTTCTCGCTTCAGGTTGGTCGCGTCAGGATGTCGCGGATCCAGATTTCATAGGGTCACTGTTTTACTTTTATCTGTAGGCTTGGGAGCGATTAGAGAAAGCGGAGCATGGAAGGGAGTTGGCACTCCGTAACGAGTTGATCCGGCAAGAAAGATTAGAACACCTTGCGAACCGGTTCGACCGAAAAGCTGCTATGAGAGAAACCTGGCTTAGTGAGAACCAGAGGCTCGTTACACAGGTAACTTGCTGTGTTTTTCTTATTCATTTCTTAAATTTCGAAAATGAAATTTACCAGACATACATAATGAAAATCATTGCAGTGTTTTTTGTGCAACGGTTAGATGTTTAATGAATAGAATAAAGTAGCTGATCTGAGAATATCGAACTAACTGATGGTAATTTTATCTTCCTTCAACGTTATTAGTGCAATATTGGTATGTGTACGTTAAATAACTGTGCAACTTTCTTTGAGTCAAGTTTCTTCTTAAATTGCTAGGAATCAATGAAAAAATGGGTAAGCTTGCATCTCAGTTGTTTTCCTACGATTAGTGTTTTATGTGTTTCGTCTATTTTGCGGTTGAAGCGGACATTTGCTATGTCTTATTTCGTGGTGTGATTGTCCCTTTGTGGCATTGTATTGAGTCTTGATAATGGTTTTGGGTTGTATTTTCATTTGTAGCTTGATTGTTCTGCATGTTTCGAGTATGATAATTATAATGCTTTTTGGAATGCCATTTTTTAATTCATCTTTTATTAGTGACGGGCAAATAAAGATTTGCTGTCTTGCCAGTGCGGAAATAGTTATTTCAAGTTAGTGCATCTTGCATATACTCAGTGACTACGATAAGTTGTTTTCTACGATAAAGTCGAAGCTACATCTAGGAATATGAAGAATAGGACGACTTTAACTTTTGCACATTCAAATTTTAAAATTGCATTTCATCGATCATTCGTTGGTGTGCAAAAGCTGCGACGGCTGAAGTTCGTAGTGTGTATTAATGGCGATCGAAATCTTGTTGACATTTAGTCTGATTTTCAAGCTGCTATGTTGTCGTTGTGCTTTTTCGGAAGACTTGCAGAAGCCTTTTTTCTGAGCGTAATAATAATAATATGTTTGATAGCATAGTTTTGATTCCAGCTTAACAACTGAAGCTTAAACAGGGACACTCTGTCTTCGGTTGGGTAGATAGGCACAGACCTGAATTTTACAAGCAAAATCTAAAATGAACGCTTACGCCCGTTTAGTCCATCGTCTTTATCGTTGACGATTCTCTCTGAATCGCCTGATTTAATTTACGCAGGATAACTTCGGTAGCGACCTGGCTGGAGTAGAAGCAGCAACGAAGAAGCACGAAGCCATAGAGACAGACGTGAAAGCGTACGAGGAGCGAGTCCAAGCCGTTGTAGCCGTCGCTAACGAGCTGCAGAAGGAAGATTATCATGATATTAAGCGAATCAATGACAGGTGGGTTAGAAGTCTAGGTTTTACCTACGAAAAAGGAATTTTAGGCATTTTTGCGCTGATAAAATTTTAAAGGTGGTTTTTAACCGACTTTAGGGCAGGATTTGATGAACTTTGTCAACGTTTAAATCTGATTTTGAGTGCAGTCAATCATTAATTTGTAATTTGCTCAGAAAACTTTATTAAAGTTGAATTTGATAAGAGCGCGCTTTTACGACATGGCCCCGATATCTCAAGAATAATTATTTCAAGCCAAAATCGTAAGTTTTCCGACACTTAGAGTGGAATTTCTTTAACTAAGAAATGCGGTATATCTAACAAATCATGACTTATGTCGATTTTTGTGCTGAATTATTTGTTTGCAATTTACTTTAACCTTTGGTCATACAGATATGGCGATGTATGCTTTCGGTCCACGAGGCAAGCTGCCGCCTACCTAGTGCCACATGTCTGCCACACTCGGCTTGAAGCTTCACATTTCTAGGCAAGCTGCCGCCTACCTAGTGCCACATGTCTGCCACACTCGGCTTGAAGCTTCACATTTTTCTATTTTAAACACACATTGTCAAGCAAGGAACCTACAAATACCAGTTTTTACTGAAATCTTTGTTTTGACTGGATGGGGAATCGAGCCCAAGTTGACTTCTTTAGTTTTTACATCTCGGTCACTATTATTCTTGCAGAAAGGACAATGTGATGCAGTTGTGGGAGTACTTGCTTGAGTTGCTAGCCAGTCGCAGACGGAGATTGGAACTCAACGTGAGGTTGCAGCAGATGTTTCAATCCATGATTGCTCTGCTGGATTGGATGAGTGACATGAAGGTACAATTTCAAACAATGTTTGCTCTAGTAGTTTTTTTTAACTCTAGAAAGAGTATGTGGACGGAGATGTTGTTTAGGATAGCACAGCTCTAATGCGTTTGTGCATTAAGGTATTTTGTGTATTTAGGCACAACTTGAACGTGAAGATGTCGGCCAACATTTGATGGGAGTGGAAGATATATTACAAAAACATTCACTTCTACAACAGGACATCGCTGTGCATGGGGAGAGAGTGAGGGAAATTGACGAGCAAAGCAAGGAATTCCGAACCCCGAGCGAAGAAGGTGCTTTTATACGTTGTTAATTTCAGCTACTTCAATTAAGCTTTGCAGCCTAACCTCAAAAGTTTCTGTATTTATTCTTGTCAATTTCTATCTCTTATTC
The DNA here is from genome assembly GCA_963965965.1 of Trididemnum nubilum. NCBI lineage: Eukaryota > Metazoa > Chordata > Ascidiacea > Aplousobranchia > Didemnidae > Trididemnum > Trididemnum nubilum. The sequence continues at coordinate 35,648,189 of OZ014485.1, forward strand.
CAGTTTTTTGTATTGCTACACTGTTATGTGTGATTTGAGATTTGTATCCGTGTGTAGTGTTTACTATCTTTTTTCGACTGTATGTGGTAGCGTCGTTTAGAAAAAAGCAACTTTTTAATATCTGATAAAGTCTTGAAAAGCTCAATATTATTTAAGAAAATTTGCACCTGTTTTGGGTTTACTTTGACGAATAACGATAAGAAATAAATGATTAATTTTGACTTTGTAACAAAAAATGTACAGATGAAAATTTCTCATTTATCTTTTTCAAATGAAAAATTTCCAATAAATTAGACATTTTGTTACTTTCTAGGATATTCGGCCTGCGAGCCAGAAGTGGTGAAAGATCGGGTTGAGGCGTTGAAGGCAAACTACGGCGATTTATGCGAGCTCGCATCCCGACGGCAAGCTACGTTGGATGAATCTCGCAGAATGCACCAGTTCTTCGCCAGCATCACTGAGGAAATTTCATGGCTGAAAGAAAAAGAACAACTTTTGACCTCTGATGACCTTGGACATGATCTCACAAGCGTCAGATCACTAGTCTCGAAGCAGAAAGTAGGGGATTATGTTGTACTCGGTACATTCCTCATGGAAATGAATACAGTAGGATGCATAATATGTTATGTTCACTGTTCAGTGTACATTGTGTAGTGCCAATGTCGAAACGTCCTTAATAAATGAATTAAATTATTATGTAACGTTTTACATGTACTCTCTCTACCCCATCTAAGTTTTGAACCGAAATTAATGTTGCTAACATCATCAATAGACTTTTTTGTAGTAATAAAATGTCTATTTTTTATTGCAGGCGCTGGAGAGTGAAATGAATGGGCGGCAAATGAATTTGGACAACACGATCGCTGGTGGCGAGGAGTTGGTTGCGCAACAGCACTTCGCTTCCGAAGATATCCGCAACCGGATTAACGAAGTCCGACAGGAATGGATCAGTGTTACTAAGCTTGCTGAAAAACGGAGGACAAAACTAAAAGAAGCTGAAGATCTATACCAGGTTTGTTTAGAAGTGTTGTGCGTCAAAAATTCTTGTTGCATTATTTTCACCATTTTGTAATATCACTGGAACTGCTTATTCGTTCTTGATATATTTAAGCTGATTAGAACAGCATTTGTTTGGACAATTGCATTTTCAATGAATAAGCTGGACTTTCTCGTTTTGTCGACTTTCTTAAATGCTCCCTGTGTTTAATATCCCCATTGCGCTAGATGTTTCAAATGGTAAAGGTTCAATATTTCTTCTAAATGTCATTGTGACGAGGCGACTTGATTCACCTTGTCCTTTTGGGAAGCTTGGTTGAATGCTTGTGTTTGACTTGCGTCTACGGTGCTTAACCGTTTAAGATTGTGTTTTAGTTCCTCGCTGATTGTGACGACATAGATGCTTGGTTGGTTGACATGCAACGTATTGTGTCAGCGGAGGACTGTGGTAGAGATGAACCCTCGGTGCAACTACTCATCAAGAAACACGCGCAAGTTCGTATTTTTACTGATTTTTTCAAAACACCGGTACTTGAAATCTGCAATTTGTCTTTGGCATGCCTAGTTTTCATAAATAAAGATCCGTTTCAAAATATCTAATGTATGTTACTAATTTTTTAATATTCGTTAGAAAGCGTTAGAAAACTTTGAAAACTTCTAAAATGTTTAATTTTTAGATTGAAGGCGAACTGAAGGAATACAAGGGAGTTGTAGATGGGATAGAAGAACAGGTAAGTGGATATGAATGGTTATTGCTTAAATCTCTTAAATAAAAGCTGTGATTCTAATAGTGCCTTGTGCGATTAAAACAGCTTTTTCCCAGTCACCCATTGTTCGCAAATTTCTTCATTGCTCGGCTGTGTTCCGAGAAGGTTGATAGACTGAGCTCAAAATTGTACCGTCACACAGCACGTTTTTCCATCACTACCTACCAGGTCTACCTGTGCTTGTTTTGAATTAGTGTAGCAAAAGACACCGGTAAAGCTGCCTATTAGGGCTGACAAGTGACATTGCGACTTTAAGACGAGACGAGAGCACATGGCTGCGCAAACTGGATCAAAATTGTACTTTCAGGCTGGAAACTTGCCGGAACGCGACCGTAACTCAGTCGAAGTAGAAGAACGTTTGCGGAATATAAGAAGCAGGTACAAAGAACTTCTCGGGCAAGCTGCGTTGAGAAAAACAAGCCTCATGGACGCCAGGTTGGTTTTTGCTTCACAAGCTGTATGTTTCATTTTGTGGATGTATTTTAAAATAAGGCACCCGTCCAGTGTACGAATCAAGATAGTCCGGTTGAAAAATGTTCCATGTTACATTTTTCGTAAGTCGTACTCTCCCTTTTAGATGAGCCAATTAGCAAAACTTGTCTGAAATTGAAGTTGGGTCAAGCCAATCAAAAGTGAACTTTAATCTAGTTTCAAACAAAACCGCTACCTGAGTTTAAAACCTCTGGCCTAGTTCGAGATGACTGGAAAATGATGCGGTCCGTACATTTTAGATCCTTATACAAGTTCACGAGTGAAGCGGACACAGTATTATCGTGGATAGATGAAAAGGATCAAGTTCTTAAATCAATCACTATACCGGATGCTATTGAAGATATGACCCTTGTACAACATAAGTTTGAAGGTATGTCACCTGAGGTGTTATTTATACCAGGAAAAGCTTCTTTGTTGCAGAAATGAAAGAGGTTTGTTTTTGCGTGATGCTAGAAGCGATGATGCAGAGGAAAGCCCATGGTGTCATTTGCTTGAGCGAACATTGCTAAATCTTAGCAACAAACTATTCAGTTCTTCCTTATATGTTACGTACAACTTTTGAAGACTCCAGTTTTCCACGAAATATTCTCGGTCATTTATTCTTTAAAAACGCACCAAACGGATTTGCAAACTTAGTATATATATTATTTTCTATTTAGGCTACGAAAAAGGCATCAGTAAACTTGCTCCACAAGTGGCTGTTGTCAACCAGATGGCGAGGCAGTTGGAAGTGCAGAGGCACACTAATTCTGATGTCATCTTAGCGAAGCGCACTGCTCTCAATGCAAGGTAAGATATCACTACATCCGATTGACTGGTGAATAGAAGGCTGTATTAGAGGCTTTACGTAAAAGCCAAAGAAATTGGCTTGTATGTAAGATTATGTTGCATGTTTTGGAAATGTTGTATTCAGGCTTGCCACATGCAGGAAAAGTCCTGGAATTTTTTTCCTCTCCTGGAAAATCTTTGAATTTTGTTTCTACGTACTGGAAAATATTTGGGAAGTTTTCCCATGATTTTCCGAAATAGAATAGTGAATTTTTTATATAATACTTGGTACATTATAATTGTGCCAAAGCCATTACTGAAATAACTTGCATTGTGTAGGTCCTTTAAAAAGCTTTATTGTTAAAATGCCAATAATTAGCTTTTTTCAGTACGGTAAATTATTGATTATTACTAGGAAGAGTGGATTCATGGACAGTAATTTATTGCGAGGCAATACTCTTTTAACGCTAGTAGCAGTAGCGTATGGGGCGACAGGCCCCCCCACTGGCCTGTTAACGGAAATGCTCAAAAACGAAAGTATCGCATTTTTCTGCACTACTTCTGAGGCAGTCTTTTGCAGTAATAAGGACTCTAAAGCAGTTCGTAAACAGTAAAATTTTGCATTGGGGGATGCTTCTGCAACCGTGACGAAACGCATTCGGAATGCCAAAGTACTGTTGTGGAAATTATGTAATTCTGTCCCCGAAATTGAGTGAAGACCGAAAAAAAAAAACGAAAAAAAGGTCTTCACCGCAATTTGGGACTAGATTCGGCCGGAATTTATGGGATTTATTCGTGCTGACAGGCCCTTTTTTGTCTGATTATCCAGCGCTCAGATCTCGATGGCAGGATGCTAAATCTCAATGGGGGACGCTAACTGTCGATGGGGGATGCGTCCCCCCTACAATTTAAGTACTGCTCTAAAGTAATTTAAAGTCACTTTCAATACATTTATGTAGGAGGAGGGGCTGATATTTGTCAAAAATAAAATCAGTTACAACTAACTAAAAAATGGCTAAAAGCAAACAATCAATTCGATCGCTTGATGCCAAGTGCTAAAAGGGGCATTCAAGTCAAGTCTTTCAATTTTGACCGAAACGTTGGTAAAAGCCTAAAATGCATTTGCACAAAATTTGAGCTTTTTACGTCTTGCCTTTTTCAAGATATTGCAGTTCAAAGTTTACAACTACTGGCCGGAAAGAAAGCTAGGACTGAATTTTTACCATTAGCCATGGCCTGCATAGCCAATTTATGCAAACAGTTTAATCATGTTTTTGCGGTGCTAATTTTTAGGCCACATTTTAAGAGCGTTAAATTTTTACCAAAATAGGCCGGCCTAAAATTAAGTTATTCAAAAAAACTTGCAAAATTTTCCGGCGCTGGGGCTTCTCACCCAGACCCCCCAATTGTCTCCGGCCGCTGGGGTTCCGCCCTCATACCCACAAGCACAGCCCTACCATTGTAGATTTCTGGCTTTGCATCTGGCTAGTAATCAGTACTGGTAATGCAAATGCTTTACATCAAAATTTTTCTTCAGTAACAAGTACAAAAAAGTAGGTGCAAGAAAGGGTAATAGTGAAAATTAAAGTTTAAGTCCTATGAAAAATTGTAATTTTGTAGTTACGTTTTATTCACCAAGTTGCCGTGGCCAGGAGACAGCCAAGGAGCCTTTCGGCCTTCGAGTCAAGCTGTCACCTGCCCACCTGTCTACCACACACGGCGGAGGCTTCACACTGTCCCATTAATTGCTGAACGTCAAGCAGGGAAGCTGTGAATCCCAATTTTTATACCCGAGTCTATCGTTTCAGTAGCAGACGCTCTATCCACTCTACCACTGAGCGGTTATGTCGCCTTATTAAACACTTATAAAAGCCTTATTAAACAGCCCTGGAAAATGACCTAAAAAGTTCTGGAATTTAATTTTGCAGTTTCTGTGGCAACCGTGTGTATTCTGTTCCAACATTTTCATTAAATACCTTTTTTTATCCTATAATGGCTGATGGTGAAAACATACCCTAAGAGATTAAAACAATTTAGCACAGCCTTTTAATGCTGTTGAATATTGAACCAAAATCATAAAAACAATTTCTGATTACAGATGGACCGAGCTTCGTACTTTGGTGGACGTCTGCCGGGAGATGCTTTCTTCTGCCAAGGGTCTGCATGAGTTCCAGCTTGAATGTGATGAGATGGAGGAGTGGATGCGAGAGAAGGCCAGGTTGCTGGCCAGCACAGGAGAGGGACCACTCAACGAATGCGATCTGGAAGCAGTAGTTTCACTACAGAGAAAACTATCAGGCATGGAAAGAGATCTCGCAGCTATTCAGGTACTGGAAATGCAGCTAATTACTAGGTACTACTTAGTATGAACAAGCTAACTTTATACACAAATTTTTACTGTTCTGCTTCACACGTCCTATACTTTAATGTCATTCAGAGATTTGCTCCCGCTGAATTCCCGTGCTTTGTACGAAAAATGTAATGAACAAAGTGGCCAACTGGCCATTAATAACCAACCTGTAACGAATCGATTTACTTCTCTGCTCTTCACAGGCTAAACTCGACGAGCTGCGCAACGAGGCAGACAGGCTGATGGATGAACATCCTGATGAGGCGGAACAAATACGGAACAAGTTTGAGGAGATGGAAAAGGTCTGGAACGATCTGCGTGAGCTACTGAAGCAGCGGGAGGAGTCGTTGGGCGAAGCCGGAAACCTGCAGAAGTTTGTGCGCGATCTTGACCGCTTTCAAGTATGTGTACGATTATTTGATGACGCCATAGTACCTTTGGTGACGTTATTAAACTTCATGATCATGTGTTTTCATTTTTTGGACGTTATGGAATCCAGTCGTAGTAATTCCAATAACCTTTTTTAGGCGTGGCTTTCCAGTACGCAAACGGCAATCGCATCTGAGGACACCCCACAGACTCTCCCTGAAGCTGAAAAGCTGCTGCAGCAACATCAAGCAATTAAAATGGAAATAGACAACTATGAGGTAATCATTTAAGTCTGTTATTATGCTATGCTGTTTTTAACCTTTTTGTCAAAGACTAACCCAGCCACCTCTATTTGGGATTTGACAAGAACTTCAGGATCAACATTTTATTCTACATTTAAATGATTTAAGTTACATGATTTTAGTTTTGAAGCTAAATGTTCTTCAGCATCCATTAAATTCTTTTATTTTTAAATATCATGCTAATTGCTCAGTGAATGTCCGATTGTCCACTAGTTGCCTTTATTTTCTCTGCGCCCTCTCAGGAATGAGTCTTTTTCGGAGAAACTTGAATTTTTAGAACCTTTGCTTCTAGGACGACTACCAGCGAATTATGTCGACGGGAAAGGAGGTAATTAACGGGAGGGAAGAAGAACCCCAGTACATGTTTCTCGGCCAACGTTTGCAAGCATTGGAGCAGGGCTGGGAAGAACTTCAGATCATGTGGGCGAAGCAGAACAAAGTGCTCGACCAAGCCAAAGAATACCAAGCTTTTGTCAGAGATTGCAAGCAGGTGAGAATGTTAGTGGCATTTCAGCCACTTTTAACTAACATTTTGTGTTCGATCAAAGATTAAACCATGGAGGATTTCTCTTTGAAACTAGTTACTTCCAAATGCTTAAGAGTTTATAACCAAACCGTTTTTACTTTGTACCGTCGTGCTAAACAAGTAATAGACTTCAAAAGAACTATTGCCTTACACTACTGCTGGCATTTTAACTTTGGTTGCTTTTGTTTTTGCATAATTCCTAACTTAGTCATCTCATTCAGGCGGAACAGTTGCTTAGCAACCACGAGTACGCTTTGGACGAGGCTCGACGTGCAGCTGGATCCTCCTGCACTGTGGAGGTGGCGGAGGAAGCGGTGAAGAAGCACGAGGCTTTCATGGCGACGATGGCGAGCGCGGATGAGAAGGTTGAGGTTGTGATGGCCGATGTAAACTCCCTCGATGATCAGCTCGCTCCGGAAAAAGTGAAAGAAAGAGCGAACAAAATTGACGAAAGGAGAAACAAGAATAAAGAAGAAGCCCAGCTCGTCACCACATTGCTACAGGTGGGCTGCCAGAGTTCACGCACACGAACCAGGCTCTCTGCGCCAATCGAGCCACACCATCGCTAAGCTCTCTTTTGGGTTTTGTTTACAAATCCTTTCTACCACAAAAGGTAGACTTCTTCACTCTTTTCTTTGCTGATACTGTTTTATTTACAATCCACAAAAATATCTTGAATGTCATATACGAGGTTTCAATTGTACATCAACATTTTTTCGTTTGGTTACTTTTTTTTTGTGGCAAAGTGTTTTAACTGAAGCATGACACTCGTATTAAAGTTACATATGACAGTAAGTTGTAACGTGGTATACTAAATTGCTATTGCTTCTATTCAGGTCTCACGAGATTTCTAAGTTAGTAATGCTGGTATTTCATTACGTTTCTAGGAGAATCTTCGGATGCAAAAATTTGTTGCCGATTGCGAAGAATTACGTAATTGGATCAATGAAAAAATGCTCACTGCTAAAGATGCGAGCTACGACGATGCTAGGAGTTTGCATTCCAAGTGGCAGAAGCATCAGGTGGGAATTTACTTTTTTGTACTTTTTAAATTTAGGCATTTTTACAGCGAAAAAAGTAAAGATGTTATCGTTTAGTTTATTTAACAAATGTTTTTTCAGTGCAAACTAATCCGTCTAAATCTGAAGCACCGACGTCTTTGGTTTATGAGAAAGTGTTTTTTTAATATTTGCGATGATGAGCACAAACGAATTTCTGTACGTCCACTCTGTGTTGTAGGCGTTTGCTGCTGAGCTGGAGGCAAACAAAGATCGCCTAGAAAAGTTGGAAGAAGACGGATCGAATATTGCTGATGCGAAACCGGATAGAAAGGAAGAGATTGAAGCCAGATTGGAAGAATTACGAGCCATGTGGAAGGAATTAGAAGCTTGTACAAGCTCAAAAGAAAAAACTCTCTTTGAAGCTCACAAAGCAGAGCTTTTCTCGCAAGTAAGTTGCTCCAACTTGTGACATCTCAGAAAACCGATAAACCGATTTCGCAGTTAATTTAGTTGACGCTTTAAGCTTAAAAGAAATGTAATTGAAAACAAATCTTATAGTCATGAAATTCATAAAGTGATTCTGAATGTTAATCTCGTATGCAAATTAAACGTAGCCTAAAAGTTTTAGATTCTCTGATTCCTCTCATGAGTTCAGTTTTCTGTTTGAAAGCAAAATAGATCTCAATCTGCTTTTGGTTTCATAAATTTTAAGATAGTTTCTATGTTTTGGGCTTATTTCTTCACCGTTTAGTGTTCATATCGGTTAACTGTTTCATGGAGATAAATTGAATATGAATAGTTCTTAAAGCTGGAAATAAACTCGCGAAATTTGAGCTGTTTGTCACCAATATTTCAGACTTGTGATGAACTGAGCAAGTTTGCTGACAATATGGAGCAGCAGTTGAACAGCGATGACGTGGGTAGGGATTTGGTCAGCGTAAACCTACTGCTTAAAGACCATGCCGCTCACGAAGAAGAAATTAAAATAAGAAAACAAGAAGTGCAGGAGTTGGAAGGCAAAGGTGAATTGTGAATTCGCAAATTTTTCTTGCTGGATTAATTTCATGTGCGCAAAGATAGTTCAAAAAAATACAATTTTGCTTCGAAACTTAGATTTTTTAGATTTCTTCAATTTTATGAAGACATCACTGAACTAAAATTTTAGCTGTTTTTGTTCAAGACAGGTGATCTTAACTCACTTCAACTAATTGAGGTATTTCTTAGCTTTTAGCACATTGGATAAGCGATTATAAATTTTTTGTTTAAATTAACCTTCACTCGTTCAAAGGAAAAGTTTTTAGTTATTGAAATGATATCGAAATGAACCTTTTTTTTAACCAGTCAAAAATAACTAATGTAGGTTATCATTGTGCTTTTACTTGCCATTCACTGCAAAGAGCTATCGTAGAGGCAAAGTACGACTTCAGAGCAAACTTTTTAATTTTCAGGAAGCATGCTGGATCAAGTAGATGGCGTGGAAGAGGATTCAATGCACTCCGCTATTAGAGAGCGGATTGATGCGTTGGGGGCGCCACTGGAACGGCGCAAGCAAGCCCTTGATTCAAGCAAGGGGTTGTATCAATTGTTGAGGTTAGTGATGATCATGTGCAAATCATTTCGAAAAAGAAACAAAAAATTTAGCTCTTGGAATAATTTTGAAAATATTGAAAAAATCGGGCGCTTTTTGTCGCGCATGCTGCACGATCTCTACATGTGCTATAAAGTTGTCTTGATGCAAGAAACAAGAACGAAACTCTTTTTGTGTTTTTGTAACGATTAATGATTATTGTACAGAGATATTGAAGATGAGAAATTATGGATCGATGAAAAGATGCCTCGAGCGTCCTCGACCGAATATGGTGACAGTCTTCAGGAAGTTCAAGGCTTGCAAAAGAAAAGTCAGGTACAGAGTAGGCTAATTACTTTGTGCCATATGCTGTGATGTCCCATGGTAACCAGTCCAGCCGCCTAAATGTCTGTAAATTTGTGGTATCCAGTCACGCACTGCGAGTAACCCACCAGCTTGAAGAAGCACGTTTTGGTGTACGCCGAAATTCAACACCTTTGAGTCGGCAAAAGAACATTAACAATTTAAATCATTTTGGCTGTGGGAAAATTTCTGGTTAATTTTACGAAACGATAAACGCATCTTTTATTATTGTAGGTTCTTTGCAATGAAATAACGACACACGAGCCCACTATTGTCGCAGTGTGCGATCGTGGCAGAAATCTACCTCTATCCGACGACGGGAACAAGGATAAGATTGACCACAAGTGTGAGGAGCTGGAAGAGAAATGGAAGAAGTATGACTAGCAATTTTTTTCCGCAAATCTGATTTGATTTTCTGTATTTTTTGCTTTTACTCGAGTCGTACACCATTTTTTTGGTTTCTGTATTCGTAAGCAACTGCTATAGTTTGTGTAAGGCTACTACAAAACCCGCAATTTCGTGACCTGTTTTAGACTTGATCTAACCCCATTATGATCAGCATATAGCGTTAAATTTTGTATACAAGATAGGTCATTAAGTACGTTTACGAATTTTTTAGGCTAGTGGATGAAGTGGAGACACGTAATAATATGCTTGAAGAATCGGAGCTCGCGCACCAGTATTATTTCGATGCAGATGAAGCCATTGCTTGGATGGCGGAACAAGAACTTTATATGATGGCTAAAGATAAAGCTAACGTAAGTGCGCCGAGTGCAATGAAAACTTTTTGTTTTAAACAGAAAATAGTACTAGTAAGTGAATTTGGAGACAACCGTTTTATCAAAAGGCAAAAACGCTTTAACTTTTTATGCCGAAAAAGCTCATTTTGTACGTAAAAGATTTGGTGCAAATGTATTCAGCATAGGGCGGCGCGATAGAAAGTGACGCAAAACAATATCAGAAAATGATTATTTTTACTATACCACTGTTTTTTCTCTAGCAGTGATAAGATACACAATGCAGTTTGGTTTCATGTTACACATAGAAGACTCAAGTAGCTTTTGCAATTCTCTCATATTCCAGATTTTGGGGAAGTCGAAGTGAAAATTCTGATCGAAATCTTTTTATTGTACTGTAATTAATGTACTTTCCATCAGGACATGCAAGGCGCAAACAAAATGTTGAAAAAGCACAAGACTGAGGAGAAAAACATTGAAGATTTTGCTGCGACCATCCAGCAGCTATCAAAGACATCTCAGGCTCTAATAGATGCTGAACATCCAGACAGGTAAAAAATACCGCATGTTTACTAGTAACCAGTTCATTGAAAATTCAACGTTTTTGAAAAAGAATGTTAGACTACGACCTCATAACCAACACTCTATTGTAGGTTACGTGGATTGATTATAGTGAGGAAGAAAGGAAGTTATTATATCCTTGTTTTCTCTGTTGTGCTTAGCACAATTACGGTGTTTCAACGTCGAGTTTCAAACAGAAAGAGTGTTGCTAACAGCGTTGTGCTGCATTTAACTATTCATTTGCACTTCGCCATTCGACTTTTTTTGAAGTATTGTTGTCTCTCCTTTAAAGATGAAAGTTTTCTTTGTTTTTAGCGACCGAATCTTGGTCTACCAAACTAAGGTAGATCGTACTTACGCTGCCCTGAAAGACTTAGCAGAAGAGCGCCGCTTGAAGTTGCTGGAAAGATGTGACCTTTTCCGGCTCCTTCAAGAAATCACCGACCTCGAGCAGTGGATCGCGCAGCGTGAAGTGGTTGCATCATCAATGGAAGCGGGGCAGGATTTCGACCACGTTGTTGTAAGTTCATTAATCATTACGATTCAAATTTTAAGTAGAGGTGGTTTTGGCGTTTGGCTGTTTTCTATTAATCAAATATCAAATGATTGTTATCGAATAGTAAAATCAGTGTTTTCGTAATTAGTTGTTATTTTTTGGTTAGCATTTGTGTGGTGGTTCTGAATAGTGAAAATTGTCATGCGTGCATGACCTGCCTTGTTCTACTTTTCATTGGCAGTTCTTTTTTTTTTTCTACAAATCAGTGCTTATAAAAATGTTTGGGAAGGTTGCTTGCCCCTGATAGTAATCGACATGTAAATTGTTGTCCAGATGTTGCAAGAGCGGTTTATGGCGTTCAGCCACGATACAATACAAACGGGCACGGAGAGAGTGGCGGACGCCAACAAGCTGTCGGATGACCTTATCAACATCGGCCACTCCGATGCCGACCAGATTGCTAAATGGAAAGACATGATCAATGAAGCGTGGGAGGAACTAGTGGAACTCATTTCGACTCGGGAAGAAGTAAGCCAAAAAACTAGAGTGATCCTTGGGTTCGCGTTTCCAATTTTCTCCATAAAAAAAGAAGCTGACATCTCACTGTTCATAATTTTGATGACTTCAGATTAAACTAAATTAAAGAAAAGAATCTTTCAAGTTTGAGTTACACCTTCAAACAGAACGACTGCTGTCCAAAACTCTTTTATTTTAATATGGTCTACAGAAGGCAGTTTCGCTTTGCTGGTTTTGACAGGGCTCAAAAAACCATAATGTCTTTTCAGGCCACTGCAGTTTGTCATGGCTTGTTCAAATACAACTACTCGCCCAAAAGAAAGCGGTTGCATTTCTTTAGGTATTCAAGCGATCTCAAGTAAAGCAAAAAGAATGGCTGTTGAAAATTAGCTCTTCCAGTAATGTGCAATTCAACCCAACCAGTAAGGTGTCCACGTGAATGCGTTACAATTTCTGTCTCTTCTTTACCACGTCTTTACAGTATCTACAATCTTAGTCGATACCGTAGACTTTACTAACAATTCGGTTTTGTTACTGCGTTTCAACCTCATTTCAGATGCTGCGAGCTTCTTACAATGTCCACAAATACTATTATGACGCAGCAGAGACGCTGGCGCAAATCCAGGAGAAGCGTCACCAACTGCCAGACGAGCTAGGGCGTGATTTCATATCAGTTGAAGATTTTCAGCATAAGCACGACATCTTCGCACAAGATATCAAAGCTATCGGAACCCAGGTAGGGTTATCCTTATATTTTTATTCGAACTATTTGGGAGAGATTAGTGAAAATGGAATTCAAGATGGTTACAGTTAGTTAACACGTTGGCATGCTGACTTTAATATACTGTTAGTTGTAATTTTTGAGTACATCAAAATAGTAACTCCCGATTAAGAATCATTGCAGCAGAAACGACAATCTGTATTTTATCAAGATCCAGAAAAATTTGAACATGCCAGCACTCGGTAGTAAGCGATCCAAAGCTGAGAAACTTGGTCCATGGCTTGGTCCTTTTAAAATGTAATAGAAACACAAAAGATGGCGAAATACAGCCTTCAATCGAATGCAAATGGCTTTTGGACTCTCGTTAGTGGAATATTTTCAAGCTAAAGCGGGCTGGAACTGGTTAATACGTTCTTGGGTGTACTTAAATGCAAGATGACCTTGAAATTGACAGGTCGAAACCGTGTCGTCAATGAAAAGAGATTTAGTTTGTTCTTATGCTGGCGATCAACTTGAAGAAATAGATGCGAAAGAGAAGTCGGTATTGGACGCGTGGAAGGAATTGCTATCACTGGTACACAAGCGGGCTGCGCTCCTGTCTGACGCACTTGATAAATTCCGTTTCCTGAACATGTACCGAGATCTGATGGCTTGGATGGAGGGTGTGCTTCGACAGATGAATCTGCAGGAAAAGCCAAGGTAAGATACTGTTAAGCTTAGTTGAAAAAAAACTTTTGGCTTTCCTGTAAAAACGGAGAATAGCGTTTTGCGATGGGCAAGATTTGAATTGTGAAGATGTGAACTATGAAATCATTATGATGATGCGCCTCTTTTATTTATGTTTACCAAGTTTCTTGGCCATGAGAAAGTATTCAAAATGAATTCTTCGCGGTTTACTTTGTACCTGGACTTTTTCCGCCTTTTTTTATAAACATTATAGACATGTACAAAAACTTCGGTAATTTCACCCTAGCCTTCAGTCAACCATTAACACAGCAATGGAAGTGCATTTGTTTTTATGTTTCAGGGACGTTTCGGGAGTCGAAACTGCGCTGAGCATTCACCAAGGAGTGAAAGCGGAAATTGATGCCCGGAGTGAATTGCATGAGGAGTGCATCGCCCTGGCGGAGAAGTTGATAGCTGATGGACATTACGCTAGTGAAGACATCAAAACTAAATCGACTGAACTGCGAGGAAAACGAAACCTGATTGTTGATAGGTGGCAGGAGAGATGGGACTGGTTGAACCTATGTAAGAATGAAGTGTATTACGATCTTGAAATTGTCGAGGAGAGGGAGGCTTGAATAATTTTTTGCTATCTTGTTTACCGCGTGATAGTTGCTTGGTAGTTTTTGGATTTAACGCTATGCACCGCTTCCTTTGACTATGATATGGACTTAATTCAGTTGCAAAATAATGCGAGTGCTCGCATTGCAATTTTTAAAAATTTTTCTTTATTTTTGAACAAATATGGTTGCTCTTCCATCAAGCGTACAAAGCTGATTTCCTAAAGCAATAGCTGAAATATTTTGACAGGAGAATCAAATGAGAACACTGAAATTCCTTAATTAGAATTCGCTTGTTTTGGTTTAAGACCCATTGCTAGCTTAATTTAAAAAAGAATCACAAACTCCTGCTCAAAATTATTAACTTATACAAAGGTAATTAGTACATTTACAGTTACATCTACAATTTTTGAAGATCTTATAGAAAAATAACTAAGAAACACTGATCTGGCTTTATGAGTTTTCGAAAGGTTTGGTTTAAAACTCATCTTTAAAGCTTACCTAACTCAAAAAATAAAATCCCAAATTCCCAAGCCCTTGCTCAAACTTTTTAACAGTCTGCAAACTAGTTAAAGTAGTACATTTCCAGTTAAATCTTTGTTTTCAGTGATAGAAGCTTATCAGTTCGCTCACGACGCCGCTGCTTGCGATGCCTGGCTGCTGCAGCAGCACACCCTGATGGAAGGGATGGCGCTTGACGGATGCAAGTCCGTTGCGGATGCTGAGCAGTTGTTGAGAAGACTGGACGGCATGGAGAAAGCTGCTTTGCCATGGGAGGAGCGTTTTGCCGCTTTACAAAAGTTAACCGAGGTTTGTGTTGAATGTTGATACATTTATTTGCGTTGGATACAGCTTTTAAATTTGGTAATCCTTTTCGCTCATACAAAATCTGATGCTTTATTAACCGAAGTCTTGTGGCCAATACATATACATTTGGCATTTATGTTATTGCACGTATAATAGGACCTTTTTCCACCGCTATAATGATGCAGATTGTGTAGAGAAATGAATTTGAATGTATGTATTTCTACGACTCCAATTCAATTTGCAGATGTTTTTGCACGATTGATATTTGGACGTCAATGTTTAAAAAGGTTCTTCTCTTCAGCGTCTCTTATTTGTATAGTGTGTACTGATTATCTTTTATCATATGGACTGATCGACTCGCAATCAAATGGGAGATACCTGTTTCGGATGGCTCTAATTAAGTCTGATTTTGCCTTAGATGGAAATTCGAGAAGAAAAGGCTCGTACGGAAGAAGAAGAACGAATCAAGTTGGAACAGAAAGAGGAAAAAGAGAGAAAAAAACAGCGACAGCTTGAAGCAGATAAAAAGCAAAGATTAAGAGAAGAAGCAGAACGGGAGGCGGAAAAAGTCCAGGCGATCGTGGATTCTTCAATTGCAGAGTCAGAAGTAGGTTCTTCCGGTTATTTTATAATCTTACATGAGTAGAATTTGTGTGGATAGAACTTGCTAGAGGTTAATTTTTGAACAAAAAGAAGCAGTAACAAAAGCGACTTACTAATCTAGCAACAACAATAGTATTTGTACAATAATGATTAACGTCGTTGTCCATCGAAACAAGCCGCCACCCTTAATAGGAATCTTAACGTGGTACACTGTCTTCCCAGTTTCCAAAGTGCTCGAAGGAGGGCTGTAAAGTTAAATGGTATTAAAATTTTAAAAAAAAACACTACAGACTGTTTCCCTCTTATGGGTTCTTCAGGCGGGGTGGACACTTACAATAAGCAGTAGAACACATCCGTCAATACACCAGTCACGTCTCTCCCGCTCCAGAGTCTCTGTGACGTCACGAGTCCAAGCCACACTTAATAATTGTTGCTTTTGATGACTTCCATTAACATCCAGGGTCTTGTGGTTAACGGTGTTGAAGGAGAAGATAGCAGTGAAGCAGAACAGAAGCGGAACGAACCGGATCCAGCTGGAATGTTGCAGCGAAAACAGGAACGCGACGTTGACGGAAAGAAAGCTCCTAACAGGTGAGAAACTACAAGCCACAATTAAACATCAAACATAATACAGTTGAACTGGTTGTAAGCAAAGCTGTTGTTTTATTTTTATTTTTTGTCTTTTCACAATATTCTTTCGTGACATTGTGCTGTGCGCCAATGCTGATTACATTGGTTTGTGTGGAAACACTTTTTAAATGTTTCAAAGCCAATTTAAAAATCCGCCCTTTCATTCATTTTCTGCATTCGATTTGCATATTTTCAATGTTTCGGATTAGGAAAGGCTGATGTTCATTTCCAATTCAAATAGCACATTCGGTGTCTCCGTCAACTTGGTTTTCCTTGGCTTAACATTACGTTGCTTCCTTCTGGTGGCTGTTGTATTAGCATTCATTCTTGCATATCGATCGCTATACTGCATTCTAGTTTCGATCTGGCTTTTCCAAAAGGATAAACCAGAAGATGCAGTGTTGCTTTTACATAGCCTTTCTATCTGAATAGCATTGTTTTTTAAATCATGTGACAATGCTCGTTGTGACGTCACAATTCACAGAGAGGAAGAAGGAAGAAGTTCGAAAAAATCGACTCCGAAGAAAAAGCCACGGCCGCGCAAGACTATTTCAGAGGAGACACCTAGTGGCCAATATGTCGAACCCGTGGTGGTTTTAAAAGTAGAACAAGAAACGCCTCTAAACGAGACTCCAGTTGTAAAAATGAGAGATAAAAAGGCAACCTCCACTCCCTCGCCTACTGCTGCAGCTGGAGGCGCCCTTTATCAAGGCATGCTGCATCGAAAAGCTACGTGGCTAAGCCCAGTGAAGAAAGCAAGCAACAGGTTGGAGATGGTTTGTCTGAAACCTCTTGCTCGACGCCTGCTTTCTTAATTCAACTTCCAATTCTTGCTTAATTAGGCTAGTAATCTGCGATACGTACAACTGCTGTTTAAAGATTTCCTTTGATTCTTTCAAGATTTCCTTGCTCTGCAATCAATGTGAAATTGGTCTTCAATCTTAGTTTTGATCATTTTCTGATTAAATGGTGTAATTTTGTCTAGTTTGATTTATACTCGTTGTTAGCTTTAAATTTTCGATGCTTGGCTTTGAAATTATATTTGCTCTTTAATTTTGAAGCATTGCTTTGTGTCGGGTGATAATTTTAATGCAATTTGTGCGAAGCTCTACTAAATGCATGACGGATTACTTCTGATCACTGCTTTTACTGCTGTGCGATGGTATTTTGTCTTTCGATGCTCTTCTTTTGTAGATACGCACCGTAGATTCAACTTGCAAGTGTTATAATATTGTGCATATCCCAATGAATGTCTTATGCTCCGGAAAATTGAATTCTGTCGTTAGTTCAGTTTATTTTCATTGATTATTCGTATCTGTCTTTGCAGAAATGATTGATTTGGAAACAAATCCATGATTTTCAGGCTAGCAAAATCTCGATTGAATGTAGCCGACTCATTTGCAACCCATTAGAATAGTGTACTTCATTGCAAGTCTCCAAAACAATCTCGTACTCGTGTTTTTTTTTCATAACGCTTTCAGTGTTGCCTGCAGATTTAGGGTCAGTTGGCTAGGAAGCAATTTTTGGCTCCCCAAATCCAACCCCTAAAAATATTATCAAATGTGCATCCAGTTCTTATTTTTTTTAGGTTTAATATTATTTTTTTCACAGATCATGGAGCAGTGTATATTGCGTCTTACACGATAACAAACGCCTATCATTTTACAAAGACCAAAAAGCGGCCAATAACCGAGTCTCATTCCATAATGAATCCCCACTTGATCTTGATGACGTCACGTGAGTTCCGAATAATAACGTTTAGAATTTTTAATAACACTTTATGGTGTCAGTGTGATGGATAAATTGATCAATTTTTTTTTTCAATTGATAAGTCACAGCTAATGCGAAGTGCGAATGTTTATATTATTTTTTCACGGTGGACATACTGCTATAGAGCTGAAGGCAATGGATAACGGAGGTTAAATTTAAGTGGACAAAATAGTTTGTGTATGGATTGCGTTCATTTTGACTGCAACGTTGCTTAGTATCTCCTCTTTTTAGATGCGAGATTGCTACTGATTATAAAAAGAAGAAATATGTTTTGCGAATTCGACTCAGTAATGGTGCAGAGTATTTATTACAGGCCAAAGATGAAGTAAGTAGAGATTGATGTGCATGACTGGACTCGAGATAAAAAGTTTTAATGACAGGAAATGCTTAGAACTGATATCATTCGAGCAACTTCTGTATCATAGTACATGCCAAATAATTCATCTATTGGGGTAATTGGTAGATGATTATTGATTATATAGGTAGTATGTAGACTACCGTATTTACTCGTTTTACCGCCCGATCTTGATTAAGGGCCCGTTTGAATAGCCGCCCGTGTGAGCAGAACAAAAAAATAAATAAGGGCCCGTGCTTGAATACTCGCCCGGTGCAAAAGCTGATTTTTCAGTGGTAGAAAACAATAAGAAATAAGAAGCGGCTAAAAAGCGCTTGTGTCACAACGCTGTTGAATTTCAAGCTGTGGTAGATAACACTCACGCCTTAGGCGTCCAATTGCATAGCAGATAGCATTGGTTGCGTATACATTGATTACATAACAGATAGCATTGATTACATAACAGGTATCAGACTTTCCCGCCAAAAGCAAAGAACTGATAGTAGTATAAACGGCTCCCATTTGTTAAAAAGAATTAATGTCGTAAAAAAGGATTAATGTCGTGAAAAACGATTAATGTCGTGAAATATTTGTCTTCAACGATAATTTTTGTGCTAATTTTACTTTGAAAATAACAAGCGCCCGTGCTTGAATAAGGGCCTGTTTGAATAAGGGCCCGGTAGTGAGTTTGGTTGAAAAAAATAAGGGCCCGGGCTATAAAACGAGTAAATACGGTATGAGGCTTTGGGATCACACTTCCAATTAGAGAATCTCAGAATCTATGCTCGAGGTCTTGCTTTGATCAACAACTGTTCTATTTAGCTACCGAAGACGATGCGTAATTACTTAATTTCCACTTGTTTTTGTGAAAGGCCGCAGTATTTCAAATGCTGTGCCAGTCTTTTAAGCTTTTAGATTGCAGTATTGATAATGGCATTAAGATACGCTAATTGATTTGTTGCAATAATCCAAGAAATAGATTAGAAAGTGAAAGGTATTCGCTAAGTGTAGTTACTAATCAAGTGCTGATGGTGAAACGAGGTCATCTCTTATGACGTACAGTAAAAGTTTTCATTAGCTCAACGTTTGGTTCTTTGTCTTGTGTTGGGAATGTGATACCATTTTACGCGACTAACTTTTACCTTTGATTTTCCACAGGACGACATGAAACAGTGGCTTGGAAGACTGCAAAACCCAAATATGTCGACGGGAAGTGGTGTCAGTACACCGTCTCGAGTTTCTCAGGTTGGTTTAATGTGTCCACTGTCCAGTCGTTTCTAATCATTGTAAACACATGACGCTGATACATAAATGAGCATTGATCAAATGATCAAGCTTAACTGCTTTGCTAATGTCACAATTTTTACTTACACTTTAGTTTGGTGTAGCAAATGTGATTCCTCAGAGACACTAGCTTTTTACGCAATTGTGTTCAGCTTGGAGATCCGAAGGTCACTGACAAGGTGGCTTAATTCTTCTAGATGTAACTGCTTTGGACTTCATCAAAGCGAAGCTGGCGGGTTAGTGTTGAGCTGCTATTCCCGCGAACTTTGCTGGCCAAAACAAAGAAGATATTTAATTCAAATAACTGTTTAACTCAAATAAGTTTGCTTTTAGATTTTAAACGAATCCAGTCCGAAGTCGAAAAAACGACGAAGCTTTTTGAAGGGAAGCAAAAAGAAGTGAGCAGTATTCTTAACAATCATTATTTGATGTAAATACCACCACCTCGCGAACTCTTTCGATTGAGAAGTCGCCACAAGGTGGAGTTCCCGACAACGTCATCACTGATCAAACCGTCTTCACTGTGCATGAATCGTTACTTGGTGGCGCCCTTTCGCTGCCACATACAACTTTAGACTTGCAGTCTCAATAAGACTTCCAATGAATAAAATCTTGTACCACTGCGCCACTTTTGCATGTTCATGTTTCGTCTCTTCACCATTTGGTGTCGCTGTTTTGGTGCTATTACGTGTTACTAAATAAAACTGCGTAGAACACAAATTTGGGTAGATTTTTAACTAGTTGATTGCCATTATCGAAAATTGGTTAGCATCTGGGGTTGAAGCCATTTCAGATTTTGCGTAAGTCTAGAGTCTGTTTGCCACGAAATTTGATTGATCCTTTCAACCAGGGCTTTTTTGTTGGCAGTTATGGCGGTGTTCTGCAAACTACTGTGAGCTGGCGGGACCCGGGCTAAACTTTTACCGCGTAAGGCCTGTTGCTTTCCAGGAATGAATATGCCCCTCGTCAAACGTTCTTTGCGTGGTGGTTACCGTAAAATAAGAGCCCACCTTTAGGCCCTACTAGTTCCGAAGTCAATTTCGGAATTGATTATGTTTTAAATGATTACTAATTTTTTTGAAATACGCCCTTCCCAACACCCTTGAATCTTTTGTGATCAGTGGCAAAAAATCGGGTTTAACCGACGTGCTTGATTAAAAGAAATGTCCCCGTTTTTCCCTTGTTACTTTACCACATGTGTCGTTTCAGGTAGCTTACTTTGAAGCCAAGCATTCAAGCAAAGAAAACAAAAGCAAAATAGAAATATTCAAGAGAATTTCTGTTTAGATAGAGCAGAAGTATGTCAGATAAAATAACGTGCAAGTGCAGAAAAAGCAGTGAGAAAATCTGGTGAGTTTGTGAAATAGCAATGGAAGTTAAGATCTGTGACGAGATGTTTGTTTTTATCCTTTGTTGTTTTTTTACAAAACTTGCAAAGTTTGCCCTTTCCATCTCAAGGCTAGCAGAAATCTGCTGCTCATTGCAATGGTTATGTGGGCTCTGGTAAATTGCTTTTTTCTTGTAAAGATGAATTTTGTGACAGATTTTAACGTGACGAAAGCACAGTAAAAACTGCGATAATTGACCGATGTTCGAAAAGGTTTGGTTAAAAAATCGTACTTTGTCGTAGACAAATTATTGCCAATGCAACAAGCACTAGTTAGTGGCTTGCCAGTCAGAAGCTCGATCTGTAGGGCGTAGGCAGGGGTGCCAGCAAGGGTAGGCACTTGCCTCCCCCTTGGAAATTAAGATGTCAAGTATTTTATGTTTAAATTCGCAAAATAATTCTAAATGTATCTATCTAAACTAAGAAAACAATCCTTTGTGGAGTTTTCTACTTTTTTTTTTTTGCGTTGGTGCAGAGGGCGAAGGAACAGGATTGCGTTTTGCGTGATTTATCATACAGCATTTTCGTATTAAGCAGCACCCTAAGATTAAAGTGTTTGATTAAATAGTCAATATCAAACGTTTCGGCATTTGTAATGGAGTCCTCATCACGATCATGAGCGTTGCCAAGAGGGCCTTGCCCCCCTCCGAATTGAAATGCGTCAAAAAAGCCTATTCTTTTTTCAGTTTCGGTTTCTTTTAGCATTTTTTGCGTACAAAATTACACGCGTATAACAGTAATTACCAATAATATTGACGAACAGGGGGCCTGGGCTCCCCTGAATTCAAGTTTTGCCAACCAATTTAAATGTATAACCCTGGTAAAATTAAGGGTTTTTGTCCTAAAAGTTGCTACCTCAGGCTCTCATCTAACCTTTTTTTATGAACGTAATGTAATAACCAGGGCCGGGTTTACCATGTATGGCATAGTGCCAGGGGCCCCGCGCTCAGATGGTAAGACTTTTTTGGTCTTTACCTATAATTGGCAGGAATATGTTGCGAAAGTTCCCAAAGTGGCAGGAGCCCCGGGCAATAGGATGCTCAATAGAACAATTCACCTCCACCTCGCCAGTTTTTACGCGACAAAATACTTTTAAAATAAAAATTAGCTTGGGGAAGTGCTCATTAAACAAGTTATTGAAATAGAATTGAGGGGGCCTTGGCCACTGGCCGTAAATGCACTCCTACAACTGGCTATTTTTATGACAAAACAAAAATCTCTTGAGAAAAATCTTGGAGTGGATCATTATTTACTGCTAAAATATTGTAGGAGGCAATGTACGTTACTTCCCCTTGCCTGGGCAAAGTCACTTACAAAATTTAACCCCATAATGCAAGATTTTAAACATGGTTTGGATTTAAATTGAAAGTAAAAGGAGGTTTGAAGAAGCTATTTTTTTCAAGTAGCTTTCAAATGTTAAAAATCTAGTTCTTTCAAATGGCTCTAAAAACGTGCGAAATGTGAGCCAATATCTTTAAAATAGCTTTTTTTCTAAAAATTGCGCAGCGGCTGGGGGCTCCGCTCCCAGACCATGTATGGCATAGTGTTTGAGTAACGTACTCTTTACTCAACACGTCTCCCAATTTAGACGTTTTCGCTTTCTAACTTTTGGTTTAAGCCCTCTCCCTTTTCCAACCAAAATCATGCTTAAGTGTCGACTGTCGAACCAGGCCACTGCTTCCGATCTTCCATTCTACAATATCTTAGTCCCTCAAAAAGTTCCTCTTTCAAAAATTTCTGATGACGTCATTGCATGTGATTTGTAGTTTGGCCTTCTCCTCTTCCCCCTTTTCAAAAATCCTAGTTACCCTATGATCAGGATCTAAGTACAATGCAGCGTTTAATATTTCAAATTCACGCTGTGCTTGTAAACAGTTAAACACTAAAATAATAATTACTCAGCCTAGAGTTGTAAGTCGGACCGAGTTTTTCGGGTCGGGTTCGGGCCTAAAGTTGACAATAATTTTGGGCTTGATTCGGGCCTGAGATGTGCTTTTTGTCGTAGGTGCACTAAAATATAATCAAATTAATTTGGCAACATTGCTAAATTTTTCATACCGAACTTAACTTTCTGTTTTTTTTCGGGCATGATTTGGGCTTCAAATTAATTTTCGGGTTCAGGCCTGAACTAGTCGGCCGGTTTACAACTCTGACTCAGCCATTGAATTAATTTTTCTCAATAACCGAAATCAAAACCAAACTTGTATTCAGTAACTTAGCCAGGGGGGACGCTGTCTCCCCTGCATTGGCCTGTCAACCAAAATTCACGTTAAGAAAAATGCCACAATTTTTGCCGTTCTGAGGCAGTCTTTTGCAGTGATGCGGCCTTTAAAGTGGTTCAAAACCAATTTTGAAATATGTATTATTATTGTTATTATTGATATTTTTTTTGGGGGGGGAAACTGTTAACTTAGTTGACAAAAATACAGCTTACAAATAAATCGATAAAAGCTTCAAAACATGACCAAAAAATAAGCTGTCAAAATTGTTTCATTCATGAAAACTGTTTAACGATAGGCTTCATAAAAAAATGAGTTTAGAGGGGGATGCTATTCAGCATTTAATTTGTTTAATTATCAATCATTTTTCTCAAATCTTGTTACATTAACCACTTTCCCAAAATTATCTTTCTATCTAAGTTAAAGTGCAAAACGAATTAGGTTAGCGTGACTTTTTTCGAGTTAAAAGATTTCATGATTTAAGTTTGTAATAAAAGGAGTTAAAGCATAAAAACAGGTTGCGGTCAGTGGCGCAACCAAGAGTGAAGCAAAGAGGACTTCCGCCCCCCTCTGTAGGGTGTTTCATTTTTTCACCATTTTCGATTTGAAACACGTTCGGGGTCGCATCTGATGGAGTTTTCGACACTGATCGTATGAGCAAATTTTTTTTCGTTTATGACGTCATTAAGAGGTTTCAGCGGGTCTTTGAAGTGACGTCATAACGCATTTTTGCAAATTTTTCGTATCTCGAAAACGGCGTACGTTAGAAAGCTGGGAGTGGTGTCAAAATGCGCAGAAGAGTCGATTTCCTATACCTCCGCTAGAGACTAAAATGGCGTATTTCTACCAGAAAAAAAGTTATTCGAAAAAAACAAAATTTAGTTAAAAATGCTGTTATGACATTTACGTCTATGCCTACTGATGCCGGCAATTCATTTATTGTTTCGCAATTTAATATTAATCATCTTCTTATTGTACCGGCAATAGTAGTACTGTACTGACCTACACGATATTCCATGGAGCAGATTGTTAGAGCTAGACGTAAGATTGCGGGAGCCGAGATATTGAGCTATGCTGGGTGGCAACTTGATCGGTTTTTTTTTGCGTTTTTCAGTTGCGAGTACATCATTAGTTTGGTGGTTCAATATGGGATCATTTCGCTTAATTTGCAAATTTTTATTACCTGGTTTCTACAGAATGTCGTGTTCACAAGCATATGATGGTTTATCCACACGGTATTGGAATGGGGGTGGTCACTGGCCATTGGCGTAACTGACGGGAGAAATTTGCCCCCCAGATGTGGGCCCCTTCTGAAACATGCGCCCCCCCCCCACCTTAGTTGCAACGAATATCTCAAAAAAAGCAAACAACAAAAGAGGAAAGGGTCCCTTCTTAAATTCTGCTTGAGACCTTTTAAATTGAGCTGAGCTCTCGTTGATCACATCTTACTTTTGGGGACTGCGGTTAATTCTACTAAGTTTGGTTTCCAAGGGTAGTCTGCAGTACACCTAAAAGAAATTTAAAGATGGTTGTAAAAGGATCGGATTCTAAAAATTCGTTGGTCAAGTATGTGAACTCAGAAACGAATAAATTGCCCCTTAAGATAGATCTCATCAATCACTGTTATTATTCGCGAAAGTGATACACGGTGAATCAAATCCAGAGCTTTTGAATAAAATGCCTGGTTTTAATGACATAATAAGAAATGAGAGAGTGAATGACAGCTTCTGGATATGGCAAGCTGCAAGGTTACTAATCATCAGCCACAGTCGAATCCAAACAACATTTAATGATGTGGTGGCAAAGTTTGAAGGAGCAAAGAAATGGGCAATAGTTCATAAAAGTGTAACGACACTAGTTTCAGACGAATGGTTGGACAAGATTTATAATATATGCAAGTGCGAGATTTCAGAAAAACCAGAAGTATTCAACGACAAGATTTCATGTTGCTCCCGACGGGAAAATAGAATTCTGAAACAAGAGTTAACGTTCTTGAGTGATCAAAAAGCTTGTCCAACCATTTCTCTGAACTGAAGTCGTTACACTTTGATAAACTTTTGTCCATTTCTTTGCTCCTTCAAATTTTGGTACTACCTCATTAAATTTTGCTTGGATATGACTGACGCTGATGATTGGTTACCCTGCAGCTTGCCTTATCCAGATGATGTCATCTACTACCTCATTTCTTACGTTATTAAAACTAGGCATTTTTTTCAAAACCTTTGGTTTTGATTCTCGGTGTAACTCTCGCAAATAATGGTATAGCGATTGATGAGATCTACGTTAAGGGACAATTTATTCGTTTCCAAGTTCACATACTTAACCAACGACTTTTCTGTAGACAATCTTTTCACAACTATCGTGAAAATTTCCTTTAGGCCTACTGCTACCCTTGGAAACCAACTTAAAATGAATGCACTCCCAAAACTCTTTAAAATGTAATCAACGAGAGCTGGAAACCCTACTCACCAAACAATTTGAGACAAGAATCAAGATGCTTGATCGCAAGCAGTTGCTTGCCTTCTCCTAACCAATGCCGTATAGATAAACCATCACTTGCTAGTCAACAAAACATTCTGCGGAAACCAGGTAATAAAAATTTGCAAATTAAGCGAAATGATCTCATACTGAACCACCAAACTAATGATGTACTCGCAGCTGAAAAACGCAAAAAAAAAACAGATCAAGTTGCCACCCAGCATAGCTCAATATCTCGGCTCCCGCAATCTTACGTCTAGCTCTAACAATCTGCTCCATGGAATATCGTGTAGGTCAGTACAGTACTACTATTGCCGGTACAATAAGAAGATGATTAATATTAAATTGCGAAACAATAAATGAATTGCCGGCATCAGTAGGCATAGACGTAAATGTCATAACAGCATTTTTAACTAAATTTTGTTTTTTTCGAATAACTTTTTTTCTGGTAGAAATACGCCATTTTAGTCTCTAGCGGAGGTATAGGAAATCGACTCTTCTGCGCATTTTGACACCACTCCCAGCTTTCTAACGTACGCCATTTTCGAGATACGAAAAATTTGCAAAAATGCGTTATGACGTCACTTCAAAGACCCGCTGAAACCTCTTAATGACGTCATAAACGAAAAAAAATTTGCACGTACGATCAGTGTCGAAAACTCCATCAGATGCGACCCCGAACGTGTTTCAAATCGAAAATGGTGAAAAAATGAAACACCCTATGTAGCCTAGTCACTTAAAAAATTTAACCCAACAGTGCAAGCCTTTAAACGAGTTTTGGACTTGCGATGTGAGCAACGTGAGGCTTGAAGGGGCTGAGCTGTTTTATTCTTTCAAACTGTATCAATGTATTTTTTAAATGGTTCTGAAAGATGCGAAGTTTGATTCGAATCGCGTTAAAATGGCTATTTTTTTCTGAAATATCACCAAATTGCAGTTAGGGCTTCGCCCCTAGACCCTGTAACCTGTGATGTGCTTAACTTGCACTAGTTTGCTCGGCACGCTACCAAAATGAGGCATTTCTCTAGCGAAAAACATTAATCTTTGTAGATTCAAGCACCCCCCTCCCCTTAGACAAAATTCTGGTTGCAGTCAGTGGCGCAACCAAGAAGGCTAAGGAGCTTCAACCTCCTCTTCTCTTTAGCCAGATCATTTGGAAAATTTAACTCTAATATGATGCGAGCGTTTAGACATGCTTTGAACTTGATCTGGAAATATACAGAGCTGACCGGGCTGCGTAATTTCCGTTTTTTCAAGTAGATTCTTAATCTCAGCAACTTTATTCTTTCCAGTGACCGTAAAAGCGTTCGAAATGTGATCCAAATGACGTTAAAATGGTTATTTTTTCCAAAAAATTGCGAAAATTGTCCTGCGGCTGGGGGCTTTGCCCCCACACCCCCCTCCGTAACACATTTGAATTGCATCAGTTGTTCAACATGCCGCCCAATTGATCATGTTGACTTTTGATTCAAGACTCTTAGCAAAATCCTGGTTGCAGCTGCGAGGATTTAATTGACCCAGTAGATAATGGATACGTCACTTGCCCCCCCTCCGAAAAAATTTCTGCGGGCGCCTCTGGGCGTAGGCTTACATGGCTTCAGTTGAACTAAATGAGGGTCAAGCTGTAATTATTTTGTTTTGCATAACATAAATATTCTGATAAAAATATTCAGACTAGATTAAAACAGAATAGGGCTTAGGATGAAAGCCTAATTAGGCCTAGAACAATAAAAGTAGGAAAAACTTGTGGTTCAAAAGATTTTAAAAGGTAAAGTTTATTAACTTTCGAAAGCTGTTATGTTGTCTGCTTGATAAGATTTTGGCGAAATGATCATTAACACAATTTTTCATCTCAAAACCAGCATTATTTTTGGTCACACGATAAGCTTTTCGATAGACAATTTTACGAAATTGGCCATTTTTCTGGTTAGAGCAGCCACGTTTCACAAAATGCGACTCACAGCTGGTTAGCCGTCCCTACAAGTTGGCATGTTTTCAAGTTAACGCCGCTCGCATTATAGGCCATTGCCTGGAGGCAAAGTTTTACTTAGTTTCTACCCTGTTGTTTTTCTACCTTGTCTAAAAAGTTAGCATTTTATGTGAAACAGAAGGTTTTGTGATGCATTAGTAGGCTGACCTTTTTTTACGTCGGTATATTTTTAATTTAAGGTAAGATGAGACAAAATAGTGATCATTTTGAAGCAGCTTAATTATGTAGCGTTTTTCTAATAGCAATGTTACAAAAACAAGTTTAGCAGTAAACGTAGCAGCGTAGTGTAAAGCCGGCCAGACGATTGACTTCGAATTGCGAAACCGAGTTTAGCGGTTTAGCTCGATCTTGCCGAATGCGCTATTGGTTGGTTGGAGCCTAGGTTGGAAAAATTGTTATTAGTTGCACGATTTTGTTGTAATTGAAATTAAAAAAAATCGATAAATGTAATTACAACTTTAATGCATATTTTTCAATTATGATTACGTAGTCATTAACCATTACGTAATAACAAATGTTTTTAGAACGAAATCAATTTTATTGCAGATATTGTCATAGCTATTCGCTGATTTGTTTGTGGTTCACAGCATGTGTTGAGTGCTAACCATTTGTTACGGATTCGGTTTTAATCTACCTCTGCTAGGTACGAATTTGTAACACGCGAGTTCGTTCAAAGTAATCGAATTGTTAGCGGCTTCAATGAATTTTGCGTTGCAGACGTAGTACGTAGATAATTGATAATTTGGTTATGGAATCCAATGGTTGATTTTGTAGCTGAGACTTTGTGTAAATCAAAATTCCACTTGAACACTTACATGGGGCGTAAAATTATTATTAGAGCGGAGTAGCCGGTTTGGCGATATCCCAGGAGAGCCAGTTGGCACTAGAGCGACGGCTCAATGCTAACAATTCGAAATATCTTCAAAACATGCCGCAAAGGCAGCGATAAGTTGACTTCGATAATCTAAATTTTTTTATCGGCTCCTTTTTGGTTACAGAAAACAAAAAAAGCCTCTACTATCCGCAGACAACTCAAAAAATGTGGCTCGACACCGCAAAGGCTTAGCTTCCAGACCCCAAAAATTTGCATACAACTACATCGAATGGAGAGATTTAAAAGATTAATCAAGAATTTTTTTGCGACAACAAACAAGTACTTACAACACAACCGGATTAGACAAGCAATAAAATACCACCACAATTTTCTTTGTTTTTTACTCCTATAAAAATGGTACGCACGCGAACAACGAGACTGGCATCAACGGAGCATGGTTTGCACATTCCAAGATTTAGAACTAAACGATTACAAAATAGTTTTAAAAATCAAGGAATCAAAATATGGAACTTGGTCCCAGAAAACTTACAAAAATTGCCGTTCAACCGATTTAAAATGAAATATAAAAAGTATCTGTTATCCACCTCACGATTAAAAAATAAGAAAATTAATAGTTATTTTATCAAAATTAGTAACTTGCTCCAAACAGCACTATTTTCGAATAAAATAGGAGGCTGCTTGACTGGATGACCGAGAGATCCCTTCGCAACGTCCTGTTTCAATTGACCAATTGCTTCCTTTGTTTATGCTATAGAAATTTACTGTGTTTTGGACATTTGGTAAATTGTAAATAAACCATTGATTGACAAGTTTCAACGTCTGTTAATTTCTAAATTAAACGCTTGTGCCTTTTTGAATTAAGAGATGAATCGAGATAATGAGCCATGTAACAAATGACAAAACAAGGGTTATAATGACAAAACAAGAGATGAATATAACAAATGACAAAACAAGGGTTCAAAACTTTACTAAGATCGAAAGAAACAGAACGGAGCTACACTATTGATCGTGAATTTCTATTACAGACAGACACTTTTTATTGCTAACAGTAACACTACACACAAAAAAAGGAAAGGTGAAAATAATTTATAGATAATATAAAGACAGCAAAGGAGCTGTGATGTGACCTTTGAGGGTCTTCGAGTCAAACAGCTCCAGATGTTCTTTAACTGGCAGTGTTTTTAAACTACAATGTTCTTTAACTGACAGTTGTAAGGAATAAGTTTTCTTTTCTGGAGTGCATAAAATGCAGAACTCTCTAGATCGATCCTAAATCCAATTACACTTTTTTTACAAGAACCAGTAAATCTTGGGTTGAGGATGGCTGTTCGTATATGTTTTCACGAATTTTTAGCCTCATTTGTACGGGGCGCCGTTTGTCTAAAATATTTTTTTCATTTTGTATGGACAAATTTTGCTACGATTTGACATATCTACTGCAATATGACATATAGCAACACTATGTAACATATCTGCTGCAATATGACATATTTTGTAAGACTGTGTAACATATCTACTGCAATATGACATATTGGAACAATATGCAACCAATCTACTTCAATATGACATATTGCAACGATATGTGACATATTGCAGCAATATGTGATATATTGCAGCGCAATATGTGCCATATTGCAACAATATGCGACATAGTGCAGCGCAATATGTGACATATTGTTGCAATATGTAAGAAATTGCAGCAATATGTCACATATTGCTGCAATATGTCACATATCGTTGCAGTATATCACATATTGCTGCAATAAGTCACATATCGTTGCAATATGTCATATTGCAGCAGATATGTTACATATAGTATTGCAATATGTCATATTGCAGTAGATATGTTACATATTGTTGCAATACGTCATATTGCCGTAAATATGTCAAATCGTAGCAAAATTTGTTCTTATAAAATGAAAAAAATATTTTAGACAAACGGCGCCCCATACATTTGTTCTTAAATTTTAGTCAGAGCTGTACGTCTCAAGACCGAATTTGGTGATCTTGGTTTCGGCTCTTTCGTATCGGTCTCAGTCTTGGTCTCGAACCGTCGTGGTCTTTGTTACGTAACTTAAAATTGGTCCCGAGACCGGGTAATTTGTAGTAAGTACAATAAAATAGTTTCGCGGAGAAACTAAGTGTATTCTCGATTACCTGGTATTTCAAATTGCCACAGTTTAGTTTACTAACAATCTGATAATTTTGTAATCGTTTTTGAAAATCATTGAATTTATACAAAAATTGTATTGTTTGACGAAATTTTCTGTGCCGAACAAAGCATGTGAAAAAGCAAACAATATTTTGTTTGTAATAATGATTGATTTGCTAACTCTTAACTAAATGGACTTGTTCCGTACCAAATTGAAACTACCAAAACGCAGTTAAATGGAATATAAGAACTAAAAAATCGAACAACCACTGTACTGTATAAAGTATTTTTTGTTTTTGTTTTTTAGGCGTTTTCCAGTCCCAGCATATGATTCTGAATATTCTGTTTTATGTTATTTTTGAGCTGAAAGATAAACAGGAAAAGTTACGTAACAGATTAACAGATAAATTTTAAATCACCAATACGAAAGTGGTTGGAAGGTAAGAAAAAAATTCTTAGAAACGCTTTATTGCATAGCTTTCGCTTTATCAGTTGTAATGCTGTGGTCGAAAACAACAAGAGCCTGCCAGAGCGCCCAAGCCTAGCTGTGCTTTCTTAAAAGCGGTGGTGTCGCTAAAGGCATTTTATGATACCAAGCAAAAAAGAAAACCAGAATATCGCAAATATCAGTGGAAACGTTTAGCACACCGGAATGGCCAAAGGAATGATTTTAAGCAGCTTTTGAAACATTTATTTAGAGGGGGAGGGGTGCGCTAATTTGCCAAAAACATAACTTGCAAATTAGCAAAAATGTTGAAAAATGCCAAAACTAAGCAATCAATTTTGATTGCTTGTTGAAACATGCTGAATATAGGTATTGTCAAAAACAGACGTGAGCTCAGGCAAAGGGAGGTGACTATTTAATATTAGTTGATTACCAATCCCTTCGACTTAAATATCGTTTCATTTGCCTCTTTCCCTTTCCCAAATTATTTTTCTCTGTTAAATATAGACGAAATGGATCACTCCTTGCGAGTTTCATTGAACTATAAGATTTTATGATTTAACAGCTTGTAAATAAGAGAACTGAAATTTTACCATTAGCCACCTCCCACATAACCATCGCTCGTTTTTGCAACCCAGTTCAATCATATTTTTATACTTTTAATTTCTATGCCACGTTTTAAAGGGATTAATTTTCGTCAAAATGTAGACCTAAAATTAAGTTATTTTCGCCAAGAAAGTAACAAAATTTTTGAGCGCTGGAGGCGTTGTTCTCCAATCTCCAGTCTTCGGCTAATAGGGGATGTTCCCCAAATCCCCGAAACACCCCCCTATTGTACATTTCTGGCTGCGCGTCTGAATCTAATCATGTTTTTGCACTTTTAATTTCTATGTCATGTCTTGAAAGCATTAATTTTTATGAAAATAAGCTTAAATTAAGTTATTTTTGCAAAACAATATAATTTTTTTAGTGCCGGGGGCTCCACCTTCAGACCCCCGAAACGCCCCTTTCCCCATTGCTGATTTTTGGTTACGTGACTGTTAACGAGACGTATGCTGCTCATACTTTCAAGTTCTAGAATCTTACAATGAGAATTTTTTGAGCTAGTCAAATAACAACCGCTATCTACAGTAATGAAGTAGGACCAGTTCCGCTATCTTTCAAATATAACCTTTTGCAGATTACTATACGTTAGGAAGGGTGACACCGCGAAATTTCGCCCCGGTGTCACCATCCAAAGCGATGCCACTGCTTAAAAGACTGCATTCTTCGTATTCTTGATTCAGAAGACAGTCATCAAGGATGCAGTCGTCCTGTTTTATTCAGTGTATCAGTTACAGTTGAAGTATTACAGATATAATCCAAGTCCAACTGAATATCCGAAGTATAACGAAAAGCAGTGTAAATGTAACCGAGGTTCTTTGCTTATTATAAAAAATAAAACGGTTCTTCCAACGCAAAATTAACAAACTGAATGCACTTTAAAAAATTTAAAAAGCAACGAAATATTGCGTGCAAAACGGCAGCTGAAAAAAGCTGTTTTGCAATGAATCAGCTGTCCTTATCAGATGCAACTGAAACAAATCAAGCTACAAATACGTGAATAAAGACCAAGGTTTGCCTGATGCAAACGACAAAACAAAAAAAAACAATCTGAAACTAAAGGATTTTTTTAATACCGATGCTGGAACATGCCGATCAAGTTGTAAATGTCTAGAAATATAGATTCTGTTACAAACAAAGTTTTCTATTTAAGTTCGGTAAGTTTTTGATTTTTTTTTTTTTTTTTTTTTTCCTTAACCTTATAACTAAGTTATCAATTTTGTTATTGTCATGGTAGGACTGGCGTTCTTCATTTGTTTCAATAATTCGTGTAATTTAGTTCCGTATGTTTGCAATTTGTTAGCAACAAAAATGTACTTTACAGTCACGTAGTCTTTTTTGGACCAGTTTTTAGAATCGAAATTGGAAAAGTTAAAGAACACACATGTGTAGTTTTTGAGTTGAAGAGATAAATAAAAAAGTGTGATAAATAAATTTTTGCTGAGAATCAGTCCGACGAATAAGTTTACACTTTGATCGTGACATTTAACCTGCGTTTTGAGCGAACTAGTTTTTGTGATGATGTGAGAACTCTTAACAGTGATAATAACCTACTGTATACATTCTGTTTCTTTTTCGACAGCGAGCAAACCACTTTAAAGATGGTAAATTTTGTTTGTTCATAATGCAGAAACTAAGCTAAATGTAGAATGACTAGTGACGCAAACAGGAGGGCTACGGGGGCTTCAGCGTCCCCTTTTTAGCCACATTATTTGGAAAATTTAATCCATTAATGCTAGCGTTTAAACCTGCCTTTGACTTGACCTGTAGGTAAAGGAGAGCGGCTGAAAAAGTCTGAGCAATTTAATTTGTTCAACGGATTCCGAATCTTAATTAGCAATTAAGCTCTTTCAAATAGCTCTAAAAACGTAGGCTACGAAATATGATTCAAACAATACGTTTTACGAAAAACTACAAAAATCGTTTAGAGATTGGAGGCGAACCTCCGGCTGTGATACGATTGAGTTGCACCAGTTAGCTCGGCACGATGACGAGATATTTTTCGCTCAAAAAATTTTATTGTCTGGTTTAAACTTCCTTTAGCATATAATCGTCTTTGCGCGCTTGAAAATGCCTCCTCCAATCGAAACTCCTGGCTGCATCTTTGTAGCTACGTACATAGATACGCATATATTTTCAATCGCTGTACGGCCTGCCGTTTCGGGGTTTCAAATATACGATGCTTTAAATATACAATGAGTTTTATATGAAATATTTTTGAATTTATTTAAGCTAAGCAAAGAATGCAAGTGGCAAAGTTTTCAGTAAAGCTTCATTGTAAATTAACTTATTTATTAGAATCGATAAGGTGATTAAGCTTGATAGTTCAACAATTAAGCAAATGAACGTGTCTCGTAGCTCTGAATATTTTGATGTATAACGGGCAGATGAGCTTTGAAACCTTCAAGTTGCTCTATAACGCTCAGCTACGCTTCGATGCTAGGTTTTATTGGCAAGTGGCATAAATTCAGTAAGAGTATGATTGCCTTGTGCTCCGCAAAAACTTATTAGTAAAGCTACTGTAAGTGTTGATATCGAGCATTTTTTTGATAGTTTTCAACTTTAAAAGTTAGCAATATAAGGTTTATTTTTCCGTGGTAGCCTGAGAGGCATAGGTAGGATTTTGCAAACGGAGGGGGAAGACATTGTAGGGGTAGTAGTAGCAGCATAATTTATTTTTGTTTAGAAAGGAAGCGATAAACCAATAAAGCATTGTCACCCAAAAGAGTATCGAACGATTTAATCCCTGTTTGGTGAGAGACTGCGAAAGACTATAATGTCCAAATACCAAAATATCTGGCGCGATTGCCGAGACTGCAATCTCTCACTAATTCAGAATCAGAGAAACTGTACACCACAAAGTGTAAATTAGTATATAGGCCGGTAAAAATTCTTCAAGAATAGATGGGATCAGCTACAAAATTGGGAATCACAAACATCCATTCCGTCGAAAAGACCCTGTGAGGCAGTAATCTTACTCAGTCGCAAATGTTAATCGGAGAAACAACCAAATGATAGGCTAGAAACTCCTCTAAAATTTGCTACATGCCGAGGATCATTATCAGTTACGGTAATCAATTTTCCTAGCTAATGCGAATCTTTTACTTACAAAATGTAAAAAAAAGTAATTTACGAAATAATCATTTTGGTTGGTAAGATTCAAATTTAAGTATTTACATTATCAGCAATTTTGTAAGAATTACAATTGATTACTCTGTAGAAACTGCTGCTTCAATCGATTAACGAAGGATGCATAACTTTTCTGAAGAAAGCGCATCCACCATTTAGTGCCTTTATGTGTAATTTAACATTGAGTATGGGCTTTTTAAAATTTGAGATACAGACCAATTTTCAGTAGCAGCAAATCTTGCCGAGTAATTATGAAATTGAGAAGCCAATTGAAAATAATTTTTAAAACATCTAAGTTAGACTGGGTTTTCGTTTTATATTTACTTGCAAATATAAATACTTCTAGTTCAACTATAAAAATGACAGTAAAAGGTTAAAAGCACAACAGTCTGAAAGTACAACATAAAGGCCTCAACGCCTTTGAGGCCGATCTTTATGAACTGGCGCGATCCATCCAATTCAAGAAACTCCATAACTCTTCCCTCTCCAAGCTCTCTCAAAATGCGAAACTCATTACTGGATCCACTTCACTCTTGGTCCCCGCCAACAAAATCACTAATCTGCAGACTGTTGCGTATTTAACCTTTTACTGAGGTTTTTATAGTTGTATTTTGCTCTGATTTTACTTCTGTATATCATAGAGCACTTTATCAAAAGATTGACTACCAACAATTTTTTATACTTCTAGTACAACAATCTCGTTTAACTTCAACAAATGCAGTTGTTAAGATAGTTTAGTTTTGATCAAAGAGTTATAATTTTAATGAGATAATTTTGTTGAGTTTGAATTTTGTGAAGGCGTCTTGCAGTTGTATTAACGCTTGTCTTTATGCTATATTGCAAGTACGGATATACTAAACCAAATTATAAATTTTCAAAATTGAAATTAAAGCATAATGTCCAATATTGCACAATACTCCTTTTTTAAGCGGCTTTTACCGAAAGTCCGTATTTACGCATATGCGCAAAAAAAAAAACGGATATGCGTATAAAAAATACGCATATGCGTATAAAATTCGTACTCTCGTTGGTTTGTTTTTTTTACCGAACATGCGTATATACGCATGCGTATTTCCGCATGCGTTTTTTTTACGCTTGACAAAGAATAAAATACGGACATGGTATGCGTATTTTTCAGGCATTTATAAAGAAATTTTTTTACGGTGTTACGTCACAAGATTGCTTAGTGCAGTGGTTATGATACTTGCCTTTGAAACAATCAACTAGGGTTCGGTTCTCACCAAAATCTAAACTTTTATTTTTACACAAACGTAACAGACTTTTTTTTTGCAATCATTTTTGGGATCTTTTGTTTCGATATTTTTACAAAGTTTCTAAAACTAGGCCTAAAGTACTTAATTAATCAACGTTTTTCTTTATAGTTTAGTTCCCATAAAATCCTATCCTATCTTTCGTTCTCGCTATAATATGCCGAAGGGTGTAACGAGTTGGCGGGCCCATTTGTGTGGCAATCAGGGGTGCCGATCTCTGTTGAGCATTGGGGAGGATAATTTGCAATTTTACCCCAATTTTGCCCTATTTTCAACATTGGGGGGGATGAACCTCGACCCCGATTTTGTTCAGGTGAGCAAATTAAGTGAAGACCATAAAAAAAAAGGTCTTCACCAAAAATGAAACACTTTTTTCCCCAAATTCGGGTGAAGACCAAAAAAAAGAACAAAAAGGTCTTCACCAAAAAAGGAACACTTTTTTCCCCCGAATTCAAGTGGACGCCTACGCTCAGATGCACACCAGAGTCAAATTATTGGGGGGGATACAGCCAAATTATTGGGGGAGATATATCCCCCCATCCCCCCCGGGTTTCGGCACCCCTGTTGGCAATGAAAGGTTACTGGTAGCCTACTGCTAGCCTATCGTGTTTTTGCGAGCAAATCAAACTGAATCCTATGGAAGCAACGCAGTCGATGTTTTGCTTTGATTTTTCAGATGAGATAGTTGCTCTCACGGCAAACCGTAAACTAGGCATTTCCAAGTTTTACAAGTTGTTGAGCGAAAGTAGTATATAATATGAGGGTTCTGGGACACTTTTAGGTCACGTGATAAATGTTGGGGAATTTTTTTGTTATCACGTGACGAAATGTAATATAAGGGTTCTGAGACACTTTTGGTTTGGGGGTACTTTCAGGTTCTGGGACTTTGGTTATGCTTATTTTTTGAACGGCGGTTCTGAGACTTGATCACAAATGTATGCAATATGAGGTTTCTGAGACACTTCTGGTTACAGAGGTTTTGAAACTCAGGTAAACGCAATGAAAACTGTGCGTTTGGTTGAGCAAACGCGTTTGGCACATACGCACATAATGCTCGAGCGCACATACAAAGCTGTCACGGTGAAATTTATTTCTTGTCTGAACTTTCATTCAAAATCAAATCGCGCGAGAAAATTTATTTCTTGTCTGAACTTTCATTCGAAATCAAATCGCGATTCGCGACGAGAATTCTCGTCTGAACTTTTTCTCGCGCTCAGCAACTATCACGCGATGAAATCAGCTGTTTTTGCTTCAGACAAAAAGACGCAACGTAAGTGGAGATAGTGTCGACTTACCAACAGTCACAAGATAGCGCGGTTGAGAAGCTTAATGACTTTTTTGTGATCAATCAGCGGTAACAATGTTTGCCGGAGCCATGATTATTGATGCTAAGGAAAGTTTTTATAATTTTTCTAAATCTTTAAGTGGAACCCAACTATTAGTCTTGTAACCAGACCACTTGACTAACGCCATTTTCTTTTTGTTATCTTTTCGAATTACGTTTTCGATTCTGAACTTATTTTGATTAGTTTTTAATAGTTCTTGTTCATAAAAAGATCCAGTAATTAATTCACCCTGAAGATCTGTAATTTCATATGTATGCGGATTTGTATTTAAAACTTTTGAAATTAAAAAGATTTCTTCAGTCCAGTTTGGAGTGTAGCCTTTATCAAACAGTTTTCGTTTGTACTTTGATATTCTTACTTTGTCACCAACTTCAAATTTTGGTTTTGTTGCTATAGGTTTGATATGACCAAATAAATTATAGTAAACTATCCCTTCATTTTTCTTTTTGCTGGCATCTATTGGACTCATTTTGATAGAGCTGTGTTTTTGGTTATTATATTCGTCTAATATTTCAGGAAGCATGTTTAAGTAATGAGTTGAGCTTTGTTGTGTAAATCTTTTCCACATTTTGTTTTTGATAGTGCGATTCCAACGCTCAACAACTGAACTTTTTTCTTCATTTTCAGTTGAATATAATGTAATTTTATGTAGATCTAACAATTTTTTCATATTCTTATTGTAAAATTCTTTTCCTTTATCAGTCCAAATAAATTTTGGTATTCTACCTCCATTCAAAATGTTTTTAAAAGCAGCAGCAACAGTTTCACCAGTTTTGTTTTTCAAAGGGACTATCCATCCAAATTTAGAAAAAACATCAATTACCATGAGTAAATATTTGTAACCTTTATTCCATTTACTAAATTGTTGCATTTCTACCAAATCTGCTGCCCAAATTTCATCGATTGACTTGCTTATTACTCGGCGCCGTGGAAACTTTTTTTTGACTGGTTTGTGGAGCTCATCAGCTAGTTGTTTTTGCCACGACGCCGTCTCTCGTTTTTTGCACCTAATCCTAGTTTATATTTTGTTCCAATTGCTGCTTGAACTAACTTTTTATCAAAAGATTCTCGAATACCTTTGGTTTTGGTTTGCGATAAACTGTCTAGCATATCTTTATCACATTTTAGTTTACCTTTTTTATTGTCATTATCACGGTAACAAATATCATGTTTCATAGCAATAGCATCTACCTGATTGTAAGGTTCTTGTCCAGGAAAAGGCTGATCATTTTCATCAAGCTGCTTATCTAGTGGATTATATGGTCCTGTATATTTATGACTTGGAAGAGTAAATCCACCTTTTGGCTTTGGTAATTTTCCTATTAACTTGTGAACGTCTAACAATCCTCCTTGTTTATCGCTTTTCATAAAAGTATATTTAGGAATGCCACAATTTTTGCAAATACAGCGTAACATTAAACGACCATTTCCTTTTGCTTTTACCATTTCTTCAGATCCTGGAATGCACTTAGTTTTTCTTCTTTCTCTAACACAATAAGTTTCCATCTTTAATATATGATACATAAAACTTCATAAACATTTCATTAAAAAGTGTAGGTTTTTCATGAAAATCTAACAATAGTTCGTTTGCTGTTCTCCCCTTATTTCGCTCTGTTATATAATACACACAGTAGTAACCACAAAGGATTGAGTTAATATTTTGAATTTGAGCATCATTGTAAATAATGTTTTTGTTTGTAGTCTTCATATATTTAACAACTTCATTTGGGGGTACAAGTCCAAAGCTGTCGAAGTATTCTACTTTATCTGATTTTTCTTCGTTGTAAACACAAACCCAATGAGTTCCACTACCCGCAAAATAATCTTGCAAGTTTACGACAGCTGACTCATTTTTATTCATTGCTTTTGGTAACATATCTTTGCTAAATGTTCCTCGATAATTGTCACACTTAATCATGATTTTATCAATGTCTAAGTTTGTTAATGGTTTCATTTATTTACTGCTTTATTAGTTGCTCCTTGGATGGCCCCGGAAGCAGCTGCTAATCCTAAAGTTGGCAAAACCTTTTTAGCTAAAAACGGTAACACTAGTTTTCCTAAATTAAGTAAGCTACTTAAGAAACCACCTTGTTTTTGCAATTGCGTTTTACTAAAGTTTATTTGTATACCGTGTCCAGACGCTTTTGATTTGTTAATTCTATTTATCTGTCGACTCGTCAGTTGCAAACTAACGTTGCCTTTAGTCTGTAAACTTGCGTTTGTTAGTCTAACACTTACACTAGTTTTGCTTTTATATGCATTTGCAATTTTTTTCTTTTGATTTTGTGTCAAGTTTAATGAGTAATCGTGGTACATTTTATATTAGACTTTATAAAATCAAACCCAAGATCGGAACATTTTTGAAAGGAGAATTTTTTCCTAGTATTAAACCTTTTCCGAGAATCTGAGGTTCGTCGAAGCGATAAGACCTACCTTGTCTTTTTGTTCCAGGCAACATAAGCCCTTTACCCTTTGATCCAGGTAACACAAGTCCTTTTCCTCCTAACAAACTGGGCAGCAAGCTACCTGCTAAACCTGCTAAAAGAGTTCCTATAAAACCACCCTGTTTTGAAATTTGTAGTTTTGATAGCTTCAAAGTAACACCTGAACCTTTTGCTTTAGCATCATTTATTTTGTTAACTTGCGTCTTTGTTAAACCAAGAAAGTTTGATCCTTGAAGCTGGTGGTTATTAAATGTGAGTGTAAGCCCAGTTTTGTTTTGAAAAGCTTGTTTTATTTTTTCTTTTTGAAATTGTGATAAATTTAATCCGATTTTAACATACATTTTTATTTATACTCAGATAATTATATTCATTCGACCTGAAAGTCCTTCTAACTGAAGGTATCTATCAGAAAGTACGACTGCATAAACATAGAAAGCTTGGTCAGCGTTATTTGCAATATTTCTAAAGTTACCACCAAGACTAAACCTTATTTCAATATCTGACGAGCTGTTTTTAAGTCGTTCATTGTGTTTACTAACATCAAAATGATGAATTGGATACAAACTAGCCCAGTCTTCAGCTGATAATTGACAGCCCGTGTCGGCGTCTTGGTATTTGTTTACAGCCTCTAGAAAACTCATGTATAAGCGCGAATAATTTCTATTTTGTGGAGTAAAATTACATTCAAATTCTCGTTCAGGATATTGAATGCTGTTTATTCTGCAACTAATACGTCTTAAGTTTGCATTGTCAAAAATCATATTATTTAGCTGCTGGTTGTTATCTCGTTCACTCGATTGAAACGCAACAAACACATGCCTGGGAAGCTCTGTTCCCGGCTGGGTTGTTATTCTCCAAGTCATGCTTGTTTCTGTTGACTGAAACATTGTTCGATACACTCTCATTTGTTCAAAGTATAGCTGTTTTATATGTCCTTTTACTAACATAGCATCTATTTCCGATTCAACTCTTAAACTTGGTTTCACTTTAGGCATCCACAAAGAGATATGACTTATGTTAAACTTACCAGCAGCTACACCATTAGCACGTAAAATATAGTTATTAGATGTTTCTCTATCCACGACTATACTGTGTTTAACACCCCTAAAAACCTTATCGATATCACGACAAAATCCAAATATTTGGGAAAGAGGAAGCATTAAAGTAATTTGCTTATTT
Organism: Trididemnum nubilum; assembly: GCA_963965965.1. Lineage (NCBI taxonomy): Eukaryota > Metazoa > Chordata > Ascidiacea > Aplousobranchia > Didemnidae > Trididemnum > Trididemnum nubilum. The sequence goes on from OZ014485.1 coordinate 35,688,913, forward strand.
CCCGTAGTAATGTTCTGTCTTGCGGTGAAACCAATATTTGCTTGTAGATTGTTGTTGTATATTTCTACGATTGCTCTAATACCATCACGTACAGCATTTGCATTCGCATCATCAGCTACACCACCAAAATTTTGTTTAAGAGATGGGGAACCAGTTCCAGTGTCTTTAAACCACAGCATGTTAGAGGCGGTTGATCTTGAATAATCATCACTAAAGCTAACTAAATTGAGTATTGTTGATGCTTGAGGTAGATAAAGGTTTATGTTTTCTATAGTTTGGTTATTTAATTGATATTGCGCAGTTTGAAATAAAGACCAACCGTTATTTACCAATGAAATTACGTCATTGTTATTGTAATTAGCATTCGCATTAGTTTGAAGTTTTCCTCTGATTTCTAGGTATGCTTTATGCGGTAGAAGAAAAACATCTTCATCTTTTGTTTCAATAATGTGCTGACCATCTTTGTTCATATTATTTGAGTCTCTCGGAAGGTATTCGACATATTCGAACTCAGTAATTGAATTGTCCACTAAGTTTGTTTCTTTAATTTGCAAATATGGATTCGTTAGTTCTGTCATTTTATAATTAAGACATATAATTTTTAAATCCTGATCCAGCAATTAAATTACTTAAGATAGCTCTCGATCTGTCGTTGAGATTTTCTAATTCTCTGTCATTGATAATACGCTTTTTTATTGGTATATTTTCTAAGACTGGTTCTAATGTCTTTTTTGTGGGTTCTAAGGCTTTCTTCAGCAAAGGTGCAGCTAGTTTTTTAATCTCAGTCTTCACTCCAGTAGGAATTCTGTTAAGAATCTTAGAACCAGTGCTGATTACGTTTCTTACCTTGTCGTAAACATTTTTAAGCAAACTTCCACCTATGATTTTCTTTTTATGAAATCTAGTTTCTCTTTGTGATAACATTTATAGTTAAACTACATAATCTCTCTCAGGTGAACATAGTAAGTCACTCGTTCATTATTCATATTTACAAAATTGTTATCTTGATCTTTTATAGAGAATCGGATACTATCAATTTGACTTAAATTTTTGATTGGAACGTAAATGTTTTGCTTAGGTTCAACTTGAATCAAATATCCCGGTGGTACGTTTGGACTAAGAGTATAAAGTAAGTCACTAGACGCTCCGTTTATGTAACTTCCATCAATTAAGCTGCAATGAATCTGAAGGCTGTTAATATTTGTAATATTTACAGGATTTTGACTATTATGAATTCCATTTACACCCAAAAATGTCGAACCAAATCCTAAAACGTCACCTATTGAATTTGGAATTCGAAAATCAACTATGTAATCATTTTTAAGTTCAATTCTTGATTTTAATGTATTAAAATTTGGTGTTATAGTTATATTATTTTTGTCATCACGTCTCTGTTCCATCAAGTACTTTATTTCATTATTGAGATCTTCAATATTATAGCTCCCTGGAGGAATCGATAATAGTCGTGCAGCTACTCCATCTGGTGAATAAAAAAATTTATTATTGCTGCTCGTTATGTTATGCCAAGAGTACCATATTTGAGCATTGATTAAGGACATCTCGTAACTTTTTTTAATGTCTAGTTGCAACGGTGGATTAAAGCTAGTTATAAAATCTTCTGATTTTCCTTGTCCTTTCCTAGAGTCAAAGAAAAGTGGTATTGATGTCATTTTAATATATTGTCAAATAATTTTTGGTGGTCGCAGTGTGAAATGCATTTGTTCAATTTTAGTTTTTTCAAAATGTTTGCAATTTCTTGATCCAAACGTTTGTTATTATTGCCGGCTTGTTTGGCTGCTACTAGTAAATTAAGTCTTTCACAAAGTTTGTTGGGATCTTTAAGCCCTTTTCCAAAGGTAACTTCCATTCCTCCTAATAATTTATTTAATTTTTCTCTGTACTTTTTAAAAGTTTTTATTTGCTCATCAATCACTTCTGTATCAGCATCGCGTCTTCTTCGTAAACCACCTAATCTTTGATTGATTAATCTAGCTCTGTCTTTCAATGCGTTTATGTAACCTGGCCCGCGTTTTACAAGCTCCACAATTTCAGTCTCAAAATTGTTTTGTGTAAGCAATTCTTTTTCTTCGTTATCGAAAGCACTCTCAAAATGCACAGTATAAATTGATCGAGGTTTATCTTCAATGGCAAGCTGTTGCTGTATGTGTCGAATTAGTTGGTCTTGCCTTTTATCAGTTTTTTTCTGAGTTTCTTCAAACGTTTTAGTAATGGGACGAAATATTTCAGAGGCAGACTTTTGCAGTTGTTGTTTGGCTACAATTTCTTTTTGCAGCTTTTGTTTCAAACGCTTTCGGTTATTAATATAATCCTTTACAAGTTTATTTCTGTTTTTCAACTCTTCTTCATTTACAAATGGCATGTTTACTATATAACATATAAAGCTTAAGCCCAAAAATGGTCAAAGCATTTTCTGTAACGAAGGGGTAGGTGTTTGGCTGTTTTGTCCAGCACCATAAAATTGTAAGGATCTTTGGTTGCTTCACGGTAAATCGACTCCATTTCTTCTTTTGTTATACCTTTAGCATGATCGTCAGTAATGTGTCTGATATCTTTGTTGTCTAAGTTCCCGAAAAAAACAAAACAGTTAGTGTTTCTTCTTATGTACTTCGGAGTGTTGAAGTATGACTGAGTGAGGTAAATACAGTTGCAATTTTTGTTTCTAGATAAAGAAAAGTATTCCATCAGTTTTTTCATGTTGTCTAGCTTAATGTCATCAAAAACTATTACTTTTTGTTGAGGGTCAAGCTCTTCTACTGGAGGCAAGTCTTCAGGGCTTAGCACTTCAATACCTTGCTCTTTCAAAAATCGATACTTATCTTGCTCAGGATTAACAGTATAAACACAACAAAGGTCGTAATTCATCCACTTGAGAACCATGTTTAAAAGCAAATTTGTTTTTCCTGATCCTGTCGATCCTACTATCATGTAATGGCAATCTGGTAGAAGATAATGATGTTTGATTTGCTTGCTGTCCCCACTTAAATATTTATCAAAGTTTATTATATTCATTTATAATAAAGAAGGACAAAATGAATATTTCAAAATTTGGAACAAGTGGAAGTCAATCTTCAAGTACTGTTAAGGTTGTAGGTATTGCACACAAAGTTTCCAAGTCAGGAGATATAATGTATGGTGATTTAAACTTAAACAACCACAAAATTACAAACTTAGCCAATCCTGTAACAGAATCAGATAGTGTAAATAAAGGATTCTTGGATAATGCAATTAGCAACATTGTCCACTTTGCCGAAAGCTCTGAGTTTGGTTCGAGGTTGGCTACTTTAGGTATAAACAACGATGATCAATATGTTGTATCGCCCTCTTAAATTCAAATTCAGAGGTCTCAAATATATGGTGTGGAAGTACTTGGTCGTCTACCAAACAGGGTCTTTCGTATAGAAAATATTCCACCTAACAACGCATCAATTGAATTAGGTGAATCATTGATTCTAAAAGGACTTGTTGATCCCAGTCTTCCTTCTGATGCAGCAACTAAACAATTTGTTGAAAATTTAGTTACAAATGTGAGAGATAATATTAACTTACAAGGATTACACACTATCATAAATTTACGAGATCCCACAGCACCAGGTGAAGCAGCAAACAAAAATTATGTTGACCAAATAACGCAACACATTCAAACCGAAGACGATAATGTAACCATTTCACGAAACTTAGATATGAAAAATCATACCATTTTCAACGTAGGTAGACCTTCCGAACCTACCAGTGCAATAAATAAACGTTATTTTAAACGAAATATATATCGTCCAAAATTTCAAATATTTTTGGGTGCTAGTATTACTCCTTCTTCGACTCCTGGTTCGAGGCCAAATCCATCAAGTGCTATTCATTCAGTTCGTACTAATACAGATCACAATTTGCATTTTGTGAGTGCACCTCTTGTTGCTGGGAACGATTTTCTGTCTTTGCAATCCGATAGTATTCATTTGAGAGATGAGGTAACCAGCAGTTACATCGAAATAAGCGTAAGCGGACTTGTGAAAGTTACCAGTTATGACGATGAAGACAAATTACATATTGATATAATTCGTGTTAGTCAAGGAGAAACAGATAAAATATGTAAAACAACAGTAACACCCCCATTCGATTGCTTTAATTTAAACTGCATTGTTTTTCCTAATCCTTCTCGAGATGTGTTTCGCATACAATACAACTATGTTTCTTCAAATTCTTCGGTATCAATGAATATGAGCAGCGTCGTAATTAAAGTTAAACAGCTTGAAGTGGGTGATCAACCAGAAGCGTAATTGTATATCGTAAAATAAACAATGGACTTTAACCACATTAGTAGAAAATTGACTCAAGAACAAGTGAATGAATTGACAAAACTGTATCACACTTATCACAAACAGTATTGGTGTTATAAGAAAATGTTTAAAAAATTTAAAAGAGTGGACTTAGCTCTAAAGCTGTCATCTGTTGTTTTTACTACAACTGGGGCCGTGGTTGGTTCTGTTACATTAAATCCGATTTTCTTGGCGTCTGTTAGTGGTACAGGCGTTCTTTTACAGACAATAACGACGCAGAAAAATTTTTCCAAAAAAACTGAGTCTTGTAGATATGCTTATCAATCGTATCAGAAATTACTCAACAAGTTAAAATTGTTTTTAAGATCTGGTGATATTGACGAGTTTTTCGAAAGAGAACTTGCTATGGTTGATGACCAAGTTGCTGATATATGTCCACCAATTTCTGAAAGCTATGAAAAATTACATGCTAAACGATTTGTTTCCACATGATTTCATATTTTTTACGTAATGCATCACTAATTTTGTATGAAGGTTGTTTGGGAATGTCTAAATTTTCTAAAATTTTGCTAATAAAAAATTCTAACTTAGGAAACCTTTTGCTAGTGATAATTTTTAATCTACTTTCCACAATTACCCAAACGTCCATGAATGCTCGTGTTTCGTTAGGAGACAATCTAAGTTGCTCTATTTTACTTTTAACATAAGCAGTTCTACTGTAAACTGATTTACGTAAGACAACATTACGTGGATTATAATCAATCCAGCCATGTGTAATGTAAGGGTGATGAACTACACCACAGTTAATGCAAGTTCTGTTTCCAGTAATAATTTTTATGTCAGGATTTTCACAACAATTTTCATCCATGTTTTATAAAGTAAAAGCTTTATTCTTAAAACGGTTTTTTACTTAAAGATAGATAATAACCGTATGCATAACTATCAATTCCATTAGAAAGAATATATCGTTTATCATCAAAACAAGAAAGAGATTTTTTGTTGATTTCTTGCGAATAAATTTCGTGATTTTCGCTTTTAATTATTTTCATTTTATGGAACATATGACTTCTGTTAAACAGCGTGTTTTTGTAATCTTCATGTCTAATTACATTTTTTACAACGTTTTTCTTTATACCTTTTGCTGTTTTGTTTCCTTTTTCATTGTTTTTAACATAACTATACATTTTAGACCTAAGTCCAACAAATTCTACGATTGGCACACCTGCGGTTTCATCTTTCATTTTGCCTACTACTTTTTTGTTTGTGGAATCATAAAACTCTGAGCAGTTGCAATAGTTGCTAAAGTCAAACAGGTGTTTGTCTGACCAGAATTCTTTGTATACATCTTGAGTTTTGATATCGTATGTCAATGAATCAGTATCTGTAAACAACAGTTGTGCATTGTTACCATATCTTTTTTTAATGTAATTGTAATGCATATTGTACATAAGGGTTTTCGATAAATCCAAAATTGCCATTCCAACAAAAGCTGGACGATTTAGGGTTAACGACTGTTTGATTTTATGCACAGCAACAAGATTTTCATTAAATATTTTGCTACTGACAAACGACGGTTTTGAGCTGTGTTTTAAAAGTTTTTTAGGATCGGTAATTAGAGACACATTAACACGCTTGCGTAGATTTTCAATTGTTTTTCCAAAAACAGAGTTATTCATAAGCTTGAAGAAGTCTTTTTCAAACTCTGACTTTGCTACTTTTCGCTTCTCCGTATTGAAATCGATATACTTCTTTAACCAAGGTGATTGATTAAATTCCAAAACACGGTGTACTTTTGTAACTTTTAAACCTAGTTCAATGTACTGTTTTAAATTTTTGTAATGAAGAACGTAGTTTTTCTTGGGTTGTAAATTGGGTATTAATTTTGTTACTCCTTCAACTTTTAAATTAAATTGTTTGCAATAATCTGAAAGCATATGATTTCGAATTTCCATTTTTTCTGGAGCTAGTGGAAAATCATTATGCATATCATGAAGGTCTTCAGGATATTCTAAGTCAACTTCAAGTATTAATCCTTTGCCCTCAGGTAACTTGGCCAAGTTAAATTCTTTGTTTGATATCCATCTGAAACCATTTATAGGTAAATCTTGAGTCATAGACCACCCGTAAAGATTATTTGCATCTATGTAAACCAAGAAATTTGACGGTTCCTCTGGATTGTAGTTGTTGATATATTTATTGTTAGCTTTAGCATATCTTTTGCAAATATATGAAACACCACCCCTAATTCCTTTTTCAATGAAAAGAAATTGATCAATATCCGATATTAGTTCCAGCTTGACATTAGTCATTTTAAGCATTGCATCCCATGACAAACCAGGTGATGTAAAATAATGACACGGATCTAGGTCGTAGAATTTTAAACAAGTTTTTCGAAACATTTCAAATACGTCTGCTAGAAGCAAAACGTCAGACTTAAGATACAAGTCGTGATATTCTCCCATGGATTCCAAATTAAAAGTATTCCATACATTTTGTGCATGTTTGTAATCTTCATTAGTGATATGCTCGTCGTTTAGAATGCTATAAAATTCTTCTCTTGGTGGTAAGTGTTTTTCATGGAATTTATCAAAATGATCCATGTAATCATAAGGGTAAACACCTTTTCGTTTCATAAGTTCTAGCTTTTCGTTTTGAAATTCCTGTAATGTGTACTTCATGTCACAAGGTGAAATATTTTTAACTAAGGACTCCAGAGAACTACTCATAAATTGAAAGCTGTCAATAAACTTTAAATGCTTGCCTAAGAAAAAAGCCATGTATTTTTCCATGTTATTTGGTATTACACTAATTTCTTGGTCAAATTTTCCTATTTCTTGCATGATAAAATGTGAATCATATCCTTTTAGATTATGAAAAATTACTGGTATCTTATTTGTCAGTCTAAAGCTTCGATTGCAATTGTTATGAGCAGCTCCTCTGTATTTTCCTGTTACATGACAATGATCTCTTACCTTATAATCTTTTTTAGTAAAACCGTTTTTACAAATGTGGCATACAGTGGCTAATTTAAAATGTTCTTCATCTTTATTTGTTAATGTCATAGGTTGATTAAAATGATTCTTTTTTGTTTCTTCACAATAGTCTACCTCATTGAGCATAACCTCTAAAAATTTATATGCTGCGTTTTCTCCTCTATAAACTTGAATCGGTTTAGTAAACTTATCGTCATAGCAACAAACTAACTTATACGCATAGCCGCAATCGACGTGCTTTTGATATTTTTCTGAATACGATTTGTTATCGTTTGGCTGACAGCTATCAATTTTTTGAGTTATTGCTTCAAAATCAGCATATATGACAAAAGGAACCTGAAGCTGATTGTGAAAGTTTTTAAATTTAACTGAACTTCCCTTTTTAGGCATTTTAATTGCTTGTTTCCCATTAGTTATAATACAATTTTCTAAATGTTTGAGAAGAAATTCATCAGTGCTAAAACATTGAAGACAGAATCTGCAAAAATGCTTTCTATTTTTATGTTTGCTTTGATTAAACATAAATCTGTTAAAATCTTTTATCCATACGTAATGTTGGTTTTCGTCTTGTGTTATCAGCAATAAATCCAAAGTTGTTTCATCATCATTTTTAGAAATATATAAAGGATAAGGTTGTTTGTTTTCATATCCAAATACATTTATGCTAATGTTATTTAGTTGCTCGACTTTTGAAATTTGTTTAATAGAAACTGGAAATGTTATACCATTATAATTTACTGTATTTACGTATTTTTTGTAGTGACTTGTTCTTTCAGGATGATTTTTTACTTGGCTGCTGTAAAGTTTAGCTAAATGACACCATCTAAAGCATTCATTATCATTTTCATTTTTGATATTAACCAATCCTTTTTTAGGATTTTTAAGTTCTTTTGGTAATTCTATATAAGAACTTCCATTTAGAGGTGAATATTTAACAAGGTTAACAAAATGACCTTTTATGTGGTCAAGCATCCAACCGGAACCTTGACTTAGCCATTTTCCAATTTTATCTAAGATTTGAGTTGCAGACGTTTTTAGCATTTCATCAATATCTTTATTGTTTAAAATAATAATTGCTTTACTATTAAAAAAGGCTTCTCTTGTTATTTTTTCATCACTTTTATCAAATTTAAAAAATATTACATTTAAAGTAACTGTAGCTTTCATTCCTTTCATTTTGCTCAGATCTAAGCTTAATTTATCTTCAACAAAATTTTTAGTAACATGAAACTGTTTTAAAGGATCTATTTCAACAAGGCTTACTTCATATGATTTTGTAAAGCCTTTGAAAGCCGTTTTTTGTAATTTAATTTTTTTGGAAAAAAGATTTAGTATTTTTCGAACACTTTCAGTCACTTTTGTTTTAATAGTTGGTGGTGTATATGATAGCAACCAGTCAGCAAAGTTGTTGAGGTGTTTTTCAGCTAAATTTCTAGTTAGTGTCTTCAATTTTGGAATAATTTGCTTATATGGAATTGGTTTCAAAACTGGAACATTGACATTCGGAACAGGCTTATTGAGAATGCTACTCATTTTTATATTATAAGTTTTTAATCTTTAAATAATTTTTTATATTAAAAAGAAAAAAAAAATTATGGAGACAATGAATCTGATATACTTTTAGAAAAGACTAATTAAAAAAAATCTAAGTTTCAATAATTTTTTGAATTATATTTTTTAATATTGAAAATTTTTAGAATATTGACATTTGGAACAGGCTGTAATTTTTTATCTGAGAAAGAAATAAAATGAAGAACAAACTAATACTTGAGAATTGTGAATATTATTTTCATCCAAAATTTAAAGGATATGCTGCAAGCTTAGATGGTTATGTAGTCCACGCTGTAAATCAAGAAGTAACACCAGGGGTGATGGATCATAACGGATATATGCAAATAACCGTCGATGAACATTGGCGTAATATTTATGTTCATGATTTTGTTTGGGAATGTTTTCATGGTTCGTTAAAATATGGAGATGAAGTAAAACATATTAACAAACAGCGTGATGATAATAGATTAGAAAACTTAAAACTTCGAAGTTCTAAAGAGATAGTAATAAAAGTCAGTACAAGTGGAAAAGTAACCTATGTGTAAATATCTATGTGTGTTAAATATAAAGGATGTTTTGCGGATTTCAACCAACAAATTTATCAACTCCAGAAAATGTTGAAGATATTAAACTAAAGTGGAATAAACGTGTATTATCATATTGTATTGCAAATTTAACACCTAAACTAACTGAAGAATCAATAAATAGACATATTGATGCTGCTTTTAAGGTCTGGAAAAAAAGTTGTGCATTAAAATTTAAAAAAGTAAATCCAAATGAATCATGTGATATCAAAATAACTTTTTGTAAAAAAGAACACGGAGATGGATGTCCATTTGATGGTAAGGGAGGAGTTTTAGCTCATGGTTTTTACCCAGGAGAAGGAATAGGAGGTGATTTACATTTTGATATGGAGGAAATGTGGGTCGAAGAAAAAACACCTCCAGGATATAATTTATTTGTGGTGACTGTACATGAAATTGGTCATTGTTTAGGATTAACCCATTCAAAAAATTTTGATTCAGTTATGTACCCTTCGTATAAACATGAATTATCTAAATTATCGAGTAATATTTTATCAAAAGAAGATAAAGAACGAATTCAAAATGCATATGGCAAACCAAAAGCTAAGGTATTTGATGATAATGGGATTATTATCAAGGTTAAAGCAATAGAAAATAATAAAATAAAATTAATTATTGAAAAGAAATAAAGCATTCAGAGTGCTTTTTGAAAGAAAAGATAAAAATGTTTCAAGAATGTCGTGGAAAAAACCACTGAGCTTCTCGTAAACATTGTTACGGCTATTGATAAAGATTACAAACATTGTTACCGCTGATTGATCACAAAAAAGTCATTAAGCTTCTCAACCGCGCTATCTTGTGACTGTTGGTAAGTCGACACTATCTCCACTTACGTTGCGTCTTTTTGTCTGAAGCAAAAACAGCTGATTTCATCGCGTGATAGTTGCTGAGCGCGAGAAAAAGTTCAGACGAGAATTCTCGTCGCGAATCGCGATTTGATTTCGAATGAAAGTTCAGACAAGAAATAAATTTTCTCGCGCGATTTGATTTTGAATGAAAGTTCAGACAAATAAATTTCACCGTGACAGCTTTGTATGTGCGCTCGAGCATTATGTGCGTATGTGCCAAACGCGTTTGCTCAACCAAACGCACAGTTTTCATTGCGTTTACCTGAGTTTCAAAACCTCTGTAACCAGAAGTGTCTCAGAAACCTCATATTGCATACATTTGTGATCAAGTCTCAGAACCGCCATTCAAAAAATAAGCATAACCAAAGTCCCAGAACCTGAAAGTACCCCCAAACCAAAAGTGTCTCAGAACCCTTATATTACATTTCGTCACGTGATAACAAAAAAATTCCCCAACATTTATCACGTGACCTAAAAGTGTCCCAGAACCCTCATATTATATACTACTAGCGAACCACAAACAAATCAACCACAATTAATTACAGAATGCTCTCATTGCATTTGTAAATATCCTTTGTTGTTGCAAACATTTAAAACATGCGATTGTTCACGTGCAAGAAGTAGGGCGAATGGACGAGTGATTAATTAATTGTTCACCCACGTTGCTTTTGTTCTGGTTTGGGTCTGCAGGTTCGAATACCACCAAGGACAACAACTTTTTTACAATTAGTAACAGAATTTTAGAAAATAAAAGGTTGTTTTTAAAAAAGATGTATAAAATTAGGATGAAGCAAGTTTAGGGAGAATTAATCAAAAAAAGTACAATCAGATATTCTATTGCTCGTTTCAGGTTTTGTTATAGTAAGTTTAATTCCAAAGCCAAGAAAAGTTTGGCCCATGGCCTAATTTTGGACCTAGCATAACCCTTAAAAAATCAGAAGCTTAAAACCAAAGTTAAATACATACCCAGTACTTAAACTGTAAAATTTTGCATGGGGACGCTTTTGCAGCCTTGACCAAACGCATTTGGAATGCGAAAGTACTTAAGTGGAAATTAAAAATTTTGAGAAAGGCTACGACAAGGGTCATAGTCAAGAGATTCCTAAACCGAGAGTGCTCGAACCACTAACACGGTGAGCGTAAATCAAATTCAGTTAAGGGGGTTCAGGACAAGAGCACTGGGGACCTTGTTTCACAAAATGAATAATGATTTAATGACAATAAATGGATTTGAGCCGTCGCGACGCGTTTCGTCCTTGCTCAAGGGACTCTTCAGGCGATAAGGTCAATTTTGTTTTATTAGCCAAAAAAAAAACTTTTTTAATTGGAATCGGCCCCCCTCTTTTACCGAACATGCGTATTTTCGCAAATAAAGTGATAAGTGGAAATTATGTAATTCTGTCTCCGAAATCGAGTGAAGACCAAAAAAAAAAGAAATAAAGGCCTTCATCGCGATTTGGGACTATATTCGGCCGGAATTTGATGGATTTATTCGTGCTGACAAACCTTTTTTCGTCTGATCATCCAGCGCTAAAATCTCGGTGGGGGCACGCGTCGCCCATACAATTTAAGTACTAGAGGGCTACAGGCTGCGAATTCGATTAAAGATTTATATTTATGCTAAGCTTTTATAACATGAAATGTTACACTACAGCTTTGAAGCTCACGATAGGTTAGCGGCGTGCTCATGCGTCAGGCGCGCAATGAGGTTGCTAAGAAAAAGTTGGGCTTGAATCTGTAACGTACGTGTTTGAGTTATTAAGCCACATATCCAATTGCACTTCCATTTGTGGTTGCGTTGGAGCTGACGCTACAAATCCAAAGCAAAATTTTCTCGTTTGAAAACTGTCCAAATTGAGCAAGGATGTTGAGCAAATTCACACTACTGAAGTGTTTTCTTACGGAGGCTTGAGGGCGGAGCATCAAGCCGCTGGAGACTATGGCTTGAGTCATTACAGCCAAGGCCTCTCAGAGAAATTTTCTCAAGGAGTGCCTTTACGGAGACCAAAAATTACAATTGTGTTCCGCCGGAAGTGAGTGCTATGATGAATGATCACGCTATAATTATCACTACCACTAATTGAGTGCGTGAACTTATACCGGTAAGATCTTCCGCCGCCCCCTAAACCCGGGTCGATGCGCTTCCTGAACCCCCTTTGGTAGGCCTTGATTACAGTTGCACCGGTATGCTATGTGTACAACTGTGACAAAACTTGGTGTTTTGAAAATGTGATATAGTAAGTTTTCAGGTAAGCCTACAGCACTCTCAATTAACTGCCCTACATTTTTCTGAAGTCACCAAGTACCCTGCTTTTTTTTAATGAAAAATACAGTACTTTCTAAGCCTATAATTTATTTTTTACTGTAATGCACACGCTAAATAATTTAATAGAACCCCAGCAAGATGCAGCTCTCGAGTGAACAAATAACAGAAAAGTTGGTCGAATTGGTCCGGCCACATGTTTTCAATTACGATGTCAAAAGCGATAAACACAGGGACGGACAACGCTTACAGAACGTTAGGGAAAGCATGTGCATGGAAATGGGAGTTGATGGCATGGATGGTAAGTGCGGCTACAACCACGCAAGAGTGCGAGTAAAGGAGTTTAAACCTAACCAGGGCCAGTGAAAAACATTCAATCTGGGCCTGGGGATAGATCCAAAAAAAGGAAGTATCAATCTATCCAACTGCCATTTTATTTTTCGTTCTTAAGATGAAAACAAAATAAGATTTATAAATTTATCACGGAAAATTTCGAAAATAATAATATACCTGTATTCTTAATCATATCAGTCGTCTGCCACAATTTTTTTGTGTAATAAATTGTAATAGCTACAGAATGCCATTTACGTCCTTGTGTGACTGTCGACTAAAATTGATGATCTGACTTTCCCCTTGAGATGTTATCAGCGACATTTTTAAAATCAAATAAAAGGTAATACCAAACTCACGAGCCATTTATTTCATGTTTTTGAGATACGCTTGCTAAAATACGCATACGCGTATTCCGGATATCAATAAATTACCCTGCGTAAATACGCATATCCGTATTTACAAATATGCGTTTTTCATACGCGTATGCGTAAATACGGACTTTCGGTAAAAGCGGCTTTACTTTACATTTTATCAAGCACAAACTGCGTATAAGAATATATCTTCGAACAAGCTTAGACCACTAAAACACTAACTAAAAGGATGACATTTTTGCCAAAAATTTAGGTGAAGACAAAAAAAAAATTTCGGCTGAAATTTTAGGAAGACAAAAAATGAAAAAGTCTTAGTCCAGTACTGAAGCTACTCAATCGAAAACAAGGCTGCACGTTTAACCAAGAGTGGATTTCTGGGTTGGACTGTATTTTTTTGATGATTTGAACAAATATTGAGATTGGTACAGACAAAAGGGGGGAATGGCTCAATGCTACCCTCCCTCTAAATGCTGCTGGGTAGTGGGTACCCTATGTTTCCTGAAATTTTTTTCTAGCGTTTAGTTTATTATATTTTCTTATTATAATGCAGCTTCACGTACTATTATAGTGCTATTTCGAATGAAGTTAAGGAATTCGCTTTATAGTCAGAATAGCATGTTGCATTTAAAGTGACAGATTTGATTTTAGATGAACGGCAAGAAAAACAACAGAAAACTCAGTGAAATAATAGGCACTAGGCAGCATTGACCGGTAGAAGAGAAAATTAAGTTGTCGTTTATTCACTGTATAGTGCATAGTGTTCTGTAAAACTAATACTGCATTAGTAAAACCTTGCATTAACTAGATGGGAGTTTGCCAGCAAACCCAGTGAACGACCGACGCATAGCTAATGTTGTGACGCTCAAAAGTACTTTTTGTCTACCGTAAAATCAGCAATTATTCAAAAATATCTGATTATGGAACCTCCAGAAAAGTAGAGTCAAAATATTTGTCAGTTAAACATCTCCTGATATCATAAAATACTGGCATCCTAGCTTGAGCCGTAGAAAAAATTGATTTTTGGGGGTCCATTTGGGGGGGTCCCCGGGGGGGTGGCACCCCCAAACTATGTCAAAATATTTGTCTGTTAAATATCTACTGATATCAAAAAAAAGTAGAACTCTAGCTTGAGCCATTCAAAAAATTGATTTTTGGGGGGTCCATTCGGGGGGGTGGCACCCCCAAACTATGTCAAAATATTTGTCTGCTAAATATCTACTGATATCAAAAAAAAGTAGAACTCTACCTTGAGCCGTTCAAAAAATTGATTTTTGTGGGGTCCATTTGGGGGGGTCCCCGGGGGGTGGCACCCCCAAACTATGTCAAAATATTTGTCTGCTAAATATCTGCTGATATCAAAAAAAAGTAGAACTCTAGCTTGAGCCGTTCAAAAAATTGATTTTTGGGGGGGTCCCGGGGGGGTGGCACCCCCAAACTATGTCAAATTATTGTCTGTTAAATATCTCCTGATATCAAAAAAAAGTAGAACTCTAGCTTGAGCCATTCAAAAAATTGATTTTTGGGGGGTCCATTCGGGGGGTTCCCGGGGGGGTGGCACCCCCAAACTATGTCAAAATATTTGTCTGCTAAATATCTACTGATATCAAAAAAAAGTAGAACTCTACCTTGTGCCGTTCAAAAAATTGATTTTTGGGGGGTCCATTCGGGGGGGTTCCCGGGGGGGGTGGCACCCCCAAACTATGTCAAAATATTTGTCTGCTAAATATCTACTGATATCAAAAAAAAGTAGAACTCTACCTTGAGCCGTTTAAAAAATTGATTTTTTGGGGTCCATTTGGGGGGTTCCCAGGGGGGTGGCACCCCCAAACTATGTCAAAATATCTGTCTATTGAATATCTACTGATATCAAAAAGAACTAACACCCTAGCTTGAGCCGTTCAAAAAATTGATTTTTGGGACCCCATTTTGGGGGGTTCCCGGTGGAGTAGTCCCAAAAAATTTTGGGAGAAAAAATTGCCTTTGCAGCTCAACAACTTTACACAAAAATTAGATTTCCATGTGTTGTGGTTTAGGAGAAGAAGAGCGTACAAAAATTAGGAAGAAAAAAAGAAATGAACCTCATCGCGGCCAAAAGTGGATTGGTTGGGATGAAAGGGTATCTTGAGACATACAACCCTATGAAATATTTTTTGCTGTACTTAAGCCGTTTTTGACTGAGACCGCTTTTTACGCCAAACTTGCGGGGCGGCTTTCGGGTCCTAAAACCGAAGTCACGTGACCTATTGCCTCGAAATTTGGTACAAACATACAACTCATTAATCTCAAACTGCTGTCCAAATTTCATGTTGCTAGACGAAACCGTTCTCGAGTTATAAGCAAAAGTCTGAAATTTCGCACTCGTTAGTTGGAAAATGGCCGAGTAAAAACAGAGAAACAGGCGACGCGAGCGTAGGTCGTTCCAATAAATCCAGTACCATATTATCATGTAACTAAAAGTGATACAGATTTATGTTTTATCAGCAGAGATAAACTTTATTTCAAAGATCATGTAGATTGTACTGAGAACCTAAACCCATATAGTATATTGACTTATAAGTAAGATCTTGGATGTGAATTAACTTCTGCATTCAAAGATCATTTACGTAATTATGATTCTTCTCTACGTGTATACTTTTCCGGCGCTTTTGGTTGGTTCGCGAAAAAAAGCAAAACACAAAAAACGAGAACAGAATCGATGATAGAGAAGAGGACGTGAAATGGATATGAAGGCTCGTTTACTAATTAGATATGATCAAACTACGAGTATAAGTATGGTAAATTGCAGAGGTGGGCACAAATAACATTATATCAAAAGCGCAACGCAACAAAGCGCAACGATCTTTTCAACCAGCAAAAGCGCAGCGCAAAATGCGCAATTTAATTTTTTTGCTTTCTGAAGCGCAGCGCGACTTCCGCAATGAACTTTTTGATTCAGTTGAAGCGCAACGCAATTCCGCCATTGCGGAACGGTATTTTCGTACCAAGTTAAAGCGCAACCTAACTTCCGCAATCGAAATTTCACAACACAACGCAAATACTGCGTTTTTTGCAATTTCAGACTGAAAAACAGTAAATAATTAGCTAAACAAGCCCGAAATTTATCAATATTACGATGGAAATAGAGCAAAATTAAATTCAATGTATAGAATTGCGCTTTTAACCGAAAAAAATTTTGAAAGCACAACGCAATTAAAGCGCAACAAATTTTAAAGGCTTTATTCCGCAACGCAACTTCCGCAATGTTTCAAAATAAAAAATTGAAGCGCAACGCAACTTACGCAATTGCGGAGGTTGCGGAAGTTGCGCTTTGCGCTTTGCCCACCTCTGGTAAATTGCTATAGCATGCTGTAGTGACATATAGGACCAAGAACGACAAGATTGTTTGGTATCTTGCAATGTTAGAATCTCACGATTTTTTTAATTTGCAGGTTGATTGCAAAATGATTGGCTTCAAAGACCAAAATCCTTCTCCAAGCGTTTCTTTTATGGTGTTTTCCGCCTGTTTTTACGGAATCTGTTCAGCAATGATGAATATCGTCAACAAGTTTCTGCTTAACTCGTGGCAGTTCAATTATCCGGAATTGATATTAGCCTCCCAACTCCTTTTTACAATTTTCGGCTTGAAATTGCTAAAAAGTTGCAATAAAATCTCCCTAGTGTCGTACAGTCTTCAATCAGCAAAATCTTGTGCGCTTCTCAGCTTCTTTTTCTCAAGCAACACCTGTTTAGGTATGTTATTTCAAAGAGAATGTGTATGCCCTGTAGGTGCAAGATACATGCCTTTGAGAAATCGAAGAAATCCAACCGCGTTCACATGTCCGGGCCATCCGTTAGAGGTGATACCTTTGGTGGTCTTGACAATGGTTAAAATGCGTGTTAGCCGTGAAATATTCAATTTTTATTGCTTTGGTGATTATTGTACAGTCTTAACTAAAAGTCCGCAGTATATCGTTTCCAAACATACGAAGACCTCGGTTGAATTTTCGGCGCTTTCATTAATTCGTGTTTGAGAACCTGAACCGCCGGCATCCAGTTTGCAACTGCATCAACGCAAGCTTTTTTTTACTGTTGACCATGATCATGTGTCTTCTCACCTCTGCAGAATCTTGTTTTATTTTACCATTTTGATACCGAAGAATCAATGTAATCTTTTTAGCTCTGTTCGCTCTAACTGGCATGAACCTTCCAATGTATTCAGCTTTACGCCGATGTGTTCCACTGCCCAGTGCCTTTCTCAGCTACATCGTTTTTGCAAAGAAACCGCCTGCTATGGTGCAAATTGCTGTCATTCTAATAACTGCTGGAGCAGTGACTGCAGGTTGATAAAGGTTGCTTTTGTATTCAAAATTGCCAATGGCGTTTATTTTTGCCTTAGATAATTTTGCTAGTTACTATAACGCAGAGTACCGGTATATTAGACTTCGGCATGTTTTTAGATGTCGTTTTGCAGTAATTTTAAAATTTTAGGTTTTTTGTATGAACTCTGAAATCAAATAAACTAACACTTTGGAAAATCTAGAGTTGAGGATTACATGTTAATTTTCAAGCGATTCATTAGTAGTCCAATGTAGCTAAATTTGGATCTGGTCAGTGCTTATTAGTTGCTGTAGTCTGTAGATTCCAGAAACATGTATTTACAATAATTTACTGTAATGTTTTGACTTTTGCGGGCCAAAGTTTTAATCGTTTGCGTGCTTTCTTGACTTAAAATGCTACCAGAGAGGAAGGCAAGAGAAGAGCCTCCGAAACGGCGACTTCTTAAAACATGCAATGCGAAGTTGTCCTGTCACAGAATTCAAACCCACAGCCTTTGGATTGTCTTTAGGCCAGAAATCACGCAATCGATTAAAACTTGTATTTAGACCTTTAAATTACAGTAGAAGTCCATCAGTGATAGCAATATTAATAATGATATTTATTTCTGACTAAAGGCAGTCCATATGAAAAATACTTAAACATTACACACAAGGCACACACACATACACACAAAAAATACACTTAAAAAAGCAAGCAGTTCAAAAGGCACTAATATTTGGCACACAAGCGCTCTTTAAAAATAATTTAAAATACTCAGAATCGTAAAATTCAAAATTTGCGATATAGGCCTAGATTAAAAAAAACAGCGAATAAGTCATTGGGACTTTGCGCGAGCGCGTGGTACCTTTGTTTTTGTTCGCAAATTTTGTCAGATGAGAATTGATTTTGCGTATTGCTAGCAAACGGTAAAACCTAGAAAGTTGAAATTTGGACTCTACATAAGAATTAATAAAAGCGTCGTTTGTGCCAATTTTGGAAATCCTAGGTCACGCGATCGTGAATTGAGACACAAAAAAAAACATAAAAAAACGGCAATTTTTGGCTTGAAAAGTTATTAATTCGCTTAATAATCCCAAACACTTGACGTGCTGAAATTTGGACACAATGTGGGTACTTATAAATGCTTTACGCAAATCGAGTTTGGGGTTGCCCGGTCACGTGACCAAAATTTTACACGCCGAAAATTGGCAAAAAGTGGACGAGTTTGAACCGATATATTTCGGTAATGACCGATATTGATGAAAAATGGTTTGTGGTTTTTGAGCACGCTTTCAAACACCTTTCTTTTGGTTATGTTTGTTTACCCCAACTTGAAAACTATTTTTCTTGTTCTGCATCTTTTTTCTTTTTCTTCTGCCGCTATCTTCTTTTAAACCGCTAAACGCACTGTATTCAAAGTTTGAGCAATTGAAGATATCAAGGAGGACTAGTGTGCGACTGAAATCGGTGGTGCCAGGTTGGGGGATCCCCCTCAAACGGGGCCTCCCAAATTTTGAACTTTTAAACCGTTAGAGCTAGATGAGTCAAATTTTCGGAATAGGTAGATATTAAAAATTAACTAAACCTAACAAAACTTGTGGATGCCATGATGGGGGTTTTCCCCTCAAACGGGCCCTCCAAAATTTAAGCTATTTAACCTTTTAAGCTAGATTCATGAAAATTTTTAAGGTAAGTAAATATCAAGGAAAGATAAAATATGACAAAATTTGGAAGTACCAAAATAGGGGATCTTCCTTAAACGGAGCCGCCAAAATTTAAACTTTTTAACCTCTCATGCTAGACACATAAAATTTTTAGGGTAGGCAAATATGAAAAAAAGATAAAGTATTACAAAATTTGGAGGTATTAAAATGGGAGATCCCTTTCAAACAGGGCCGCCAAAATTTTTAACTTTTAAACCATTAAAGCTAGATTGATCAAATTTTCGGAATGGGTAGATATGAAAAATAAACTAAATCTAGCAAAAATTGGGGGTTCCGAAATGGGGGGCTTCGCCCAAACGGTGCCCTCCAAAATTCAAACTTTTTAATCTTTAAAGCTGGACACATAAAGTTTTTAAGGGAAGTAAATATCAAAGAAAGATAAAATTTGAAACAGTTTAGGGGTACCAAAATGGAGGGGGTCCCCCTTAACGGGGCCGCGTAAATTCAAACTTTTTAACCACACATACTAGTCACATAAAATTTTTAAGAATTGGCAAATATGAAGAAAAGATAAAATATGACAAAATTTGAGGGTATGAAAATAGGGTGTCCCCCTCAAAAGGGGCCACCAAACTAAACTTTTTAACCACTCGCGCTAGACACATGATATTTTCAGGATAAGAAAATATGACGAAAAGATAAAATTTGGGGTACCAAAATGAAGGGATCCCCCCACAAACAAGGATCCCAAAATTCAAACTTTTAACTACTGACGCTAGACTGATGAAATTTTTAGAAAAGGTAAATATGAAAAAAAGACAAAATTTAACAAAATTTGGAGGTACCACAATGTACCCCCTCAAAGGATGACGCCAAAATTCAAATTTTTTGATTGTTCAAGCTAGACACATCAGAATTTTAGGATACGCAATAAAATTCGAAGAAAAGGCCAAATTTGACAAAATTTGGGGCACCAAAATGGGGTCCTTCAAAATTCAAACTTTTCAAGCTAGACACACGAAACTTTCAGAATAGGTAAATATGGAAGAAAGATAAAATATGACTATTTTCAGGTGCCACCTCTGGGGAGTCCTCTTCAAACTAGTCCTTTAAAATTTTTAACCACTCAAGCTAGACAAATGAAAGTTTCAAGATAGGTAAAAATGTATATGAAAAAAATTGATGATGTCATACTATATGGGGCCAAAAATTTGAGGATCTCATATTATAGGGGTCCTCCAATTATGTTGACACCTCCCATCATTAACTGCATAAGTTAAACAAATTAAATCTATTGGATAGGTTAATATGAATCAAAGACTAGAGATGACAAGATGTGGTTGGCCACATTGAGGAGACCATGCAAATCGGCCCATTAAAGTTTTTATTCCGTAGTACTCCAGCTAGACATCAAATTTTACGAGTACCTGTGGCGGTAAGCTAATTTATGAAAAAGGTAAAACATGCCAAACTTGCTATGCCATGTTAGACTATTAGCTCTTCAATGGCCTTAAACTCTACGCTGAATTCTCACAATGGTATCACAGAAAAGTAGATGAGTCAAACTTATGGAATTACTCCAACATTTAAGACGTTGAAGTAATTGTAATTGCATTTTATTCACCAACTTGCCTGGGCCAGGAGACAGCAAGGGGACCTTTCGGTCTTCGAATCAAGCTGCCACCTGCCCACCTGTCTACCACACACTGCGGAGGCTTCACAATGTCCCTTTAATTGCTGAACGTTAAGCAGGGAAGGTATGAATACCGATTTTTATAGTCTTTGGTTTGACCCGACCTGGAATCGAACCTGAGTCCACCGCTTCAGTAGCAGACGCTCTATCCCCTTGACCACTAATCGGTGAAGCCCTTGAGCGTAATGACTTTGTTAGATTTAAGCTGGATGGCCGAGTTTTTTTAGTGAACTGTCACTTGTGACGTTTAAAATATCTTCCACTTGCCTCTTCAAAGTTTTTGAACAATTTCATTTAGAAAGCTTTCGTGCTGAATAATGGATGTAATACAATATACCGCACAATATCCATTATGCTGGCCGTTGGGTCGCACTGCTAAACAGCGTTCTCAGAATAGGAAGAGATGTAAAATGCGTGCATATTTCTTGCCGTGGTTAACGTTATGTTAAGTTTGGCTGATGTAATAAAGTCGCTAGAATTTTAAAGATCGCTCTATGTTAATTCATAATAAAGTAAAAAACTGTTAGGACCTCCAAATAGCTTTTTCATTGACGTTACTTGATTATTTTGATAACTTTTTGAGAGAGAATAACCTCAAAGCTGTTTAAATAAACTAAAATGAGCGTAATGTGCAAAAGAAATAGATAATTTTTGCAATTCTGTTTGAATAAGTTTCTACTCCACCTGACGAACCCATTAGAGGGTAACAGCCTGTTGTGGGGTTTTTTAATTTTTAATCATTTTAATGTTTAATTGAACTTCTTGCACCGTCAATTGGCTCTGGCCCATGTTATTGAGCATTCTGGAAACTGAGAAGACAGTGTACTAGATAATTTTTGGTAAATAGTTGTTTGACTTTAAACATTACACCTAGGGTTCTGTAAAGTATGGAGTTGAGTAAATTAATAAGTTTTCAATGCGAAATCATCGTAAACTTATTCTCTGCAATATCACTTATAAATTTAAAGGATATGATGTTTTATTTCTAAATTTTGTTTGTGTGCGTATCTTTTTCCATGCTAATTGCGAAGGCAGGCATTGTTTGATTTCTTAAATTTTGAGAAAAATCAGTAGAACTGTTCCATTGTGCGTACACGTCATGTACTGATACAAAATTCTTCTTAAAAAAATATTGCAGTGGGCGTAGATTTGATTTTCAGGATAGTGTCTCAAATTTCTGGTCAAGATAATGTAAGTTACAAAATCCAAAAATCATATTGGCAAAAGGTTACTGTAGAAATATTTGTTTTAACGAGGGTTTTGTTTGTAACCGCAATTTTAACAATTGCGCTGCGCTGCTAAGTGAAAATTCAACAAACTCTTTATAAAACTTGAACCGAGAACCAAGCAGAGTAGTAAAATTTTGATTGACATCTTATAGCTACTTTTTCTAGACATTTAAATTTTGAAAGCCGTTAACCACAAACCTGATCAAGTTAACAAAACATTATGAAATTCGAAAGGGATGTTATTTCAGATCTGACTATCAACAACCATAAAACACATTGCATTTGTGAAGTTTTTTAGTTCAGTATAGTTAGATGTTAGCTACTTCCGCGAAGTCCCCGGATATCGCTTGCGATGTCATATTTTAGTTTTATATTAAATTTTGTGTTACAGCGAGTGGAGATATTGATCTTGACTTGAAAGCGTACATTATGGGATGCTTGAGCATTGTACTGATGGCGGCGTATCTCGTTACGTTGCAGTACACTGGGATCAGAGACAAAATGTCCTCTACTGATTTGCTGTATGTGAATAGTTGTAATTGCGTACCGCTCCTCTTGCTACTATCGTTGAGTAAGTTCAGTGCAATACAGTTACCGGTACGAGCTTGTGACCTTGATTTTGAACAATAATAATGCATTTTGTACCGCATCGGCACGGTTTGATTCATTAAAATATACAACTTCGAATTGCTTACACGATTTTTCGTTGGTTTTTTTTTTGTGAAAACGTGTGGACATGGGCGTAGGAGCTCAAAATGATTTGGGGGGGGACACTAAACTTTTGCCCGAAAAAGCAATCGGTTTTTCTGTCTTCACTGATATTGAGACAGTTTTTCTGTCCAGTTGAAGTTGATCTCCAAAAAAAAAAGGTCTTCACTGTTATCGAGACGGTTTTATAAATATGAAATTGCCCTAAATTTTGATGCAAAATTGCCCAAATCATATCAAATTGCCGCAATCGACACCTTAAAACCAATCGGGGGGCGAGTGCCCCCCCTCACCTCCTACGCCACTGCGTGTGGATAAAATAATTACACTACAGACTGTTTTGTAAATCCTGATTTTTGAAGTTTTTTATATTTCTCTCTCTGAAACGCGTGGACAAACTTCATTTCAGGGTCCTTTCGTTCAATTCAAAATTATGCATCACTGACGAACCCCGGTTTTTTATGCTGCTTTCTTATGGTCATAGCTTCCGGATCGCTTCTAAACTTTTCTACGTTTCTCTGTACGAATGTAAATTCTGCACTAACAACTACTTGCGTCGGAGTGCTAAAAAGTGCATTTGTAACCGTAGCAGGTAAGATAAATGTGTATATAAAAGTGTGTTTGCAATCTGTCACGGGTACCTTTCGGTTCTGCCACGAGAAAGCGACAGTTACGCTGTTGTTTGGACGAAGCCGCATTCGTGCAGGTCAGGTCCACACATGGCGTACAATCGTAAGCCTACCTTGCTTATTTCGACGAGTTTTAAGGTGGTATTACTTTGCACACCGGAGTACCGAATTTTTGTTAAAAATAATCGACGCGCACCCGATTGTATGTCAAGTGTAGACCGATCTTCAAGAACTGACTGATCGGCAGGCTTTCAGGTAAATTTTTGTCTTGTCCAGTCAAGTTACTGCTTTCTTATGCTCAAAGCCATTGTAAATCGCCTTATCCAAGAACATAACAACGTGACTACTTAGTGACCAGGGTGCGAATTAAACCCCGATTGTCCTTTGAAAGTCGCCGCAAAAACGTCGCTTTAGCGCATCTGACCAGTGTCCGAATGCTTTAGTCACCTATTACCACTTTATCCTGGTAGTCGTTCTCCGTTCAAATGGCGATGCGTCGTTCTGCACTTGCTATAGCCTTCGTCCTGGAGACCCCACCCTGATGAAAAACTAACAAACGGAACTTAAAAAGCATAGGCTAGGACTAGGTGTTAAAAACTATTCCTTTCGTTTCAGTCATTGTCTGGTTAAATTTACAATCCAATGCCACTTCTGCGGTAAACGTTACATGCCTATAGCCGCTGTCTTTTTGCGTAACGCCGTATAAAGGTATTTTATGACTGATTAAATCAAGATGATGTATATGTTACTAATACTATGCTATTGATAGTCAAAGTTAATAGTGTTTTTTTTGCATTTAGGCATGTTCTTATTTGGAGGAGTGGTTGTTACATCAAATTTGTTGATTGGACTTGTGATTAATTTTTTTGGAGGATTATTGTATGCATATGCAAAATATAGACAAACTCGCGAAAAGATATAAATATTGACGACTGATTTAGTTCGACATATTCAGGGCCGCATCTCGGGGAGGGGGGGCAAAAAGGTGCGGCATCTCCCAAACTTGCCAGCACGCCCCCCCCCAACTTGCCCTTTCACTTTCGGCAGTTTCAAGACGTAGGCTTTTGTTTTCTTGAGACCAAAAGAGAATTCGCAGAAAAGTAGACCAATTTGGCGCGATGACCTTTTTTTTTGAGATCAGCAGAGAACTTCAAGTTAAGCAGACCAATTTGGCGTGATGACCTTTTTTTTTGTTTTGGTTTTAGGAGATCAGCACAAACTGGCTCAATTTCGTGGCCCCACGTGCAAAAAAATTTGCCCCCCTAGGACAACGCTCTAGTTGCGGCACTGGACAAAGTGGACATCAGAGGTGGAGTCGTCGAGGACACAATTTGAAGTCCTTGGCCTCGATGCCTCAAGTCCTCGAAAATTGCCCTGTCCTCGGCTCGAGGACAGCACTATTTTTTGAACAGTTAAAATTTTGTTTGAAAACGCCAGAAACCTCGCGGAAAATTTGCGAACACCTTTTTTTGTTTTCCTCACTTGCAGCATAGGCGTAGGCAAGGGGAGGGGGCAGGGGTCCCCCCAAATGAAATTTCACCAATGACAAAAATGTGACAAAAAAGCCTATTGTTTCTTCAGTTTCTTTTTAGCATTTTTCGCTAACAACAAATAACTAATTAACAATATTGAAGACCTAGGGCGCCGGGTCACCCTCAATTCAATTTTTGCCAGCCAATTTAAACGTATAACCCCGAGAAAATGGAGAGTTTTTGTCCTAAAAGTTGCAAACTCAGGCCCACATCTAGCCTTTTTGTGAACGTAATGCATTAATCAGGGCCGGATTTACCGTAATATGACGCAGTACCAGCTAGGGGCCCCAAGCTGAAATCGTAAGATTTTTTTGGGTTTTCACCTATATTTGGCAGAAAGATGTTGCGAAAATCTCTGAAGTGCCAGGGGCCTAGCGCGATGTAAATTCGGCCCGGCAGTAACATGTTAGTAGACGTAACCATCTATTGTACCATTTTTCAAAAACAATTCAGTATTTCACTTCCAACCTCGCCGGTTTATACGCACAAAATACTTAAAAAAAAGATTAGTCATGAAAAATGCTGATTGAACGAATCATTGAACTTCAATTGAGGGAGCCTGGGCCCCCTGGCGAACGTGTACTCCTATAGCTGGTTATTTTCATGACAAAACAAAAATCTTTAAGGAAAATCTTCGAGTGGATTGTTATTTACTACTAAAATGTAGCCCGAGATCATGCACCTTACTTCCCCCTACCTGGACCAAATCACTTAAAATTTAACTCCACAATGCAAGATGTTAAACGTGTTTTGGACTTAAATTGCCAGTAAAAGGAGGATTAAACAATTTAATTTTTTCAATTGGCTTTCAATAATGTCAAAAATTTAGTGCTTTCAAATGGCTCTGAACACTTGCGAAATGCATAGGTGAGCACAAGTCCGTTAATAACGAAGCTAACTTTTTCATTAACTCGTTAATCCGTTAAAATTTTTTTTCATGTTAACGGACTAAATTAACTTCCGTTAAGTTCTGTTAACTTCTGTTAAGGTTTTTAAGGTTTTTATGGTTAATATCTTAAATTAACTTTCGTTAAGTTCTGTTAACTTCTGTTAAGTTTTTTCCATAGGTGGGCACAAGTCCATAAATCGTTAATCCGCTAATAACGAAGCTAACTTTTTCATTAACTCGTTAATCCGTTAAAAAGTTTTTTCATGTTAACGGATCAAATTAACTTCCGTTAAGGTTTTAATCGTTAATATCTTGCACCATTTATTCCTCGTACCGGTACAAACCAGTTTGCACTGGTAACACTTGTTGCGTATGAGCACGAGTTTTATAGAAGAAAGCGAAGAAAGAAGCTCTTTTTTGCGGCAAATAATAAGCTTCAGCCTCATAGGTTTATTAATTATCGCTGTTCGCAATTTCAAAAAATTTTCCGATTGCAGCTTCATTAGAGCATTTAAACTTATTTTTATCTTGAATTTAGATTAGACTGTAAAATGTAACTTCCAAAACACAAAAAGATCACCATAGCGATAAATATTTCCTTACAATCAGCTCAACAGCGTCAATACGTGCTCTAAAAGCGAGAGAATCAAAAGAAATGTAAACTACACTCAAAATGTTAACGGATTTTATTAACTTCCGTTAATTAAAGCTGAAAATAACGGATTAGCGTTAACGGAGGTGTGAAGTTTGTTAACGGATTAGTGGTTAACGAAGCTAACGTTTTGCATTAACTTGCCCACCTATGGCGAAATGTGATCCAATGGCATTAAAATAGCTTTTTTTTCCAAAAAATTACAAAAAATCGCCCAACGGCTGGGGGCTTTGCCCCCAGACCCCCAAAGCCTCCGGCAGCTGGGGACCCCGCTCCCAAACCCCCAGTCTGTGAGACATTTGATTTACACAAGCTTTCTCAACGCGTTCCCAAAGTTAGATATTTGCATTTTTCAACTATTAGTTTAAGCCTTCTTCCTTTGCAAAATCCGGGTTACGTGCAAACAGGCAACAACGATTTTAGATCTTCCATCCTACGATATCTTTGTCCCACAAAAACTTCCTACTAGGAAAAATTTTGATGACGTCATTTCATGTGATTTGTGGTTTTGGTCTCCCCCAATCAAAAATTTTGGGTACGCCAATGAATTGGAGATGGCCTGAAAAAAAATTTCGAAGACCTTTTTTTTTTTGAGAACGCTTGCGCCTGTGTCCTTGGTCCTTGGCCTCGAGCATTCCTGTCCTTGGCCTCGAGAGGGTCTGTCCTCGGAAAGGCTGTCCTTTGCCTTGGCCTCAGATTTTTTTTGTGTCCTTGGCTTTGGCCTCGAGCCTTGTGTCCTCGACTCCACCTCTGGTGGACATATTGCAGCCAGTATCTTGCAGTTTGCACATTCGTTTTTGAAGAGAATTGTTTACGGTATTCGTATGTTTTACAGTATCTTGTTTTGCATTGGATGTGTCAAGTTCGTGCTTTTTTGCATAAGCGATTAATACAAAACTAATACGTTTTTTCAGCATTTATTCAAACAATAGCGTAATATACAGCGTGACAAGTTAGTTCCCATTATGCAGTATTTTATAGCAAATACAAAAATGACCTGTCGTCGATAGGACGAGCAGTGAGTGTGGAAAAATATTGTATGTGATTACGTTGTACAGAATCAAATCCTGATATTTGGTACTCTTGAATCGTGTCTATTATTGACATTGCGTATTGATTTCTGCCTTTCGACTACGTATCAAAGCGTTTAAAGTTGCGTACTTTGTTTGGTTGACAGTCCCAGCTACTTGCTACAGTCGTATAGAGTGCTTGTGTTGAGTACTAAGCTGTATGTGATATTGAGATTATTTAGTTTTAGTTAACTTAAACGTTTTATGTTATTCAATTTGCAGATGTTAACTTAAATTTTTGTTAAATAAAGTCCTCATTCCAGTTTCCGAGTTGAATGTTTTGATAGGGTTTTCGACAGTGAGCACGTTTCAACATGGCAATTTGTAAGCGGAAGCTCGAAAATCATAAACGACTACAAAAAAGTCGCTTCAGAATTTGTCCTTTGCAATCCTAGTGCTGGTTGCAACCGCCAACGAATTGCTCAGTTTTCTCGTTTTGCGTCCGCTGTTAAAACTACACTTTCTGACATATGACAATTAAAAGATTGAAGTGCTCAAAAATTTGAAAACGGCAACAATCGAAACAACTGACGAGGAAAATATTTACAACTTATACCAGAAGGAAACTCATGGTTACAAAGTTGTACAAAAAAGCAAAATCAAAACAAATGGTAAAGGAACTGCATAGAATAAAACATACTTCTATAACCTAGATACACGTTTGATAATTCATACTGTTAAAATAATAATCTCAGTTTAGCTTCATTATATCAGATAGGCCTGCAGTGGAACCTCGGCTTGGTTACGACCACCCTGATTAGTTTTGCACGTTTCTTTCGTCCCAACTTTTTTTCTATCGTTTTGCTTGTGCGGTCTAGTCTATGGAGCGCCGTTTGTGTACCCTGATTTGTGCAATGTTTTTTTGCATATTTAATTAAATGGTCATTTTAATTAAATATACAAAAATAAATATACCAACAAACAAGTGCAAAAATTTTTGAGTATTTATTACACTACAATTTAAGCAACGTTTTTTTTTTGCATATTTAATTAAATAGTCATTTTAATTAAACATACAAAAATATACCCCGCAAAATAAGTCATAGCAAAAATAAATAAAAAATTATACACAAAAACTTTTTGCGCAAAAATTTTTGACGCAAAAATTGTTGCTAAAATAAATCCACAAAAATTTTTGTGCAGAAATCAAAGAAAGAACGCACGCCGAAATAAATGTGCAAAATTTTGTGACGTAAAAAAGTTGATGCAAAATTTCTTGTCGCATAAAAAACGCGTGCAAAAATAAATCGTCAAAAATATTTGACTATCTAGTGCGTGTCCATAATGATGAAAGGTTGGAATTATGTAGGCGGGAAGGTACGGGTGAATGAACCTTCATTTTCCAGCCCAATAAGAGGTCTCATAAGCGGGCTAGTACCTTACTATAGGCTGCCGTACAGCCTGAAGCTTTCGTCTTGAAGTTCCAGTTGTATAGCTTGCCGGTACCTTCCCACCCATACAATTCCAACCTTTCATCATTATGGACACGAACTAAATAGTCAAATATTTTTGACGATTTGTTTTTGCACGCGTTTTTTATGCGACAAGAAATTTTGCATCAACTTTTTTTGCGTCACAAAATTTTGCACATTTATTTCGACGTGTGTTCTTTCTTTGCTATCAAAAATAAATGTACAAATATTTGTGACACAAACAATTGTAATGCAAAAAATTTTGATGCAAAAAGCGATGTTGCAAAAATTTTGTGTAACAATTTTTTATTTATTTTTGCAACGGTTTATTTTGCGGCGTGTATTTTCGTATATTTAATTAAAACGACTATTTAATTAAATATGCAAAAAAACGTTGCTCAAATTATGGTGTAATAAATATTCAAAAATTTTCGCATATTTATTTTTGCACTTGTTTTTTTTGTACATTTATTTTTGAACATCTAATTACAATGACTATTTAATTAAATATGCAAAAAAACATTGCACAAATTAGGGTACACAAACGGCGCCTCATACGAGGCCCTAGCACTTATTCTCGGTAATGCGACAACTATCCGTATTTTTTCGTTTTTGTAGGACATTTTACTTTCACGATCACTGATTTACACTATGCGATTCAACCAATGCCATCGCTAGAGCAAACGAAGTGAGGGGTGGCCCTAAAAGAGATTGAACTTTTGCACATAAAAACTGATATTTTACGGCTACAAATTATGCGCTATTTTAAAAATGTATTCATGTCTAAAAAAAGGGAAGTATTGATGGATTGCACGTGACGTCATCGCGCTGCTAGCAAAACCGCTGGACGTCTAAATCGCGGATCGGCGTTATGAAAATGCATGCGAAAACACTGTTAGCGAAGATAATAAGGCGTATTTTCAGGCTCTAAATTAGTTAATTCTTTGTAACATTAAAGTTAGATGCTAGATAAAAGCCTGTAAAAACTGAAAAAGATTTTAATTACGTAGTAAGAATTCAGTTTTTGTTTGCTTTTTTCAGTGACGTAAATCCGGCTTGCTCTTAAGTAACCATGGGAATCATGTAATATAGATGGTGGTAGCTAGCTTCGGTTATCAAATTTTAGGTTTAATATTGACGGTGCTGAAATACAACAGCTGTATCTCTTTATTTGTGACAAAATTAGCGCATTTTTTAACTTTTGCAATTTCATAAGTCTATTTTGAAGTATTCAAAGTCGATTTTGAAGGATATATGGTGATTTTTACATTTTGTATTGTCATTAACGGCTTAGCGCTATGGTTGCTAGGATTTGAAACGCATAAGCAGCTATCTCCACTGAATTATTTTGTGGAGTTGTCATTTAAATTTTAAACAAATCTTTTAACTGGGCTCAATGTACGTTTGATGAAGTCTTAATTTGCTTCTATTTCGACTTGAACTAGTAATGGTAAAATATTATTCATAAATAGTGCTTAAATTAAACATTAATCTGCAATGCGGTAATGCTGTGGCGTAGATTTTTATGTATTTTAGGATATGGCCAAATCTACGGTGTGAACCAAAGCTAAAAACCTGCAAAGTAGATAATTGCAGGCAAAATAAACGATGAGAATTCACAAAACGCATAACTTTTTGGACCCGCTGAGCTATGTAAGCTGCTTAAATTGCTCCTAGTAGCTCTCAACTAAGACCAGGCTATCTACAAAAGTTTTACTTTACAACCAAATTCTTTGAATATGCCCGCCGAAGGAATTATGCATCGATTTACGGTAACGTCCTATATTTGTAATGGCGTTTTGACGTCCAATCGTTTTGGCGCGAAAAAGTTATAACGTAGCTGGAATCCATTAATAAGCATTTCTTAGCTTGTTTCGTATGCGGCCCATATAATCGCTTGAAAAAACTGTCTGCAGCAGTGAATGCGACCAGAAGCACAACCAGGATTTTGCGCTAAGAGGGAGAAGGCTTGAACCAAAAGTATATTTTTTTGCACAAAAATTGTCAAATTTACGCCCCGTTCTGAACAAACTGATGCAACTCAAGCGTATCACAGAGGGGATTGTGGGGCAGACCCCCCAGCCACTGGGTGATTTTGCAGCATAAATAGCGAGTTTAATGCAGTCCCGGCGCCGCGGGGGGGGGCATTTCGGGGCCGTGCCCCCCCAAATGACTGCGTGTGCCCCCCAAACGAGAATTGTTCCTCCCCAAGCGAGGATTGTGCCCCGAAGAAATTTACAGGCTTGGTGCTACTGGAGTGCAAATCGAGGCCTAAGACTCCCAAAATACTGGTTATCGCCCTAAAATTCGTGAGCAACAATCGCGTCGATTCCTGGGGAGGGGGGGTCCGGACCCCCCAAAGATATGCATTGGGAGGTCCTAAGAGTAAAGGACCCCCCCCAATAAAAATAAACATGTTTGCTATTTATCATGAATACTAACAAAATAAAATTTCTGTCTTGACCGATTTTTTTTTGCTCAAAATCTTGAAAGCTGCATATCACAGCGCTAGGCTTAGATTTTATAGCAATAATCACAATAGGGGTATGTTTATCACCTAGCCAATATATTGCACAAGTTTGATTTGTGTAGGTCACTAACTCATAATTGTGCCTGTGTGTCTGTCATTGACGTCTAGTTGAGGAAAGTCCTCATTGTTACAACAGGGCACTGAGGAGCGAGGACAAACTGATACTCGCAGCGTCAGAGCACATCAGCATAGTCACTCAATATTACATTGGGACTTAATGGACGGTGCCATCACAGGCGACCCAGGATTTATGGTTGTGAGGGTCCAAATCACATGCAATGACGTCTTCAAACATTTTTGAAATGAGGCACTTTTTACGGGACAACGATATCGTAAAATGGAAGATCAAACGCCGTGGCCTGGTTTGGCACGCAACTAGGTTTTTGCTGAAGGGGGAAAAGTTAAAATGTCTAAATTGGGAGACATGGTGAGTAATCTAGTGCAACTCAAAAAATGTTGAACAGTTAAAATGTCTAAATTGGGAGACATGGTGAGTAATCTAGTGCAACTCAAACGTATCACTTCGCCCCACCCGCTGGGCAACTTTTTGTAATTTTTTGAAAAAAATGGCTATTTTAATGCCATTGGAACACATTTCGCGCGTGTTTAGAGTAATTTGAAAGAACCAGTTCTTCAACAATTAGAAACAGAGTTGTAAGTCGGGCCGAGCTTTTCGGGTCGTGTTCAGGCCTAAAGTTGACAAAAATTTAGGGATTAATTCGGACCTGAGACGTGCTTTTTTTCTTAGGTGCACCAAAATATAATCAAAATAACAAGATTGCTAAATTTTTCAGACCTAACTTGACTTTCGTTTTTTTCGGGCATGATTTGGGCTTCAAATTAGTTTGCGGGTTCGGGCTTATATTTTCGGATTCGGGCCTGAACCAGTCGGCCCGTTCAAAACTCTGCTTAGAAAGCCAATTGAAAAATTAAATTGTTCAATTCTCTTTTTACCTACAATTTAAGTCCAAAACACGTTTAAAATCTTGTAGTTTGGGGTTAAACTTTGTATGTGATTTGGCCCAGGTAGGCGCAAGTAAGGTACATTGCCTTCTAAAATCTTTTAGCAGTAGCTCGTGAAAATAACCAGTAGTAGGAGTACATGTAACGACTTAGGGGCCCAGGTCCCCTTAATTTAAATTCAGTAATTTGTTCAATGCGCGTTTTCGCAAGCTAATTTTTTTTTCAAAAGTATTTTGTCGCGTAAAAACTGGCGATATGGAGATGAATTGTTATTAAAAGTTAATTGGTACAAAAGATGGTTATTGGTACGGCCTAAAACTAATCATGTTTTTGCCCAGGCTGAATTTACATTGCGTGGGGCTCCTTGCACTTCGGGGATTTTCGCTGCAATTTCCAGTCAATATAGGTGAAACAAAAAAACTCTTGGGCCCACCATTTAAACGCGGGGCCCCCTGGAACTGCTCCATTTGGTAAATCCGGTCGTGAGCATTGTATTACGTTCATAAAAAGGTTAGATAAGTGCCGGAGGTTGCAATTTTCAAGACAAAACTCTTCATTTCTCCCGGGCTATAGACAACACTTAAATTGGTTAGCAAAATTTTGAATTGAGGGGGCTCGGGCCCCCAGTGGTCCATATTAATATTATTGCTACTTAAAAGTTGAACGCGTGCACTTTCGTACGGAGAAATGGTAAAAGAAACTGAAGAAACAGTAGACTTTGCTTTAATATTTTTATCATTGAAGGCATTTTATTTGGGGGGGAGGGACTGTCGCCCCCTTGGCCACGCTTATCCGTGTCATCCCTTAAAGTAGTATAGACAGGCTTGACGGAATGAAGTTTTCAAAGTCGTAACATTGGAATTAACGCCCAAAAAACGTTGCAAAAGTTAGGGTAGGTCGCATTCAAAAAAATTTCGCAAAAAAGTTTTACACGCTTATGTATCTCAAAATACCCTTTCATCCCTACCAACCCACTTTCGGCAGCGATGTTTTTTGTTTTTTTTCCTTTTTCTTCCAAAATACCGTACGCTTTTCCTAAACGGCACAACACCGAAAAAGAAAAAAAAAACTGCATCAAATGTGCTATTGCGACGTACGAACATCGCAACAAAGTCTACGATATACAAACAATGCAAACAAAATTTGCGAGATTTCGCCAAAAAAGTTCTGGTTGTCCAGTTGGACCCCCCCCAAAGGTTTCGACAAATCGACGCGCCTGGTGAGCAAGAACTGTTTTTTCGCAGTTCTTGTGCAGTTGTGCACTCACCCCAGATTTCATGAAAGATCGCATATATTTTTGTTCTTCACCTCAGAATTCGTGGAAATTCGCACGATTTCTGAGATGAAAACCAACATTTGTGGAAATGCGCTCAAGTTTTGAAACGAAGACCTTTTTTGTCTTCACCTCAGAATTCGCGGATATTCCCGTTGAAGACCGTTTTCATTTGATCCACACTCTCAAGTTCAACTAAATAAAGTTTTCGTGCCATCCCCCCCAAAAAAAAATTATTTATGCCTCTCCAGTCACGATATCCTGGCGCTGGGCCCGGTTTAGTGCCATGTCAATCACATTTCGCACGTCTTTGAAGCCACATGAAAAACTACAGTAAACTGCTAAAATTCAGAAGTCATCGAAAGAATTAAATTACCAAGCCCCTTCAACTCCCCCCCTCCTATACTTAAGGTCAAGTCCAAAACACGTTTAAACGCTTGTATTTTGGGGTTAAAGTTTCTAATTGACTTGGCTAAAGAGGGCTGAAGCCCCTTTCCCTGGTTGTGCAACTGACTGAATTGAATTGACTGCGACCTAAAAAAGTCGTGAGTGTGCTCCGAAAAAACGAAAACAGTTGATCTTTTTAAAAAAGTTTTCACGTATTGTTTCAGGATACAATCACTAATGAAGTACGGGTAACGAATCTCTAGGCTTACATCCACATTCCGCGACGCATCCTTAAAGGCGTGTTAATAAGACGTATTATTGGGTCACATTTATGTACAGCAGTAGGTGGCCAGAAATTTCGCAAAGAATGGAGAAACCTTCAAACGAGAATTATGTTTGAACATTACTATTCCTTTTTCCATTACTGCCTGTTCCTTTGTCGTTGACGTGATGTTCCAAAAACATATTCTGAGTAAACCGAACTAGGGGGCACAAGCAATCATTAAGGGGGGGGTCTCGGCCCCCCATAGCGACAGCACTGGATTCAACCCAAGTAAACGTTTTCTCCAGTTGTACAAAAAACGAGAAATTTTAAGAACTCGCCGTCAAATTCACAATTTTGTTCGAAGTTGTTCCAGAAATTATAAAAAGATGTGGCAATTCGAATGCATCGGTCATAAATTTGCAAGAACATTAAGTTTTAATATGCCATGTAATTTGTTTTATTTTATGATGTATAGTACAGTTGATTGGTGCATTTTGTGCAAAAATTACATCTCAGTAACGCAACCACTCTTCCTTTTATACTTTTTTCCAGCAGTGGTTGCTAACATTACTACCAAGGTTCTACAGCCCAACCCAATCTTAGATTGACAACACGTACATTTGTATTAGTTTTTATGGCCTATGAGCCAAGTAAACATCGAAGAACATTAGAAAAGATAAAGCAACAAAAAAGCACATATTTAACTAAGCACAAATTCTGCTCAATGAAGCAAAAAAACAATATCGACTTCTATATACGTGCTTTCAGTTTAAAATAACATATACTTCACAAAACATAATTAGATGTAGCAAATATATGAGAATGAACCAAACATTTTGAAGGTAATTGAATCCTTAAAAATGCATAACAAAATAATAGAAAGTGTTAGTAAAATAGAGCTGAATAAGAAAAAAATTACTGTTGTATGAGATAGTTAACGATGGAGTAAAATGGTGCAGCCACTGCTCTTTCTTAAACCACTTACATTAAAAGTTACTAAAACAACTTGAGATGAGCAATCTTTATCAATACGTCATTCGTGTGTGTTGGTCATCACTTATCAGCACACATTTAATTATTTTCTCAGAAAAAAAGCAACTTGAAATATTGAATTTCACTGGAAAACCATATACATGATAATGCAAAAATAAATGCAAAGTTTAAAGTTACATTAAATACCTAGTACCATGTATGTTTTCCACAAATTGACCACTGCAACTGTATACCTTCAAGAATATGATGTGAATAGGGTTGTACAAAGTAGAATTTCGAATCCTTGAGATTCGAATCTCCAGAGAAACGAATCTCAAAAAGCATTTTTTATCGGGTAATTGGATTCGAAAAAAAATTTTTAAAGGGCTGCCAAACCGCAAAGAGTGGTGCGTATTACACAATTTTAAGCAACTTAATTGTCTAGTCGCATTTCATTGATAGTGCATTGCACTCAAACAAGCGGGCACGCACTCAAGTGGCAGTTGTCTAACTTAGTCAGGATTGTGTTTTTTAATTTTTGCAATAAAACTGTATTGTCACAGTTTGCCATGAGTTATTCTAGAATAGGATTCGAAATGTCTATTCTAGAATTATTCTAGAATACTGCATTATTCTACTTTGTACAACCCTTGATGTGAATGTAATGAATTGCCACTTATGCTTATTTTACAAAATGTAAAATGAAATTTTTAAGCATAGGCTTCAAATACTTTTAAAAATATGTTCTCAAACAAATTGCAACATCGTAGTTTTGTTGTATTTTTCTTCATAGAAAAGTGCAATAAATAGACTTCATGAAAGATTGCAACCATTATGATATACATCAAAATAAAAGCTTGACAAAAACAATTAAGAATATAAAAGAAGTAAACTGATAGATCTATGCAAAACCACATCATACTCAGAGTAGCTGGTATCATCTTTAAGTTCATGGCATAAGATCCAAGTGTTTAAAATAGATACTTAATTGGACTTGAATTATTTTTACTCATCTAGTTTCATCTTGGCATTAGGTTTGGTTTGCGTTGCCATTCAGTAAACTTTTTTAACTTTTCTTGTTCCAATTTAAAATGAGATTCAACTTCTTCATACTCAGCTTTAATATTTGCTAAAACCCCATCTCTTTCTGAAGTGTCAGATGTGAGATGCTGTCTATTTTCTAATGCTGCAAAGACAGTTTCCCTGTCTTTAACAATATCAGTCAGAGATCGTGTCAGTGAATTGCGTTTGACTCGTTCAGCCTCTAAGTAAACATCATCCACTTCTTTGTTTACAACAGCTGTCTTAAACATGTCAACACTGGCTTGCTGACCTACCAGTTCACTTCTCATTTCACTCTCTTCAATTTTAACATTTTTTAAAACATCACTCAAGAAATCTTCACTCAGAAATTCAAGCTTATTGATCTTATTAGCTGTGATTATTTCTTCTAAGTACATAATAAGCTTTTTTCGGGACATTTTGAAAGATTCTTTGCATTTTTTTACAACCATAGTTTGATCAAAAACTGCTTGATTGATATCGAAAGTTGCTTTATTTACTTGCTTTTCAGGAAGTGCATCTTTTGTATAAAAAGTATGTTTTCGATTACGCTTTGGTTTCTTATCCATTTTTAACTTTCTGGTTTAGTGTTGCAATCTGCAATGGTAACAGGTACTGGAAATGTTGAGAAAGTGGAGCTGTTACATGACTGTACAACTGTTAAGAGTAGCGACAACAATTCAGCTGTAAGGTTCCTGGCAGATTGATATGTTAAATATAAGTCAAACAAATCTGAAATTGATTGCAGATGAAAAGCTACAAGTATATCTTTGACCTAGATTAGAAGCAGCTTACACTAGACACTCAAGCAAAGGTGCCGTTACGTTTGAAAAACGAAAGAATAAAAGATTTGCTAACCTAACCCAACTTGCATTAGGTTGAATACTGGTAGTTGCACCAATTACTGATACCAAAGAAGTACTGCCTAGAACAGGATGCATTAGGCCTACACAAAAACAAGATGCAATTGAAATAACACCCAAGTCACAACCTCAGCCTTAATCCACACTCCCACGTTAACCCAAAAAAAAAAAATTCTGACTAAAAAAAATTGGGATAAAGCCCGGAATCTGACTACTGATCTACAAAGATACAAGACCATACATTACCACATGCCCCAAGCCTACTTTGAATTAAGAAATAACGTACAACGCCGGACATTTTGATCAATCTTGCAGCTCAGCCAGCTAGCATTTGCGCCATGCCGATGGCAATGATAAAATATTCGTTTGAAGGAAGACAGCAAAGCGAACAGTTAGGTTTTCGAGTCAGCTGACAAGATTTATTAATTTGTCGAAGTTGCAGTCACTTATTACGCACTAAAGTCAGATTTTCTTAAAAGCTCTCCCTCCGTGATTAAACCTCCGAGACCTTAAAAGCATAGGTGTGCACAAGTACGTTAATCGTTAATCAGTTAATAACAAAGCTAACTTTTTCATTAACTCGTTAATCCGTTAAAAAGTTTTTTCATGTTACGGACTAAATTAACTTCCGTTAAGTTCTGTTAACGGACTAAAATAACTTCCGTTAAATTCTGTTAACTTCCGTTAAGGTTTTAATCGTTAATATCTTGCACCATTCATTCAAGAAAGGAGTTTTTTTGTGACTAATAATAAACTGCAGCCTCATAGGTCTATTAATTATTGCTGTTCACAATTTCCAAAGACTTTTCGGTCGCAGCTTCGTTGTGCATTTGAACTTATTTTTATCTTGAAATTAGATTAGATTGTAAAATGTAACTTTCGAAACACAAAAAGACCACCATAGCATTAAATATTTTCTTACAATCAGCTCAACAGCATCGAAACGTGTTCTAGAAGCGAGTGAACAAAAAGAAATGTAAATTACACACAAAGTGTTAACGAATTAACGGACTTTATTAACTTCCGTTAATTAAAGCTGAAAATAACGGATTAACGTTAACAGAGGTGTGAAGTTTGTGAACGGACTAGTGGTTAACGAAGCAAACGTTTTGCATTAACTTGCCCACCTATACTTAAAAGGTTTTCGCCAACTGCTTTGGAATTGCTTCACTTCAAATTTTGTGTTGTTTCAGTTTTTTGTTAGTTTTGCATTAGGTTTCTCATCGTGCTAACGCTAGATTTATGTTTTTTGCGCCGCTTGGTAGAGAGTAATTTTGTAAGTCTGGGCTTTGGCGAACAGGGACGCAAGTAGGAGGGACAAAAGGGGACGGCAGCCCCAAAACAAAAATTCCGCCTCCCCAAACTCCTCTTTCCCTTGCGGCAGTTTCAAGATGGCTTTTTTTTTTTTGGAAACCAACAGAGAACTAGATGGGAGTTTGCCAGCAAACCCAGTGAACGACCGACGCATAGCTAATGCTGTGAAGCTCAAAAGTACTTTTTGTCTACCGTAAAATTAGCAATTATTCAAAAATATCTGATTATGGAACCTCCAGAAAAGTGGAGTCAAAATATTTGTCTGTTAAATATCTTCTGATATCATAAAACACTGGCACCCTAGCTTGAGCCGTTCAAAAATTGATTTTTGGGGGTCTCTTTGGGGGAGTCCCTGGGGGTGGCACCCCCAAACTATGTCAAAATATTTGTTTGTTAAATATCTGCTGATATCAAAACAGACTGGCAGTGGCACCCAAGTTGAGCTATTAAAAAAATTGATTTTTGGGGGGTCTATTTGGGGGGTTCCTAGGGAGGTGGCACCCCCAAACTATGTCAAATATTTGTCAGTTAAATACCTACTGATATCATAAAACACAGTCACTCTAGCTTGAGCTATTCAAAAAATTGATTTTTGGGGGGTCCATTTGGAGGGTTCCCGGGGGTGGCACCCCCAAACTATGTCAAAATATTTGTCTGTTAAATATCTCCTGATATCATAAAACACTGGCACTTATCTAAGTTAAGCCGTTCAAAAAATTGATTTTTGAGGGGTCCATTTGGGGGGTTTCCGGGGAGGTGGCACCTCCAAACTATGTCAAAATATTTGTCTGGTAAATATCTGCTGATATCAAAAAAAAGTAGAACTCTACTGTAAGCCACTCAAAAAATTGATTTTTGGGGGTCCATTTGGGGGGTTCCCAGGGGGTGGCACCCCCAAACTATGTGAAAATATTTGTCAGATAAATATCTACTGATATCAAAAAAAAGTAGAACTCTACCTTGAGCCGTTCAAAAAATTGATTTTTGGGGGATCCATTTAGAGAGGTCCCCGGGGGATGGCATGTCCCCAAACTATGTCAAAATATTTGTCAGTAAAATATCTGCTGATATTAAATAAAAGTAGAACTCTAGCTTGAGTCGTTCAAAAAATTGATTTTTGGGGGGTCCATTTGGGGGGTTTTCCGGGGGGGTGGCACCTCCAAACTATGTCAAAATATTTGCCTGTTAAATATCTACTGATATCAAAAAGAACTAGCACCCTAGCTTGAGCCGTTCAAAAAATGGATTTTTTGGGGGCCCATTTTGGGGGGTTCCCGGTGGAGTTGCCCCAAAAAATTTCGGGAGAAAAAATTGCATTTGCAGCTCAACAACTTTACACAAAAATTAGATTTCCATGCTTTGTGGTTTAGAAGAAGAGCGTACAAAAATCAGGAAGCAAAAAAAGGAAAAAAGAAAGAAATAAACCTCATCGCGGCCGAAAGAGGGTTGGTTGGGATAAAAGGGTATCTTGAGACATACAACCATATGAAATATTTTTTGCCGTACTTAATCCGTTTTTGACTGAGACCGTCTTTTACGCCAAACTTGCGGTGCGGTTTTCGGGTTCTAATGAATGAATGAATGAATGGTTTTATTTATCGCTTTAACAAAAATCTCAAACACAGAACTCAAATTTAACATTCAATGCG
Organism: Trididemnum nubilum; assembly: GCA_963965965.1. Taxonomy (NCBI): domain Eukaryota; kingdom Metazoa; phylum Chordata; class Ascidiacea; order Aplousobranchia; family Didemnidae; genus Trididemnum; species Trididemnum nubilum. The sequence goes on from OZ014485.1 coordinate 35,729,200, forward strand.
AAAGGAGACTGCGAAGTGACCCAAGAGGGTCTTCGAGTCGAGCAGCCACCTGCACTTTTGATAAAAAGTTTATAACTTCATAAAACCTAGAGCCCTAAAAAAAAAAAAGCCGAAAACAATGAAAAAAAAAAAAAAAGCTGCAAACACTACTTTTATCTTAAATGTTATAAAACCAGTTGTTGCATTAATAAGAATGTGTTCGTATATTTCTTTTTTAGCAATATTTTTGCAATAAAAGTGTCTTGTATTTACTACAAAATTTTTTGTAATGCAATTTTCTTATTTCAAGATTGATTTTATTCCAAATGGATACACCTTGAAACTTAATTGAGCGTTGAGTTTTTTTTGTTTTAAATCGCGGGAGAAAATAGTTGTTTTGAATAGAACCACGGGTAGCGCAATTGTGAACATTATCTATGTTTTTAAAATATAAATTAAGAGGAGACGGTAAAGAATTTGTGGAAGCTTTGTGCATTATCTTTGCAGTTTCAAAATTATACATTTCTACTATTTTTAAAATTTTTAAGTTAAAATATTGTTTTGTGATAGATTCTCGTGGCTGAATTTTGGAAATAATTCTTATCGCCTTGTTTTGAAGTACTTGCAATCTTTTTAAATATGTCGGATACGTAGAAGCCCAAACAGGCAAAGCATATAAAAGATGAGCATGTACAAATGAGTAGTAGAGCATAAGCAATACAGATCGTGGCATAAATTGTCTTAATTTAAATAGAATGCCAATAGACCTAGCTATTTTACTTTGAAGTGCACTTAAATGATTTTCGAAATTTAACGAATCATCAAGTGTGACACCAAGGTATTTAACAACAGTAGTTCTAATTATTTGCGTGTTATTATAATGTAAAGTTATGACATCTTCTTCCGATTTTGGTTTCGAAGTGGGACGAATTAGCATAAATGAAGATTTTGATGGATTTATACTTAATTCATTACTATCACACCAGCATTTTAATTTATCAAGAACGTTGTTTGATTTAATTTGCAAGTCATCAAGATTATTACTACTGCAAACTAAGCAAGTGTCATCTGCAAATAGTCGTGGAGTTGAATTTAAAACGTTTGGAACATCGTTAATATAAATTAAAAAGAGCAATGGCCCCAATATGGAACCTTGCGGAACTCCATATGTAACTGGTTGAAGTTCAGATTGAAAATTGTTTGCAAATACAAATTGCTTTCTTTCTGAGAGATAAGATGTAAGAAGTTCATGAGTAGGGCCCCTAATACCGTAGTGATATAATTTGTGTAGTAACTTTTTATGATTAACTGTATCGAATGCCTTTTTGAGATCCATCATCATTAGAACAGTGTATTGTTTGTTTTCAATCTTGTCATAGCAAGTTGTTAAGATATCAATTAGAGCATGTGTGGTTGAGTGATTTTCGCGAAAACCATATTGATGTTCAAAAATAATATTATGTTTGTGCAAAAATTTTACAAGCCTCTCTTTAATCAATTTTTCAAGAACTTTTGATAAGCTTGACAAGAGAGAAATAGGCCTATAATTTTGGGCTTCGTGTTTAGTCCCAGATTTAAATAGCGGAATGACTTTTGCTATTTTCAACGAGGTGGGAAAATTACCGTATTTAAACGCTTTACCAAAATATAATTCCAAGAAAGGTGCAAGAACAGATGCGCTTATTCTTAAAAAATATGTAGATATATTATCATGTCCACTAGCTTTTGCAGGGTTCAACGACATTATTGTGTTAAAAATTTCAATAGCGAATTCTAAAACCGAAGTCACGTGACCTATTGCCTCAAAATTTGGTACAAACATACAACTCATTAATCTCAAACTGCTGTCAAAATTTCATGTAGTTAGATCCAACTGTTCTCGAGTTATAAGCAAAAGTCTGAAATTTCGCACTCGTTAGTTGGAAAATGGCAGAGTAAAAACAGAGGAACACGCGACGCGAGCGTCCGGTCGTTCCAACTAGAAGAAAAGTAGACCAAATTGGCTCGATGACCTCTTTTTTGGGGGTTTTGTTTTGGAAATCAACAGAGAACTTGGTGAAAACTAGACCAACCCAAACATTTTGGCCCCCCCAGAAACAAATTTTGTCCCCTAGAACAACGTTCTAGTTGCCGCACTGTTGGCTAAATAAATAGCAAATGACTACTTCACCGGAGAACGGTCACCGAAGTCCAAGAGGTCACATCTCCGTAACCGATTTCGGTGATGGAAAATTTCGTTTCCGCTCTACCACAATCGTCAAGCTGCGAAGTTGGGAATTTCAGATTACATACCAGTGCCAGTACCTACTGCCAGTACTTGAGGCTTGAGGCGTAATAAATAACAGTGTAATATGGTTGCAGTGCTGTTCAATGACCTTAAGTGATAGCCTACTGCACTGGTAGGTAGCGATCTGGTGTTGTTCATAAAACGCACTACAGTAGCCTACCAAATAACCGGTACCAAGAGTACAAGGACCACCTTGCAAATATTTAATAATCCAACCTGAGTGCAGCGGCAAGAGGCAAAGAACTATTGAATGTGAATGTATGTAATAGCAATAGGCCTACACAACAAAACAGAAAAGATCAAACCTATCTGAATTATGAATAGCCTAGGCCTCAGGGCTGCAGTTAAAGGGGGAAAAAGGAGGTGGCACCCCCTAAACAAAACTTTTGCCTGGCTAAAATGCACAGCATGGCCAGCCAAACTCCCCTTTCCCTTGCTGCAGTTTCAAGATGGTGGTTTTTGTTTGGAAGGCTTTATTTCACCGAAAATCGGTTACGCAACGAGAAAAGTCGTATTACGGTAACCGAAAATATTACCTTATAAGGTCACAAACTCCGGTTACGCAAGTGGGAAAATGAATATTACGGTGACCGGATTTTCCGGCTACAGTAGTTTCACTTGTAATAGTTGGGTAGCCGAAAAATGTTTGGGGAGAAAAACAAATTTTTATTTTCTCTATTTGAAATTTTTATTCTCTCTATTTGAAATTTTTTCTCATTTTCATATGTGGGTTTTTGTCTTTCTCTCTCATCTGTCATTGCTCTTCTTTTGGTACTGTATTCTATTTACTTGTTGTTACCTCCTTCGTTTCCGACTCTTTCTCTCGGCTTCACTTGGCTCTTTTGGAACTCGACTCTTCCAACTTTTACGTGAACTCACCTTCGATCTTCACGGGTTTCGAACCCGAATCCCAACGCATTGATGATTCACGCTCCGAAGTCGTTACCACTCGACCGTCCAAGCCTGTGACGGATTCATCACAAATTGCGCTAATAAACCAAGACATAACGATGAGCATTGAAGCGTATCGCCGGTCACCCAAGTGCTAAAACCGACACTTGCGTAACCGACAACCAACGACGTTTGTGCATTTGAACTTTTGTGTTAGCTGTATCTGATTAAATCTTGTTCCATTAACCTCCTCTACCAAAACAGTGCTGCCAAAGATTCGCCACTATACTAACTAAATTTCTTAAGAACGAATATTTGCAAACAAGCAAGTGTTCGAGAGCTGAAATGTACGGGCTACAGCTTTCTTTGATTGACGGGAATCTCAAATACCAGAGGTGAAGGACACATTATTGAAGTGAAGTCATTGAGGTGAAAGACTCAAGGATACATTTTGAAGTCCTTGGCCTTGGCTTCGAAGGTCAAGGCCTTGGCCTCGAAGCCTCAAATCCTAGAAAATTTTTCTGTCCTCGGCTCATAGACAGCACTATTTTTTTTGAACGGTTAAAATGTAGTTGGAAAACGCCAGAAACCTCGCGGAATATTCGCGAAGAGTTTTTTTGTTTTCCTCTTTTGGAGATCACATGAAAAAATTTCTTGAAGACCTTTCTTTTTGTTTTGGAGATCGCCTGAAAAATTTTCTTGAAGACCTTTTTTTGATAACACTTGCACCAGTATCCTTGAGCATTCCCCTTTGGCCGCGGATCTATTTTGTGTCCTTGGCCTCGAGCCTTGTGTCCTCGACTCCATAGACCTTAAGTTCTCAAAGTGCTCCTTACGGAGACCCAGGGCTCCGCTAAAAAAACTTAGGGTCTCCGCAACCTATTCGTTTACTTTGTTTTTAGTTTAGAAATTTATAGTGGGGCTCCGAAAATAATGGTCAACCTCTTCAAGGGCTCCATAACACCAAAAGTTTGAGAACCCCCGATATAGACGATAGAGGTTGGCAAACGCTGTAACTCGTTGTCTTTTGGCCATGAGCTATACTTACAAAACCAAGATGAAATTACAATGTCTTTCTTTATTGATTACATTTTCTAACTACTGCAAATACACTAGTTAGGTTTCTGACCACAAAATTAACCCAAACTTGAAAACACACTAGTACACAAGTATTTCAAAATATCTTATAACGGTATAAGTAGAATTTATTTCCAAATTTGCACATTAATAAAAATCAGTTAAAAACAAACAATACAAAACATAGTCAGGTAAAAACAATTATTTTATCTCCGATTCTAAACACCTTTTGGTAAGTGTGCATTTAATTTAAATTCAGGGATGAAACGACTCTAGTCAGAGCTTTGACCAGAGTCGCATTTTATGACTTTTTGAAACAACTCAAGTCGCATTTATGTAGAAGATTCAACTCGAATTTTAATGCCAACGACTCGGTCATAGTTTAGATTAAATTAGTTAATGAAGGAAAAAATTTATATATATGTTTGGATCAGGCGCGTAGCCAGGATTTGGAAAAGGGGGGGGCTCTTTTGAAAGAGTGAGAAAAGTGTACAGGAATTTAACCCGAATTTTCATTATTCTTGAATCAGTTTCACATGGTTTGTCCGAAACTTGAGACGGAATTTCTCGGAAAGCTCTGAAATTCGAATGTTTTCTCAGCTCAAAAACAGGTGGTCTCCAAAAGAAAAAAAAAAAAAAAAAGGTCTTCACCGAAATTGAGTCTGATTTTTCGGCCAAAATCGGAAGTTCAAACAATTTTTCAGCCCAAAAACAAGTGGTCTCCAAAACAAAAAAAAAAAGGTCTACACCGAAATTGAGTCTGATTTTTAGGCCAAAATCGGAAATTCAGACACTTTTTCACACCGAATCACGACATCTACATCACAACTTCGGCACCCAATTTCCTTTGGGGGGGACTGTTTTCAATTTTTCACCAAAAATCGGCCTAAAAAGCAACAAAAACGTGCGATTTTGCATACTTCACAAGCCAATGGGGGGGCTCGAGCCCCCCCTGGCTACGCTACTGGTTTGGATCAATGTTAAAAAAGAACAATTTTTTTCCATACTAGAATTTTTTTAAATGACGTAGAGCGTCCTTGAGGTTGTTGGTGGTTAAACTTATATTTATATGTTAACAGTAACTTTTGATTTCAAAATTTTTCAAACGTGACCAAGTCGAAGTACACTTTTTTTTTAGAACCGGTAAATCTTGAGTCGATACTGGCTGTTTTTATTTTTTGCAGGTTTTCAGCTTCATTTGCTCTTGATTTTGTAAAAATTTTGAGAGCCTCGATGTCAATTTTAGCGGCCATGTTTGTAACACGGTTTAATTCCTATTGCTCTGTCTGCTTTAAGTGAAAGCTTTCTCCATTGCTTTTGCGGCATCGTAAATTTGCAAACGAGAAAAAACAAGCTTTTTTTCAAGTTGAATTGCCAACAAATTTTCTCAATTGCTTGCGCAGAGCAACAGCACTCCATAATCTTGGAATAATTGCAATTTTGCTTGCAAGCACAAAATCACTCAAATTTTTTCGTTTGTTTTTGTTTTATTTTGCTGCCGAGGCTGGCATTGTTTTTCTTATTTTTCCTTATAAAAAGTGTGTAATGCTAATTTTGTCAACTGGTGCTACGCAATTTTTCCTTATCAGACGAAATAGCAAATGGTTCTAAACATAGGCGTAGCCAAGATTTTCCATTGGGGGGGGGGGGGCAAACCACAAATCACATGCAATGACGTCATCAGAAACTTCGAAAGAGAATTTTTTGTGGGGGTAAAGATATCGTAAAATAGAAGATCAGAAGCCGTGGCCTGGTGTTGGCTCGTAACTAGGAACTCGTTCATGGGAGAGGGCTTAAACCAACAGTTAAAATGCGGAAATGTCTAAATTGGGAGACGTCTTTAAGTAAAGAAGTGTACCGTAATTCAAACGTAACACAGACGGGGGTCTGGGGGCGGAGCCCTATGCCGCCCGAGGCTATGGAATCTGGGGCGAAGTCCCCAGACGCTGGGCAATTTTTCGTTATTTTTTGGAAAAAAAAAAGCTATTTTAATACCATTGGATCACATTTCGCGCGTATTCATAGCCTTTTGAAAGTACTGGATTTCTAACATTTGAAAGCCAATTGAAAAAATTAAGTTGTTCAGTTTTCCTTTTGCTTGCAATTTAAGTCCAAAACACGTCTAAAATTCTGCATTTTGGTGTTAAATTTTGTAAGCGATTTGGCCCAGTAGGGGGAAGTAAATTGCATTGCATCCTGCAGTTTTTTAGCAGTACATACCAATCCAGTCAAATATTTTCCTTAGAGATTGTTTTGTCATGAAAACAACCAGCTATAGGAGGACGTATACGGCCAAGGGGCGCAGGTCCTCTCAATTCAAAAATTTGTTAAATGAGCATTTCCTTTACTGTAGCTAATTTTTTTTAAAAGTATTTTGTTGCATAAAAACTGGCGAGGTGAAGGTGAATTGTTATTGAAAAATGTACAGCAGATAGTTACGCCTACAAACCATGTTATAGCCCGGGTCGGATTTACATTGAGTTGAGCCCTTGGCACTTTGGGATTTTTGCAATATTTTTCTTCCAAATACAGGTGAAGACCAAAAAAAGTCTTATCTGAGTGCGGGGCCCCTGGCACTGAGCCATATATTAAATCCGTCCCTGGTTAATGGTATTGCATTGCGTTCATAAAAAGGTTAGATGAGGGCCTCAGTTGGCAACTTTTAGAAAAAAACCCTTAACGTTACTCTGGGTATACGTTTAAATTGGTTGGCAAACATTAAATTGAGCGGGCCCCCTGGAACTATATTATTGTTGGGGGCCCATTTAAATTGAGGGCCATTTAAATGTTATTGTAGGGGGCCCATTTAAATTGGTTAATAAAAATTAAATTGAGGGGGCCCGGACCCCCGGATCAATATTATTATTAACTACTGTTGTACGCGTGTACTGTTGTACGCGAAGATGCTAAAAAAAATTGAAACTGAAGAAACAATATATTTTTTGTGACATTTTTATCATTGGTAGCATTTCAATTAAGGGCCATTTAAATGTTATTGTAGGGGGCCCATTTAAATTGGTTGGTAAAAATTAAATTGAGGGGGCCCGAGCCCCTTAAATCAATACTATTGTTAATTACTGTTGTACGCGAAGATGCTAAAAGAAACTGAAGAAACAATAGTTTTTTTTGTGATATTTTTATCATTGGTAGCATTTCAATTAAGGAGAAGGGGCCGCCCCCCTCCCCGGCTACGCCTTGGTTCTAAATGCAATTCGCTTTCTCAGCAGTCTAATTGCGAACATGGCGACGATTTTAAGTAATTTTCAGCAAAAATTCGCTTTAGGTAGAAGTTTTCAACATTTCGCCATTGAATTTTTGAGAACCAAAAAACATTACTCGCACGCTTGAAGAGCGCTTTGAAATCTTCGTTAAGTTGGCGAAAAAATGTGACGTATTTTTACTCAAGTTATATCTCGCAATCGATCCAAGCAACTTGGCGAGCGAAATGATGTCAGCCAGCTCTCAGAGCTCCAGATAAACGTGTAAAAACAACCCCTTGCTTTTAACGAGTATTTCGTTCGGTAGCCTACCTTAAAAAATTTTTGCAATTAATGTGTACGAGAAAACTTCTGTCGTGTGGGCCCAAACTAGTAAAATCCATGATGTAGTTCGCTTGAGACCAGGTCTACACTGGGCGTAAAATCGTGAGCGTACGACCGTAGCCTTTTTTTTTAAAACAGAATTTAGTACGCGCGGCGTACCGCCTTGTTATCGTACAAGATTCCAGTTGGCGAAAATAAACTAAGGATACGCTCGTACGTTGATGATTTTATGCATAATGTAGACTGGGCCATTCGATGCGATCAAGGCGGACGTTTTTGTTTTTCTTTTTTTTTTCTTCAAAATATTCAGAGATTTTAAGAATATTTTCACCAAATTTCATCTTTCCACAATTTTCCATTGAGCCATTTTCAAGACATGGAAGTTAAAATGTAAGGTTTTCCCCTTGCAAATTTTGTAAAGTTGCATTAAAAGCGAAATTTCAAAAGTTACTACTTGTTTTCAACTACTAACAAGTGTTATGAGAGAGCGTTGCTGTCGAAATGCAGTTGAGAAGAAATTGCAAATTAGCAGTCTTTTCAGTAAAAGCACGTCTCACTTTTCTAAAAGTTAATCTTCTATCATCATAACCCTGACAAAATTGCATTAGTGGCAACTCAAGAAGAAAATTGTTAACTTTGAAACACAGTATCTTGAAAACGGTAAGAAATAGAAAGCTCAAAATTAGTGAGAATGCATGCTAGACTTTTCTCAACGTTTTAGTCAAGACGAATTGAATGCCCTTTTAGTTTTCACAAAACATCCAGAATGAATGAGCAAATGATGATAGCTAACACAATACATAAATCGGTCCGGCATGTTTGAATAGCAAATACATCACATGCTTAAAAAATAAACTCGTAGCTTCTGTTGGGGTAAACACGATTTAGAAGAATTCAACTTTTCAATGATGTAAATCAAAAGTTGACAGTGAAATATCACAAACCATTTTACAACAAAATCTCTTTAAAATATTGCGTGGTTTTGAAAGCTCCCTCTTCAGCGAAGAAGAGCATGTTCTTCATTTGGAAGATTGGTTTAATTGAAATAGCGTAGCTTTTTTTTCTGCATTACATTTTCTTCGCATGATGCAAGATAACTTCAGATTCTTCATATCCGCTGTTTCTAAAAAAATATTTGGCAAACAATTAACTACATTATCATCAAAAATGGTGAAGTCTGTTTACACCAACGCATTATGTATGTTTTTAAACTTTTAATGCTATAGTAATGCAGTACAATACTATCTGAACTACAACCAATGGCTATAAATGTTAGTAACAAATTATGAAAGTCGGCAAATTGTCGACTTTTTACATCAGCAAACTGATAAAATTGACAAACTTTCATGCTAGCCTTGGGTCCATAACAACTGACCATGACAAACTGACCGCAAATCAAATGATGCCGATTGGCTAAGAAGGGCGATCATGAAAATATTTTACTATCCCCAGAGCCATCTTGCCCCAGAAACCCTCACTTTGTGATGAAACCGTTGGCTCGCAGTCAGTTTGTAGCGGTCAGTTGAGTTGGCTTGGCTAGCTTAGTCTATTACTGTATTTTAAACTAGACTTCCATCAATTTATGTTGAAAAACCTTTCCTTTACTTTACTCAAGGTTTAACTACTTTTGTTCCTATTTATTTGTAGTGTGTTCCAGAAATATTATCCATTATTTAAACAAATCACCCTAAATGCTGCATGTATTAGTAACTAAAGAGTGCCTACAGTGATATGAAAGTAGCAGTACATTTTAAACAATCACAATGATTTCTCACACAAAATTAGTTGGTAATGATACTATAAGTTGTATAGTATAACATAAACAGACTTTCAAAGTACTTACTGTGGAATTTTTTCACAGTTTTTGAGAATGAATCTTTGAGGAATTTGATGACTCGTTACTCGTTCAGTCATTGTTGCTGTCATTTAGGGGCACCATTGGGCCACTTGTGTAATTTTGTGGCCATTTGTTATTTTTTTAGATCAGATACTAAAGGAACATGGTCGAGAACATTTGTATATTTTTTGGAATTTCTTGACGCTATCATTTTTTGCAGCATTATTTTAATAGTATGTTCACTTCTTTTCAGTATCATCTTTACTATTCTGTATTGTTTATTCTTAAAAGTAGAATCTATCCTTGAAAACACAGAACATTGCATAAATCACCCAAATTCCATCTTCTACTTCATGCTGTAATTGTTCAAAATTACAAACAGCCTTTTTGAATTTATACATCACTGTGCTTTTAAATCATACAACACTTCAAGCACAAAATGCATGTTACTGACATACCGTTGACATATTATAGATTATGCAAATGATAAAATTTCTTCTTATTACAAAATCTGGAAAACATAACCATAGAATTAGAATATCTAAAACACATTAAACATTCAGCAATTGAAATACCAAACTGTAGCAAAATACCATAACTTTCAGACCATAAGGCGCACTTAAAATACCGTTATTAAAATTTTCAAAAAACTGAAGTTGTGCCTTATATATGGGTCCACGACTTTTCGGCGCGACCATTTCGACGCGGCCCTTTTTGGCGCCAACATTCTGTGCTTTTTACTAACACTAACCCAAAGCCCTAACCCTAACCCAAACCCTAAATAAGTGAACTGTCAAAGAGCACCGAATTGGCGCTGAAACGATCTGTGCAGAAAACAAACGGCAATGAAATAGGTAGTGCCGAAATGGTCGCGCCAAAATGGTCGCACCGAAAAGACATGATCCTCTTATATATGCAGGGGTCGAAATTAACTTTTGTAACAACTTGCCCATTGAGCAAGTGATATCAAATTTCATCTTGCTCGAAAAAAATAGGTGCAATAAGTTCAGAGGTTGTTTAACTTTGAAAAAAATTTTGTGAAATGTACTTCTCAGTTCTAGGCAAAAAGCAGTGAATTTACAAAATACACGTAGTTGCATATCCTATTTCGAGAATCAAGTTTTTGTAGGCGATGCTACGTTAATATCATAGATGGGGAGGTTAATGCAAAACGTTAGCTTCGTTAACCACTAGTCCGTTAACAAACTTCACACCTCCGTTAACGTTAATCCGTTATTTTCAGATTTAATTAACGGAAGTTAATAAAGTCCGTTAATCCGTTAACATTTTGCGTGTAATTTACATTTCGTTTTATTCACTCGCTTCTAGAACACGTATTGACGCTGTTGAGCTGATTGTAAGGAAATATTTATTGCTATGGTGGTCTTTTTGTGTTTTGAAAGTTACATTTTACAGTCTAATCTAATTTCAAGATAAAAACAAGTTCAAATGCACTAACGAAGCTGCAAGATATTAATGATAAAAACCTTAACGGGAAGTTAACAGAACTTAACGGACGTTACTTAAGTCTGTTAACAGCACTTAACGGAAGTTAATTAAGTCCGTTAACATGAAAAAACTTTTTAACGGATTAACGAGTTAGTGAAAAAGTTAGCTTCGTTATTAACGGATTAACGGACTTGTGCCCAACTATGGTTAATATGATGCAGTAAGTAACTCTTTCCAATCATGCACTACACAAAAATTGATTTTTTGATTGTAATTATTTCAATTATTACGATACATACAGTGATATTGACTAATGTTGCAGTTTTTCGCAAACACATTTTAATTCAAATATTTTGGAAACTACACTAGCTAAAAAGCCGAAATTTTTTGCAATAGGAGCTAAAGTATTTTCAAAATAATCATAACAAAAAAATTGCAAAATTTTTGACGTTACTTATACGTAGCGCAGTGTAGCACTTGTGATATCTGATACAGATGTTTATGAGGCAAGTGTGGGAAATTTTTTCTTAAAAAAAAAGTAGCTTTTTGTGCCAAAAAGTTCCCAAACATGTCTGGGTATTAAAAATGTACTTGCGATTAAGAAGAGTTAACTGCAATTAATAATGTGCGTAAGATTACAACAAAGTGTTAATTGTGACACTTACAAAGTGTAACTAAAATAAAGGAAGCAACAGCTTTCTCTACTTGTATATTTTACTTTATTGCAGCAAAAGCAGACCTAAAATGCATCTGTGAATAATCTTTGTGATGTTGTTTAATACGCTGTATTTTGTCAGATTGCCCATCGGGCAAGCTAAGCCGAAAAATAACTTGCTTGAGGCGATTTCAACTTGCCTTGAGCAAGCGGGCAAACGTTAATTTTGAACCCTGATATGAATTAGGTTATACTCTTTTTCTCTTTACAATTTAAATCAGAGCTATTTAGAGTTTTACAATATTTAGACCTCTTTAAGTAACATCTCATATATATAGTGCACCTTCTATAAGAAAATAATAGCAATAAAGGTCATGTATTGATCATGCACTTTATAGTTCAAAAAATACAGAAAATCACAAAATAAAGTCATTGAATTCAAATAACAAGGCACTAATAAAGGGTTTGATGAGGGTTGCAAACTCAAACTTGAACTCGAATAAAAACAATCAATTTCTCGAACTCAAAAAAATAATTTGTCTAAACTCGAACTCAAATAAAACTGATCGAGTCTGAGTTTACTGAAAAGAACCTCATAAACCAAAAAAAAATGTCAGAAAAAAATTTTTTGTTAATTATGCAGGGTAAATTAAGATTATCATTCATTTGTTTATGCTGTGGCAACATAGAAACACAGCATGTTGTATAGAAAATGAGAGCAATTAGCCAAAAAGTAGACTTAGCATTTTTGTCAGAATGAACTCCAAACTTAAAAAACTTGATATTTTTGCTGTATTTAAACTAAAAAAAACAAAAAAACTCACACTTGTCAGAATAGACTATACTTCAATTCAAATAAAAATCTATTGAGTCTGCACCCTGGGTTTGATGATGATTATAAACAGCTTTGGGCATTAACTCATTAATAACAAAGTTAAGTTTTTCATTAACGAGTTAAAAAGCTTTTGTGAGTTAACTTATTAACTACAACTTTTGTTAAACTACTTTAATGTTTACGTTAATCCGTTAAACTTCTAGGCTACACCATGCGTCTTACTGCCATAATAATAGGTATAAAAAAATGAATTAAAAAAAGGCTTCCATTTGTCTATCTGTATTAGAATAGTAAATACCGTAGTAACAGAAATCAGGAGTAATTTTTATCTTGTATGGAAATGGAATCATTTTATTGGGCATCAACAGCGGATTATTATAGAATTTTTTTTTTTAATTACGAATTAACAATTAACTTTAACTTGCGTTACTGTTGTTTTTCAGTTAACTACTTAACTTTAACTTAGTTAAAAAGTTGTTAAAAAATTCTTAGCAAATTAACTCTTACAGAAGTTAACGTTTCTCATTAACTTGCCCAACACCGATTATAAAGTATGGTGATTAGAGAGGTGAGGGGGTATGATTACTGATAGCATAAGGAGCATATATTATGGAGATAGATAGCCTTGGGTTTTGATTACTAAATTAGTGGCCAAAGGACTGTGAGGTATGATAGCCTTAAAGAGACATTGCTTGAGATCAATTTTATTAAGATGAAAACTACTTGAGGTAATAAATAGGTGCCCCAAATCTTGTTCCACTATTTTCCTTGTCCAAGGGTATTCAAGTCAAGTTGTTCACTCTTGACTAAAATGTCGGGAAAAGCCTCAAATGCATCCTCAACGAATTAGAACATCCTATGTCTACTATTGCAGTTCAAAGTTAACAATTTTCTTCTTACTTCAGTGTTGCTATTTTGTCAATTCGTGACAGAAGATTAACTTTTGGAAAGTTGGCTTGAATTTACTTGAAAAGCAATTAAATTACAATTTGGACCCTCAACTTTGTTTTGGCAACTACTTTACTGCACAAAAATCGTTGAAAATTACTGATAACAAACATGCAACAACTTTTTGAAATTTGGCTGTAGTTGGTAACCCCGGATGTGGAAGCGGAAGCACTTTGATGAAAAAGACTGGAAGCAGAAGCGAACTCGGAAGTGACTAATTCTATCCGGAGCAGGAAGCAAAAAAATTCGAAACGTGAAGAAGCGGAAGCGAACTCAGAAGCATAAAACTTCAAGAGAAGCTGGAAGCTGAAGCATTAAAAATTTGATTGCTTCCACATCCCTGTTGGCAACCCTGACAAAATTTCTTAGAGAAAAAGGCTTTTCTAAGGGGAAATCTAAACTGTCATATCTTGGGAACGAAAGATCATTAAAAGCTCAAATGTGGTGAAGCTGGTCTTCAAATTTGTCTAAATTTTTTGAAAGAAAACCCAGCAAATACATTTTTGATGGGAATGTCCTTTTAATCTGTTTGCCACAGTACAATTGCAACCCTTTGTTTTGAAATTCATGACATCAAAAAAAGATCGCTTTGAAAAAATGCAAATAATTTGCAAAATTTCTAGTGTTGCTCTATAATTGTATATTGTGTTGTTTATTCAGCAGATTTTGCAAAGCTACTGTATCTTTTTCTGATGACACAAAATTTCAAAACACAAGTTGTCAATGGTGCAGAATCAAGCAGATTAAATCTAACCTATATGTTCAGATAAATAGGATCTGGAAATAAGGGAAGAAGGTTTGGGAAACATTTTTTTTACCAAAAATAGTTTTCATAAAACCGATCTCAAGCAGTATATATTTCTTTTGTTGCCAGCTCTATCGCAAAGTGATTTTGCCAAAAAGTGAAAGTTAGGGCAAGACAGCTCTGAGGATAGTACCAGTACTTAGTAGGATAAAGGCTTATTTCAAATTCACTGACTGCTATTCTGAGTCGATGCTTTATTAAAAATTGGTTTCATTAAAATGCTCGATATTGGTTTCTCGATATTGGTTTCATTAAAATGGGAACTACTTGAGGTATATATTAAAGAGGTGCCCTAAACCTTGTTCCACTATTTATATCCCTCGTCCATAAAAATAGATTTGATCCACTTGACTTTATATCATTGGCAACCTGCATTTCAAAATTTTGTGACACTAGAAAGAGAAACAAAAGACTTTCAAAATTTCTTGCACAGTGCAGAATAACTACCGGTAAGGACACAATGTTTATTCATTATATATGCATCGCATTTCTTATTCTCCAAGAAATGCTGCAAAGTTATCCTTTTCTAAAATTTCGCAAAGACTGAGCCAAAGTTAATTCTGCCACTTGTCTAGCATCTATAACATTAACTGCACAATGACAGTTGATCAGAGGTGGGCAGAGTGCAATTAGAAGCGCAACTTCCGCAAACTCCACAATTGCGGGAGTTACGTTGCGCTTTAATTTTTTATTTTAAAACATTCCAGAAATTGCGTTGCAGACTAAAGTCTTTAAAATTTGTGGCGCTTTCAATTTTTTTTCGATTAATAGCGCAGTTCTATACCAGATACACTCAACACTGAACTTGATTTTATTTCATTTCGAGCATAATTTTGATAAATGCCGGCTTTCTTTTGCAAATTATTTACTTATTTTTGCCTAAAGTTGCAAAAAAATGCAGTATTTCCATTGTATTGGGAAATTTCTATTGTGGAAGTTAGATTGCGCTTTAACTTGGTTCAAAAATGCTGTTCCACTATGGCGAAATTGTGTTGCATTTCAACTGAATTAAAAAGTTTAGCCTATTGCGGAAGTTGCGCTCAGGTTCAAAAATTAAAAAAACTTAAATTGTGCATTTTGCGCTGCACTTTTACTGGTTGAAGAGGTCGTTGCGCTGTGCTTTTGATATAAAGTTATTTGTGCCCACCTCTGCAGCTGGTCGACAAACCTGGTTCTGTGTAGCCTTCTGATAGATCTTGTCTAGGCTATCTGTAGTGTGCGCTTAGTAAGTACGGGTAAGCCTGGTAGACCTATGTCAAGCCAATATTTGTGTTTCAAAGTTCAAAGACCGGCCCTACGATACCTGGAGTCTGGTATTAATAACTTGATTTTAGATCCAACTCTGAGAAAGAAAAATACCGTAAACTGACGGTAGCCTACCACTTAAATTGTGAAAATCCATATAATTAGAACTATTGACCTATACATGGTAGGCGACTCTACCCTATAGGCCTAAATATGTGATGCCTGTACCTAACGAGCAAGTAAGGCAACAAACAATGCCTGATGAGTGATGCTGCACTTTCCTCAGTAGCCTACCTGTCTACTTCTGACTTGTAGGCTAGCCTACTGCAATAGGGTAAATCCGTTACTCAACTGACTGCGTGGGATATCTACTAGGCCTACCGCATCTGCTAACTTGCACTAACGCGCAGGCAAATTACCAATACGCACGACAGTTATACCGGTTGTACTGTATATACTGTACAGCACGAATAAGCTACCAGTACTTGTTTACCTGTACCAGGTTTATGCTTTCCCTTCAGCTTTCCTAATGGTTCATGATTATCATTCAATGTAATTGTAATTGTTTATCATTCAATGCGTATTGCCTAATCGCTGCACCACTTTGGACAACTGCACGTCCATTTTCTGATTTTTTTGCATTCTACTTTGACAATATCTCAGTTATTTAGTTAACCCTACAGCATCGGTTACCGTAGTGTTGGTTTGAAACTTCTGTAACCGAAAAATCGGTTACCGAACTTTCAAAGTGATACTACGGCAACCGTAAACGGCTACCGAACTGTTACTTTTCGATCTTGCGTGACCGACCGCCGGTTGCCGTAGTGCTGAAATGAATTCTTCCGTGACCGAAAGTCGGTTACGCAGATGTTACTTTTCCACTTCGGTGACCGATCTCCGGTGAAATAGTCACTTCCTTTTTGTTTTTGGAAACCAACAGAAAACTAGGACTGTAGGAGATACCGTAAGTTGAACAATTTGGCGAGATGACCTTTTTTTTTTTTTTTGAGATCAACAGATAACTCTGACAAAAGTAGACCAAATTGGCATGATGACCTTTTTTGGAAGGCTTTATTTCACCGGAAATTTTTGTCTAGTTTTTTATTAATTCTGACTCAAATCTAACAAAAACTCAAATGCTTACTCTAAAACTATTCCCAAATCGAACCCTAATCCAAACCCTAACCTAAACCCTAATCTTAACCCCTAAAAAAGCAAATGAAAAAAGCACGGATGAATATTTCTCATTCTCGTTTTATTCTCTTTAAGTTGAAAATTTTTGTTGAAATAATCACTACCTTTTTTTTTTTGAAGATCAACTGGGAACTTGGAGAAAAGTAGACCAACCCAAACATTTTGCCCCCCCCCCCCCAGAAACAAATTTTGCCCCCTTAAGAACGGCGTTCTAGTTGCGGCACTGCTAGACCTTGCTGCGTCTGCGTACTTGTATGGGTCTGTGTGTCTACTGTTCTGTGTAAGTCTGTAACAATTACCAGTAACGTTACCGGTAGGTATACATACAGTACACGGTAGGTTCCTACTGTACTGTGTAAGTCTGTAACAACTTGCGATAACATTCTGTTAACTAAGTTAACAACATTACTGGGCTATAGGCTTACCTGATTGTCGGAATATTTTGAAAAAAGAAAGATTCATGTCAATTGACAGTACTAAGCTACTGTAATGTGTACTTACTGGTAGCCTAGATTGTTGGTCTTAGTTTAATTGTAACAAAAACTTCAGCAGAAACAAATGCAAAATGGTTTTTATGTGTCAACAAGATAGTTATTTAACAAAATATTCTACCAAAGTTGTTGCATGTGAACGTGCAGAGTGCAAAATAAAAAATGAAAAAGGAAATCTGATCAAAAAGAGTGGGTAAGTTTCTAGTAGTCTACTTAATTTAATCAGTAATTAACCTATCTTTCAAAAAACAAAACTTGGTTAATTCTGCACAATGTTCAATGGTGGCTATGGTATAGTAGGTAAGGATTAGAAATACTTGATAGCTAGAGTAACCAAGCAAAAAGTCGCCTCGTATTTTTTAGTTTGGTTAATATTAAGGTTACTGTTTGAAAATATTGGTCAGGTTTTTATTAGAGTTAGAAGTATGTACCAAGGCTGCGAACTTGAACTCGAACTCAAAAAAACTCGGTTATTTTGCCAAACTTGAACTTGAAAAAATATTTTTTCTGAACTCGAACTTGAACGCAAATAAAATTGTTCAAGTTCACTTAAAGAAATTTTAAGATTAAAAATTTGTCTGAAAAATGTTTGTTGTTGATCAAGGCGTGTAAATTAAGATTGCGTTTTTTGTAACAGCTGCATAAGTGCATATTCTTCACTGTTATGTTTATGTTGTGGCAGTCTAGAAAAACAGTGCAAAACGTACCGGTATGCAGTTCAAAATCAGAGCGATTAAAGAGGATTAGAGGAAAAGCGATGCAACGTTCTCTCAAGTGACAAAAAATTAAGTTTGCCTCATAGCGAAGACTTTTAACAGCACAAACTAAAAGAGAGCGATTGCAACGTTCTTTTTTCTTGAGTAAATTAAGTGATAAAGAAGTTGGCCTCATGGCGAAAACTGCGCAATTAATGCGTTAGCAGACTGTAAGTTAATTGTCTCTACATTCCAGTTTGTAAAAAGTCACTTGATTTGTTAGAATAAATTAGCGAGTTTTGTTTTTGACAAAAAAGCTAGCAATTGAGAAATGAGTTAGTGGTTAAAAAGATTCAGGACAGAAGAAATAAGGTATTGAGAATTTCTTTTTTGTACTTTGCATATTAGTCAAGTAGCTAATTATACTACTGACAAAAATAATTTGGGGTTGCATAGTATTCGAATGGAAATATGCAAAATTTTGTGTTATGTTAGTACAAAGCAGGAGTATGAAGTGTTTGTGAAAGTAGCTCTAGGAAAGCTAGTGCATACTGCATACAGACTAATCGAGTAATCGACTAATTGCGTCAACAAAGTAACGTTGTTTATTGCAGTAGGTAAATTCATAACCTATCTGTTACTTTTAGTAGAATATTCAACATTAATTTTTTATTTATTTATCGATCATTAGCTTTGTGATGCCAAATAATCAGTCAAGTTGTGCATATGAATGTTTCCAACATGGCAAAAAAACTGCAACCTATATATCCGAGCTGTGAACTCATACTTAAAAACTCAAACTCGAAAAAACTCGGTTATTTTGCCGAACTCAATTAAACTCGAAAAACTAAATTACAGAACTTGAACTTGGACTTGCTAAAATAGGCTGAACTCAAACTCAAATAAAAATCGATCGAGTTCTCAGCCCAGCTACCTAAAACTGTAATATGATGTACTGGGTGCCTATTACCTATAATCAGTTGCTAATAAACAATATAGTTTTTAGGATACCTTATGCCAAGTAGTATTAATTATTAGGTAGTGTCTAGTGCACCGTCCTGGTTTCCGACATCAAATCGCTGCTGCACCGGCAGCCAATCAAATTGCGCCTTTCTCCTTGATTCGCTTTAAATACAGCACTTTCATACATCAAATTCCAAGCCGTGATGGCGTAGTGGTTAGAGCGCCTGGCTACAATGCCGAGGGTCGGGGTATTGAATCTCACTGGACACGCTCACCAAAATTAGCGCTAGAGAGCTATAATTCTACGTATATCTTTTTCTCTAAAACTTTATTTTTAGAGTTAGGGTTAGGGCAGCGATGCCAGCTGAGAGATAGTAAATTGAACAGCTAAATGAAACAACCGCCGCTGCCAGTGCAGCAGCGATTTGATGTTGGAAACCGGGCCAGTGCAGCAGACACTGCCTAATTATTAACCTGATGTTACCGGTATCAAAAGGCTTCTTCATAGTTCAGTCTTGCATTTGCATATCAAGTACGCAAGCAATGGATGTAAATAGCCACAGCTTATTTATTGCTTTAGCAGTTAAGCAGCCTATGTTTGGATACTGATCAAAGTAGACCAGATTGGTTACCCATGACTGAAAATTGTTTAGCACTTCAAGAGTAATGTCAACTTCCTATTGAAGTCTTGTTTTAGGTCTTTTAAAAGTTACACTTCAACCTGACAAAAAAATGATTTTTTTTTGCATTTTCCAACAAAAGCTTATTTTAAAGTTATTATCAAACTTTGTAGAACATTGATTTCTTTCAGTTCTGCTGTATTATTCAATTGCTACTGTTGCTCTGTTTTGCTATCAGTACTGTGCTATGTGCTCATTATTTGTATGTACAGATATTTTGTTGAATTGGAAGACACAATTTTGTTTCCTGAAGGAGGAGGCCAACCTGATGATCATGGAACTATTAATGATGTGGAAGTAGAACGAGTCATAAGAAAGGGAAAGAAGGTTAGTGTTCAGTATTGTGATAAATTTTTATTTTTTCAAAAAGACTTTGCTGTTTTTGTTTACAAGCCGGAACCCTAAACATGATATATAATCGAAAAAATTTTATGTTCAAACAGTTTATTGAAACTTTTCTGCAAAAATGAAAATGTAGTTTAGTTTTCGTCTTTGGTATGCAGAATACTGCCCTGATGGCTTAAACTTTTTGCTTAACATTGTATATAATGAACTCAAGGTACAAGTTTTCTATAATGGTTTTTAAGTTTGAAATGAGATGTTTTTATTCCACATTCTGTAAATGTGTGACATTGAAATTTCAGTTTTTTTTTGTACTTTTTTTTTTTTGCTAGCTTTTGTAGAGTATAGATCGTATTTTGGTTAGTACAAAGTTCTCGGTTTTCTATTCTTTACTTGTAACATTCAAACTATTACCTGCAGGCTTTACATTTTGTTTGCAAGCATCTTTCCATTGGAGATGTTGCCCAAGTATTTGTTGATTGGACACGACGATTTGATCATATGCAGCAACACAGGTGGTTTTAAGTACTTACAGAATAGAAAGCTGGAATTGTGACTTCAGTTTAGCACTAAGATCGTCCTAGGTATTCTTACAAACGCAAGATTTTAGCACCAATGTACCAGTAATTTACCTTTTTCAATGCCAGTACTGCTGCTTTAGAAGTCTTATTTTCATAAATGAATATAAAAGTTGCCGATCTTTGTAAGTAGTATTAGTTATTATGAGGTATTTGAATGGAATTAGACTCAGATCATGTTCTCTTTTTGCTTATTAAAATCTGCTAGTATTTCTGTCTATTAAGGTATTTTTGAAAGATTGTTAGTGGAAAAAGATAGGTTGATCTGAAAGTGGCTACAAGGTACAATGAAGTAAGAAGAGGCTACAATGAAGTAATAAGTATCATCATTTCAACTTAAACGTGAGCTGTCTTAATAAGCCAATACAAACGTAATTATTACCACTACCGGTAGTCTAAAATATGCATTGTCATCTTGATGTATGTTTATAGAACATACGTAACTTGGTTCGTTGATGTGTTATTTTTTTCAGTGCTCAACATTTGATAACGGCTTTAGCTGACGATCAATTTGGATTTAAAACAACATCTTGGGATTTGGGAAAATCAGTATCATTCATAGAAATGGATACATTTGAAATTAATTCAAAGCAGCTGACAGACATAGAATTGTAGGTTGAACAAAACAGCTTGTTTTACATTATAGGATTTACCAATGTAGTGTATGCTTTTAGATTACGTCACCACTATCCTTCATCTCAGTCTTGGTAAATGTGTGGCATAAATGCTTTTTAAAGCTTATGTCGTTGCAAATCGTAACTGCATTGAAAATATTATTTTACTTTTTTATTTTAACAAATACATATACTGCCTGTTTGTGCAAACCATAAAAATTGCTAACTTGAACTGCAAAGAAATTAAAACGTGCGATTTTCTGAAACACAAAATATTTTTAGTTTGTGCAATGAAGCTATTCGCAAGCATATTCCAGTTGAAGTTCATGTCACCCATGTTGGTTCTTCATTGTTAGATGGAGTAAGAGCAAGAGGATTACCTAATGACCATGAGGGAGATGTTAGGTAGGTATACTGCAAACTCATATCGCCATTTTATGTTTAAAATTGTTTATTTTTGTGGTTTGATTTATTTTGAATTTACTTTCCAATCTTTTTACGTACCACGCGCTATGTTTATTATGCCAGTTTTTTTTCAAAATCACGAAACCGGCTGTCAGCACTTTATTTCAACTTGCAAGCTGGTTTCTTATGCTTATGAATCTATGATCTTGATGCTAAAAAATACCAATATTCTCATGTCTAACAGCCTGGTTTATCAGACAAATCAAATTGGCTCAACTAGATTTGTATCGCGTTCGACCTCATTTGTTATGTTTTTCCACTTTTAATTTCTCGAAAAGCATTTTATATTCAAACCACACTTGCACCCGATATCACGAGGGGCTCACGCATGTTTAAAATTTTTCGAAACACAACTTGTAGTAACGCTACCACATCAAAATAGTCTTTTGAAACTTTCGATTAACTACGTATGATTTCATATGAAGCACTTAATTCAAATGTCTTTGTTTGTAGGATCGTTGAAATGAAGGGCATTGAAGCAAACATGTGTTGTGGTACTCATGTTAGCAATCTTGCACACTTGCAAGTAATCAAGTTACTTTCTGCCGAAAAAGGGAAGAAAGGAAAAACCAATGTCTACTTTCTGGCGGGTAATCGAGTTCTAAATTATATCAAAAAATCTTATGCTTGTGAGAAGGAATTGACAAAGCATTTAAAAGTAAGTTTTAAATTAACAGTCACTCTGTAATATATTTTTGGATTTTTGCATTATGTTTATACAGTCAGATTTTGGAGTTATTATCAGAAAGCAATCAGAATTTTGCGAATTTAGAAATAAAATACTCGATTGCAATTTTGAAGCAAATTTTCTGGCACTGGCCATATGAGCATAAAAATTGTTCTACTCAACTGTGGCATACCGACAGTATCGCTTTCAGGAATATGATTGTGTGCTTATTGCTTTTGTACTCTTTTAGTGCGGATCTGAACAACATGTTGAAATGGTTGAGAAGTCGGTCAACCAGTTGAAGAATGTACAGAAAGCCAACACTAGTTTATTGAGGAGAGTAGCGCTGCTGGAAGCTCAAAACATAAAAACTCAATTTGAAAACGAAAAGAAGTAAGGTGTACCTTACCTAGAGAGTAATTATACCTAGTGCAACCTACGTCGGACTGTGACTATTGGGCTGGTACGATTATGCTTCCCTATTTTGCACATGGAGTTTTATGCGCCAGGTCTAGTAGGCACCAGAGCCGAATTTTTGATTTTTGCGAAAACTTTCGCTCAAAAACTTTTTTTCGTATATTTACATTTTATTTATATAATTTTTATATTTTTCATTTTCCTGTATTTTTGCTTATGCGCAATACTTTTTTTGAGATTGTATTTCATTTATTTTACTTAACATTTTTCTAATCGTTTTTTTTTTTTTTTTTGACGTTTTTGAAACTTACATTTGCAGGTTATTTTTTATTTTAGCGTGTTTATTTTTCGGAAAATTTTATTTCGTAAATCGGACGTCTGCAACCTGCTCTCCGCGGTCCGAAATTTTGCGATGCACAAGAGATTTAATAGATCGTCAAATTGCACTTCGACCTGATAATAGCGCTTTATCGCGCTGAAAAGTCATTAGTGCTAATCACACTAATAACAATGGATCGTTGAGAGCAAATTAATCAAGCTCTGAAAAACTTAAGGACCATAAGTACGGTACGCCATCAAAGTATACTAATTGTTTGTTTCTGCATTCAGGGTGTTTTTTGGCGTTGCGTACGTTAAGTGTTAAAAATTAATCTGTAGAAATGTGAAAATTAGTTGGAAATTAAACTAATGACTATAAAATACGCTTCGAAAGATAACGTTTGTTTGTTTTAACGATTTTTTACGTTGCGTGCTAGAAATGTCGATAATTAATCTGTAGAGTACGAATTTAAGTTTCAAAACACAAAACAAATGTAAGTTTCAAAACAAATGTAAGTTTCAAAACACAAAGAAAAAAGGTACAATAAGAAAAAGATGTTAAGTAAAATGCATGAAATATAATCTCAAAAAAATTATTGTGCATAAGCAAAATAAACGAAAATGTAAAGAAATAAAAGTTATATGAATAGAATGCAAAAATCAAAAATTTGGCTCTGGTACCTACTAGTCCTGGCGCATAAAAGTCGTTGACTGAATGTATATGAATCTAATTGTGTTGCATAAATGTTTTTAGCTTCATTGCCTCTCTGCAAAACCTTTCTGCTTTTATTACTGGTTTTTCCGTGAAGATTGGGTGGTTTTGGAGCAGTAACTTTTTTGATTTTTCGACGCCTTAGGCTAGAGTTTAAAGGTTAATTTATTTCCACATTTTGCATCTTTGAAGACAACAGTAAGTATTACCGTATAATTTGGCCAAATGGTTAAAATCTATTTGTTATTGTGAATTACCGGTATCAAGAAAAATGTCCTTGTAACAGTAAATTTTAGGTTAATTTACCATCATCAAAAAGAAGGAAATATTGAATTCATGAACATCATTGCAAATGAAGTAGGAAGTGAGGTATGCCTCTTAATCTTTCAATATTAGGATGTTTCATTTTTTCATCAATTTCGAGAAAAGCTTAGTTTGGGCGACTTTATGACGGGGTTTTGGGTACAAGTAACGAATCGAGCGTTTTTTTTCGATTATGACGTCATTCACCAGTGGCACCGGCCGTTTGAAGTTTATGACGTCATATGAGGCGCCGAAATTAGCATATCTCGCGAACGGGTCGGGTTAGGAACCTCATATTGGTGTCAAACGACGCAGAATAGCTGGTTTCCTATCTGCTCTTAATACATTTCATACGTCTATCTGCTACTACAAACCGATAAATCAAGAAAAACCGTGTTTTTTTAGAAAAATTTGAAATTTTTAACACTACACAGCAATTGCTACAGTTTTTGGTTAGTTGTAAGGATCTAGAAGTTTTTTTTTATATGGCTCAGAATCTTAGTTTTTGAGTTATGTTTCCGATCTTGTTTTGCAGACTTCTTTACTTACACCAGATTTTATTTAGCTCAAGTATCTAGCTCTTTCATGCTTAAGATACCGGTATTTTTAACATTTTTTATTACCGAAGTTCTAATTCACCTAAGAGATGATGGCTGACTAGCGTACCTCTTCCAAATCTTATAACAAACAATTAGTAAGAGAACAATTTTTAATAGTAGATAACATTAAAACATAAAGCATAACACATCAAACAAAGACGGCAATGTGATTTTTAAAACCGCATTATTTTTGCAAATATTCCATTGCACATAAATATGCTCTAATCTTCACATCGACTAAACCACTTGCAGCATTGTCACTAATTTTACTCTGTACAATTGATCTCAATTTACCAATTCTTCGTTCAGTGGAACGGTTGTTGTTATCAATTGTTTTCCAAAAATTGGGACTAACTGAAGTCATGGTGATGCAGGGTGCATTTTTACTTGCGGAAGTGAAAAAATGACGAAGACGGGAGGTCCGATCTTGCAAAAGAGCTCGAGTATTGACCACATCTGGAAACGAAGCAGTTTTTACAGCTTTCATGCAGTATGGTGGCACTTCAGAGAACACACTGAGGGAAACGTTTTTAGGTGAAAGCCAATGAACAGCATGATCCAAAAAATACTTGAAAACAACATCAGCAATTTCTCTATCAATTTCTTGGTAGGAATTCAACAAATCTCTCTGAAAGAGAGTTAACTGTGGTCCTTCAGCAGCTTGTGGTTTCAAATGCATCATTATGAAAGATGGAACATACACAGAAACAATGTAAGAAACCAATCGTTTCAGAGTCGTTTGCTGGTGGCGGTTTAGTTTATCATAGTAAAACAGCTGAAGTCGCAAATAGCCATTTGCGGTTGTTATCCACTTTGAACGACTAATAGATTCTTGCCGATAAGCAAGAAAATTGATAAGATTTTCCGGCACATCCATAATTAAATAGCTTGCCAGAGTCAGCATCACCATTTGGTCACTGCGAAACTTGTCATCTGTTTTATGATCGGATTTTAATTGGCTAAACCATTCCACTTTTGACTTTATATGAAGAGAAGCAATTTGAGTGGTTCGGATGTCAAGTCTTTGTCTTGAAAGAAGATCTTTCATGTTTGGCTTGCCAATATTATGTATCAGATTCATAAGTGCATCACCTTCTAGCGAAGATGGACCCTTTGTAATTCCCTCAAGAGATTGAATGACATGCGACAAATATATCTCGTTCACATGGAACAAACACTCGAGTGTGTGAATGCCATGTCCTACCTTTTCTTGAAAGTACTTTTCTAAACGGACATTTACCCCTGACTTCTTGCCAGTATTAACAGCTGTAGTATCTGCCATTACCGATACAATCTTGTTTATGTAACCGCCACAAATTTGATCTACAATGGTTGCAAATATAGCTTCTCCAGTAACAGACGATGTTTTTGGAAAAGATTTAACACCCATAACATGCTCCGACTTGATGGTTTGATTGGAACCTACACCTTGACCTAGAAAAACGTATCTATCAACTTTATTGACTACTCGACCATCATAGCAAAGCTGTAGAGCTTCAGCTCTGTTCAAGGCAGCTTCACACTCTTCAAGGGCAGTTAATCTGAATTTCTGGCGCTTGCGAAATACAGTAGAAGCCGAAGCAGCAACAGCATCTTTTCCTACAACAGAAAGAATAGCATCCGACTGTTGACGAACAGATAACATGCGCTTGTCTGCACGCACGCAACTCTCATCCTTTAAGTGCAACGATTTTTGTTTTATGGATTTTTTTTCACCAACCGGTATATCTACTGGCGAATACTCTTTAGCATCGCCCTTATCTTCAGTTGGATCAGCATCATCGGGATCAACTGTAATATTAAATGTTGTAGCCAAAGATGAGGAAGTACAAGGTTCATCATCCTCCGAGCTGTTCTTGGGTTTATGAGCTAACCGTTTTAAAAACTGCTTTGTGTGAGTTAAGTCTTTACTGGCAGAAATCATCATTCTACGTTCACCTCGTTGATCCTTCAAGAAAGATGCTTCCTTTTCAGGTACACGATCTTCGAATGGGCAAGGGCACAGCACTTTTGTTTGATGGATCTTTGGATGATCGCTAATTTTACATTTGCACCTGCTCAAATCAAACAACTCAAATAACCATTTTTCACCTGATAAATCCTTTTCTTTAGTCTTTCTAACTCTTTTTAGAGCAAGGGTATACTTTTTAATGAGTTCCTTTAGTTTAGTTTCAACTCTTTTTGTGGAAATAATTGGAAGACTGGCTTTCCCCCACAACCCAATCACATCACTGATCAGTTGATTCTTGACGTCAGTAAAGTTTGGTAATTGCAGCAAAAATTTTGGATTGCTTTCGGGTTCAGACCTCCTCAAAAAGTTATAATAACCTAAGACTTCTGCTGCTAACGGCAAACGGTCACCTTTCAAATCCTCGTCTAATTTTTGGGTACTGGCTGCTTCGTGCCCAGTAACTGGCATTTTGGAAACTTTAGCTCATATTATATGTCACTCGAAAACTGATTTAGCAATTGATTGCGACCGAAATAATGAAATGTTCTATAATTTTATTATGTCGTAGTAACTAACATATTGTCCGCTAACAAAACTTATTGGGCAAGCTAATTGAACAAGTTTCAGAGCTGCCAATTGCGATAAAAAGACCAATATTTTGCTAAAAAAACGGTTTTTCTTGATTTATCGGTTTGTAGTAGCAGATAGACGTATGAAATGTATTAAGAGCAGATAGGAAACCGGCTATTCTGCGTCGTTTGACACCAATATGAGGTTCCTAACCCGACCCGTTCGCGAGATATGCTAATTTCGGCGCCTCATATGACGTCATAAACTTCAAACGGCCGGTGCCACTGGTGAATGACGTCATAATCGAAAAAAAACGCTCGATTCGTTACTTGTACCCAAAACCCCGTCATAAAGTCGCCCAAACTAAGCTTTTCTCGAAATTGATGAAAAAATGAAACATCCTATTCATTATTTTGTTGGTAGCGCGGCTGATCAGGCTAAATCTTCGTCTATACGACAACCCTGATCGCGTGACTTAGGTCCAACTCGACCCTGGTCACATATCCTTGGATAACCGCTTTGAACAAACAGCAAATTTAACATACTAATAAAAGTGCTACTGTCTCTTCTTCGTTGGCGGAGGACAAATAATGGATTAGTCTAGCAATAGCTTTGAGGCAGAATGCTTCACTAGGTTGTTGATTGTGAACTAAGGTAGAGAAACAACGCGACTAGACCAATTCCAAGTTGTTTGATCGTTTGCGTGCTTTCTCGCCTGAAGGTTACCAGCATTAACGTATAGCCCCCCCATTGGCATGTCGACCAAAATGCAGAATGGGAAAAGCACTACGTTTTTAGCACTTTTGAGACTGTTTTATGCCCTGGAATGGACTAAATAGTGATTTAAAACATCTTTTGAAACATATGCTCGGGGGGGGGGGGGCTAATTTGTCAAAAATAAAACCAACAAATAAATGAAAACTTTGAAAAATGGTAAGAAATAAGCAATCAAATTTGATCGCAAGTGTAAAAATGCTAAACATAGGTATCGTCAACAAATATACTATAAACTAAGGAATATGGGGGGAGGGGGCTATTCAGTATTAGTTAATCACCAATCATTTCTTTCAAATCTCTTTTCATTAGCCCCCACCCCAATTATTTTGCTCTATAAACTGTATACGAAATAGATTACTCCGAGTGAGTTTCATTGAAGTATTCGATTTTATAATTTACCAGCATCTAAACAAGAGAACTAACATTTTACCATTAGCCACCTCCCAAATAGCCCATTTATGCAATCAGTTTAATCTTGTTTGCACTGCCAATTTCTAAGCCACGTTTTAAAAGCATTATTTTTTAATCAAAATAGCCCTAAAATGAAATTTTTGCAAAAAAATGCAAAATTTTCAAGCGCTGGGGGCTCCGCCAAACAGCCCCCCCATTGCGAATTTCTGGCTACGCGCCTGGTTACCAGCGCGGAACTACGCAAACATTGGCCAAAAAGCCCGCAAACGATCAAACATTAAAACTCTGGTTTGCAAATGTCAAAACATTGAAAATCACAATTAAATTATCAAAATTTCAAGTTTTCGTTGAATTACCTTG
Organism: Trididemnum nubilum; assembly: GCA_963965965.1. Lineage (NCBI taxonomy): Eukaryota > Metazoa > Chordata > Ascidiacea > Aplousobranchia > Didemnidae > Trididemnum > Trididemnum nubilum. The sequence continues at coordinate 35,757,857 of OZ014485.1, forward strand.
ATACTTCAGTGTTGAACAGGTTCGCCTAGCGATCTTGAGATTTTGTGTTCAAAACCAATCAGTTGAAGGGTTGCTCATGCTCAAGCTTTGCCAGCACCATAGTAAAGTTGATTCCTAGTTTCTTCTACCAGCTACGTTTCAGATTGCCTGCGCCACCCCATTTTTATGTTAAAGCGGGTCCCGCATCGTTCCATTTGTAATGACCATCTTTTATAGCAATGACGTATACCCACTCTAAATGGTGTAGAAATAACTAATAACATTTCATCGCGGTTCGTCTGTGCAATGCGCAGTAAACAATTGTAAGGCTATAAACTTCAATACTAAATTTTGCTTGCAGTTTTATTTGTTTCTTACCGTGGGTGATGAAAAAGGACAAGGAATGTTTCTTTTATCTGGGCCATCAACGTTCATCAGTCAGTGTGGGAAAGCTGTAGCCGATTTGATTGTTGGTAAAGGAATGGCAAAAGAAACTCGCATGCAAGGAAAAGCCGAGAAGTTGCAGAAAAAAGAACAAGCGATTCGACTATGCGAAGATTATATCAAAGCTTTATGATAATATTTGTTCAGTCGCTTTCATGTTCAGCTAGCAAATTTTCAAGCAAGCCGAGGCTGTATGTAATATCTATGCAACGCATTAAATAGCACAGGGCTCCCAGTTCACCCTTCCATGGTATTGAAACCGCATAAGCTGTGTTGGAACACAGGGCTACCGGTTCACCTTTCCAAGGTATTGAAACTGCATAAGCTGTTTTGGAACTACTTGTTAAAGAACAATTTTACATTTGGCTCAAAACCAATTTTTTTAAAATTGCCTTTAAGTTACCTTGTTCTGTAAGTTGTTTTTTAATAGCTCAACTGGTGAGCAAGATCTAAAAGCCGAAAATTTGTAATGTACTAATAATTGTCTTAATTGAAGCTAGAATGCGACGACAACCATCTAACACGATTGCATAAACTTTGATGGTGGAATCTATTCGCCACCAGTTGAACTGTACGATGTACGTACTATAATTTGGAGACAAAAAGCAAAAGTAGTACAAAATTTTTGCTTTGGGTTCCAGTTTGTGCAGTGTATACTGTGTAGGCTATCGTATTTTTTGTATGGAGTGGAAGGTTTTTGGGATGTATCCCGGGCGTATAGCTATCTACAAGTTGCAGAGATTTCCTGCTGGTTTGGGGATTGCTAAAATTGGGTCGAGGCAGAGAGTGATAGGAGAGACGTACACAATTGTAGCTGTGATACAATATGCACTACCGGAGCATTTTTATTTTTGATGTTATTCGAGAAATCGGACCTCCGCTTACGTGCAATTTAATGAAATGATGCATTTAATTCGGTGTGGATAATTCCAATAATGTATTTATGTGCGTATTTTGGCAAGCTACTTCGATCAGGAGGCAGCGAAGGGACTCAGCAAACTTCTGGTCAAGCCCCCACCTCTATATCACTTGCAGTAGGACATTACAGCCTGCATTGTCTCAAGGTTGTAAACACTGAGCATTAAGCAGGAAAGCTGTGGATACCTTTTATTGCTCAAATAAATTGTCAGAAATGTGTAGTGATTTGAGGATTAACTTTTTTAGTTATCTTTTTACGAATCTAGTTATTTATCTTTAAATGCATTCCGCCCGTGGTGTGAGATGGTTGAAAGACGAAGATATTGCTCTAAATGCTATCTTAGCGGAGTCGAGCGTAGTGTTGCTGTGGTTCATTTGTTAGCTTCGCTTTATGAGCTTCAGCTGCTGAACAGCTTTCCGCTCCGCTGTTAATAAGACTTAGCAACATGTTCGCTAGGCCTCCCAATACATGCAACTTTCCTCAGTCCAACTCTACGATCGCTTTCTTTGGTTTTAGAGTATGTAACCAGCAATCATGCATGTACTGTATTTTAACACAAACACTTTTTATCAGACTGAGTTGCCTTTAGATTGCAAGATCGCTATCAAAAATAGACGTTATGAGTCCGGAATTATAAGAGAGACCAGTGATATTTTGGTTACGACACACTACCGGTATGTCGTTTTTATGAATTCGAAAAACGAAAAATAGTGAAGCGAGTCTAAAACAGCTCAAGTGAACGAAGGGAAAATGAAGACTAGAACGTGACATCGCAAGCGATATCTGGGGACTTCGCGGCATTATCCAACTTTACCGAACTTTATTAAGCTTTAAAATAGTGATCCGATTGCTTTAAATGATTTTGTAAAAAATGTGGTCGTTGATAGTCCGCTCCATAATTTAAATTAGCCCCTTTCAAAGTTTGTTTTGCCAATTTAAATCGCTCTGTGGTTATTCGGGTTCAAAATTTAAATCTCTCGAAGTTATCAACAATAATCGAGTAACGCCAATCAAAATGCTCGCATAACAGTTTATAATACGTCAAATCTTGGCTTTTTTTGCGAGTTCTTGAACAGTTTTTCACTCCATTTCAAATGACATAGAGCGGTCTTTAAAAATTCCAGCGACTTAAGCAAATTTCGTTAAATCGACCAAACTTATATTCGTTACATCAACCAAAATATCAGTTTCATCTGTGAGGCGACGAAAACTCTTGTTAGAAATGCGTTAACATTAGTATTCACCATGAATGAATAGAATACTGTCAACTTCGAAGCTGAGAACAACCAGATGTTTAATCAGTAAAACTGCGAAAACTCATGCAAGATATACGTTAAACATTAGTACTGTCAATTTTGAAGCTGGGAAACGCGACGATGAAGTGTGTTGTTCTTCGCCTTTTTTTTATCGATATTAAACATCAATTTTTTTCATTTTAAACGTATTTATTAAGAACGAACATAAATTTAAATGCATTTAGTTGCTTCGAGATGAAAACGGCACAGTGATACGCAATACCCAGGTGGGGCTCTTCGACTTTGAAAGACGAAGTCCGGTCCACGTAGCTCAAGTCATCGTGCCAACTGGTTTCTATGTACTTTGCGTATTTCTATCACACCAGTCTTCCCGTTTACTCCTTTGCCTTGGCTCGTGCATGTTAAAGTGGTTTTTGAAACCTCTGTAGCCGACTCCATACACTGCGATAATTGTTACCGGTTTCTACAGCGTGATTAATAGATGATTGCAGTTGGATGCCAAGTTTGCCAACAGGGTGAAAGTCGTGTTGGTACAAGCGAAGTTTTGGGCAATTTTCGCATTTATTGCATGCAATGGGGGAACACTGTTGTTTCATTGATAATTTTGTTTGAAACTTTGTGGTTTTAAACTTAAATTATTCGAAAATTACCAAATGAAAGAAAATTTGGTGCAAGTAAGACCAGATTTTTACGAGTGAAGTAATTACGATGTCAGCGCTTAAGTAACTTTAACAATGCGTTGAATATCAAACAACTTGACTTTCCGGTCACCTACAACACAATAAAATACTGAGTTGTGGAAAACAGGAAACAAATTCTTACCATACATACAGGGTTGCCACAGAAACTTCAAAATCAAATTCCAGGACTTTTTTACATCATTTTCCAGGACTGTTTAAGGTTTTTGTTTTACAGGTCTTAAAATCAATTTCGACTACTACTCTTTCATGCACCTACTTTTTCGTACTTGTGATTCACAAAAAATTTTGATGTAACGCACTTGCATTCCTAGTACTGACTACTGGCCAGATCAGATGCAAAGCCAAAAATTCGCAATGGAAGGGCTGTGCTTTTGGGTTGAGGGCGGAGCCCCCGGCGGCCGAATCCCATTGGGGGTCTGGGGGCAATGCCCTCAGCCCTCGAAGATTTTGCAATTTTTTTGCAATAATAACTCAATTTTAGGCCTAGTTTGGTAAAAATTATTTCTTATAAAATGTGGAATTGAAATTAGCACTGCAGAAATATGATTAAACTAGTTGCAGAAATGGGCTACAATATGTGGGTGACAGCAAGAGCTCGACCAATATGACTTTTTCAGGCCGTACCGATAAATTAATTTACAACTACCAAATTTTTGTCACTATTTTTCACTTGACTTGACACTAAAAGCTTCACTAATCCTCCTCTAAAGAAAGACTATCGCAAACCTAATTCATACCAAGCAAATATAACCCAAGATCGCTTGTGCTTGCTCTAAAAAATAAACAGTTTAAGGTAATTGCGCTAAGCCGATATTTTATCGACGGTACATTGCCAATTCGATAAACCGGCCTGGCCCTGATATCAGTTGAGCTTTAGTGATGGGTAATGGTAAAACTTCAGTCCAAACTTTATTTCCAGCCAGTAAACCATTAACCATATCATTTGAAAAATAAAAACCTTATTTGCGTGCCACAGTGCAAACAAAAAAAATGATATCTTAGCCCTAACCCCAACCTTAAACTTAACCCCAACTGTAACCCTAGCTCTAACTAACCATAACGTTAATGTTAACCAAAACTTAAAATCTAAACCCCAACTAACCACTAACGATAATAATTTAAAAAGTAAAAGAGTATTTGAGCAAATGAGCACCCACTCTTGCTCTCTTATTCTCTCTAAGCTGAGCTCATTTGCACGCTCAAGTGTAAATAGGCACTTCCTTTGAAAAAATTCACAAATATTAATCCAAATCGTCTCTATTTTATAACGCTAAATAAAGATAAAATTTGGGCAGAGAAGCTAATGAAACCAAACTTAGCAGAATCGATTGGTAATTGACAGAATTAAATACTGAATAGACCCCTTATCAATTTTCCACAAAGCCTACGTTAAGTATTTTGCATCAAGCAATCGAATTGATTAATTATTTTGAGCTATTTTTAGTTAGTTGTCTACTGGTTTTATTTTTGACCGATATTAGCCCTTCCCCAAAATCATGATCCAAAAGTAGCTTTAAATTACTTCAGTGTCAGTATTATGGCAAAAAAACTGCCTAAGCACAGTATAGTGCAAAAAAGTCGTGTTTTTCTTATATTGCATTTGGTCAACGAGCTAATGGGGGCCCTTTGGCCCGCTACGCTACTACTGCTAGCAGTACTACTGCTACTAGATCCATGAATTTACTCTTCCAAATAATATTCAATAATTTATGCTTACTGCACTGCAAATTTTGGCATTTTGTTGGTCGAGCGGTATGCGTTCGTCTCCGGAGCGGAAGGTCTAAGGTTCAAATCTCTAAGGTCAAATCAGACACAGTGTTGCCAACGGCTCGGCGCCGCTGCGACTTTCTTTAAAAGGAGCTATGTTGCCTGGGTGCAATGATGCAGAAATGAGCCCCACAAACTCGTTACACGCTTCGGCGTATTATAGAGAGTATAATGAAAGATTTGACTTGATTTAACAAAAAAGTTCTCGTTTGCACTCTAGCGCACTGGTAAGAACTGCTTAAAAAAAAGAAACAAGAGCAGAGGAATGGGCGCTCATATTAACATTAAGGTTAAAGCTAGGGTTACAGCTTGGGTTAGATTTAGGGTTGGGTTAGGGCTAAAATAGCGATTTTTTAGTTTGTGCGCTAGCGCACAAATAAGCTCTGTTTTTTAACAATACAATAAAGCTTTTTGAACGAACTTCACAATGCAAATTACTTCAACAATGGCTTTGTACAATTACCAGATTACAAGGTACCAGTTATAAGATAAAAGAACAACTTCACATTCTGTTCTGGTAAATCACGGGAAAACTTTATTAACATTTTCCAGGACTTTCCGGAACTTATAAACAAAATTCAAGGACTTTCCAGGACAGCAAAAAAAATCCAGGACTTTTCCAGGATGTGGCAACCCTGTACATAGATTATGAAACCAGCGTACAGAATTTTAAAATCACTCCTCCAACAACTAGGACATTGCAAAAAATGCGCAAGCCCAAGGCATAAAAGGAAATGATGCCACTGAATAGGCTGGCTCCACAACGTTTCAGTAAAAACACAATTTATAAAGCAAAGTTCAACAAAGACAGGGTAAAACAGAACCGTACTTTACGAGAATACTAAACAAAAGATCCTAGCGAAAAAAACAACGTTCAATGGGCACCACAAGAAACGCTGACAAACTGGTCACTAATGTGTTCAATGTGTAGTTGTGCATTTAGCTTGTAGCCCAATACGGAACACAAATTAGCCTGAAATATTTGTTCAATACAAATGCTCTAGTTCGCGCGTGCAAAAAGTGTTGTAAACTAAACTTGTGACTAAAGCAGCCAAGTTGTTTAGTTAACGGCCCTGGTTCTAGTCTACTTCAGCAGCCACTTTCTGAAGCGGTAAACATTGCGCTCGACTTTGCAAAACAATCGTAGTAAACTGCATAAGTGCAATGACCAACTTTCAATCCAGATCTCGCAGTCCAATGCCATTGCTTAGCGACTGGGCGTCTGTTAGTTTCTTAGCGAGGGAAAGTGTTTTGTAGTGAGATTGATGCAATTCAGCTCGAAGCTGGCGGTTTGTTTCTGCTAATTGCGCGGTTTCATCGTTCAGAATAGGAGTGGCCTGAAAATGATTAAAATCAAGTTAACGTTTAATTAATCTGCTAGTTCCTTGATACTGGATTATTTTTGTGACCTAGAAAAGCTGTCAAAAAGTGATTGAAGCATCAAATACTTAGAAACTGCTTAATAAACAGAAACACTATTACAAATAACCAAACACGTCCACAATGCAAACTTGTAACGTTAAAGGGCATTCAGGTCCGAAACTTTTTTGATCGGTTCTTTCTCAAAAAAAATTTTGACAGATTTAAAGACAAACTTCACCAAATTTGACTTTTCTACGACCTTCCGTTCCCAAGATATGACAATTTAGATTTCCCCTTGTAGCCCACTGCAAACAAAATTTCAAAAAGTTGCTGCATGTGTGTAACACTCAAAGTGTTTTCGGCAGTGTTGTTATCAAAACAAAGTAAAGGGTCAGAATTGTAAATTAGCTGCTTTTCAAGTAAATTCAAGCCAACTTTCCAAAAGTTAATCTTCTGCCATAATGGCAATACTGGAGTAAGAGGATAAAGCTTTGAACTGTAATATCTTGAAAACGGCAAGACGTAGAAAGTTCAAATTTGGTGAGAATGCATTTTAAGCTTTTCCCAACATTTTGGTCAACAATGAAAACTTGACTTGAATGCCCCTGTAAACTTATTTATGAAGTGGTTACTGATTGGGCCAAATTAGCTAAACGATAACATTACCAACTTAGCATTTTATTCAGTAAGTGTTTGCCTGCCAAGTTGTCTTGGACAATCGACAACAAAGAAGCGGACCTCTCAGTTTTCGAATCAATCGTACCTTCAATTTGACCATCAAATCTTGGCATTTCTTTCTGCTTCGAGACAACTGTGCTTGCAAACTTTTGATCTGATCTTGGTATACTTCGGAGGAATGCTTACTCTCGTCCTTCCAACTAAAACCGTTCAATTGTAAAGACAATTTGCTCTTACTCGCAACAATTTCTTAGCATTTCATAATAGATCAAATCGGGACTGGGAGATGGATTCGTTGAAACATTTTATGCTGCTTATGAGATGCTGCTTCGTTGAAACATTTCAAAAGCATAACAAATCAAAAACGTAAAGCAAGGTTCGAATGCTAGTCTTGGTTGGTAGAAGCAACCCGGCTCTTTTAGTTGGACGAGATGGTGCACCGGAAATACTACACCACAAAACCCCAGCTGCGCTGGTAATCTCGATATGAAAAACTGGCCATTTTCACACCACTTCGAAGCATTAGGTACTTGAGCACGCAGAGCGAACGACTTCGCTCTTCACCGAATGAAGCACGAAGGAAAAACAATAGAATAGGAAAAAGGAAGCTTTTGAAATAAAACACCACTTGACAAAAATTTTACCATTCTACTTTTTATGGCGCTGAAGGTGATGAAAAAAGCTGATCAGAATGCACCCCCAACGAAGTCGCGACTGCGAAGGTTGCGTTCATAAATTGCCCTTTGCCCACCTCTGTTAGATTGAAATTACCAAGCTGCAGGACAGGATAAAAGCAGGTGATAATACATCTTTATTTGCCGAGTTTATCTTCGCTAGGACGCAGCAACGTGACTGTGAGGTTTTTGCGTCAAACTGCCCACCTGTGTACTAGTACCGCACATGGTAAAGGCTTCACACTATTAATATTGAACGCCAACCAAAGAAGCTGTAAATACCAGTGTTTTAGTTTTTGGTTTGATCAATCCAGGAGTTGAACCACAGTAAGCCAGACAGTAACTAGATCAGTTTACTTAAAAAGTAAAAACAAAAGATATCAGCATTAATTCATTAGGCCTACCGAGCAGCGATTCTCTGTTGGTCTGCAAGCATTTTGTGCAGATTTCGAATACTTGTTTGGTGGTTCGATTCCAGCGAAGAGAGTTTCACTTCCAGTTGTTTCTTTTCTTTTTTTATTTTATCTTCGACCACAGTGAATTCTTTGGCAACTGATAAGCGGGCTGACCGGGACAACTCTTCGAGCTTCTAAACACAGCTAGTTTTATCGATTTCGAAATATCAATTATGGACAATGGAAATAATAAACTACGATACCTCTTTCACCATGTCACTTTTATGTGAAGAAGGCAAAACTAACTGTTACTTTGTTCATTATCATCGCAGCTGGAGAAAATAATGTTTTACAATCGTCAATAGAAATCGTTCTCCGGTGAAAGATAATGCAAACCCCGCATTCAAAAAATAGAGAATTAGGAATAACCAAAAAAATTCCTGAACAAGATTCCATCTCCTCGTACACTCAGCAAGACTTAGCTGATTTGTTCGCTTTGTGTTTGTTTTGTTTAAGAATTAAAAAAAAAAGATTGTATTTTTCGATGAAATTAATAATTTGCAATATAACTACAATCGTTTACCCGAATTATGAAAGAGTTATATTATTTAATCACCAACGTTTGCTAATCCAATACTGTAATAGATTTGAGCAAACGCAGGTTTAAAAAATTTGCGTATTCCTCACCTGGATTTCAGTCTTATATTGATTGACTGCTTCAAGCAGCTGGTATCTATCACGTTGGTTTTCTTCTACTTCTCCCTGCAGCCTACGTAGTCGTTGATCCAGGTTCTGATTGGTGCTCAGCAACCGTGACCTCTCCTCTTCTGTCTCCAACTCCGTACGCTTCAATTTCTCTTCAAGTTTCTGGTAAAATAAAACGTTCAAGTTGTTTAATGAATAGATGGGATTTAGGACCAGAAATTTCGGAAACGTAGAGAAAGAATTCAGAAAAAGCGTAGTAGTCAAGTGATGTTCGATTCATGCCGATACTACTCCTTGACAAAATTGTACTCGGGGCTAGCCAGAGCAATTGAGAAAATATTTTTTCTGATCTACACTTAGGTGTAATCAGCTATATAATGCCTAACGGTATTTAACAAGTAACTAACAAAAACGTACTTGTATAGTAATAAGCAAATCATCTCTGGCTCTTTCAGCATGCAAACATCTTCTCTGCATTTCTTCAACTTGCGCAAGATCTCTGCTGTTGGCGCGATGATGTTTCAGCAAATCTAGTTCTTCTTCCGCAGACCTCTTATCACGCTTCGCCCGATCGATTTCTGAACGAATATTTGCGTTTTCCAACTCCAATAACTACAACAAAATTTTTTTTAAATATTAAACACAAACTAGAATTACCAAATACAAAGCTTGGCGTTCGATGGTCAAGTTGGTTATTGATCAAAAAATTTTGATGAATGACCGAAAATATTGGGGTACTTTGGCCAAATGACTAAGACATTCAACTCGTATTACTAATATCTCTCAACTAATGTACGGTAAATTAGAAGCTTTTCTGGATTGTGAAATAAAAACGTTTGACAAGAATAAAACTAATAGCTTTCGTCAAGGCGGAGAAAGGCAGAAACGTCGGTGGTATTTTATGTTTCACTATCTCAACAATACAGCTTTTTTGATATTATACAATTAATATAGCAATCATAGCTGACGAGAAAGCAAAGAAATATTTGTAATGTTCGGATGCGTATTGCATACTCAAACTATGCCAACAATAATCACTTGAACGATGTCTGCCATTGCACAATCCACAAAAAGAAATCTTAAACAATCACATTTCCATGTTTCGACATTTAACAACTATTTCACAGAAAAAGTAAAACTATTGGGCCTCGAAATCTAATTTTTTATCAACTTGCTACGTATCTTTTAACCCAAACATTTTCAGCTTTGCTTTAACTACCAACATGACTTTGCCTACTTCAATTTCATCGGTCAATCTTCTTATGTTGGCATTGCACTGCATCTTGACTTTGTCCACCTCGCTTTTAACTCGATCCGCTACTTCTTGGACCAGCGTTTCCATGGCAGCCGATGCTTTTTCAAGATCGTCTTGCGATTGTTTTTCTCTTGCCAACGCACTGTCGCGTGCTAGTAGTGCATCGTCAAGAAGTTGGGCGCTTTCTCGGATCTACAATTAGTAAATCGGAAGTTTGAACGGCAATGTAGTAGTGGACCGAAATAGCAGACAGTGTACTCTTGTTAACGTTCGGCAAGCACACTGGACAAAACTCAAGAGCCATAAACTACATCTAAGCGCACAGCGATTGTGATTATATAATATATATTCTAAATCGCTTTAAGGCCTGCCGTTTCGGGGTTTGTCCCTTAATCAACAGCGAACAGAGAGTATACTGGTTGGCTGAAAGACAGAGTGTTAAAGCCCGCACAAAAGTTACCACTTGCGGTAACTTTCGTACCCAGTGAGAGTGCTCGACCAGACCAAATCCAGATCTGATCAAGGAGCTATATATATATTGTTCAACTTACGTTGCCGAAGTTTCGAATAAAAGTTTTTTCGGTTATACCAAAGAAAATTTCAAGCGGTGAAAATATAGTTCAAATGCACAACGCAAGCTAACCTTGTACATCATCGAGATTCTGACGATTCTCATTTGTTGAAAGAATTTGCGCTCTTGCAATCCTACCTGCATCAAATAGTTCATTTCTTTAGCTTCAATTCCCCCATTAATATTCTCCAAGGCAACCAACTGCATTTTGAGTTTTTCGGTCTGTGAATGGGCTTCAGATAATGTCTGCAAAATATTTAAACGCAATTTTAACAAACAAAGGTCATGACCAAGCCAAATGGAAACAGCTGCTGGGCGCTAGCACTAGCAGGGCATGGTGGTAAAAATGTACAATCGGCTAATTTTCAGAACTGCAAAAGAATAAAATTTAGCAGTAAGATAACAAACACAAAATGTCAAGTTTTTAATCTATTAAGAGACGTAAGAACGTAAAACTATTCGCACAAAAACTTAGACTAAACTTTCACAGTTGCCCTAATCACCTGGAGGGTATTAGCAAGTTTCCCTTCAGCCTGAACTACAGCATTTTGCAGTTGTTGTCTTTCGATAGATAGGTCGTCACAGTTCTTCGTCAATTCCGACTTGGTTTTAGTCTGCAAACAAAAATAGCAATAATTGGATACGACGATATCTTTATCGAAAAAATAGTTTAAAAGTTAGTATGACGCTGGAGTGTCACGCTGCATCGACAACACACTAGCAGCAAAAAAAAAACTTCAGCAACATAAGAGACTCGTAGGAAGCTTGACAAGCTTGTATACTATGGTTTTGTGTATTCTACAGTAAAGCCGATCAATCACACCCGTAGGCGTAAGCCACAAATACATGCGTGTGTAGGGGACGATCAAAGTTACTATAGCCTACCCATTGTGATGTCTTGGCTAATAAAAAAATTGCTAAAGCAAGTATGTAACTACAAACGTTTTTTGTGCTAATATGGACACACAGGCGTTGCTTGTTGGGTCCTGGTTGATACGCATCAAATCCAGTCCTACAAGCCCGAAATCCTACCAAAAAACATTGTTCTTCGAAACTACTATTCGGCTTACTGTGAGTACTCGAAGATTTTAAATCAGGTTGCTTTTAACTAGACTCTTTAGGGCAACATGTTCAATAATCAGAAACATAAAGTTGGGTAGAAATCCGATTTAAACTCTACAGGACTGTTCTATCTGTGTTTATTATCTTCTTCACCAGTATCATTCTTCACTTAAATCACTTACCAGCTCATCAAGTTTCGAATTCAGCCCAACAATTAGCTTTTTATCTTCATCATTTTTGCGAACACTTTCAACTAGCTTGTGTTTCAAGTCACGTGACAAATCGTGAGTAGCTTTCAACTCTTTAATCTAACAAAAACAGTAAATTTCCGAATAAAATCGAAGCTCCAAACAGAAAATATCACGAGATGATGGTCCTCTGAAGGATTTTTTGATATAAACCGTAACTTTCGCATTGGTCTACAGAAAACAAAAGCTGTTTTTTTGTTGAAAATTAAGTTGACAGCAGTATAAAGCAATATCAAAGATTTAGGAATGAATGCAGTACAAAAACATTGTTCACATTAAAAGCAACTATTCATTATTGAATAGTTCATTACAACTATTCAAATCAACAGAATTGATTGCCAAGAAAGCAACCAAATTATATGTCAGTTTTAATTTACTTATTTTTGTCACTTGCGTTGTGTGATCAATATTTGCAAAATTAAAATCCTAAATACAAACGTGTGAAATTAATGATGTTAAATGCATGACATGAACATATTTTCGAGATACCAACATCTCAGAATGGATCACTAGTTCACCATTCAACAAAAAGCATTAAGAATTACATTATCACGTTTTGATAAAATAGTCACATTAATTATAGTTGTATACACATTTCAAAGTTTTTTGAAATTTAAACAAAAATTACACTGTTTTTTGGTCAAAACCTTAAGTTTGGAGCGTCTGCTACCGATTCAATCAGTGGTCGAGTGGATAGAGCGTCTGCTACTAAAACGGTAGATTCGGGTTCGATTCCCACTTGGGTCAAACCAAAGACTATAAAATCTGATATTCACAGTTTCCCTGCTTGACGTTCATCAATTAAAGGGACAGTGCGAAGCCTCCATCGTGAGTGGTAGACAGATAGGAAGGTGGCAGTTTGACTCAAAGACCGAAAAGCCCTTTGCTATCTCCAAACCGAGCAACTTGGTGAATAAAATGTAATTACAATTAGTATATAAATTTTTTTATCAGAATGTGAGTTTAAAACAAGCTAGAAATTTAAGTTTTTAAAACAACTCTACCCTATCTTTGCAATCAAATCATCAAACCTGTTGTCCAGTCGTTTGAACTAAAGTTTTGTTTTCTTGTTGAAGAGACTCCACCAACATTTGCATCTGAAGATTTGCTTCTTCCAATGTTTCAAGTCGAACATTTGTTTCATCAAATAGCTTTCCTTTTGACTGATCTGTTTGAATTTCATTTGCACGTTGCAACTGAACTCTAAAAGCATTAAAAGTAGTTGTGTAACAAATAACAAGCCATTTTTGAGTGTAAAAAATTGTCCTTCATGATGCTGTCCTACTAGTACTACCAATAATCTAACCTACGACAAGGCGTGACAAAATTAAAACTTTTGCTGTAGAAAAAAATAATCAGTTGAACAAAGCTACAGTATTTAAAATACTGCTTGAGAAATGTCAATTCCTTTATTATGGTGGACTGTGCCATTGGTGGGACTTACTGCAACTTTGAATTTTGTCACAAATGGGTCATCAGTCAGCACTATAAGTAAATTCCAATAACTGTTAAATAGACAATAGAACAAATCTTTAAAATAAAAGATAGAACAACCATTTTAATAGGACATATCAACCATGAGGTAAAAATCAATATGCTAATAAAATTTGATGGTTTTGATATCAAAAAGCAAACATACTTTTCAAGCATTTGCGTGGTTTCTTTATTCATGTTGATAGCAGCATCTCTTTCTTTATGGGCTAAATCTAACTGAGATTGAAGATTTTTTAAAGCTTCTTCTGCAGTTGAACCCACAGTTTCTATCAACACAAAACCCAGGTTTTATCAAGATACAAATTTTATTTAACCTGCTATCAGTTTTTCACAAAACTGGGTCATTCCATGTCAAAACAGCAAATTTTCAGAAAAATTCCCACTTGACCCTCTCAGATTTTGCTGAAACTTCATCAAAATGGGTTTTTTGATGAATAATGAAGATTTGCAAAGTTTTAGCTTCGGGTCATTTTTTGTTCAAAAAATATGCCCCCCAAATTTTGCCCCCCCCAGCTGCAAAAAATTTTTTGCATTTTCGCCCAACTTTGAGTCCTCATATCTTTGGATTGAAGTTACTCAGATTGCTCAAAATTGGAATTTTTACAGACATTTTCCCACTAATTTCAGATATGGTTTTAAATTTTTGATACCGTGTTTAAATTTTGAGTTACACACCTTCAAAACTGCTCGTTTTTTCAAAAACATACTTTTTTACCCTTTTTTTGAGGGGGTATATCTTACATCGCAAATATTACAGCCTCATCAAACTTGCAATGCTCCTTAAGTATATATATGAGACTGTCATAAAACAATATGAAGGGGGTAGCTGCAACAGATTTTGGGTAATTAGAAATCAAATACGGCCCATTTTCTGAAAAAATCGAAATTGCGCTATCTTGTGAGCTCTGGTTGACAATGTGGGCAACATTTTAGAAATCTGAAATTTTGCACAAAGTGTGCTCACAGCCACAACTATATCATACGTGAATTTCAAGAATGTGTCTCAACTGTAAAGTAATACTCTAAGGTGGTAAACATTCACCTATTTCACTATATTTGCTTGTGCAATTTCCCTAGCAACGGCCATAGCAACCATGTTTTCTGTGCATTAAGACGCTCCAAATTGACAAAAAAGTTATTTTGAATGAAAAATAGCAACTTCTGCAATGAAAACGTACAGTTTTCAATCAATTCTGATATTTAAATCTGTGCTCAATAGCAGAAAAATTCAGTGAATAGAACACCAAGGTAACATATCTTGCTCAAAAATAGCCTTTATCACTGTTTATCCAAGACAACAAGCCAACATTTCAACATTAGTCATGTTTCAGTGAGCGCACAGTACAGAACATGTTGTACAGCAAAATATACTTGTATGCAATGCTTCAAAGCCTTGAAAAGCATCAAATTTCATACGATATGTATTTGCAATGAAAAGCAAATACCGCAGCCAACAGATTTGAAGTTCTGCAGCTTTGAAGGCTCATACACTGTACAACAACCAATTCACTAAAATGCATAAAACGATCTTGTCAGTATTATGGTTAGCTAGCATTGCAGTTTATCATCAGTGATCATTGCATGTCAAGACGTGAAGAGTTTGTATCAATTAAATATGGAAGTGAAAAAATTCCAAAACAAAACCATCTTCTGTTAGTTAACTTAAAAGAACTTTACGAACAATTTCGACGGAACAACAGTGGTTCAATTGGGTTTTCAAAGTTTTGTGAACTTCGACCAAATGGTGTGTAACCGTTAACTCTAAGGGTATGCATTCTGTGTGTGTTTGTACGAACAATCAGAATGCAAAGCTTCTTCGCAGTAGTCTTACTGAAAAAGTTTCATTTTGAGACTTTCTAATGGTCATGGTTTGAAGTGTGTAAAATCGAAACAACATGATGCAGCAATGTTTGCAATGGCCTGGAAAAGATGAACTTAAGGATGTATTGAAACAGACCTTTGATCAAAATGATGTCGACCTGGAAGATACTATTATTGTCAATCAGTGGTTTACACGGATAGGACAAAACTTTTGGATTTGCAGTATACTGTAGCTGAGTTTATTGAAACCACTTGTGAAAATTTTGGTTTGTTGAGACAGCGTCAGTATAATCTCAATCAGCTTTTTTGAAACAATAAAGGAACAAATCAATGGCAATGAAATTATTGTTCTTGATTTCGCTGAAAGTTATAGCTTTCTGGTTCAAGATGCTGTCCAAGGATATCATTGGCAAAACAGCCAAGCTACCCTCCGCCCATTTTCTGTTTGCTTCCAGAATGATGTTGGTGAAGTCAAGTGTTTAAGTATCTGCATCATATCTGATAGCATGAAGTATAACAGTTCATACATTTATCCATAGTGTGCTCATCCATATACGAGAAAAGCTTCCAACAGTTTCCGAAGTACAGTAGTATATTTCAGTAATGGCGCTGCAAGCCAATACAATAACTTCAAGAAATTGGTGAATTTGTGCCACCATAGAAGAGATCATGACCTTGATGCTGAGTGGCATTTTTTGTTACTAGCCTTGGAAAATCGTCCAGTAATGAAAACAAGCTAACAAGCAACTGTAACAAGTCAAATTTTAACTTCACAACACATGTTTGCTTTGGCTATTGCTGGCATAAAATATCTCTACATCAATGAAAAGGATATTGCCAAGAATTTTCAAGGTTTTGCACATGAAGAGCGCTATGCCAGGTGTAAAACTATCCCAGGTACTCGATCACATCACAGTTTTATACCTATTTCTGAAACTGTCCTGAAAATGAAAAGGCTTTCTTCGGATGTTGTTGGCAATCAATTTTCTTTTGGATTTGAAAAACATGCACCTTGCTGTTTCCAGATTGTATCAATTCAAAATGATGCACAATTCCAACTTAGTCACTAGATAGCATGCAATTACGATCAACAGTGGTATGTTTGGATTACCATGGAATGATGCGATTAGCAGAAAGATGTTTACGTTAAATTCATGCATTGCAATCAAAACCGCACTTTATCATGGCAATACGATGCAAGAAACGAGTGCTGGGTTCCATTTCAAGATATCTTGTGTGTTGTAGATGTACCTGTTCTTCAAAATTAGAGTAAATGTTACTATAAACTAAGTTCTTCAGATCTGAAATGCATTATTTCTCTTTTCAATGCCCTGTAATTTTTATCCTTTCTAGAAGTTTCCTCTTTTTAATGGTATTAAGTTTCATGCTTATTGCTCAACAGACTTAGAAACTCTCACTCCAAAGTTAATTCGTTAGCTGTTCTTCATTCCTGCTTTGAATGAAAAGGATCAGTATCTCTAAAGTGATGGTGTTTGGGGTATTTCACATTTTTTTTATAAGAACCTGTGAATTTTTAGGTGCGGATGACTGTTCTTAAATGTTTGGAAGTTTTCAGCCTTATTTGTGCTTGATTCAAACTTATTCTCGCTTGGTTAAAAGGGATCTGTCTGTAGTTATAGATCATGACTACTGTTTCACAAATCACCAATGGCAAAAAAAGCCGAGGAAAACACTGCTGGTTACACAAATAAGTTGTGCTAGCACTTGTTCTGGATTAATTTTTTGATGCTGAGCCTGGCATTGCTCTTAATTTGTGTTCTTATGAAACTGTTGTTATAAAAAAAGAAGTCTAATACAAGACTATCTAGATACCGGTATACACAGTATTTTTGAACTTTTTTAGCTGAAATGAAAAGTGCTGCAACGTCTTGACATGCAATGATCACTGATGATAAACTGCAATGCTAGCTAACCATAATACTGACAAGATCGTTTTATGCATTTTAGTGAATTGGTTGTTGTACAGTGTATGAGCCTTCAAAGCTGCAGAACTTCAAATCTGTTGGCTGCGGTATTTGCTTTTCATTGCAAATACATATCGTATGAAATTTGATGCTTTTCAAGGCTTTGAAGCATTGCATACAAGTATATTTTGCTGTACAATGTGTTCTGTACTGTGCGTTCACTGAAACATAACTAATGTTGAAATGTTGGCTTGTTGTCTTGGATAAACAGTGATAAAGGCTATTTTTGAGCAAGATATGTTACCTTGGTGTTCTATTCACTGAATTTTTCTGCTATTGAGCACAGATTTAAATATCAGAATTGATTGAAAACTGTACGTTTTCATTGCAGAAGTTGCTATTTTTCATTCAAAATAACTTTTCTGTCAATTTGGAGCGTCTTAATGCACAGAAAAAATGGTTGCTATGGCCGTTGCTAGGGAAATTGCACAAGCAAATATAGTGAAATAGGTGAATGTTTACCACCTTAGAGTATTACTTTACAGTTGAGACACATTCTTGAAATTCACGTATGATATAGTTGTGGCTGTGAGCACACTTTGTGCAAAATTTCAGATTTCTAAAATGTTGCCCACATTGTCAACCAGAGCTCACAAGATGGCGCAATTTCGATTTTTTCAGAAAATGGGCCGTATTTGATTTCTAATTACCCAAAATCTGTTGCAGCTACCCCCTTCATATTGTTTTATGACAGTCTCATATATATACTTAAGGAGCATTGCAAGTTTGATGAGGCTGTAATATTTGCGATGTAAGATATACCCCCTCAAAAAAAGGGTAAAAAAGTATGTTTTTGAAAAAACGAGCAGTTTTGAAGGTGTGTAACTCAAAATTTAAACACGGTATCAAAAATTTAAAACCATATCTGAAATTAGTGGGAAAATGTCTGTAAAAATTCCAATTTTGAGCAATCTGAGTAACTTCAATCCAAAGATATGAGGACTCAAAGTTGGGCGAAAATGCAAAAAATTTTTTGCAGCTGGGGGGGCAAAATTTGGGGGGCATATTTTTTGAACAAAAAATGACCCGAAGCTAAAACTTTGCAAATCTTCATTATTCATCAAAAAACCCATTTTGATGAAGTTTCAGCAAAATCTGAGAGGGTCGAGTGGGAGCCATTTGCTGTTTTGACATGGAATGACCCAACTATGAGTATATAAATATGGCCTTCTGCACAATTATCAAGTTTAACATAATGATCTCACAGTATTAAAATGTTAGCCTTTCATGGCTTATTCTCATTTAATTCAAATGGTAATTTTGTGTGCAAGCAACTTTTTGATGCAAACTGTTTAACTTAACACATGATGTTTTGACAGAGATAGCTTTACCTTAACTTACAACATTTTGACACAAAACCCTAATCTAGCTACATCAAAACCTCTTACGTCAAACTGGTTGTGTCGATAAATATTGATTTGTCATTTTGGAATTAATAAAGCCCTTAACACATCTATCAAGTTATTTTAATGTAAACACTACAGTTTGGATAATTGGTTAAACAAAAACAGTCCATATTTTGAAAGCAAAATTTGATCTGATCAAAATCAAAATTTGCTTTGATAAAAATCTGATTTGACAAAAATTTAGATTAGTTTTGATAAAAATTAGTAAGTTCAGAGTTGGTTATAGCTTCAAAGATTGTTTACAATTTTTTTTTGAAATAAAAAAAACTCAAAATTATTGCATGCCAGTGTTAGCAATGCTGGATTGCAAATTCTGAAGAACATCTTCTGTATGTAATTTATAATTTTACCTGTTAACTTTTTCATTTGTTCATCTACCAGATCTTGTATTTCAGCATGAAGTTCTTTGTTTTCATCAGTGACAACCTAAACATTAAAATATTTTATACCTAACCGCACAAAATATAAAGGGAAAAGCGTTCTTTAGATAGGTCTGGCAACCTAATAATTTCTTGATGAAACCAGCTAATATGGCCTGAGCTAAATGTTTGTGGAAATCTGAGTAATTACATTAGTTGTGCAACCCATTAATACTGATCGCTTGCATAGCCCAAACATTGAATCCAATGGATAATTTCAACCAAACTAATGGTCAAGTAGCAATTGAGAATTATCATCTGTAAAACAATCTAAAGGTCAAAGGTAAATAAGCAATGAATTTTAATCAATAAAATATATGTAACTCTTTGCCCAACAAAACATAAATATTGTATCAGATACTCTACTTGAGTATACACTGTACAGATGCTTTTAAATAGGAAGACAGTACCAAGATACAGCAATAAAGTTGCTTACCTTAATTGTATTTAGATAATCTTTATTTTGTGTTGTTAAAATTGTAACTTCATGTTGTAGTTGAGTAAGCTGTGATTCATAGTGACGAAGCATAGATGAGATTGATATATTGGAAGATTTTGGATTATCCATTTTTTAGAAATTTTACTTTAGATTAGATATCTGAATTTTGTTTCCAAGTAAGCCCTTCTCTGCTTCTAGAGTAATACCGGTATGCTGAAAGTCAAAAGCTACGAAAGGAATGGATAATTGTAAAATTCTGATATTTAATCAACAAGATGCCAATGTGATAGAACTAGAATGTCGGTAACATGCTATCCCACCAGTATCTTAGTCAAATGGAGACATCTGCATCTCGTTTACATAATTGAATCATACTTTTGTAGTTTTAAAGGGCAAATGCAGTGTCAAAAAACGCTTCATGTTTGGAGTCCTATAGGGCTCTATTCTCTCTTTCTGTTTTTCCTTTTACATGTGAATGAAATGAACAGTGTCGGTGATGAGTTTGGTCTTACTGCTTTCTCATATGCTGATGATACTACTTTGTACATATGCTTTGATCCATGACAAAGCATGCAAAATAAAAAATGTTGTTTATTGCAAATCGAACACTGCATAAATAAAAACTTTCTAAAATTAAACACAAATAAGTTGCAGCTGTTTTTTTATGTGATAAAACTAGGCTACCGTATATACTCACCAATAAGTCGTGCCACCGTATAGGTCGCACTATTAGTTTTGTGTTAAAAAAGTTTAATTTTGAGTTGACTAGCACATAAGTCGCACTGAAAATTTAGGGATTTTAAAGGCCCTTTCCCTAGCTTTTTTGCACAGATAACTTCGAAAATTACTGCAATTGGTTGTTTTTTTAGCATTGAACTGCACTGCATTGAAATCGCAAAACCATTTTTTCTCCACAAAGCGGGAAAATCCAACGCACGCTGAGCGGTCGCATGTGCATGTGCGCTCATGAAACTGTCTCACATTGGTATATGCGTGCACAAGCGCATGCATTCGTATTCGATAGAACCACAGTGGCAATAGCACATTTCCACTACAATTCGTGTCTATAACGGCTTATTAGCCGCAAAATACGGTACTTGCAATAGCCGAAAACTTTCAATTTTATTCCAACTTGGTGACAATTTGCTCTTATGTCAAGCGGATTGGTCACACCTATATTTTTTAAAATATAAGGAAAAGGTTGCGACCTATCCGCGACTATATACAATACTTTAATTACCGTATATACTTGCGGATAGGTCGCAACCTTTTCCTTATATTTTTTTGAAAAAATATAGGTGCGACCAATCCGCTCGACATAAGTGCAAATCGTCACCAAGTCAGAACAAAATTGAAAGTTTTCGGCTATTGCAAGTATAGTATTTTGCGGCTAATAAGCTGTTATAGACACGAATTGTAGTGGAAATGTGCTATTGCCACTGTGGTTCTATCGCATACGAATGCATGCGCTTGTGCACGCACATACCTATGCGAGACAGTTTCATGAGCGCACACGCACATGCGACCGCTCAGCGTGCGTTGGATTTTCCCGCTTTGTGGAGAAAAAATGGTTTTGCGATTTCAATGCAGTGCAGTTCAATGCTAAAAAAACAACCAATTGCAGTAATTTTCGAAGTTATCTGTGCAAAAAAGCTAGGGAAAGGGCCTTTAAAATCCCTAAATTTTCAGTGCAACTTATGTGCGAGTCAACTCTAAATTAAACTTTTTTAACACAAAACTAATAGTGCGACCTATACGCTGGCGCGACCTATCGACGAGTATATACGGTATATCAAACACAAGTAGTGCAGTTGAAAGCAGCTCTTCATATTGATTGCAATTTGTTCTTCTTCTTTCTTCATTGCCCACTTTTCCGTGAGGGTTTGCTAGGGCAGCAGCTCAAGATTAAGCTGCCACACCTCATGGTCTTCCATCATCTCCATCATTTCATTGGGTGAAGTCCCAAGTGGTTCCATCCAAGATCCTCAATATAATCGGTCCAACTAGTTCTAGGTCGTCCAAATGGTCTTCTCCCATTTGCTTTGGCAATTTGTTTGAAACCTATAAGATCTGAGATTTTTGGAGTACACCTAGATAGCCATTCATGTTTTTCCAGTATAATAAATAAAACATGTCATGTTGGTTATTTTAAATAACATAAACTTCAAAATTTGAGACATTTTTTTATCTCAAGACACAAAGCTCTTGCTTGTCAAGTGTTTTATAATTTCTAAGTTAGATTATTGTAATTCCTTGTAGCTGTTGTCCACAGTAATTACTAAATCTGAAAAAAGGTACATGAAGTGTTGACAAGAGCATTAGAAAAATCATGGTCTAATTTTATAGTTCCGCAGTAATATATATAAGTAGTGCACTGGTTTTATTTACAAAAGTTTTTTTTTTTGTCCAATACTGTGATCTCAATAATTTAAACTTTCTAGAACAGGCCTGCACATTGCACAACATATGAACCAGCAAAGCCTTTTATTGTGGTCCTCGAAATAATTTCATGTCATCTCAAGAATAATCTTTTTTAAGCAATTTATATTTGTCGTATTGTGATGTGATAGCTGATGCAATTGTGTGTATGGGCGTAAACCTGAAATCTATGGCATGTGCTTTTTTTGATGAGCATTTATACTCTTAGTTTATTAGTCAGCAAGCAGTTAGTTGTGTTACTTGTACAACATTCCACAATGACTAAAAAACAAGAAAAAAAAAGAGAGGGCAGAGTGTTTAACTCAAAATAGACAAACAAATACTTGTTTACAGTAGTAAACTCAAAAGTACTGGGTTTAATGCTGAACCGTGGTTTTAGTTCCAAAAGAATATAATCTTACACACCATTTTGAAACCCAACATCAGAATCTCGCTAAATTAGATGCTAATGAAAAAAGACTTAAAGCATAAAGTTAGGTACCAATCTTTGCTTGAAACAAAAGTATTTTAAACCCAAGTGCCACTCCACCAGAGTTACTGTAGCTATTGCACTGGCACCAAAATACAACAATTATATGCTTTACCATGCAGGTAAAGAAGTACCGGTAATGATCGTTTTCTAGTTTTCCACAATCAAATGGCATTTCGCCGAATGGTGGTTGCTGCAACAGCAAAAGCACATGGCCCGCGACAAGTAGGTCTGAGTTATTACGGCTAAGGTTGGATTGAATTTGAATTTGAATCCGTTCACGAATTATTGATGAATTTGAATTTGACTTTTGCAAAATCAATGAATTTAAATTTAGTTTTTTCAAAGTCAATGAATTTGAATTTGAATTCAGTTTTTTCACAGTCAATGAATTTGAATTTAAAAATTAAAAACAAAATGAATGGATCCAGCCACTGCTGTCGCTAAGGGGGGGGCAAAGGGGGTCGTTCCCCCCTAACGGCCACTTGAGCCCCCATCTTGGTTGACTAAAAATACTGCTTTTGAAACACCACTCAACGACATGACAACAGACAGTCAGACAATGCAAGGAAAAAGGAATAATTATGTTTAAACATAATTCTCCTTTGATGCTTTTTCGATTCTTTGCGACATTGCTGGCAACCAACTGCTGTACATTAATCTGACGCAATATTCCGTCTTATTGACAGGCCTTTACGGATGTGTTGCGGAATTGCGAAAAAGACATGTAAGCATGCAGAATTGTTACCGGTACTTCGTTAGTGATCATGACATGAAACAATGCGTGAAAACTTTTTTCAAAGACCAGCTGTTTTGATTTTTAGAGCATACTCAACATTTTGAGGTCACAGTCAGTGGTGCAACTAGGGTGAAGGGGCTTAAGCCGCATTTGCAAAGTCACCTAGAAAATTTAATCTCAAAATACGAGCGTTTAAACGTATTTTAGACTTGATCAAAAGTAACAGGGGGTTGAGGTGCAGAGCAACTCAATTCTTTGAAACGACTTTTGAATTTTAAGAATTTAGTTATTCATATCGCTTCTTAAAGTGTGAAGTATGATTTTGAAATGGCGTTAAAATTGTGTTTTTTTGCTTCAAAATTGCCCAGCGGCTGGGGCACTGCCTCAGCCCCCATACACATTTACTTAGTATTTAGTATCTATGTTCGTCTGTGAAACGCTTGAGTTGCATCAGTTTGTTCAGCACGGGGGCTAATTTAGGCAGTTTTTGTGCAAAAAAAAAAACTTTTGGTTCACCTTTCTCAGCAAAATCTTGGTTGCACGTCTGGTAGCATTCAGTGTTGTGGATAGATTTTTCTAGCGATTAATGGCCGCAGACGAAGTGAGCAAAGAAACACGGCCAGCCTTATTTTAAAGGCAGTTGCTAAGGTTACGTGACCATAATTTTCGTTTTTGGAATTAAAAGTTACGTGACTACTTATGCTGTTCAATTTACTATCTCTCAAGCTGGCATCGCTGCCCGAACCCTAACTCAAATAATACTATCTCTCAAGCTGGCATCGCTGCCCGAACCCTAACTCAAATAATAAGATTTTAGAGAAAAAAAGGAATTATGTAGCAAAAAAGCTCTCTAGCGCTATTTCTAAAAAGCGTGTCCAGCGGGTATCGATACTGCAACCCACGGCATTGCAGCCAAGCGCATTAACCACTACGCCATTGGGGCTTCGAATTCGATGCGTCAAAGTGCTGTATTTAAATCGAATCAATGCAAAAAATTCTCACGTAACTTTTAATTCCTAAAAACGAAAATTACGGTCATGTAACCTTAGCCACTACCTATTTTAAAATGGTGTAAAATTGTAGCCGTACAAGATCTGAAGATCAGTTTTTATATGCAAATTTTAGTACCTCCCCCACTTTTGGCTAGTGCCCCCTCACTTCGTTTGCTCTGGCGACGGTACTGGATCCAATTCTGGATTCAAGCAACTTGAGTTGTTGGTATATTTATTACGCACCTGCGAATCTGTGATGCGCTAATACACATCTGCGACTTGCTAGGTGCAAATTGCAAAATCCTCTTGGAATCTTTGGTATAAAAAGTGGGGGTTGGATTGAATTTGAATCCGCTCACAAGTTATTGATGAATTTGAATTCGGCTTTTGCAATGTCAATAAATTTGAATTTAGATTTTTCAAAGTCAATGAATTTGAATTTGAGTTTAGTTTTTTTGAAGTCAATGAATTTGAATTTGAATTTAGTTTTTTCAAAGTCAATGAATTTGAATTTAAAAACTAAAAAAAAATGAATGGATCCAACCCTGGTGATGGCCCTTGCACTGCAGTGAGTTGTGCAGGCTTGTTCCTAAAGTATTTCCAGTTAGCATTTATCTATGACCAAGTAGTGTCGCATTCCAAATTCGTGAGAAAAGAATAAGTTAGTAACTGAATAGCAACATATCTGAAACTGTTTTATTTCTGCGGCAATAAGTAAAATTCTTGTCATAACAACTAGCCAACTATTATACAAAAAATTAAAACACATTTTGTGCAATACAATTCAAACAATATCACAAAAAAGACAGTGGCTATGTTGCCTCTAGAGGCAAAAAACATGGGGCTATTTTGCTTGGAGGCAAAATAGTCCAAAATAGCATTTCAAGGCAAAATAGCCCGAAACAATATTTTTCCTCCAGTCCCAAAATAGCCCTAACCCTAACCAAACAGAAGGAAAATACTATTTTGCTTCTAAAGGCAAAATAGCCACTTTCCAAAAAAAATATAGAAGTAGACAAATATTGCTTTGATTAAAATGTTCATATCTTCAAATTTTATTCAAAGCAATTCTCAAGTTCTGTGCCACCAATCAAGTTTTCAATAGATAAATATAGAATTACAGTACATCTTTCTGACACCTTTTTTATAAACTTTTAATAATAGCATTAGTAACTAAAACCAAAGTTACAGTAATTCTGGTAATCACTACTGTATTAAAATTAAGAACTTAAAAAAAATTACGATGAGAGGATTACTGAAAGCGTGATATCATTTTGAAATTGTCACAAAAAATGGATCAATTTGTGTCTATAATGCAAGTAGGCCTAGACTTGTGATCAAAACCAACTGCTGAGAGTTGTAATGCGGCAATTGCTGTTGAAAGAAAAACTTCAGATTCTGAATCAAACAAAATTGTTAAATTTTTATTGCTCGATTTTGCTTCATAACATTGATGTTGAAGGCCTTGTTTTAGCACATTAAACCGTTAAAAGCCACAAGCAACACAAAGAGGCAGCAAATAAAAAGCCACCATCTGATCATTGCAAATGTACATCATAATGACGCTTGAATCATAGACGAGATCTAACATTCTCTCTCATAGTCATACAGCCTTATTACAAAAAGTTGACGCAGACCACTGTCAATTTGGCTGAACGTGAATGTTTCATTCAAAGTAATTTGTAATGACAAATTACATACTACTTTTTCTGAGAATCAACGACTACGATAATTTCGTTACTTTTTTAAAATAATTTGTAGTGAAGTAATTTCATTACTTTTGTGCTGTAATTTGCCCACCATAGCTTATCACCAAGGTAGGCTTACTTGAATCCTAAACTGTTCAAAAAAAGTCTATGTACGGTACCGTTCTGCAAATCTTCGATCTGCATCTGACTATAACAAAATAAAATTGTGGCAGATCACTGCTTTGATAAAACTACTTCCTATAAAATGTGTGATGCTTGGAATCCACTGCCTGCTAAATTTGTGTACCGGTACAATGTCCTCATAATCATTACATTTAAGAAAGAGCTTAAAAAGAAAAAACTAGGAAACAATACAATAGTCCTAGTCTACTAATTACTATACTGTATCTGGTATCGTAGTGTAACACTATTATAAACTCAGAACTATAAACAATCAATCAATCACATAGGCTACAGCCCTTCTAATTCTCTGTCTTGAGTTTGCAGTTTGTTTATTTCCGCAAATTTCTTTTCTTTTAAAACTAGCTGTTTGCTAAATATTATTCAAAACTGCGGGAAGTTTTATTGCTCTCGATACAATGTCTCTTTTTTGCAATTGTAGTACTTTTTATGATCCTTCAGGAATTTAGTATTTTTGCTGTTCGAGAAGTTAAACTGAGTTTTCGACTTTTATGCAATAAGTAACAGCTTTTCAAAACTAGATGGGACTTTGCCAGCAAACCCAGTGAACGACCGACGCATAGCTAATTAATGCCGTGACGCTCAAAAGTACTTTTTGTCTACCGTAAAATCAGTACTTATTCAAAAATATCTGATTATGGAACCTCCAGAAAAGTAGAGTAAAAATAATTGTCAGTTAAGTATCTATTGATATCATAACAGACTGGCACCCTAAGTTGAGCCGTTCAAAAAATTGATTTTTGGGGGGTTCATTTGGGAGATCCCCAGGAAGAGGGCACCCCCAAACTACGTCAAAATATTTGTCTGCTAAATATCTGCTGATATCATAAAACACTGGTACTCTAAGTTGAGCCATTCAATTGGGGGTCCATTTGGGGGTATCGGGAGGGTGGCACCCCCAAACTACGTCAAAATATTTGTAAGTTAAATATCTCCTGATATCAAAATAAACTGGCACCCTAAGTTGATCCATTCAAAAACCTGATTTTTGGGGGTCCATTTGGGGGTCCCTGGGGGAGTGGCACCCCCAAACTATGTCAAAATATTTGTCTGTTAAATATCTACTGATATCATAACAGACTGGCACCCTAAGTTAAGCCATTCAAAAAATTGATTTTTGGGGGTCCATTTGGGGAGGTCCCCGGGGGGGGTGGCACCCCCAAACTATGTCAAAATATTTGTCTGTTAAATATCTACTGATAGCAAAAAAGTAGCACTCTAGCTTAAGCCGTTCAAAAAATGGATTTTTTGGGACCCCATTTCGGGGGATTCCCGGTGGAGTTGCCCCAAAAAATTTCGGGAGAAAAAATTGCGTTTGCAGCTCAACAACTTTGTACAAAAATTAGATTTTCAAATCAAAATTTTTTGAGAAAACCGAGAGATACATTGTTTGACTTGAATGCCCTTTTAACACTGCACCAGTAAACAATAAAAAGGTTGCTTCGGTGCTACCGTAGATTCTGCCGGTACTCCTTGCTAATGACTTACTGTTTTTCAAGATCGCAATTTACTTTAATGTAATAAACATCAGAATTGGTGAAATTTCTTTTGGGGTCAATGTTTCATTTAATGCCCACTTTCCGAACTTTTTTGTTCGGAAAAAAGTCTTTCCAAACCAGGGATCCAAACAAAAATAAGCTTGCGAGATTTAAGGTCATTCAAAGTCCTAGCCTTATTGATCGTTTCAAGTTGCGCATTTCTACACCAAACAGTAACGCAACCAAGAAAGAAGGCAGAGATCTTTAGTAAAGTCACTTAAAATCTGCTTTATCGGCTTCAAATTGACCAGTGGTGTAAAGTAACGAAATACTTTTATTTGAGTAGATAACTCAAGTAGTTTTTTCCGGCAGTGTATAGCCTACTTTTTGAGTAGTTTTTTTTGTGGCTCTTTTTACTTGCTTACTTTTAGAGTGAAATAACGTCACTGAAATAGCATTTTGATTCAGAAAAGAAACGTAATTTTAAATTTGAACCACAAATTTGTCAGAACGGTCGACTTTTCTAACTGCAATTGTTCAATTCAGCTAACTTACTTGTCTTTTCCTCCTTTTTTGGCTGGCAACTCTTGCGTCAGAGGTTAAACCACCACATCGACTGTAGCCATGCCTTTTTTCTACGTGTGCACGTATACGTATCAGATCCAGTCTGGCGAAAAGTAGTTCAAGATGGTTTTAGTTTCACGTTCGTTGTTTGGTGTCTGCCCTTCACCGCAAACTGGCCAATCTGTTTAGTGTTTACTCTACTAAAAGTAAATCATGAAAGAAGCAAAGATATAAATTTGCCAAAAACGCGTCCTATGATAACTAAACGTTTCTATTACCACAGAGTGAGCCAAAATCACACACCAGCAGTAGCGTAGCCAGGGGGGGGGGGGCGGGCTTTAGCCCCCCCCCCATTGGCATGTCGACCAAAATGCAGAATGGGAAAAACACTACGTTTTTAGCACTTTTGAGACTGCTTTATGCACTGGAGTGGACTAAATAGTGATTTAAAGCATCTTTTGAAACATATGTTCAGGGGGGGGCGAATTTGTCAAAAATAAAACTAACAAATAAATGAAAACTTTGAAAAATGGTAACAAATAAGCAATCAAATTTGATCGCAAGTGTAAAAATGCTAAACTGCTAAACATAGGTGTCATCAACAAATATACTACAAACTAAGGAATAGGGGGGGGCTATTCAGCATTAGTTAATTACCAATTATTTCTCTCAAATCTCTTTTCATTAGCCCCCCCCCAATTATTTTGCTCTATAAACTGTATACGAAATAGATTACTCCGTGTGACTTTTATTGAACTATTCGATTTTATAATTTACCAGCATCTAAATAAGAGAACTAACATTTTACCATTAGCCACCTCCTAAATAGCCCATTTATGCCACCAGTTTAATCGTGTTTGCACTGCCAATTTCTAAGCCACGTTTGAAAAGTATTATTTTTTAATCAAAATATCTCTAAAATGAAGTTATTTTCTCAAAAAAATGCAAAATTTTCGAGCGCTGGGGGCTCCGCCCCCAGACCCCCCAAACAGTTCCCCCATTGCGAATTTCTGGCTACGCGCCTGCACACCATAAATTATATGCTATGAACATTATTGTAACCAAATGAAATCTTTTCTTACACTCGGTGTATTACGCCGAAGCGTGTAACGAGTTAGCGGAGCCCGTCTCCACGTCATTTCGCCCGCGCAACACAGCTAGCTCTTTTTGAAGAAATGTCGCAGCGGTGGCAAACCGTTGGCAACATTCTGTCGGATTTGACCGACCAGAGATTTGAACCTCAGATCTTCCGCTCCAGAGACGAACGCGTTACTGCTTGACCAACTGGCAGGAAACATTATTGTACAGTACTATAATATATGACGTAATGTAATCACAAAATGTTTTCAATATGACGATCATTTTCGTCCTAGTAGAGACCCAGACTATCTAAATGGGCTACCTACAATAATTTTGAGTGATTTAGCGACGTAATGTTTCTCAGAATTCTGCCTGCGTATGCATCAATTCAAAAAATCCACAATATTTGTGATTAATAAATCCAAAAAAGGTTATCGCAAAATACACCGAAATAGCTATAGTGCATAACTTTTGGCCCACCCTGTAGAATTGTAGATATAGTAGCCTATTATACACTGATAAGACACGTCCACAGTGTTTTTAAACTTCACTATAATTTAACAATGACAGTGAATAAGTATTTGAGCAAAGATTTTATAAAATGATTCCACGTAGGTTAAATTCTGATGGCATGATTTTCAAATCGCAAAGTTTTGCTATTATTGTCGTTTTCCATCAATTGTGTTGAATATAATAAATACTTGCAAAAATTAATAATTCACGACTTCTTGAGAGAATGCGGGGTTAGAAGACCAAGCGCTATGTGGTAGTGATGTGAATAAGGTATCGATCAGTTGTCATATCTCGAAAGGAATAGTTTGTTTTTTTTGCTTGAATACTTTCAGAAATACATGTACGTAACTACTTTTAAAACTAGTTTTTACTTTTACCAAAGTACTTTTTTTAGTCAGTACTTAGTTCTTTACTTCACGTAGTTTTTTTGTCAGTATACGAAACTTTTACTTGATTACAATTTCGAGTACTTTTACACCACTGGAAATAACTGCTGTAGATTTTTAATTTAAGAACTTGCCAATTATTTTTCGAATTCACAAATTAGCTACGCACGAAGCCTAAATAATATCGTATTAACTTTCAACGCTGTGCAGAAAAGGATTTATTGAGCAGCAAAACATAGCACACAGCATTCAAAATCCCGAAAAAAAATCTTCATCATGATTCGATGTCACAGCAGTAACCTGTATGAATTAAAATTAGCTTAGCAAATGACCTTGTTGTCGCTTTTCCCAAACGTGGTTCATTTCGACCAAATATTAGTTAGGATGCAAGCAAGAGTAAACAAAAAAATCTTTCAAAAACCTCCATCCTTAGTACTTTCCGCCGACTCAAACAGTAACTTCACACCGATTCGAGCAGCTTGGCTATTTCTTTCCCTTGCAACGCTCGATCGTTGATTGGGATATTGATTGGGATTCTCTTCATTCGATGTTGATTGGGATACTTCGCACATCGCTAATGAGAACCCAGAAAAAAAACACAATTCGTCTCTCTAAAGAACCGACTCCTCTTCCCAAGCTGGACGCTTTGCCTTCAAGCAACGAAGTCAGTCACTCATTAGATCGACACACGTGAAAATATAATCGTACCTAAAAATATTTAACAACGTAACACCTACACATACATTTTTTTTTTTCTAAACGATGAGCTTAATTTCGGATTTTAATGCTGTAGCACATAGATCTTTTAAGTGTTCCCTCTAAGCTGCGCGCGTGTGCGCGCGCACACAGCTTTCAGAAACGGCGCACACGCATAAATTTACTGCGCACAGACATATTGTTGCACATGGGTTGTGGCACAATTATTAGTCATTTCCAAAAAAGTGCGCACCAGAGGTAGAGTCCTCGAGGACGTCCTTGGCCTCGAGGACACATTTTGAAGTCCTTGGTCTCGAGGCCTCAAATCCTCGAAAATTGGCCTGTCCTCGGCTCGAGGACAGCACTATTTTTTATTGTTAAAATTTTGTGGAGCGGTTGAAAAATTTTTTGGAAAACGTTTTTTTGTGGAGATCGCTTGAAAAATGTTTGTAAAGACCTTTTTTTTTTTTTGGAGAGCACCTGCGCTTGTGTCCTTGGTCCTTGGCCTCGAGCATTCCTGTCCTTGGCCTCGAGAGTGTCTATCCTCGGAAAGGCTGTCCTTGGCCTCGGATTTTTTTGTGTCCTTGGCCTCGAGCCTTGTGTCCTCGACTCCACCTCTGGTGCGCACACACCAAAATTTCTGCGCACAGACTACAAGAAATTAGAAGGAAGATTGGAACTATCTCATCTTTCAAGAATGCCGAGAGATAATACCCGGATTGTTGTCGGCTTTATGCAGTATCCCAAACGTTCAGAATGATTAATTTTAAACCATCCTCATAAAATATCGTTATTTGAGATAATAGGTTTAATTTTTTCTCTTTCGCGTCACTCAGTGCTGCTAATTAAAAACAAATTTTTAGAATTTCAGTTATTTTTTAAGTTGCATTTCCGATTAAATATCCCGGTTTGGACAATGGATAGTTGGAGGTACTACGATTTAGTAAACATGCAAAAACTTGGGTTAAACAGAAAAAGTGAGAGGTGAAGTACAGTTTCTTCTTAAAGGACTTGAAGGTAACTGAATC
The DNA here is from genome assembly GCA_963965965.1 of Trididemnum nubilum. Classification (NCBI taxonomy): domain Eukaryota; kingdom Metazoa; phylum Chordata; class Ascidiacea; order Aplousobranchia; family Didemnidae; genus Trididemnum; species Trididemnum nubilum. The sequence continues at coordinate 35,789,710 of OZ014485.1, forward strand.
ACTACTAAATTTCAACTTACCAGTCAAAACCTTTCACAAAAATCATTTCATCTAACATTTCGCTTGATCTTTTTTGCAGAATTGTTTTTCTGAAAAAATTTGCATTAAAAGCTATTCAAGTGTTCGATCACAAATACTGTAATTAATAATCACTTTAATAGCAAAATGAAAGACAGTTTCATGTTTTTATACTGTAGCTAATATAAAACTTAAACGTAACAAGCAAGTGCTTATTACAGCATGGTTTTCGCACGGGCGTTGATAGTGTGAACTACGATCAATATTACAATCAACACCAAAGCAGAACAGAAACCATTTAATTATAATTTGTCGTAGCAAGAAAGGAATGTAGTGAAACAAAAAAAAAAAAATGCATTCCACTCATTTTCACGACATTCAAGCCGTGATGGAGGAGGATGGAATCCTGACGCTGAGCCTTTAATGTATTCATAAAATGTCAATGGTTAAAATGGGTTCAAATCCACTACGTGGTCATTTTTCTCACAACCAGAAGCAGATTCAATTGAGTGTTTCAGGATGTTTTTATTAGATATGCAGGACATCGCCTTATATATATGCGATTGTTTTCGCTTCACACACGATACTTACCGAATTTGTAACGGAAAAACTATCACCACTAGAATTCATATTCTTTCGTTTTCCAATTTCGTCTGCAATCAAAAATGTAACTTAAACGAAACAATGGCATTCGTTCTTGTGATAAGCAGCACTTGACAATGGCTTTAAAGTTGATTGATGCCTTCAGTATCCAGCTCAACAGTCTTATAACTTAACATTATTATGATTTTACCCAGCAATATGAAATCTTTTATCATAATTTTTATAATAATTTACCTTTTATAATAACTTTCCTGACACAAAAAATAGTCAAAACCTTTCAAGAATATTACCTAACGTAACTTTTCACATTGACAAAACAACGTGTGTCTAGTCTGATTGAATGGCTAATACCACAGGTGGAGTTCGCGAGGACGTCCTTGACTTCGAAGACACATTTTGAAGTCCTTGGCCTCGAAGCCTCAAGTTCTCGAAAATTGCCCTGTCCTCGGCTCGAGGCAGCACTATTTGTTGAATCGTTAAAATTTTGTTGGAAAACGCCAGAAGCCTCGCGGAAAATTTTTGAAGACCTTTTTTTTGGAGATCGCTTGAAAAATCTTTTTGGAGACCTTTTTTTTGTTTTTGGAGATTGCCTAAAACATTTTTGAACACCTTTTTTTTTGGAGAACACTTGCGCCTGTGTCCTCGGCCTCGAGCATTCCTGTCCTTGGCCTCGGATTTTTTTTGTGTCCTTGGCCTCGAGCCTTGGTGTCCTCGACTTCACCTCTAGTTAATACAGTTGCAGTTTATATTAATATTCAAATTTCACAGAAACCGGATTTGTAACCGGTTTCTCAACTTAGCAACCAGTTTGTTCTAGTCGAAAAGGCAGATATCTAAGCAAGCAATTTTTAACAAGCAACTCTTCAAACACAACGACCGATGCACACTGCATACCGTTTTAAATCATTTTTGCAGCCAATGATTATATATCCTATCAACGATAAAGACTAAGGAATGATTAGTGTAAATCAGTGTGTCGAAAAAATAGTATAAGGCGGCTTTTACCGGTCACGCGTATTTGCACTGCAGAAAATACGCTTATGATTTGACTGCATGCATTTCGTCTTGTTTGCATTTGCATTGAAAAAAGTATCATGCGTATTTCCGCCTAAAAATACGCGAGATCCGTAAAAGCCGCTTAGCAATGTATTTAGAGCAATTAGGTTTAAAAATTTTTTGTTGATAATTCATCCTTGTCAGACTTAACACTTCCTTTTTCCTCGCGCTTTTCTTGATTCTATTTTTCTCTTTTGATTCTTTTACATTCTTGAAATTAAGCATATTAAAAAGAATAGTTTAAAAAATACAATGATTTCGCTTACATTGATTTCTATTCTCAGGTTTATTCGCTCCGACGGATCCGGCTTTGCCCAAATTCAACCACCTTTCCCGAGTTTCCTCTCGCCTTCTCACTTCCACGGGGTTAACGTTGATAATTTTTCCAAGATAACTTAAAAAAGAGCAATGTTTCAGGACAAAAAAAGATTAATAACACTACTGCATGTACCTAGTTGATCGGTTGGAGACGGAGAGCATGGTACATAATGGCCACACTTCAATAAATTATGCTTGGCTTTTTAACTTGTTGTGCGCATGCTCCCGTCACCGGACATCGTCAGACGCTTACTATTTAACGATCGGCACATTATCTACAACTTTGTTGTTGGAAGAAATCCGCACCTGGTTAGGAGTTTCCAGTAACTGCAAACTTCATAAATTGGAACGATTTTTAATCAAACATTCCGGATGACTGAGAAAATGTTCAGTTTTTTTTTACAAAGGAATCAAGAATTGCACGAGCCAGTTTAACACTTGCCGGTACTTTATCGCAGAGCATTTCGAAGAAGGCAAAAGAACGACGCATTGTCAAAGAAAAGGCGGACAAGAAATGCCGCCAGCAAAGCTGAAATGCTTAAAGGGTACAACTCCTTTTTTTAGCAAGGAATTGCGTAACAGCGAATACATTTATGAAGCCTTGGAAGTATGTGTTTAAGAGGATGACTAATTGACTACAGACCAACAAACGATATCCACATACCTACAAACAGTAGACTTTGTTGACTTGTATGTTTCTTTGCACATAATTGTAGTAAGAGAGCGATAGGCATAATCAAAAGCAAGTTGAATTTGCGTCATTGCGTAAGAGCCCTTGCACAAGTCGTTGCCTGCGACAAAACATCAACAAAATACACAATTTAACAAAAAATCTTCAATTTTCTAATTAGGTTCGTTACTCTCGTCCATGCTTACACAAAAGAGTTCCAAAAAAGTTATACAGTATTACAAACACAACTACTGTACTATGAAAAATATAACTTATCATTAAAAAAATCCAATAATCAAAAATACATGAGTTTAAAAAGAAACAGATTAATGCTTGATCTTTACCACTAAATTATTCAAAACATACACCAACCAATCATTACTGGATCTTCAATGCATAAAATTGAAGAAGAATGGATGTTCATTTCTTCGTAATACTGCAAAAAACATGAGTCAAAGCAAAAATTTACATTTGAAACATGAAGGATTTTCAAATTGTTTTTGGCGAGCGGCTTATCGTCGCAAACAGGACCGAAGTAGTCGTTCTGTTTCAACAACTATCAGTACTACGGGAAAAATAACTGCTGCGATTTTTACTACAAGCTCAAGATAAAATAAAAAATCATAAATATTGTTTTTCTTACAATACACTTTTATTATACTTCAAATACTGCACTAGCAACTATGATGTTTAAATATTTATCTCTACAAATATACGAAAGACTAGTTAAAGCATAATAATTAAAGCGCATACAAAAGATTAGTTAAACACACCCTTGTTGAATACTACTAAGCTATCCATTGCGCGAGCACCAGGTAAGATACAAAACTGAAAAGGCTTGCTAAACGCTTAAGGAAAAAAAAAAGATCACTGCTAGTGACACATCGCGAATTAATGCAGAAAGATGGGCAAGTAAGAAGTTATACTGGCACTACAAATGTATTACATGGTAAAATTTAATTTAAAACATGCAGGTACAAACCTTGTGTTTATTGAAATAAGAACCTCCACCGCGAATTCGTATGCCAGCAGAACTATAGTTAAAACAGCGACCGTAGAGCTCGAAAAATTCGATCAGCAAAACACCAAGATTAACGCTCGGAAGTCTGGCGTCATAACGAGGATGAAGCTGAAGGGTCGTTAAACGTTAGCATAAGAAGTAAACTGCAATTTAGCAATGAAAAGTCACACATCGGAATTTGTTATAAGTTATGGATAGAACATAAAAATCAACTATCTTTTAAGCAGGGTTTCTATGCTCAAGCCGAAATGTTAGACTGAGCGCCAACTCGCAAAGAGCCACCAGAACATCGACATTAAAACGAGCAAAGCAAAAAAAGTACCAACAATCCTATAGGTATGCAAAGCTGCTTAAGTAAGTTGTACTTAAGTTTGATAGTTACAGCAAAATTTTGTATTAGTAGTACTGCATGATAACAAAAAACACGATCTACGACATAAGGGCGCAGAGACAAAATTCTGCAATTAGCGCTAACATTTTCGTGCTTCGGAAAATAATTATATGCATTCAAAGCGAAATCGGTCAATTTTTCAAATAAATTGCAACAAGTAAAAATTAAAAGAAAAGAAAAAATCAAAAAAATGACAGATTTCTCTAAACTACACGTGCATGTGATTGGAAAACGCTTTGGCTTTGCAGCGGGACGAAAGACTAATTATTATTGTTTGCTTAACGGATTAAGTGCAACCGTTAAATTATTGTGTGTGAAAGCAATCACTGACCTGTTCGGCGTTTTTAATTTTTTTGAAAGAATATATTTTGAAACCCAATTAACATTTTAACAAAACTCGAATTTAAATTCGAAAAATGCTCAAAACTTGACTTTCAAAAATTAAATAAAATACTCATTAAAAAGTAATGAAGTTCGTTTCTTTGATTACACAATTATTTTCCCAAGCACGAAAACGTTAGCGCATATTGCAGATTTACGCCTCTGCGCCCTTATCTCGAGTTTCGCAAAAAACATATCGTTGCAACAAACGATGAAAACTTACTTGCAAAAAATTGACACAGAGCATGAATAAGGAGTAGGAACCCAAGCCACCAGAAAAAACTTCATTTAAATCTCTTATGAACAAAAAATGTTTCAAAATGTAGATAAGCTTAGGGATCGTCGGAAATCGTTGAATATATTCCTAAAAATGATATTGTAACATTCTACCTATTGTACTAGAATTTCAATTTGAGCAACAGTAGGCGTTTGAAGTTAAACTAGGCTAGAAAAACAAAAACAAAAAAAACAATGTGGGGCGATGGAAGCCTGTTAGACCGAACTTAGACTTCTAGATTCCAAATCGATAACTGTATGAAGTTATCAGGTTGAGCTAGACTATATATCATCCTTCTAGACCCACCCGTTTCAAAGATATCCTACTTCAAACACCACGTAGGGGCCTCTATTATTTTAATTATTATTGGCAGCCCTCACGTGGCTAACATCGGCGATGCCATCCCAGTTCAAACCTAAAGCAAAGCCCCAATTAGGTTACTGCATTGAGCCGTTTCGCTGGGCAGTAATCAGTTTCAACTTGCCAGCTGAACAGATCCAAGTTAGAGAAATGAGTAGACTGTAAAGTGTAGCCTAGCGATTTCAGTAAAATCAACTTATCGGATACGCTTTAGTCCAAATTATAACCACCAGGAAGTCAGTCTATCGAGCTTATTACTAGGCTACCAACTTAAGTCTTATAAGACTACCAGTACCTGAGAAGGCCTACAATATTTTCCTATTTTGGGATCAGAGAATAAACTTTTCCAACCAATAAATTGCAAACAATGGCCTACAAGCCTTCAGTTTCGCTTGCTCTAAGACGTTTGTTACACAATTTGACAGCTTAATTTTTATTGAGATTGCTAGGCTACACGGTACGACTACTCGATTTTCAACTCAGATTTGTTCTGCTGACAAGATTAAACTGATTAGTGAGCACTGCGCAGCGAAACGACACAATGCAGTAGCCTAATTGCGGCGTTGCTTTAGATAGAACTTGGATGGCGCCGTCAATGTTATCAACGTCAGGGTTGCCAATAAAATTGAAATAACGGTGGCCCCTACGTCGTGTTTGACGTAAAATATCTCCAGAACGGCTTGGTCAAAAAGGATGGAAGCAACACCAATCTAATCTATTACGATTTGCCTGACTATAGATTCCCGTTGATTTTGTCTTCAGTCCTCGTTTAAAACCAAAATGCCACTTGACGGCGACCCCATACCAAAAAACACATTGTCTATCAGAACTTGTCAAAATTCTAAATGCTCTAAAGCTTTCAAACGAGCTAAGTCTACTGCCCAAGTGATTATGTTTGCAGACACACACTTCAATCGCACACTATATATTATGGTTTGGTAACGGTAGTTAAAAACATTTAAAACTAAAATCATACCAACCTTGACCACTTGAACGCCTCTTATTCCGTTGGTTTTGTTAAAACTAACATCAACATTGATTCTGGTATCAAAATGTTGAAACTTCACAATTGGAACCTGAAAGAAAAAATAAAATCGCGTTAAATCGGTCTAAAAATACCTAGCCACCGAGCAATAATTGTGAAAAAAGTCACTATTTGCACAAAAAACTTTTGTAATTTCAGAAAATATCAATTAGAAAAAAATCATCATCATTTATTTTTGTTCGGGAAACAAGTTCGCAAATAACTAAGTAAAGCAAAAAACAAAAATGTTTAGAAAAATTTTACCACATTTCAGAGTCAATTCTTTTTAGGTAATTCTAACTCTCAACTTAGAAGTCTATATGGAGGTTAAAAAAATATAAAAACTAGCAATTTTCATTTTCCAATCATGTTTTTTTTAATTGGTTTTGCGTAGATCTCACCCCAATACATGTACGCATTTTGAAGCCCATTATTTGATTTTACATCCCATGCATGATGCCACACCTCAGATTTTTAGCACAACGTAAATATGTTGTGGCTATCCAACGTAGAAACAATTCAAAGTGCAACGTAGCTTATACCAAAATCATTGTCATATAAACACTTACAGCAGCACGATCAATAACACGAGTAGAACTAGCAAGAGCAACACGGTGCTTGATAAGTTCTTCTTCTAAAGTATAAAGAGGAAGATATTTCCATTCCCCCAAAATCACAATATCGATATCACTGCAAAAAGCTAATACAGAAAATTGTTTTCTTACTTAAGTTAAAATGCAATATCAAAAAATTTAATTGCCAAAACAGCTATATACCAGTGCAGTCGCAACGAGGTGGGGGGGGAGTAGGGGGACCTTGCCCCCCTAACCGCTGTTTGTGCCCCCACCCATTTAGGTTTACTCAAAATACCGTTTTTGGAGCATCACTCAATGACAAGGCAACACGCAATGATGGAAAAAGGAATAATTACGTTCAAACATAATTCTCTTTTGACGTTTTCTCGATTCTTTGTGAAATTGCTGGTAACCAACTGCTGCGTCACATAAATCTGACACAATATTCCGTCTTATTAACACGCCTTTACGGATGTGTCGCGAAAGAAATATGTAAGCCTGTAGAATCGTTACTGGTACTTCGTTAGTAATTATGACATGAACAATACGTGATACATTTTTTTCAAAGTTTTTTGGTGTAAAATCGCAAAAATTGCCCAGGGTCTGGCGGCTCCGCCCCCAATCACTAAATATTTAGTGACAACGTCCCGTCTGTGGTGACACGCTTGAGTTGTAATTGTTTGTTCAGCACGGGGGCTAAATCAAGCAGTTTTTGTCCAAAAAAATTTACTTTTAATTATAGGTTCGCACCTCTTAGCAAAATCCTGGTTGCATGTCTGGTAGCATTTACTGCTGTAGATAGATTTTTCAAGCGACTATGGGCCGCAGACGTAACGAGCTACGAAACGCTGCTGCCCTTATTTTAAAATTGCGCATAATTGCAGCCATACAAGATCTGAAGATCAGTTTCTATACGCAAATTTTAGTGCCCCCCACTTTTGGCTAGTGCCCCCTCACTTCATTTTCTCTAGCTACGGCACTGCTATATACAGTAGTTGCTTTACTATAACATAACATACACGTCAAAAATTAAAAACTCTATGGCCTACAGGTCTGTTTTACCCAGGAGCGCATCCAGAAACTTTTAAAGGGGGAGGATTCAATTTTCCAAAAACTAATTAGTACCCGATTGCAGCTAATCTATTTTAACCATTAAAGAAAATGCATGCTATTATAGTTCAGCAAAGTTTCGCAGTAATAGTAAGCTGCTGGGCAATTCTTGCAATTTTTTCGAAAAATAGCCATTTTAACGCCATTTGGATGACATTTTGCACGTTTTCAAAGCAATTAGAAAAGGCTGAATTTTATGATTTGGAAGAGTCTGAAAGCATATATTTTGCTCAGTGCAATCAGCCCCCCCTCCACACAAACTGATCAAGTCCAAAATACGTTTAAATGCTGAAAGATTGCGTATTTGTCTCAAATCTTTTACGTGAATGCGTTTTTAAATTAAGAAAGCTCGTTAGTGGTACAGAATTTCAAAATAGCTTTTAATAGTGTCAGAGCTATCATTTCCACTCTTTGAGAAATGGATAGCCTTGAAAAAGCTGTTTTAGATTGAACGTTTTTGTCCAGCTCTCTTCATGAATCTACGAAGGAATGAAGAAAAAATAAAACGAAGTTGATTACATTGAAGTATTTGCAAAAGTGCTTTTGGCTTTGCAGCAGTTTTTTTTACAAATGCAAAAAATTCAATTGCTCTGTAAATATCGTGCAGAATAGAATTACGACCCTAAAACAACATCTTAAGTGATAACACAACTTATAGGTTAGTGATTATTCAGTAAAAAGTAAATACAGCAAAGTGTTATAAACTGCGTTATATCAATAAAGCAGTGTTGTTTTTCGAGTTCCAAAACGGGGGAGGGGGGTTCGACCCCCAAACTCTCCCCCGGGTGAACCACTGGTTTTACCTGTAATTGGTTTTGTATATATGTAATAAGCATATAGCAAAAGCAGGGTTACCTCTAAGCCAATTTTTGTCAGTGATTTGAAGCGCAAATCATTTTTAGTAATATGATAAAGATAGCTTTAGAAAAGCCAACTATTTAGTATTCTTTTACCACACTGGTACGAAAGTTTGAGCACATAAACGTCTTTTTACAACTCTGGGCACTCGCCGATTAGCCATAGAGTTAGAGGGAAACACTGTGCATGAGTGCAGTACACCACACAGTTAACTGCATTGAATTTTCAGTTTTTCAATTAACTCGGACTCTCAAATTAGTTTATAAGAAACTCAACTAAATTATAAGGAAGCATTTTGACAACAATCAAAGTGCTTCCAAATAATTTGAGGTGGGAAACTCTAAATTTTGTGCGAAGAGGATTTTTGTGCAAACTTTTATGCAAACAGGATTTTTACACTATTGGGTTGTTCCATTAACGCACAACCCTCTAAGTTTTGTAGCTAAGTTTTGCACTCGCATTTAACCTAAAGCTAATCATATGCTACAACACTACTGTACAATGTACATTGATAATTTCTGCTAACCTGGTTGGAAGATAAAGATCAGTGCAAAAGCTTCCAAATAATTCCACCTATGTTACAAAATATACATTATATATCATGCAATATGCAGCATAATCGTGAAGAAAATATGACAACTAAATGGTTAAATGCCATCTCTGTACTCTTAAAAACATCCATTAAACTAAATAAGAGCTTAAAACTAATTATCAAGGGTACTTGATTAATAAAATGTTTTTTTTACCTAATATAAGTGATATTATACAATAAACACGTCACAATTTAAAACCTTGCTCATTGTAATTAAGATAATCAGATATGATATAATTCACTTAAGGATTTTAAATTTAATGTGGTAATGTGTACTGTTTTATGATATAATTATGCTCTAGCTCAGTGGTTGTCAAACTGGGGACCGTGGTCCCTTGAGCCAAGTCAACTGACCGTGACAAACTGACCGCAAACAAACTGACCGCGAAGCAATGATTTCGTTACATGATTTCGTCACTGATTTCATCACAGTGATTTTGTCACAAAGTGAGGGTTTGGGCAAGATGGCTCTGGGGATAGTAAAAATATATTTAGGATCGCTCTTCTCAGCCAATCGGCGTTGCTCATGGTCAGTTTGTCGCAGTCAATTGTTGTGGATCCGTGGTCCCTTAGGGGTCGCAATTTCAGGGAACTGCAAAAAGGTCTCTGATATGCTGCGTGTAAAGATTGGTTTTTTGGTAAATGATGGGGATACAAAATGCGTTTTTCTTGAAATGCATTGCTGTGACTTTTGCCTTCAAACGGAAAAGTCCCTGCAGTACCAAAGATGGCTATAAATTATTGATTCCATTTCCTACCACTACGTTCGCAAAAAAGCGTTTTCCACTCTAGCTACAATAAAAAAAACTCAAAACAGGATGGATGCGGGGACTTGCTCTAGCCTAACCACCACACAGCCCAACAGAGAAGATTTGCCCATACACTTAGCATTTTATGTTAAATGTTTCTACTAGCGTTCCCTACAAGTTTTTACCTTCTGAGAAAGAGCCGAAAAATGTACAAAATATGCTAACGTCTTTGCAAATATGCCATAGCTTAAGCATTGTGAAATCACCAGTCAACTTAATAACACACAAACTAGTGCAGTTCATTAATGTTACTCATACTGCCAGATTGGAAAGTTCAATGATGCTGTGCCGGATTTTTGGTACACCTCAGCACTTATTTGTTATTTGCGCCACACCAATCAAAGTGCACCAATTTGGCAGATATATTTTGCTTCCAAAACTCCTACTCTTCCTTTACTCTGCAACGAAACCATTAAAACAAGGTCTTCACTCTCATGGACTGCGAATAACAGGGAGTTTTCAACGGCCACACAGCATTTTACGTTGTTAGGAAATTTTGCTCTGCACTAACATTATTTTTAATTTCTGTAGCACAAAAGTTTGTGATTCTATATGCCTGTTTTCTCTGGCACAACATGCAAACTTTCCAATGAGAAGTAGTACCAATTTTTGTTAGTTCCAGTTATTGCAACATGGTGGAAAGAATTAGTAGTTTCAAATTGTTAAATAACTTAGCAAGGACTAAAGGTAAAATCAATGGGGTATTCAAAGCGGGGATGTGGAAGTGAAAGCTGAAGCAGCAAATTTTCAATAAAGTGGTAAAAGAGTAGTGCTTTCGCTTCCACTTTGACCTTTAATATCAAACGCCAAAAAGTTGTGGTGAAGTTTTTTGAAAGATATATGACAAAATTTCAGTTCAAGAAACCCACATCGGCATAGAAACATTTTTCAAAGCTTGTAGGTCATTAGATATGGGCCAGCCACCCCACCCCTATCAATTCAAAGATGAACCATGCAGCCTACCAACTTATTTTCAACTATAAAAATGTTTAACAATTTGCTGTTTCAGTCCGAGGATTTTAAAGATTTTCTCAAAAATTTTGGGGGCATTGCCCATTTAAAAAAAAAATCTACAAACATTAGAGATATCATAGCATTCACTGATTAACATAAATAAAGTTTCCAGTTCCAGCATTAAATTTTTTTCGACGTAACGATATATTATTTTTTAAAAAGCAGACAAAAAAACATCATGATGTCTCTTAAACAAAGTATATAATATTATAGAACTTTTGAACATGCTACGGGATATAATGCATGTCTTATTGCAGAGTACCATTGATATATTAAAAAGGATTATAATCTCTTATGGTATGTATTAATTACCACAAAGTTGTCACACTGTCACAGTGTTTTTTATTTTTCAATCTTAAAAATACATGTTGCTACACAGAAATTTCGAGCAAAGCCACAAATAAAAATGAAGTATCAAAAAAATTCTGCAATTGCTGAGGTTTAACTCCAGCAGGGCTAACTAATTATAGCCGCCATGTAAAAAATTACATGCTACAGCAGATGCAATTAAAACATTATCATCTCAAGCGCTAGGAAATCCATGCAGAGACTCCAGTAAGCAATCACTACTTATTTTCGTATACGGCCAAGTGATTGGACTTTTCAATTTCGGGCTGCTCCCAAACTAAATTCTAGCTACGCCTATGCTCAGATCCTAGCAACGACATACCAATTTCACATTTTGGTATTATGCTCTTTTTAAGACGATGACAGCATAAAACCATTTGAGCTTGACAAATCTAGAAAAAAATTCTGGCCAAAAAGGTTTAAAAAAAAATTCAATCAAAAATCACATCATTAGGTGGTGGAAGCAATGAGGATGAAAGCGGAAGTGATTCAAAAACTGCCACTTCCACATCTCTATTTCAAGTTAGGCAAATCGTATTACACTAGGTTGGTATTGACTCCTTCTTGACCCAGGCGTTTTAGAGATATTCTACTTCAAACAAAACGCAAAGGCCTCTAATGTTATAATTTTTATTGGCAACCCTAAAGTTGATATCTTCAGCATTGTTAGTGATGCCATCATTCTTCTAACCTAAAGCAACGCCGCTATCACGCAACTATATTGCATCGAGGCATTTTGTTGTGCACTAATCAGTTTGTTCTTGTCAGCAAACACATCCCAGCAGGTAAAAAGAGTAGGCTGTTTGGTAGCCTAGCCATCTCAGTACAAATCAAGCTGTCAGATATATATCAGTCTAAATCATAGCCTGGCCAGCAATAAAGGTTTTATTACTAGGTTACAAGGTACGAACTTAATAATAAGATTACTTGAAATAAGACTACCAGTACCTGACTAGGGCTATTGTATTTCCTTACAGTATTTTGTGACCAAACATTGCTACTGCTTGGTACAAAAAGTCGACGTCTTTGCCGAAATTATATTTTGTGACCCAATTATAAACTTCAACTAAGTTGCAAACAATGGCCTACTACTCTACTTCCCTAACTTTTGTTTGTTGTTAGTTGTTTGTTACCTAGTCTACCATAAGGATACAGTCTACTTTTTTTTCCAGCTTCGATCTGTTTTGTTGACAAGATCAAACTGATTAGTGCGGAGCGAAATGACTCAATGCAGTAGCCTAATAGAGGCGTTGTTTTAGGCTAGAAGTAAGATGGTGTTGCAAAGGTAATCAACATCAGGGTTACCAATAAAAATTGTAAGATTAGAGGCCCCAGCGTTGTGTTTGAAGTAGAATATTTCTGGAACAGCTGGGTCAAGAAAGATAAAGTCAACACCAATCTAGTCTGATACGATTGGCCTAACTTTAAATACCCTCATTGATTTTGCCTTGACCTGTCAAGACTGGGGGGTGGGGGGGGTTATTGTGCACGCGCTTTTTATTAACAGTTACTGTTTGAAGCATATTTGAAGATAGTCGATCATATTCCTCGACTTTTTAAACTAATAAATTCTGCTTGCATTTATTAAAATTTGAAAATTTTACTCAGTTTAAAGCAAATTATTACCTGTTAAAGTCACTACTTAGGTAAAGTTTTGATTTTCGTAAATAAAGAGAAAAGGTGAGAATAAGCACGCATGTTCGGTGATGCATATCTGTTGTAACTATGCGTACTTGTCTTTATTCGAGTTACTCATTGAAATCATGTATTATTTTCGGCAGTCAGTTGGGTGAGCAGTGAATGACTCAGTCCATTTTGTCACGAAAACAGCTGATCTTTTCATTCAAAAAAATCTTATTGATCTTAGCAAGGAATCTTTTACAACTAAGTAAGATCATCAATCAAACAGGCATAGAACTTGTGATTCTACTCAATGCTTTGTAAAGTTTAATGTTTTATTTTTACAATGCTTATTTAGGCAACGCCATTTAAACAGGCTTGAAAAAACCATACCTTTGACTAAATGGGCCTATATTATTTTCTCCAAATGCTGATTTCGCTGTCATTACTTTAGTAAATTTTCATGTTTATAATCACTTCAAACGTAACATCTGTAATTTATTGTGTTTTTTTTTAGTGAAGATTGAAAAGTCTTGCTGGAAAAAAATTAATACTTCTGATATAATTAGGCATTGCTTGCAGTAAAATGCTGCAGCAGCACTGCTATCATGCATTTTCACTATTTACCATTTTGCATTTTCGCTAGTCTACAATGAACAAGATCTTTTTTTTTTAAAAAGTTTTTTCAAAGTTTAGCATTGTTATAATTTCTATAAATTTTGAATAACTTATATTAACAGTTCTATTTACTTAAATTAGCATAAACATAAAGCTAACTCAAATTAAACAGTAATTACTATTTGAAGTTGTGCATAATTGAAAATGCAAAGAACGAAACGGTTCACAGAATTGCTACGCTTTAATTACATTCGTATCAGATTTTCAAGAGTTGATCAAAACAGTTACTCAACAATCAATTTCAACTTAATCAAAATTTTGAACTAAAACTAAATTTTGGTGACTGACAGGAAATTTGCTGACAGAAAACTTGCTCTTTCCATAGATAGAAAATGAGAAAGCCAGATTTTTGCTACCTCTTCTTTTTCAATTATGAAACACATTTGGGCCATTAAATGTAACCTAAAGCTCGATCTCCAGGCTAACCACCATAAATTTGAAAGTTTGGTACCACCTTACTAATTAATGCTTTAAAATTTGAAAATTTTTACACTTTACTGACATGCGAGGATTGACTTCAAAGGGCAGAATTAAACATTTCAGATAAGATATCATTTAATTGAGTTTTGAGGACAAACTACAGCATATACTGTGATCAGGCGTACAACCAGAATTTTGCTGGATGGAGAGAGCTTGGACTCAAAGTTAAGAATTTTTGTGTCAATAAATGAGTCTATTAAGTTGCGCAACAAGAAAACTAATGCTACTAAGCGCATCACAGACAAGGGTCCGGCTGCTAGGCGATTTTTCTAATTAAAAAAAAAACTAGCCATTTAAACAATATTTGGATCACGTTTTGCCCATTAAAAGAACTAAATTGTTACCTATAGCTTCTTCAGCCTCTCCTTACTTGCTGATGAAGTTCAAAATACATTTAAACGCTTGTATTTCAGGTTAACTCTTTTAGGTGACTTGGCTAAGAGAGGCTAAAGACCTTTTAGCTCCCTTGGTTGTGGTACTGACCATAATTACTGTAGTTATAGTGGTCTGAATGACTACAACTAAGAATTGATTTATCAACAGAAAAAGGTTAGAAATTTTTTCTCACATGATAGTTTATGACGTATTGGTGAGATCACACATTTGGGAGATAACGCCTGCTATATTTTCTCCTATTTGTCAATGAACCAAGTCTTGAGCTTTTTTTATGTTAGAAGAATTTTTTTAAATGCTAAGCAGCCATTTTAATCATGCTTTGCAATGCTGTTATGTGCGATGTTTGTAAGCAATAATTTCAACCAAAATAGGCCTTAAATAAGTTCTTTTTGTAAAAGAAATTGCAAAATTTCCGAACGCTGGCCTGGGGCTGTAACACTATAACCAACTTGCTTACTGGCTGGTGATTGTGGTTTGTAATTTGGCCTAACTTGATGAATGAAAAAAATTTTTTTGAAAAAACCTTTGTTTGAGCAGGCCACACTCCTCATTTTCATATTGACACCCCCTGAACCACTGATTTCTCATATCTCATGTTCTAGTGATCATAGAGACACAATTTTGGTGTCAAAAGTTGTGGAATACCCAAGTTTATATCTGACTTTCTAACATACTATAACTCTAAAATGTTTATATTAGTCATTAAAAAAGAAAACTGTTTTCAACACCAAAATCTTGCTATTTAGTGATAAATATCAATTTTGTAGCCTTCAACAAAGGTGACATGTTTGCTGTGAGGTAAAGTGCCTTCAGCAATAAATTATTTAGTCACAGACAACACCAGTTCAATAGAGTGATACTAAAACATACTGTACACGAGCACAAGAACTGCTGAGAAACCAAAGACTGTACAAGAACCGAAAGGACCACAAGAATCTCAACCCTTGCAATCCTTTTGGCTCTGTATGTTTTAGTAGTACCAGTTTAATACAATGCAGTTGAGCTCACTGCAATGTTAAAAGTTGTTTTTCCAAAAAAGTTAGAGTTGTCTGCAGTTATGTTGAATGCTTCTTGCTTAGATTAGGCATAGAAAAACATACGAAGGATAGGCCTAATATGAGACCCTACTGCTTTCTCTGAAATTTCTTAGTTTAGACAGTTCGGCTGGCCTAGTTGATTATGGGGTAACATCTAGAATACTCCCAGTTCATTTTTGCAGATTTTTGAAGGCTACGATATTTATCTTAAGCACTATGCTAGTATTGGGATAGGTAAACCGGATAAAGTGCCTGATGACGAATCAAAGCGAAATGATAGCTAGTTACTGACCACAATTTTTCATGCCCCAACAGTACGTTTTGTCCGAAACAGACAGTTGGGGTATGTTAAATTGTGGTGGTCAGTAACTAGTTAATATCTTATGCACTATTGAAGTTTGCAATTTAAAGTTGCAATGCCCTGCCATAATATTCTACCAAAAGTGTACGTTATGGAGAAGCTAACTAATAGTAGACTTGCTAGACTGCTGCAGTTTCTTATGACTTTCATGACTAACAACCAAATCCACAGTTCCACACCTCCAATCATAATTTGTCGTTATAAATGTTGATCCAGTAGGAATTTGAGCTCTCTTATATTACCCCTTGAAGACATGGGGCAGATCAATCCTTGAAGACTTCGTTCTCCACTGATCAGTGCAGGGGATATTTTCTTCATTGATCGTTGGTCAAAGGATAATTTTCTCTTGCATGAGTAAATATAAACACTTCCTTGCATTGGTTTTTGAAATTTCCAAACAGTTCAGAGATTGGCGTCCCTCTTTAGGCTGTGCTTTCAAACTGGAAAAAACGTTATTACTATATTTGATCTTTTCTTTAATTCTTTAAGAAGATAGCAATGTATTTCCTAAATTAGCAAAACTCCATGTCTAGTGCATGTCTTCCTCCAAAAAGCTTGCAACATCATACACTGTTGGTTGAAATTGGGACCTTTGCCGACTTCTAGCTCATTTTATCTCCAATAATATCTTTGCATAACATTTTGTAAACTAGATGATTTTCAAAACTTAGTTTGCTCCATAATGCACACTTTGGTTAGAATATTCTAGGAAGACATTGCAGTTTTTTAATGAAAAAAAATAGTGCAAAAGATAAATATCGTAGCTCATAATCGGCCTAACCTTTGTATGTTTGTATACGCCTGATCCAAACAAGAAGCATTCCACATAACTGCAGACAACTCTAACTTTTTTGGAAAACAACTTTTAGCATTGCAGTGAGCTCAACTGCATTGTATTAAACTGATACTACTAAAACATACAGAGCCAAAAGGATCGCAAGGGTTGAGATTCTTGCGAATGCAGCCTGTGGAAAGAACTAGCAACACCAATATTCACAAGTGTTTGGTTAAAGACTTACCTCAAGTTCAACTGTTATTTTTCATCCTTAGCTGTGTTTAAGAAAATTCCGAATATTTTGTGTGCAACTGCATATTGATATTACATCCTTAAATTTCCAACAAATTACATACTCGACTCCCGAGCCTTTCTTTAGAAAGTGCCCTGAGTTATTTCCAGGAAATGGCCACTGTCTTTCCGCAAGCTCTTATCAGAAAGATCGTTCTGCAACTTTTGTTGCTTTATTTTCCAGCACAACTTGGTATATTTTTTGTTTGTAGAAAATAATCAAATTTTCAAATAGGCCTACTTTCCTTCTGTGAACTTGCTAATGCACCAGCAGAAATATTTTTGAATTTCTTCAATAGCATTTTCGGTGACTGTGAAATATTCGAAAAATGGAGCATAATATATCCACATGGGTGTATCAAATCTTTTGTCACATTTCAAAAATAACCCATACAATTTATGGCAAATTTTTTAAGCAAATCGATAAATTTCTTATTAAAAACGCATAATTGTGGATCGAAATTATTTTAAACTTATCGAACAAACAAAGTTTGATTTTCCTCACTTTTACACAACAAGAGTATTTGAATATTTTGCACACTTTTTTTTGATATAGAACGCAGTCTAATAAACTGTAATGAGTTGGCAATTATTCTTTATAAAATTTAAATGTTCACTAATCCAATTGATTAAAATGTCCTAATGGACGCTGCAGAAAAAACAAAATGATAACAGAAAACTGTTTATTGATGTGTTTTTTGCATGTTATTGAGAAGCTAGATTTCTGCTACCCTTTTAACTAGTTGAAAATGATAAAAGCTAATTTTTAAGTGAGTCAAAACGTTAGCCTAATAAATAACAACTACGCGTGAAGTAGACAAAGCATGGTATGGAACGAAATTTTCAGTGTATGGAATATGGAAGATGCCAGAACGGAATGGATTGAAAGATTTCAAGAATGGAATGGAAGACAATCTTGGATACTTCCATACCAATTCCATACCAGATTTCGCTCATGGCACTGACAGAAAAATATATACCGGTATGAATAGTGATAACTGATTGCTAAAAACATGTGGAAGTGTTTAGCAGCTAATCTTCTGTCAACAGATTAAAATGGTTATGCCGTCATGAGCATTGCGCACACAGTGTAGGCATAGCATCATTGGAACGTCTGACACTCGCGTCGCGTGTTCCTCTGTTTTTACTCAGCCATTTTCCAACTAATGAGTGCGAAATTTCAGACTTTTGCTTATAACTCGACAACGGTTGGGCCTAGCTACATGAAATTTGGACAGGAGTTTGAGATTATTGAGTTGTATGTTTGTACCAAATTTCGAGGTAATAGGTCACGTAACTTCGATTTTAGAACCCGAAAACCGCCGCGCAAGTTTGGCATAAAAAGCAGTCTCAGTCAAAAACAGCTTAAGTACGGCAAAAAATATGTTATAGGGTTGTATGTCTCAAGATACCCTTTCATCCCAACCAACCCTCTTTCGACCACGATGAGGTTTTTTTCTTTTTTTCCTTTTTTTTCTTCCTAAATTTTGTACGCTCTTCTTCTCCTAAACCACAACACATCGAAATCTAATTTTTGTGTAAAGTTGTTGAGCTGCAAATGGAATTTTTTCTTCTGAAATTTTTTGGGGCAACTCCACCGAGAACCCCCCAAAATGGGGCCCAAAAAATCCATTTTTTGAACGGCTTAACTTAGGGTGCCAGTGTTTTATGATATCAGCAGATATTTCACAGACAAATGTTTTGACATAGTTTGGGGATGCCACCCCCCGGGGACCCACCCAAATGCACCCCCAAAAATCAATTTTTTGAATAGCTCAACTTGGGTGCCAGTCTGTTTTGATATCAGTAGATATTTAACAAACAAATATTTTGACGTAGTTTGGGGGTGCCACCCCCCAGGGACCCCCCCAAATGGACCCCAAAAATCAATTTTTGAACGGCTCAAGCTAGGGTGCCAGTGTTTTATGATATCAGGAGATATTTAACAGACAAATATTTTGATTCCACTTTTCTGGAGGTTCCATAATCAGATATTTTTGAATAATTGCTGATTTTACGGTAGACAAAAAGTACTTTTGAGCGTCACAGCATTAGCTACGCGTTGGTCGTTCACTGGGTTTGCTGGCAAACTCCCATCTAGTTAAATCATGGAATTCATACATTCATTGCAATTTCAGATTTGCAGCTGCATTGATGCTGACAGGCTAAATTTTTGTTTGAGAACAACAATTTGCCTAGTGCAGTCGCCAGAGCAAACGAAGTGATGGGACACTAAAATAGACTGAAGTTTAAGCACATTAAAACTAATCTTGTATGGCTGCAACTTATGCGCAATTTCAAAATTCTGTAATCATAACTACAGACTGCCTACTCACCTTTGAACAAAAAAACGAAAAAAAATGACAGTAATTTACAGAAAAAAATGAAAAAACTTTTCAATAATTCTGGCTATTATTTGAGATTTTGCAGTCATACTACTTAAAAAAAGTGGCTTGTGCCTAAGTTAATCACACAAACACTGTCTAACGAGCAAAAACAACATTTTCAAACCAACTGACCAATTAAAGCCAAGGATATAAATCACTTAAGATAAAACCAGCAAGGATTTTGAAAAACGCATGTTGTCGTCTGGGGGCTTTGCCCTCAGACGACAACTCTGTGTTGCAAGAAAACAATGAGGAAAATTTTGCAATTTTTTTTTTCAATGTCATTTTTAAAGAGATACTTCTCAAAATTGGTTTTATTGAAGACATGAGAACTACATGAGATCATGAAGAGCTGCCCCAAACCTTTTTAAACAATTCTCCTTGTTTGCAAAAATATGTTTTAATCCGTTTAACTCCATACTATATTGGCAACCTTGCATTTTGCAATTTTGTAACATCACAAAAGGCATGCTGCAGATCAGAACTAGTAACCTAGGTCTACAGGTTCCAGTAGCAGAAGCCAAATTTTCAGATTCAGTTATAGGCTACTCACTGCTACCAGTTGGTAATTGCATTTCTCAGTCTGCAAAATTTTTTGCAAAATTATGCCTTTCATGATTTCACAAAATTGCAAAATGCAGGGTTGCCAAAGGTATAGAATGAAACGGATTAAACCTAGTTTCGCAAATAAAGGGTATATACTATGGAAAAAGGTTTGGGGCACTTCTTTACTACTTCAAGTAGTTCCCATTTCTTCTATAAACCGATTTCTGGTAGTATCTCTTTAAACATTTTTTACTCTTTTATCGCAAAAAAATTTCCACTCCAACTAGAGTAGTTTATAAAATAATCGCAGTTGAAAATGCAGAATTTGTCGCAAAGAAGAAACGTTCATGATTGTTACATAACAATATAAAATAACTGGAATAAAAACAATAAACATTAGTTGTGCCATGATCAAAAAAGTTAACAACATTACGCACATAAGCTTATAATTCTTGGAACTTGGTAGAAGTAACTCAAGTTGCTTATTGTAGCACAAGGCAGGTAATGTAGTTCAGTGGCTTGCAGTATTTTTTGTACACTCAACAAAGGAAAGTGTTTCTTGTATAACCAACTCTATCATGATTTTAGTTGAAATAACTCCCTTTAATAGAACCATTTTGGTGATCAGTATTTAGTTATCTTTTTGCTAGTTGAACGTTTAAACCTGTACAAAGATTTATGAGAGGAGATGAATGCCATCACAGGAAAATTCTGCATTAAAATTGTTTCAAAAAAACTCGGAAGCTACTTTCAATAGTAGATGAAACATTCTGGTAACTTACCATACCTTAAATTCAAAATCAACATTGTAAAGCAGCATTTCTCAAACCATGGGTTGCGACCAGTGTTCCCTCTAATTTTGGATCTATTGCATAATGCCAGAAAAGACGCGAAAATGCCGTTGCAAATCACAAACAACAATGCTGTTTACTCAAAGCTTTGTGCGATCTCAAAAAAAAAAAAAAACAGGTCATCGCACATGGAGACTGCAAGAGTTTTCTTTATTGGTGTACTTTAAACCAAATGAAATAAAAAAGGTTTTCAGGTAACGTAGTGCATCTTTTTCGGCAACTTTCAACACTTCTGCAATCTGCACCAAGTTTCGAAGAAACAGCCCCAGACGATGCGCTGGATGAAGAAAAAACGGCATTGCGCCGGACTCTACAGCCAAGCAAATACGCCGTAATTTCAAAAATCAAAAATGCCATTTGCAGATGCCAAAAAGTAGTGAGAAAATGCTGTAAAAAATTTCGCACAATTTGCACTTTTTTGCGCTTATAGGGAACACTGGTCGCGACCCAAATGTGGGTTGCCAAGGCTTTATGAATCGGTTGCTGACACAATAGAACCCTCAGTACTTTGATTATCTTTAATTCATAGTTAGGCAAACGAATATCCAATATCGAATGAAAAAGCTTAGAAAATTGTAATTCATTTTCCAAGTTTATATTTATGTGAGATGAGATTTTCTGTTCTGGCATTTATGAAAGACAAAATACAGAAACCATCTGGATCCAGAGCAGTAGCATAGCCAGGGGGGACCATAGCACTGCTCTGTCGATTGCAACATGGAATAAAAAAAATACCACATTTTTAGCGCTTCTGAAACAGTTTTTTGCATAGGAATGAACCAAAAAGTTATTTGAAGCATATTTTGAAACATACATTTAGGGGAGCTAATTTGTCAAAAAAGAACTCAAAAATCAGTAAAAACTTTGAAAAATGGCCAAAAATAATCAATCAAATTTGATGGCTTGTTTAAAAATGCTGAACATAGGTTTCATCAAAAAGTAATTTATAAACTTAGGATTGGGGGAGGGCTATTTAGCATTCAGGGTCGTATTCACCAAGCGAGTTTAAACTCCACTGAACCATAAGCGTCGCTGAAACTATGTTCAGTCGCGCATATCGTATTCACCAGACGAAAAAATGTCGAATGCTTGCTGAAGCAGTGCTTAAATGTCTGGTTTTGAGCGTCAAATTGAGCGGCCGATTTTGGTGGTTTAACCAGCGATAACATTGGAAAAATCCTGTTTTATCACCTTTCAGGAATTAATTCGGTGTGAAAATCGCTTTGTACAGTATTGCAACAAAACAAGAATGCTGTGTAGGCTTTTCAAAAGCTACAAAAAGTTTTGCAGTAGCATTGTTAATGCAAGTGATACAAACTATTGTAATTAACTATATAAAGTAATTACTTTTTATGCAGTATTAAGTACACAGTACTGGTATATTTTTTTTATAAAAACGATTTTATAGAAATACGAGGCCCAGTTTTTCTCAAGATTTAAGAACAATGCCAGGTTGAGAGTGAAAAAATAATTAAGAACCAGAGCTAGTACAACACACCTGTTAGGAATCAACAACTAATAACTTTGACAATTTTTCAATTCCCTTTTTGTATACACAGTGTTTGCGTTAAACTTTGTCCACGATTCTTCCTAAGCATTGGCTTTTTGCCTAGAAGATTTGGCATCTGTCTTTTTACGTTCAATAGTAGACTTGTATTCAGTGCTGTTGCTACGGGGGGCTAGGGGGCCGTGCCCCTTAATGACTGCTTGTGCCTCTCATTTTGGTTTCTCAAAATACTTTTTTTGGAGCACATAACGACAAGACAACTGACAATAATGGAAAAAGGAATATTAATGTTCAAACATAATTCTTGTTTTAAGTTTTTTTGATTGATTCTTTGCGAAATTGCTGACCGCCAACTGCTGCACATAAATGTGACACAATAATTCGTCTTATTAACACACCGTTACGCTGTGTTGCAGAATAGGGATGTAAGCCTACAGAATCATTACCGGTACTTTGTTAGTGATTAGACCTGAAACAATACATGAACACATTTTTTAAACGACCAGCTGTTTTTGTTTTTTTAGAGGACACGAGACTTTTTTTAGGTCGCAGTCAGTCGGGCAACCACGGGGAAGAGGCTAAGAAGGCTTCAGACCCCTTTAGCCAAGCCATTTTAGAAAATGTAGCCAAAAAAAAACGAGCGTTTAAACGTGTTTTGGACTTGAATTTAAGTATAAGGGGGGCTGAAAGGGCTAGGCAATTTAATTCTTTCAATGACCTCTGACCTATAGCAATTTACTACAATTATACACATGGCTTCAAATTAGGCACAAGCAGTCATTAGGGGGCACGGCCCCCTAGCCCCCGTAGCAACAGCACTGAATACAAGTCTACTATTGAACGTAAAAAGACA